>CM061134.1:1200000-1800000 GCA_030789695.1 Scilla litardierei | reverse complement strand
AACATTGGGCTCACACCCCAATTGTTTAAGCATATGGATAACCTTACTGCGAAATTTTTTGTGCCCCTAACCTTACTATGACATACAGTTTACTACTATTGAGTTCCGCAATATGTAAAAGCTTCTTGAAAAGATGATCAGTTGAGTTCGGATTGCTGACAATCTTTCTGTATTTGGCTTGCACAGTATGTTCTGAAGATTGGGGAGGGGCCTGTGACTCAGTGCATCAGTGGATTCACAGCCTTGGATGTTCCTCCTCCTCGCGGCCCCCTCTGGTAGATCTCATATCACCACGCATTATCATTTCAACTCTCTTAAGATTTGATTGTCCATGTTTCCATAATCTAATCTTAAATGCACTGCTGCAGGATCTTGGGTGATATTTTCATGGGAGTTTACCACACCGTCTTTGATTATGGAAACTCGAGGGTTGGGTTTGCAGAGGCAGCATAAGAGGGGCAAAGCGAGCGAGCGTCCGTCGGCCTCATCCACAGCTCAAAAACTTTTAAATGGGATTTACTTTTATGCAGATAGATAACATGTCTCATATACCTAAAAGCAAGCACCCAATCTGGCTCATATTATGTGCATATTTTGGATTATGATGTGCCATCTGCTGCTATCTGAAACTATTACAGGGCAACGGGCTCTTGCTATCGCTGGATATTCTATTTTACATCATCTCCACCTTTGTAGTATGCGAACACTTTCTGCATCATTATGAAGTGCAGGGACGTGCGAAGTTGCTTTCACTGTATAGCTATAAAAAATGCCGGTTGTGGGATTCATCATTTGGCTTCTAAGCATTCTGTTATAATATGAATTGTTTGGCTTCTAAGTAATAATATATGTTTAATTGATGTAATTCACAGTTGCCTTGGATCCAAATTGGATGGTGACCGACCGAGGTCGGTCAACAAAAGCCATTGTGGCACAATCAGCATCAATCACGTCCAACGCCTTGACTTCGGATTGGCTAGTGGGGCCCATCCCATGCCCCCACAATGGTCAACGTCCCTCGTAGAAACAATAATGTGATGCTAATCTCTTCTTCCTTCCACACGTGAACAAAATTTTAGACCAACCCATCAAATGCCTCTTGAAGTAGCTAGCACGTTCTATGTAAATTAACGGAGGCATGTTGTTGGCTACGGATTTCTTGGTTTTATTTGCTGTTATATCTGACTTTTTTTTGTTATATAAGCGTCACGTAGCTTGACATATCTAATCTTTGAAACCGACGGTAACATCTCTCATTAAGTTTCCATAGAAAATGTTTATATCCACTGAAACTTGGAAGAAAATCTGCACTTAGACCACATGATATTAGTCTAATTCACATGGCGATTGGCAGATCACTTGCTTATAATGTGAAGACTATAATGATAATGGCATGCCACAATTTGATCATATTTCAACATAATTAATTAATTACCTTCTAATTTTGTTTACCTGTTTAAAAGCTTTCCATATCAATTAGCAAATATTCTTTGTATATTCGGCCCAATGAATAGAAAAAATTACGAAAGGAGAGCATCTTGTAATAAGGAAAAAAAAACGAAATTCACACCCAAGTTCCAAAAAGTCAACGCATGGGACTTGGCATGAGATGGGTGTCGCGATGCGGGTGAAAGTTGCGGTCCCCGTTTCATTCCAAAATATGACGCCGAAGAGGTCAAACGGCAAAAAAAAACGTGTTCAATTGTAAAGAGGGGAGACTCCTAGAGCCTGTTGCGTGGGACCCAGTCCCGGCGGTCTGGTCACCGCCCGCTCCTGTCTCTTCAGATCGCGACCAGTCAAACCCAAACCCAGAGAGAGAGAGAGAGTTGACAGTTTCCTCCAACTTGGAACTCGGCGGCCCAATCGCGTAATTTCGTTTCGTGGACTCAGAGAAGCGGTCAGATCACCGCTCCCTCTTTCTCCCTCATTTGACTCCCTCTCTCCATACCCGCCGTTTTCCTTGCCGACAGCCACGTGTCCCGCTGACGCACCCCCTCCCGTCACCCCCCCTCCGATCCTAAGTCTTCGTTCTCCGTTCCACACACGTCCCAAAATCTACATATAAAACCCTCGCCCGTGTCTTCCACCTTCGATCTTCGATTTTATACCCCCTTTTCTCTACTACCATTAATCATTACTATTAGTGGAGCGATGGAGAGGGGATCAGTGGGGCTCATCTTGGATACCTCGTCCATGGACTCCAATCGCAGCCTCTTCGCAAACCCTAACCCTAGGGTCCGCGACGAGATGGATTTCTTCTCCAACGAGAAGCAGCAGCAGCAGCAGCCCAAGAGCAAGCGCTCGCCGATCGTCGACAGCGATCACCATCTCAACGTCAATGTAAGCTTATTTCTTTTCTTTTCTTTTTTGTGTGGCTGAGATCGAATTAGAAAAATTTTAAATCTTTTTTTTATCTATACACAGACTGGCCTCCACCTTCTCACGGCGAGCATAGGGAGCGACCGGTCGTCGGCCGACGACGGGGTGTCCTCCAACGAAGAAGACAGAGAGAGCAGAAACGAGGTAATTAAGAAGCCCTAATTTTTTCTAGCCCTAATTTTTTTTTCCTTCTTCTTTTGATTTTTTTTTTTAAATTGCATCCAGGTGTCAGTGCTGAGGGCCGAGCTCGCTAGGCTGAGGGAGGAGAACCAGAGGCTAAAGAGCATGTTCAACCAAGTGACGAGCAATTACAACTCGCTCCACATGCAGTTCATCGCGTTCATGCAGCAAAAGACCCAGCGCAGCATCGCGCAGGAGGTGCGAATTTTAGGGTTTCGAACATCTGCTGCAATTTGTAGTACTGGTCATTAAGTTAATGCATAATTTAGGGTTTTGATGAGAAGATGGGCGCGAAGAAGCCGGCGATCGTGCCGAGGCAGTTCATGGACCTCGGCCTCGCCTCGGGGGCGGCCGACAACGACGAGGCCTCGTCGATGGAGGTCGGCGGCGGCGGGAGCGGGGAGAGATGTGTTTCCCCTAAGCCGCAAGGCAATGCAAGGGAGGAGAGCTCGGAGCAGTCGTCGCAGGCCTGGACGCCTAACAAGTCGCCCAAGGTGTCGACGAACTCGAATGGCTCCGATCAGCAGGCGCAGGAGGCTACGATGAGGAAGGCACGGGTCTCCGTCCGAGCTCGATCCGAAGCTCCCATGGTGAATTGACCAACATGTCTAATGTTTTGGTGCTTGTTGATGCTTGTTTGATGCATTTGTGGGTCTAATTTTGGTGGATGTTTGGTTTGGTCTTTAGATCACGGATGGGTGTCAATGGAGGAAGTACGGACAGAAGATGGCGAAGGGGAACCCGTGCCCCCGGGCGTATTACCGGTGCACCATGGCAGCCGGCTGCCCCGTCCGCAAGCAGGTAATGCTCAAATCCTGGCCACCACTCTATCAACCTTTTTGTACAGCCATAAGATTTTGGCTAATTTTATTGATTTTTTTTGTATGATTCAACAAGAGTTGAGGGAATCAAATGCCAACGTTTTTGTGTGTGTGTGCTCGTTGCAGGTTCAAAGGTGTGCGGAAGATCGGACGATATTGATAACAACGTACGAGGGGAACCACAACCATCCCCTCCCGCCGGCGGCCGTGGCCATGGCGTCCACCACGTCGGCGGCGGCCACCATGCTCCTCTCGGGCTCGATGTCGAGCGCCGACAGCATAATGAACCCCGACTTCCTGGCCAAGACGATGCTCCCTTGCTCGTCGAGCCTGGCCACCATATCCGCGTCCGCCCCGTTTCCGACCGTGACCCTGGACCTGACCCAGACCCCGAACCCGCTCCTGGCCCAGCGGCCGCCGCCCGCCGCCACGGCCCAGTTCCAGCTCTCGTTGCCGAACTCCTCGCCCCAACTATTCGGGCAGAGCCTAGGCGGCCAGTCGAAATTCTCGGGGCTTCAGATGTCGGCGGCCGGGCTCGAGCAGAAGCCGCTGGTGCTGGCCGCAGACACGGTGAGCGCCGCGACCGCGGCCATCACGGCCGACCCAAACTTCACGGCCGCACTCGCGGCCGCGATTAGTTCTATAATCGGCAACAGCAACGGCAACGGCGGCGGCGATCACAACAGCAGCAGTAACAATTGATATTAGGGACTGCAGGAATGATACAAGTTAGCTGATGATAGAGCTAAATTTTTTTCTATTTTTTTGGCTCATTTTTGATTATTTTGCGTTCAATTTTTTGCGGATTGGTCAGAAATTTTCGGCTTGACTTGTGGAAAAAAAAGACATGAGTGAAGCAATAAGATAGTTTTGTTCTTTGCTCAGTTGATAATTGAATGATAGAAAATTGAGAAGTTGATTGGCTCTTTGGGATTTGAAACCGATGACTGCAATGCTAACTGTTGTTTGGCTACATGGAAGGGGTTCGGTTCATGAGCCCGGCCCAACCGATCCTGGTCCCATTGCGACCGAACCGGCCGGTTCACGTTCCGGGTCAATGCGAACGGAGCAGCCGGGGCTGGATCTATTACGGTTTCCGACGAAGGGTTGAATTCGGAGATGTGGCGGTACGTTCGATAGCCTCGTCGGCTGGTGACTGGCGTCGTAGTTGTCGAAAACGGTGTCGACCCGCAACGTTAGGCGGAGCAGCGCTAAGCCCTAAAAAACGGGAAAATTACACGGCTCGGACTAAATGCACCGCATGCCATGATTCTTTGCTAAAAATAGATAAAAACATGGGAAGGATGACCATAGACAATCAATTTGATATTTTCTCTCTTTTAAGAAAAGATTGATGACATGCACCGCATTCTTGCAGTGCATGTAGTCCGAGCCAATTACAAAGACCTAGATGAGAAATGTTAGCCCATGTTAGTTGTGATCAAAATTATATTCTTCTGAGTTAAAAAAAAATTATATTCCTCAACAACCAAATAAGAAAAAGAATTTTGCTTCTTTTTCCTTTTTTTGTCTCTTCCTTTTTATTTTTGTTTCTCTTGTTTTCCATTGCGCCAAACAGATCCGTGGTCCATTTGCCTAAGACGCTTGTTATTCGGTGAATACCTCCATATATGGGCATAGTCAAGTTTAACGTGGATGTGGCAAGAGGAACTTGGGGCTGGTGGCTTATTCCGTAATGATCTTGGGAATTGGTTATTTGGTTTCTCCGCTTACATTGGTTACAATACCAATTTGAATGCGAAACTTCAGGTTATTCGTTGTGGTTTAGAGATTGCGCGGGACAAAGGGTTTCAGAATATTATATGTGACTCTGATTTGAAGGTGGGCTTACTGCTCCTGACCATGAATAATGTTGATTTCCACACTCTTCAGAGTTTGGTTCTGTATATCCGATTGCTAGTATCTCGTTCCATTTATGCTCTTTTCGTATGTCTATCGGGAGGCAAATTTCGGTGCTGATACCCTTGCGGACTTGGATTGCCATTTGGACGAGGCCTTCTGCCTTTGGGAACATCCTCCTACATCATTATCTCCTCCGTTGTTTCTAATGGATGTGATGGGTCAAGGGGTGTCTCGGGGTTTTCCTTTTGATTTGATGTTTTTCTTTCCCATGTATCCAAAAAAAAAAAAAAAATACAGATCCTGAGTGTAAATCGTCATTTCTAAAATGCATTAAAGCCTATGGCTTTCTGACCCCGTTACGGTGGACTGCACGAGGCCAGAAGGCTGGCCCAGTTAGACAAATCCAGCCCGATAATTGCCATGGATTTACAACATCCGGCCCAGTTACAAAAAATTGGAGCTCCCTTGCTCTTCTCTCTCGCTTTCGTGGCGCCGTCTCTTCTTCACTCTTGAGTTCTAAAATCCCACAATCTTGGAACTTTTTATCTCGGCGGCAATGGCGCTTTCAACGGTCAAATTCTCGGTGCTCCACTTTCGCAACCAAATCGTCCACTTCTGTTCTCGCTTCCTCTTCATGCTTCTATCTTCCTCCTCCACCTCATCCGTCCGCATCGCCGACCAAAACCCTAGCCCTAGCCCTAGCCCTAACTATAGAGTGATTCATCACCGCACCGAACTCACCCCTACGCCACATTGTTCAACCACTGGGACCCACCCCTGGCGCCGCCCCCGCCCCCTTCCCCGGAAAAGCACAAGCCTTCCAACTCCATCGAGCTCATTGCCCACAGATTGCGAAAGCTGGAGTTAGGGATCGAAGATGATTATCAGCCGGAATAGGAATCTGACGGATTGTCGCCGTTGAATAGATACTAAAGACTAGGGGAATTGTTGGAACGGAGCTGTCCGCCGCCTTTTTTTTGGGGGGGGGACCGGCTTTGGCGGAGCCGACAATCAAGGATGAGGATCTGAGGCGGCTGGGCATGGCATTGGGAGAGAGGATTAAAATTCCGAAGGCCGGGGTCATGCAGGTGATTCTTGAAAAGGTTCATGATTTTTGGAAGAGATCGGAGTTCGTGAGGTTGAGGTACCATGAAGATCTGGCGCATGATATGAAGACGGCCCACAACACTGTCGAGGTTAGGGATTCTTGGTAAATTCTAAATTGGCTGCATTGTTCAATTCTGATTATAATAAACCTTGGTTGATATTTGTTGGAGCAATGTAATATGATAACGTTCTAAAGTCTGTTGCTTTGCTTTGTTTTTTTAATTTGCGGACGATATCATCATTACTAGTGGCAGTGCTTAACTCTGCAAGTAAAATTCGAGGAGCCTCTGGAAAGGAATTGACTTATCTGGCACTGATTGTGAACCTGACGTGAGTTTTTTTTTGTGCCAAACCGAGTTAAATTAGAGAGGAACGTGCCAAGTAGCCGGGAAATACCAGTTGGAAGGAGGGGCACCCAACATATTGATAGTAGAATATGCTGGAGGAACCATCATTCTTAATGATATGCATAACTAAAATAACATCATTAGGTCTTGCAACTAAATCACAATATGTTGGACAATTTTATTCCTTTTTGTTATTCTACTTTATTCTCACAACTAAGGACTAGTATGAAATGTATGATAATAGTATGACTAAGTTACGTATGTGATAGGTTCTGGAGTTTGTATACAGATAATTTTGGGCTCATGTAATATTTATTATTCCATTCAGAATTTCGATTTTTGAAAAGTACTAGTCATAACCTGTGCTCGCGGGCACGGTTCATTTAAGATTTTTACCCGCGAAATCTTTGTTCCCAAACATTATTTATACAGTCAAATTTGTGCGCAACAAATTCGACGTAGAACAATAAATTCGGCGAGGACGCCCTTGAGTTGGAACAACAAATTAGCGTAAACAAATTTAGCGGGCGCCTTCGGCGCGAAGGGTGTAAGTGCATAAGTGTGTGTGTATGGTGTGTGGGTAAAGAGTGAAATAAGAGGGGGTTTTTAGCAAAAAATGAAAATAGGTGGTATTCTGCGCAAATGTAGTGATTGTGTGGGGTTTGAAAATAAAAGGGAAAAAGTGGTGGTTTTTCCAAACACTCATCTCAACCCTTCTTTTACCAAGATTAAATTCTAGCCATTCTTCTATCAACCTATTTATACATCATCATGACATCAGCTTGTCTCAGTCAGCCCTAAAATTCAAAAACATTTGTGTTTTAATATATAGATTAGCTGTCAGCATTTGCTGCGTCTCTGTGTGTGCGTGCATGTGCATGTTTTTTATTTTTATTTTAATTGGGTGTTATTACCTGGTTATGGAATGAAGAATAGCTTCTCTGCATTGGGCTAGAAATTTAATTGATAGGAAAATCATGCATAGAAAGACTTGAATAGTATCTGGAAGATGAGTTCAATAAAAAATACCAAGGTGGATTGAGGAGAACTAAGAATCAGAGTGACATGGTTATAGGCTCAAATCATTCTTTAATTTCTTCAGCAAAAATCGATCTAAGTTCATATATATATATATATATATATATATATATATATATATATATATATATATATATATATATATATATATATATATATATATATAGAAATGACTAAGATATCCTTTATCATACTTATGCATAGATAGACTTTCACCCACATTTAGATGTCATTTAAGCTCTTAACTCATTTCTTATTAACCGCAACTAAGAACCCAGACAAGGAAAGTTGTATCCAAGTGTAATCTAAACTAAATTCAACATCCAAATGTGCTATTTGTTGGGCATTGGATTTCTCTATATAAGATGAGCAAGCATAATGTTTTGGTCAAACTCTGTGTATTGTGAAAGAAACAAAAAAGACCAAGTGTTGATTGCTCAAGTATGGGTGACAAAGTAAGATCACAAATCAAGCTTGACAAAGTTTATGTGATGACTGATGATATGACAAGCCAAGACAACAAGATGACTTGAAGACTCTTATGATAAGAAGATGGACTCATAGCTACAACAATCAAGATTTTAATGACATGTTATATAATTGATGTAATATTTATTCTTGTCATAGTAGAATATCGTTAAAGCCTTGAAGATGTCACACATATGAAACCTTAGGAATTAACTCAGAATTAATAGAAAATTAATTCATAAGAAAACCACTAGGTTTTATAGCCAAACTGTGCAGTGATATCGATATTAGTTAGCTAATATTGATCCCCTAGTCGACTAATAGAAGTATGTAAAAACAAGTTTGGCTTGTCAGGATTAGTCTACCAGAAAGCACTGTTTAGTCGACTAATGCATCATTAGTGGACTAAAAGTTGAACTTTAGTCGACTAATTATAAACAGAGACTTTAAATATGACTGCAATGACTGGTTAGTCGACAAGAGAAGTATTAATCGACTAGCTAAGTATTAGTCGACCAATAACTTTCCACTAGTCGACTAATACCTGACAAAAAACTGACTGTGACTTCTAGCCGTAGGTTAGTCGACCAGAGCTATTCTATTAATCGACTATTAGTTGACTAATAGAAAAGCTCTGGTCGACTAATCAATTAGCAGTTGCACAAAACGTGATTTACGTAACTAACTATTTTCTACCCGTTTGCATGAGCTTTTTGGGGAGTTTCTCTTACAGTTTTTACCTCTATTTATAAGGATCATTTCTTATTTATCTCATTAGAATCAAGAGAAGAAAAAGAAAGAAATTCCATATTGCCCATTGTGATCAATCCTTCATCTTTTATCTTCTTTAAGCAAATATATTCTGTTCGCTATTGTCATTGCCAAATCTCCGGAATATAAATCCTATTCCCTTAGCCTCATATACAATACACGAGCTTCATTTTCAAGGCCTAAGGGTCATGTAATTTTGCTATCAAACTTTGCCTGGGTGTTAGGAGTTAGCCTCGATATTGAGGTGGTGTTACTCTCGGGTTCGAGAGGCTTTATGATCTCAGATTTGTTGAAGTCGGGTTCGTAATTGGTAAGTGTTGTTTGCCAACTTGCGAGGTTAAACCATTCTTCCGATTTGGAAGTCAATAGTGAAAAGCTCAGGCGGTATTGGCTTGAGGATTGGACGTTGGTCAGGAGTAGATCGAACCCGGATAAAATCATCGTGTTTGTTTGCGATTGATTTTGATTTTCTATACTTACAATTATTTTGATAGTGCAAATGTGTTAATTCTTTTAGTTTATTCCGCTGCATCTTTTATTTGAAAGTTATTTTGTTGTGGGTTTATCGTTAACCGTAATTGCTTAGTGTTACTTGGAATATTTCTATTTTTTCAGCCAACCGTGCATGACATTCTACTTGTATGTAAGGAGTAGGGGGTATATAGCCTAGAAGCCACACCATAGTGGTCGTTGGGTTCGTAATTGGTAAGGATTGTTTCCCAAGTTGCGAGGTTAAAATATTCTTCTAGGTGTGGAAGTCAATAGCGAAAAGCTCAGGCAGTATTAGCTTGAGAACTGGATGTAGATCAGGAGTTGATCGAACCATGATAAAATCATTGTGTTTGCAATTGGTTTTGATTTCTATACTTACAATTATTTTGTATTGTGAATGTGTTAAATTTTTTAGTTTATACCGCTGCATCTTTTATTTTAAAATTATTTTGTTGTGGGCTTATCAGTGTTAACCATTCGGTCTTTGACACAATTCTGACATGAAAGAAGTTAATAAAAGAAGCCGTATTAACTTGTAGAGTCCACATGCATTCACCTCACTACATATCCCTGACATACTTATACAACATGACCACCTTTTGAAAGTTTTTCTTCTGGTTTGGGTATGCGTCTTGTCGGTTCAATGGGAAGTAATATTTCTTTCATTATAAAACATTATTTCCTAGCTTGGCCTTTGAAAAATTGTCCTTAAAAGATGGCCTATTTTTACAGGAATAAGACCATGTGTTTGGAACATTTCTAATTTTTTTCGGGCTAACCATGCATGATATTCTTCGTGTATGTAAGGAGTTGTTGGTATATAACCCAGAAGCGAACTAACTCTTTGTTGGATGCTGTTAGAAACAGAAAGGAAATTTGAAAAGGCTAGAAAGTAAGCAATCAAAATATCTATGAGCAATTCAATGGAAAATTTCTACAAAACTGAGAAAGGTTTCCCACTTCTTGGTGAGATGACTTGAAATTCTGGGTTAGAAGCCAAAAAAACCCTAATTTATCAATTCTTCACCTAATCTTTCCTAAACCATCCACTAAATCCTTAAGTCTACACCGTCCTACATCAATTTGATCTCAGAGCTAAAGATCCATCATCGCTCTCCAATTTTCAGATCTAACAAAAAGAATATTTTTATCCTACAAAACCTAACACTGGCCTCCCCGTCGTCGCCGCCGCCTCTGGTGTCTCGCATCGTCTCCCCCAGAACTCTATAACAACCTCAATATTCTCATCCACACGGCAGCACCCCTGTCGTAGCTCAATGCACAAAGATGCACTGCCTTCACAAGAAGACATCACCAGCCCTCTGCCATAAACCCTCGCCTAACACCTTGATTCGGGATATAAATTGCATATTTCCCCCCATTTCTGGGCATTTTATGTGTATATCATGTTAATATTGGCTTTGATACGTGCGTATTCGAGATATTGTGTAATATTAAAGCCTACTCAATTTTTATACATAAAATGCGATTTATATGGACTAATCTTTACTTCCCTTATTTTCAAGCACTCCGGGTAATTTTCTAGATTTTTTGGAATTTTTCTAGAATTTTCTGGAGCTCGAAGCTATTTTTGGGAATTTATTTGGAGCAAAAAAGCTATTTTGGAATTTATTAAATACTAAAAACAAAAAAAAGAGATTTGGGCCCACTCCCGCGGCCCGCTCAACGAGCGGTCCGCTGTGTTATAAAAAAAGCAAAGCAAAGCCCGCAGGGGTGCGGGCACGCGCGCCCAGCGCAAGCGGGCTTCAGCGCCTGTGGGTCGGGCGCTGGGCGCGCCCGACCCGTAACACCTTTAGAGGGGGTTTTGTGCGGTTATTTGCAGGTTTTGGGTGCGTTTTTCAACCCAGTTCGCCCAATTACAGACCCGATTAGCTGGAATGGGTTTTTAGAGGCTTTGGGGGTTGTTTTTTAGCCCTATTCTCTTTCAAAAACCGAAATTCTTCTTCCTACTGAAATTCTAGGGCTGGAGGGAGGTTGATGAAACTTGAGGAGCTTGGAGTGGCACTTGAGAGTGGAAGATCTCATCTTAGAGTGACACTTGAGTGAAATCTTTCTATTCTCTTGTGTATTTTGATTTAGTTTTTTGTGTTGTAATCGGATGATAGTTTTGAGTAAAAACTTCTCTTTTTTCATCATGAAGGTCTAGATCTCTATTGTGTGGTTGTGTTGTGCTTGTTGTTGTTGTTGGGGTGTGAATTTCATCTCTAGCATATTTTCATGTTATAAATTGGTGGATGAAACTTTGAGTTTTATTTGTTTATTGGAACCCTAAGGGGAAATCCAAAGAGAGGTTCATCCTAGTGCACACTCTCTATTGTGCTCATTGTTTATTACTCACATAAGTTTCATTCACTACTTATTGCGCCCCACATATTCGATGAAATGCCGCATCATCTGATTGTTCGTCCCTTAGCCGGGGGATCAATTAAGTTATATTTGGGATGAATTCTTGCACCCACGACCTCACTCACATACACACTACATGAGTCCTCCTTGTTGCCTGCCGATTCGGCTCTCCACCCTTAGTGCGTAGGCTAGGAAGGTAGATTCACCCCACATTTTCCCACACCTTTCCACCATTAGCGAGGTGGTTGTCTCACGCTATTACCTTTCTTTATCGATAGATTCTGCGAGCGTAGAATGACTTGTCCCTGTGATTCGACCCGGTACTCACCAGCTATATTTTATTGCATTGACGCTCCTACGCTTGGGAGTTGAAGGCGTGCCTTTGCGCGTCCTCCTGTTCAATCACACCTTAATCGCTTCCTCCGACTATAGCATCGCCCTTACGACCTTCCATAATCGCCTACATCAAAACTGATGTTCAAAAACTCGTAAGTCCGTTGTGTCAAAAATTTTGAAGACTCAATGGCGTTGGCGCCAAACCCCCCAAAAGGATCCCAAGTCAAGTTGAACATACAACAAAAAGGAGGCAGAATCATCGGTGAGGTTGTCGGAATTTGACGTCGACACCGCTTGCCTCGACGTGCTACAGTGTCGGCTCGATTGAGACGACACGACGACGAGTCGAGCCAATGTGTCGTCGGCGCGTCGAACTGCACCGTCGACACGGCGACCCGTGTTGCTAGCTCAGTCGAGTTGCAGCTCAACAGCGAGCCATTTTATTTTCAGGGAATTTTGGCTGGATATTCCGGGGATTCTTCTACTTAGTTTTACTATTTCAACGATTTTGGATCCATTTGAAGCCCAAATTCAGTGATGTTCGTGTCAGTGGATAGCTGACTCAGCTAATCACCCATAAGTATCCTTCAAACAAGACAGTTTGCTCTAGATTATGAGATATTACACTGATTACTACGATGAAGACTACAAAGACTACTCTCTTCAAACAATGTATAATGGGGTCTCTTAGTTTTATGGCTTTGAAGACATGTATGTATATGATGATTGGAAATCTCATCTAAAATATTTTTTCTTCAAATTTTATTTTTTAGAAGAACAAAAATATACATATGTATATCACATGTTCAAAGGAGAAGTAGATATTGGTATAGGCAACTTTCACGTTATAGTCGTTGATTGTGTTCAAAATCCGTCTTCAAAATCGCTATTCCTCCAACATCAATATATTCCACATGCATCCCAGTAATCTTCAAGCTCAAAGGTAGAGATGTGGCTAGAAGAAGAGACACGTTAGAGAAATGAACGAATTCTTCAAGCGATTGAACAATGGAAAAGGAAACAATAGAGTAAACTCAAGCCAGTGCATATGATAGAGATTGATCTAACACCTGCGGTATAGTGTAAGCTTGAAAGTGAGATGAAGCCAGAACTTTACCAAAGATTGAGACAAAGCTTGTATCTGAGCTTGAGTTTAAGCCCTAGCCCGATTTGGAGCTTAAGTCTGAACTAAAGTATGAGCTTGACTTAGAGACTAAGCCAGTATTGGAGCTACAACAAAACCTTGAGTTCGAGCATGAGTCATAGCAGAAACCAGAGTTTGATGCAGTGCTGCATCTCGAGCCAGAGATAGAGCTTAATTCAGTGTTGCAAGCCATCTACTAAACGAGTGCTAGAACAACAGATAGAAATGTTGCTGAAGCTGATTGAGCACATCGAATTCGTTATTACAGATCCGCATCCTCTTACTAACAAACAAATTTCATATGCTTTTATATCTTTTGTGAGTGGATAGAAATTTTCGGAAGACATGCTTCTATTAATCTACATCATGTCACACTTAAGACTTCGTGGACGCATTTTTTCAAATTGCAAGGGACTATCGGTTGTTACCCAGCTGTGTTACTTTTGTCATCCTTTATCAGGTGGTGATGTTTTCAAGCTGGGGAGAATGATATGTAATGCCCTACCAGCTACTGCACAAGTACTAGAGGGGGGGTGAATAGTACTTTAAAATAATAAGGCGTATAATTCCAAATTAAATTGCACACAACTACCAAATCAATTTGCGGAAGCTTAAATTGAATGACGACAACGAAATTAACAATGCTAACAAACGATGTTAATGGGTTCGGATCCACCCAAGTCTCCCCGACTTGTTCCCGGTGATCCTACGTCCCAACCACCCGGATCCCTTCCGGATACTTGAGTTAGAAACCCTAACTCAAGATTTCCACTATGAATATCTTGTGAAAAACCTTCACAAGATCAAATCATACATGCAATAGCAAACGTGAATCCCACAACCCGGGATCACAACCTTCTCTCACAACCGAGAGAATCACAAAGCAATATTAAAGAGTTTAATATGAAATAAATACTCTTACCACAAAATCCTATACCTTGAGTTTTTCTTACCCAATAGGTGGAATGAAGGATTTGAGGAAGATGAAGTTACCAAACCCTAGCACCAAGGAAATGAGCAGCAATGGGTGCCTAGGGAAGATTTGGAAACTTGAATCAAGCAATAGCTTGAAGAGCTCACCAAGAACAAGCTTCTCTCTAGATCTAGAAATGAGAGAGAATGGGTTTCTTGTGAGAAAGAGAGCTTTAGATTTGAGGGAGAATAGCTATCTCTTTAGAACTCAATGAATCTCTTAATGGCAGCTCTATTGAAGATAGAAATGACCTAGGTTCGTATTTATAGGGTCCCATAAAAACAAGTTAGGTCAATCTCCAACGGAAAGAAATCTGTGAGAATTAGTCGGTCAAAGAACACTCACTGACCGACTAGTTCATCAACTAGTCGGTCAGTCACAAAGCATGGACCGACTAAGAGCAGACCTGAGAAGAGATAGAATTTCAGACCTAGAAAACTAGTCGGTCCAAGAACACTGTCTGACCGACTAGTTTCACAACTAGTCGGTCATCCAATGAACGTAGACCGACTAAGAGGCAAAACAACATAGTCTGAAGGCAAGTTGACTTAGTCGGTCCAAGAACAAAAGTTGACCGACTAGATTGTCAACTAGTCGGTCATCAAACGTTCTTAGACCGACTAACGGTAAACAGTAGCTTAGGAGAATTTTAGAGTGAACAGTAAGTCTCAACTAGTCGGTCAAAGAAGCATCACTGACCGACTAGTTCACAAACTAGTCGGTCGGTGAGTCAACGTAGACCGACTAACTGTAAACAGTAAAGTCTAAGAATTTAAGGAATCAAACTAGTCGGTCCAAGAACAGTTGCCGACCGACTAGATCACCATCTAGTCGGTCAGTACTTGTTCTTGTACCAACTAACATGCACAACAAAGTCCGAATCGAAGCGCGACGCTTCGAGGAAGTTAGAATGAACTTGTGCAAGGATCCTAGAGCTACGAAATGAGCGTAATGAAGATATAGACGTAAGATATACTCAAGGCTTAACATTCTATATATCGAAGCTAAAAGACTATAAATAAAACCTTAATAAACGGTCTTCGATAGCTTCGATTGAATCTTCATATTTTCCAAAGCGTCGCAAGAGCTTCAACGAAGCTTTAGGCATGAATATGAGCTTTTGAAAGTGTTGAGATGTCGCTTTGAATGTTCACGTGAAATTGGCGACGATATCTAATACTGCGCTCACAAATTGTTAGTTCATGAATTATTTATGTTTGCTCAACATCCAAAACCAAATCCGGGGAGTCCAATATTCAACATTCTCCCCCTTTTTGGTGATGACAAACCAACATAAATAATAATCAAAGATAATAATTCAAATGTAAAATACTTACTCCCCCTGCATTGATGACACGTTAATTCCAAAATGAATATAAATGAATTGCATCAAGCAGACGAGTAAGATAAATAAAATGAATTGATTTTTGAAATATCGGATTTTGAAAATCCTTATATGTATCTTAACTCCCCCTGAATCTAACATATCAAACTAGATTCTTGGAAATTGAGTTAAATTTTCATTTGCGCTATTTTATTATCATTATCTCTCCTCCTTTGGCATTATCCCAAAAATGGGGGGCATACAACGACAACAATTAGGAAATGTAAAATCCAACATCGGGAGTCGTAGACAAAGACAACGGACCAACTTGACACCAAGGGAAAAATGTGGAAATCAAAACAAGGTGTGCCAAATTTTCCATTATCAATAAAAATCAACGATAATCAAAATCATCAAAAATAATATTTGGTATTTTTTTTCATTTATTGAATAATGAAACATACTCTCCAATATTCAATATTTCTTGGTTAATTTTGTGCATGGAAAACAATTCTATATGATTATAGAAATATAATCTATTTAACCAAGTTTGCATGCTACGAGCGACGAATTCACATTTCATATACATTCAACGAATATTAAAATGTGCACGACGAATTAAGATAAAGACAACGACGATGTATATAAATAAATGATAACATCAAGAGTACATCCAAGAAGATATCAATACATCAAAATACAACATACCCATCAAGAAGAAATACATCATCATCATCATCCTCATCAAAATAAATACTACAACAACGACACCATCCAAAATACATCAAAACATCACAACTCTCATACTCTATCCTAACCCAAAATACTCTCGCTAAGATATATCATCCAAAGCGTATATGGAGAGTCCTCGGAACAACGATCACGAGGAGGAGGCTGGATCTGCAGCGTCCGTGGGTCCAGTCGACGGAGTGGACTCAGGATCTGCAGGGAGTAGAGGTGTCTCAACAGATGGAATCGTCGGGACAGGAGTCGAGATCTCAGGAACAGGCTCTGCAGCATGAGTCTCGACAGCAGATGTGTCAGCAGGAATATCAGCAGGCTCAGCAACAGGGTCTACAGCAGGCTCAGAAGACTGAAGTGCTGAAGCAGAAGGCTCTGGAACACCGGAAGTGGTGCCAACTCCAGGAGCAGAAGTGGTAGCACCAGCAACAGCAGCAGCAGTGGCCTCATCGCCACGGGCAAAAGAAGTAGCAAGCTCGTCAAGCTCCTCATCGTCCATCTCTTCGGCCTCAGAAACTGAAGGAGGAAGATCGATCCCCATCAGACGAGCCATACGACAAACGACCTCCTCGGTACGAGCCAAACGTGACTCGTGCCGACGAAGAAGGCGTACGACATCGTCCAATGTAGCAGGACGAGAGGGGGCTGCGGCAGCAGACGGAGTAGACTGAGAAGCAGATGTGGTAGACCTCTGCACGTGACGAAGAGCCGCAAGAGATTTCTTCACGGCCGTCGCGTTCAGAGGCGTACCCAAAGGACGCTCATCGTCAGGAGGGAGGGGAACTCGAAAATGACGGAATACGAGGGTCAACAAGCAGGGGTATGGAATGTGCGCAGACTTATTGGTCTTGCGTATACACTCGAAAGAATCCATCTTCTCGAGTATCGCGCGAGCCCAATTTATCTCGCACCCCAAGAAAAGAGCGTATATGAGCTTCAAAAACGGCTGAGAGGGGAGTGAAGAGGATCCATACTTAGGGAGGAGACACGACTTCAAAATCAGGTTAAGAACCCACGCATTCGGCTTAAAGGATTTCGATGGAACACCAATGAATGCAGAGGGGATAACCTGGAAAATCTCAGAAAGAATAGACTGATCCAAGGAAGAAATGTCGTCTACGGAAATGTCCGAAGGGAGGAGACCACACGACGCACAACCAAGGATCTCCCCCAAGATTTCTGCCGTGAGAACTATAGGAGTTCCCAAGACAGTCGTCTCAATGGAGTGACTGGCGTCGTACTGGCCTCGAATAGGTTGGCATAGAACAATTTCACGAGGCGAGGGTACGGTTTGGGATTGGCCTTGGGGTCGTATCGGAGATAGTCTAGAAGGCCACTATAAGACAGAAGATCAGCAAGGCCGAGAAAATCAGAGAACTGAACGTAATGCTCCAACAACAGTGGACAGTGTTCTATACGGTTGTACGCGGCGAGACACTGAGGGTCATCGCGGCACAACGATATGTCTACACCGCCAACTGGCATAGGAGCTTTACCAAGGTGCCATGATTATCGCAAAGGGGCATATTTTCGGTACGTTATACAAAACTCATGTGAAGATATGTACTGATAGCCTTAACGTGATGGAACGTGAGGCTACTCCAAGTCTGTGGCACCAACGACTTGGTCACATGAGTGAGAAAGGGTTATCTCTCTTGACAAAGAAGGAGCTGATCTCAATCACTAAGAATGCTGGACTAGATCCTTGTCAGCATTGCTTAGTTGGCAAGCAACATCGAGTCTCCTTCAGTTCTTCTTCAACAAGGAGATCAGAGTTACTCAGTCTGGTACACTCTGATGTTTGCGGTCCCTTGGAGGTTGAATTGGCCTTACGGGTCTTCGGAGGTGGGGTAGGTTCCCTAGTAGGCTCATCCTCTGGAATAAAATCAGTATCGGAATCGGGAGGAGTTGCCGAAGTGTGAAGAATAGGCTTTTTGGTCTTGGATTTACGGGGTTTAACTATGGCAGTCCTAGGCTTCTTAGGAGGAGGCGAAGATGGAGAGCCTTGGGTAGACTTGGCACGACGCTTAGGCTTCGGGGGATTCCTAGGGTCGGAAGGCCCTACGGTCATAGGAGAAGCCCCGGAAGAGGCGATCGGAATACGAGTCTTAGCCATAGCACTACGAGCACAAGCAATCGAAGACTAGGTCACTAACAACCTAGAGATCACAAGCTAACAACCCTAGAGATCAAGAAAATTCGAAAATCACAAACCCTAGGTTAGAAAATGAAACCCTAGGATCTAGAGCTTGAAAACAAGGAGAGACAACCCTAGAATAGGAAATCGACCTAGGAGAGGGAGGGAGATACCTAGGGGGTGGAGTCGACGGCGGCGGACGGCGGCGATCGACGGAGAAACGGCCGGAAGACGAAGGGTTTCGAGAGGGGGGTTTGGGGTTTTCGAGCTGGAGCTGAGAGGAAACCGACTAAAACAGAAATTAGTCGGATAAAAATGAGTATAAGTCGGTTGGAAGACGAAAAGACTCAACTGCCCTAACCCACTTAGTCGGTCACAGTTCAAGTACTGACCGACTAGATTACGATCTAGTCGGTCGGTCAATGAGCTTGAACCGACTAAGTCGAAACAGTAGCTCAGAGTGATTTTTAGGGCTGGATTTAGTCGGTCGCAGTATACTTACTGACCGACTAGTTTTCAATCTAGTCGGTCGGAAAGTGTACTATGACCGACTAACGAAAGAAAAAGATAGGAGATGGATATTTGCTTGATCTAGTCGGTCTGAGTTCATTTGCTGACCGACTAGATGAGCATCTAGTCGGTTGACAAGTGAACTGAAACCGACTAGAAGAGTCCAAAAATAGAAATTTGATTTCTCTTCACAAACCACTTGGATGAAACATCCTAACTCACTCATTAGTCATCTAAATTACCCCATAAAACGTCAAAATCTTAAATACGACATTGAAATACGAATTCGAGCAATAAATTCGAATAAATCACATCAAATTCCCAAAAATTCAATTAATCTAGCATGAATGAAATATCGCGAAATATATTAGCATGCAAGATGATTGAATTGAAATATGAATCCTATATCTCGGATTCACCCATAATCCCCAATTCTCGACGCAACCGCACAAAGGAGTCCTCCTTTAGGGGTTTCGTGAAAATATCGGCGATTTGCTTTTGGGTTTCAACGTACACTAAAATGATGTCCTTTTTAGCAACATGATCATCTAAGAAATGGTGTCAGACATCTATGTGTTTCGATCGGGAATGGTGCACCGGATTCTTTGAAAGACAAATAGCACTTTGGTTATCCACCATGATAGGGCTAGTATCACAATGAATACCAAAATCCTTCAATGTGTGTCTCATCCAAAGAACCTGGGCACAAGCGGCACCGGCGGCAATATATTCCGCCTCGGTGGTTGAAAGTGATACCGAATTTTGCTTCTTGGAAAACCAAGAGACAAGAGAATTTCCTAGAAAATGGCAAGTGCCACTAGTACTTTTCCTGTCGGATTTGCATCCCGCATAATCAGCGTCACTATATGAGACTAACTCATATGTGCTAGATCTCGGATAAAGTAATCCAAAATCTAATGTGTAACTTAGATAGCGAAAAATACGCTTTACCGCTACTAAGTGAGACTCCTTAGGTTGAGACAGATAACGAGCACATATACATACGGCAAACATAATATCGGGCCTACTTGCGGTAAGATAAAGCAAACTACCTATCATACCTCGATATAGACGAATGTCTACATCCTTATCGCCCGTATCCTTGTCAAGATGCGTAGTCGTGCTCATTGGAGTCTTTTTCCCGGAGGCATTCTCCATTCCAAATCGCTTTAGCAACTCCACCGTGTACTTCGTTTGGTGGATGAAGATTGCATCGTTCATTTGGCGAATTTGGAGACCTAAGAAATATTTGAGTTCGCCCATGTGGCTCATCTCAAATTGTTCCTTCATCACATTAGAAAACTCTTCGCAAAGAGCGAAGTTAGTAGCACCGAAAATGATATCATCAACATAAATTTGAACTAATAAAATATCATTATTCGCATGCTTAATAAAAAGTGTTGAATCGGCTTCGCCCATTTTAAAATTCAAATCCAAAAGAAAATTCTTTAGGCGATCATACCAAGCTCGAGGAGCTTGTCTCAAACCATAAAGAGCTTTCTTTGGTTTAAAAACGTGATTTGGAAATTTTTCATTTACGAAGCCCGGAGGTTGAGAAACGTAAACTTCCTCAACGACATCTCCGTTTAAAAATGCACTTTTAACATCCATTTGAAATAATTTAAAATTCTTATGGCATGCAAAAGACAAAAGTAATCTAATTGATTCTAATCTAGCTACCGGAGCGAAAGATTCTTCGAAATCGATACCTTCCTCTTGACGATAGCCTTGAGCTACTAACCGAGCTTTGTTCCGGACGACGACTTGGTTTTCGTCGGTTTTGTTCTTGAAGATCCACTTTGTCCCTATGACGGTGTGGTTCTTCGATGGCAATGGAACAAGCTCCCAAACTTCATTCCTCTCGAATTGAATGAGCTCCTCCTCCATGGCTAAGATCCAAGCGCTATCTTCGCATGCTTCATTAATATTCTTTGGCTCTATCGATGAGGCAAAGGCACAATTTGCGAAGTGGTGAACTTGCGATCTCGTCTTGACACTATCATAGATATTGCCAATGACTTGCTCATGGGGATGGTCACGAACCGAATGAAGCCGTTTGGGAATACCTTGATCACTTGGAACATTCTCAACAACTTCATTAGTTGGGTTAGTCTCAATAGAATCAATAGAATCATTAGACTTAGAATTATCAAACGAATCACATAAAACATCCATAGAATCATTATCATTTGAAATTCTAGTTGGAACAAATCCTTCATTAAATGAGACATGAAGCGATTCCTCGATCGTTGAGGTTCGTTTGTTGAATATCCGGTAGGCTTTGCTACGCGTAGAATATCCAACAAAAATCCCCTCATCGGATCTCGGATCGAATTTGTCCAAACTACCATATGTGTTCTTAATAAAACATTTCGAACCAAAAACACGAAAATGTTTAACTTGAGGCAACCTACCAAACAACAATTCATAACAAGTTTGTTTAGTGCCGGGCCTCAAAAGTATTCTATTAAACACATAGCAAGCGGTGTGTACCGCTTCCGCCCAAAATTGATGGCCAAGTTGGCTATCATCAAGCATAGTGCGAGCACACTCTACTAGCGTCCTATTCTTTCTCTCAACTACACCATTTTGAGGAGGTGCACGAGGGAAAGAGAAGGTGTGAGTAATACCAACTTCATCACAAAATGTCTCAAAAGACTCATTCTCAAATTCACCTCCATGATCACTACGAATAGTGACAATGGTGGTTCCTAAGAGATTTTGTACTTTCTTAACAAAAATTGTGAAGTTTTCAAAAGCTTCATTTTTATTACACAATGAAAATACCCAAGTAAATCTTGAATAGTCATCTACGATGACAAGTCCATACCTTGCATTTCCTAAGGAAGCTACTCTAGTTGGCCCAAATAAATCTAGATGTAATAGCTCTAGTGGCCGTTTAGTAGAGATGCTTTTCTTAGGTTTAAATGAAGATTTAGGAAGCTTGCCGCGTTGACAACAATCACAAAAACTTTTCTTTTCCAAAACAAGCTTCGGAAAACCTTTAATAGAATTCAATTTTGAAAGCTTATATAGTGTTCCAAAGTTCACATGTCCAAAGCGTCGATGCCATAAGTGTTGTTCACTTGTGTTGGCAACGAGACATTGTTCATATGACTTAGGAAGATCCAAAATATAAATGTCTTTACGACGAGTTCCGGAAAATAATAATTTTTCATTATCCTTTCTTAAAATATGACACAATCCTTTCGCAAAGCTAACTTTGTAACCTTTGTCACAAAGTTGACTTATTGAAATAAGATTATGATTTAAACCACTAACAAGATAAACATCACTAATTAATGGTTTAGAAGGGTTACCGACTTTACCAACACCTATGATGGTTCCGCTCTCGTTGCCTCCAAATACGACGCGGTTTCCATTCGCAATGGGAACCACTCCGGAGAGCAAACGAGCGTCACCCGTCATGTGTTTGGAGCACCCGCTATCGAGTATCCAATTCCCTTTGAAGCTAAATTTAAATTTGATGCTCCTTTTCTTTTTCTTTTCCTTGAGTACCTAAAGATAGACACTTTCATATCATGGTACCCAAGGTCATTGGGTCCAAGGGATTAGACCTTTGGAAGCCAAGTCCAAGTGGACTTAGACTTCCCCACATAATTCTTACTATGCACAACATCCGAAAAATAAGCATTCATGTACATTTGTTTTTCGTCCATGCTTGTGTCCTTTGGGCTCCAAATAGTGAAAATTTTGGGAGCCATCATCCTATTGGGTGCATGCATGCTACGTTGATTTCTACGTGATGCATGTTGTGGATAGGCATACGGGACATGATGGAATGGTGCACGACGAGAATTATTCATATGATGAGGTGGGTGAACATATGCATGTGTGGGAACACGTGCGTGAGGGTGTCTCACTTGGTGTGCACGTGCCCGAGAATGTGTTGCATAAAAATCATCATATGTGTGAGATGGTGGAGTAGGACGTGTGTTCCTACGTGGCATGTTATTTGTGTACATATAAGCATGGCCCTTCTTTGGAGGTCCACCCATAGTGGGTTTCTTTCCGAAAGAGGGTGTGGACGAGGTGGAAGCACCATTGGTAGATGAACTACCAATAGAGTGTTTGCTACCACTCGTAGAGTCACCGGAAGTTGGCCTAACAAAGGTAGTGGCCGCTTTGGATGGACATCCCATCGTATACCCCAAACCAATGTGGTGATTGGCCGGAAGTAAGTCACTTAGGATTTTATCCAAATGGTCCTTACCTTTATTGAATCTATTGATTCGGCCTAATGTGTTCTCATAATTCTCTTTGAGAGAACGCATAGAAGTATCCAAAGCGGATATTTGCGATGTGAGCACATAAACACGAGATTTAAGATTCTCGTTCTCAATACTCAAAGTCGAGTTTTGAGAAGTTAAATCCGCTATCTCATGTTCTTCCGCATCCTCAATGCTAACATGTTCAAGTTTAGATTTGAGATTCACAATCTCATTTCTTAACTCTTCAACAACGGTGTCGTTGTTGGTGATGATATTCTTAGGCGATGTTTGAATGCTAGCTAGGTCATCTTTTACCTTAGTATATCTATTTACTAACTTAGTGTATTTTGACCAAAGTTGAGAGTTAGCATTTCTAAGATCATCCATCGTTACCTCATCGCTTTCGTCATTACTATCATCGGAAGAGGAGGATCCTTGATCGTTCTCCTCTCTTGCCATGAAGCACATATGTGCTTGCTCCACTTTCTCATCATCCGATTCTCCGCTTGAGGAATCCTCGGAGTCGGTGAATGTTGCTCCGACAAGTCCTTTCTTGTACCCCTTTTTGTATTTCTTGGACTTATCGAATTTTGGCGCCTTCCACTTCTCCTTTTGTTTGTTGGGAGGACACTCCGCTTTTATGTGTCCTGACTTATTGCACTTGAAACACAAAGGAGAGGAAGAGGCGTTAGAAGAACCAAATTTACCTTTGGTCTTGAAGTTACCTTTCCGGAAGAAACGGTTGAACTTCTTGGCCATGAGTGCCATGGACTCCAAGTCCAACTCGTTTTCCGAGTCTTCATCATCGGAAGATGTGGATGAAGCCGCCTTGAATGCAATCGCCTTTTTCTTAGGCGCATCTAGGTTCAAATATGACTTCATCTTTTCTTGTAGCTTCACCTTGCTATCTTTGCGTACCTCGTATGACATCAAAGTACCCATTAGTTGAACTACGGTATATTTGTTCATGTCATTACCTTCCTCGATGGCGAAGGTACGTTTTTCCCAAGAAGAGGGAAGTCCTTCAATAAGCTTTAAGCACTTCTCCTTTTGAGTGTAGATCTTGCCGAGTGCCTCTAACTCGTTTATTATGTCAACGAAGCGAGCGTAATATTCTTTCATCTTCTCGCCCTGTTGCATATGAAACATTTCGTAATCTTTGGTTACGACAACGAGTTTAGAGTCTCTTACCCGACTCGTCCCTTCATGTAGTATGAGGAGAGAGTTCCAAATTTGATATGCACTCTTACATGTGCATATCTTATTGAAGTCCTCGGGCTCCAATGCGCATTGCAAGGCGTTCATTGCCTTGGCATTGCTTACCTCCGCGGCGACCTCCGCGGTAGTCCATTTCTCAAAATCTTCTTCTTCGGGCTCGATGTACTCCTTCATTGTAGTCCTCCATAAAGATGCACTTCGGAGGAAGGTTTCCATCCGACATTTCCAGTACCCGTAGTTGGTACCGTTGAAGAATGGAGGCCTTGTAGAGGAATGTCCTTCCATCACCGATGACGCTCCTTCACGGTTCCTGAAGGTGTCGTAGTTGGAAGGTGGAGGCACGGTCTTGTTGTCGTTGGCAGACATAGCTGAGTATCTTGCTCTGATACCAAATGTAATGCCCTACCAGCTACTGCACAAGTACTAGAGGGGGGGTGAATAGTACTTTAAAATAATAAGGCGTATAATTCCAAATTAAATTGCACACAACTACCAAATCAATTTGCGGAAGCTTAAATTGAATGACGACAACGAAATTAACAATGCTAACAAACGATGTTAATGGGTTCGGATCCACCCAAGTCTCCCCGACTTGTTCCCGGTGATCCTACGTCCCAACCACCCGGATCCCTTCCGGATACTTGAGTTAGAAACCCTAACTCAAGATTTCCACTATGAATATCTTGTGAAAAACCTTCACAAGATCAAATCATACATGCAATAGCAAACGTGAATCCCACAATCCGGGATCACAACCTTCTCTCACAACCGAGAGAATCACAAAGCAATATTAAAGAGTTTAATATGAAATAAATACTCTTACCACAAAATCCTATACCTTGAGTTTTTCTTACCCAATAGGTGGAATGAAGGATTTGAGGAAGATGAAGTTACCAAACCCTAGCACCAAGGAAATGAGCAGCAATGGGTGCCTAGGGAAGATTTGGAAACTTGAATCAAGCAATAGCTTGAAGAGCTCACCAAGAACAAGCTTCTCTCTAGATCTAGAAATGAGAGAGAATGTGTTTCTTGTGAGGAAGAGAGCTTTAGATTTGAGGGAGAATAGCTATCTCTTTAGAACTCAATGAATCTCTTAATGACAGCTCTATTGAAGATAGAAATGACCTAGGTTCGTATTTATAGGGTCCCATAAAAACAAGTTAGGTCAATCTCCAACGGAAAGAAATCTGTGAGAATTAGTCGGTCAAAGAACACTCACTGACGGTCAGTCACAAAGCATGGACCGACTAAGAGCAGATCTAAGAAGAGATAGAATTTCAGACCTAGAAAACTAGTCGGTCCAAGAACACTGTCTGACCGACTAGTTTCACAACTAGTCGGTCATCCAATGAACGTAGACCGACTAAGAGGCAAAACAACATAGTCTGAAGGCAAGTTGACTTAGTCGGTCCAAGAACAAAAGTTGACCGACTAGATTGTCAACTAGTCGGTCATCAAACGTTCTTAGACCGACTAACGGTAAACAGTAGCTTAGGAGAATTTTAGAGTGAACAGTAAGTCTCAACTAGTCGGTCAAAGAAGCATCACTGACCGACTAGTTCACAAACTAGTCGGTCGATGAGTCAACGTAGACCGACTAACTGTAAACAGTAAAGTCCAAGAATTTAAGGAATCAAACTAGTCGGTCCAAGAACAGTTGCCGACCGACTAGATCACCATCTAGTCGGTCAGTACTTGTTCTTGTACCAACTAACATGCACAACAAAGTCCGAATCGAAGCGCGACGCTTCGAGGAAGTTAGAATGAACTTGTGCAAGGATCCTAGAGCTACGAAATGAGCGTAATGAAGATATAGACGTAAGATATACTCAAGGCTTAACATTCTATATATCGAAGCTAAAAGACTATAAATAAAACCTTAATAAACGGTCTTCGATAGCTTCGATTGAATCTTCATATTTTCCAAAGCGTCGCAAGAGCTTCAACGAAGCTTTAGGCATGAATATGAGCTTTTGAAAGTGTTGAGATGTCGCTTTGAATGTTCACGTGAAATTGGCGACGATCTCTAATACTGCGCTCACAAATTGTTAGTTCATGAATTATTTATGTTTGCTCATCATCCAAAACCAAATCCGGGGAGTCCAATATTCAACATGATATGGATACGATTAAGATTTTTAATTTTTAATTTAATTTTATTTGAATTTTTGATTATTTGGAGTCTATTATTTATTTTAAAGAGTTTTTTTGGGTGAGTTTAGTCTCTCATCTGATGGGAATAGAGAATGTGTTGAGTCGTAGGCCTATAAAGACATTAGACTTGTTTTCAAGAAACCAATGAATCAATGAAACGTTGAAATTTTTTTGCAAACCTAAGAAAGGTTCATCCTCCTTTGTGAGAAGCCTCGGAATTTTTGGTAAGGATCCAAGAAACGCTAATTTATCAATGGTTTCCCTAATCTTTCCCAGACCCTCCATCAAATCCCTAAATCTACCCTGTCCTACTTCACTTAGCTTATTAATAGATACGTAATAAGCTCCCAATCACCCATACTTATGTCACTCTACTAGCCACCCATTTAATATACTCTTCCAACCACTCACATGTATACCATTCATCTCTCAACCACTTAATTTAATACATATTAACAATTCCCTTTAAGCTAAAGTATAAATGTCATCATGCCCAGCTTGTCAAAGATGTAGTCCACTCTCTTCTTTCCCAAAAGCTTCATAAGCATGTTTGCTAGCTGATTTATTGATCTGATGTGCTTTATCTCTATAATCTTCTTGTCATATTATTGTCTTACTATGTGACAATCAAACTCAATATGTTTAGTCCTTTTATGAAGATATAATAAGTAGAAAATTGTTATTATGTTGAATGACTATGAAATTTCGAAGAACCTAAAGCAAAGACAAACAAAATGAACATCACCAAATGTTTGGCATGCTATATTTTAGTTCATGAAGATCAAAACGAACAATGCTTATCATCTAAAAGAAGTGTACGAGTGGACATTTGGTGGTTGTATAGGAATTTTAATCATATGACATAATAAATTATACCAATTATTCATTCACATGCCGACATGGCTGCTCACATATGATTGGCTATGAAAGCCTGCATGCAAACACGCACCCATACACACACAAAACACAATACACTCCGCCTTATTTTTGGATGGTCGACAAGACTTACTTTAATGTTCGTATTCTAAACCCTAAAACCTTGCACAAATGCTCTGGTGAACCTCAAGCTTTTTGCTTGATTTACAAATGGAAAAAGTAATATTATTGTGAAACCATTAAAATTTCAATAACCCAATGCATAAGAAAAAAATATGGAAATCATATGATTTTTGGTGTATCTATGATTGTGAAACCTTTTTATCCTCAACGTCATCATCCTCGTCTTTCCCGGCTATCAGCACTTGCAGCTTGTGCACCCCACAGTGGTGTCCTGGGGTGAACCGCTCATTGCATCTAAAATAGAGGCCTTTCTGACTCTTCTCCCTCATCTCGACGTCAATCATCCTCCTGAATTGACTCTGTTGGCGGTGCGCTGCTCTGCTTCCCCATCTTCTCAATACTCGCTTGATCCGTCCCTATAACTGCCTTCTGTTCTCATATCACGGTTGGAACACTGCAAGAAACCGGTCCACTTCAATTACGTCTCGCCTTTCTCGCCTCTAACTGCCAGTCATCCACTATCTGAGCGTACTCCATGTCCTCCATCAGGCTCTGAGGTTTCTGCATGCGAATCACTACTCGAATCATGTACTTCATCCCCTTCATGAAGGTGCTCTCCATCATCTCGTCAGACATCCCATGCCACTGTCCTGATTGGGGCTCAAACCTCTCTAGATAATCTCTCACGGCGTCCTCCTGCAGGAGTGAAAGCATCTGTTCCCTCACATTCCCCACATAGGGATTTCTAAATCTCTCCACCATCTGGTCCCTGATCTCCTTCCATGAGCGAAAAGGACGCATCGCATCCTTCCACCGAAACCACGCGAGGGCCTTCCCATCCAGACAAATACCAGCTGCCTTCAGCTTCTGCTCCTAAGTCATGCGAGTGACTCTAAAAAATCTATCTGCTCTGTAGATCCACGACACCGGGTTCACCTCATCGAATACATGCATCTTCAACTTCCGCAATCTGTCCATATTGAATCCCTGATCCCCTCGTCCCCCGCCATATTTAGGCTGATGGTAGTGCTGCCACCTCTCCTGGTGTGTCTCATGTACGTCTGGTGGCTCCCGATCGCGATCTACATAACCGCCTCGGGGTCCTTCACCACGTCCCACATAGCCCCCTCCATCAACACCTCCACCGTAGGCACCTCCTCCACATCGTCATAGTATCCGCCTCCTCCTCCATCCCCGTAGTGAAACCCATCACCGTGTGCATGCACTGGATAGCCGTTGTACGTCGGAAAGTGCTCCTCATGGTCTGGATGTGTCAAAGAAGCCCGAAAACGACGGGCTGAGGTTCGCCGCGTCCATGGAACCCCCTGGCGGCTGCCAGGGGGCTGTCGAAGTCGCCGCAGCTTGCTGGACCCCTGGCGGCCCTTGTCAGGGCTGCCGGTGGGCCCTCTTGAGGGTTTGGCGGGGTCGGGCGACCTTGTCGGAGGGCGGCATGGCCCGGCCGACCCTGTCAGAGCTATGTCGGTACGGGGCGGCTGCCCCCGCCCAATTTTGGGCTCGGTCGCCCCTCCTGATTGATGTAAGGGGACGGTGGCTCTCCTCTGCCCTTCGACAAATTCTTTCGCGATAGTCTTCCACCCATGGCTCTCCATATTTCTCGTCTTCGTATTCCTCCTCCACCTGGACAGTTTCTACATCAAAATGCTCCACCGTTTCCTTACCCTTGTCCAAATGTAGCGTCTTTATCGCTGATTTTGGATTTCCGTCACACTTTCCCTCTTTTTCCGTGTTGGCTATCAATTGAAAAATCAATTGCGCGAATTGCTCATCTTGCTCCTCTTGCCTCACCATCAATTTTTCGATGGAAGCCGTCAATCGTGCCATGGATTCATCGTTTTCCGCCAATGATTTCTTTATCCCGTCGATGTCGCTAGTAAATTTCGCCTCCCAAGCCTCGATCTTGTCTTGTGATCAAGCCGCCATGGATCGTTACGTGTTCTGATACCAATTTGATAGGAATCAAGCAAATCTGAAATTATATTAAAGAAAAACACGATAAAAAGATACTTTTGGCTACAATTCTAGAGGTAACCACCCTCCCAAGGCGTCAATAAGCGAGGACGTCCACACTCTTCTAAGAACTCTCTCAAGAACAACTCAATAATGAAGCATAAGCATAAACTAGGGACGGCTTGCCCCCTCCCTTTAATATAAGTTCAGAAAAATAGCTAATTACTCAACTACCCCTATACTAATAAAATAAACTAAAACACTCAAAATGCCCCCATATTGGGTGGGCCGGCCGGATATATCAGTGACAATCAAACTCAATATGTTTAGTCCTTTTATGAAGATATAATAAATAGAAAATTGTTATTATGTTGAATGACTAAGAAATTTCGAAGAACCTAAAGCAAAGACAAACAAAATGAACATCACCAAATGTTTGGCATGCCATATTTTAGTTCATGAAGATCAAAACGAACAATGCTTATCGTCTAAAAGAAGTGTAAGAGTGGACATTTGGTGGTTGTATAGGAATTTTAATCATATGACATGATAAATTATACCAATTATTCATTCACACGCCAACATGGCTGCTTACATATGCTTGGCTATGAAAGCCTGCATGCATAAACACGCACACATACACACAAAAAATACAATACACTCCACATCATTTTTGAATGGTCGACACGATTTGCTTTAATGTTTGTATTCTAAAATCCTAAAACCTTGCACCAATGCTCTAGTGAACCTCAAGCTTTTTACTTGATTTACAAATGGAAAAAGTTATATTATTGTGAAACAATTAAAATTTCAGTAACCCAATGCATAAGAAAAAAATATGGAAATCATTAGATTTTTGGTGTATCTATGTATCAGAATGTGTATATCAATATGAACAGTTTCAATTATAGAGAAAATAGGGTGGATTTTTATCAAGGAGGAAATACTTTTGGGTACCTGATATTCATCTTTTGCTCTTTCGGTGTAGAGATTAATGTATGGTGAACTAAGATCCTATCGTGAGCTAACCCAATTGGCAAACATGAATTAACAATTGGTTCTATTCAAATTGAAAGACATATCAATAAATCTATACTAGAAAAAATTAGATTGTTTGGAACCCTAAAAACATATGGATCAACACATTCCAATTTTGCAACATTTGTAGGCAGCTTGAAATTTGTCAACCTTGCAAACAAGATGAATTTGATGGATAGCTCCCAACAATATAAGTTAGGTGCGTACAGATCTTTCGATGAATAGATCAACAAGATGAACCGTTACCGTTACGATTATTGATTTGGATAATAGATTGGGCTAGCTCACGTTAACATTATGAGCTCACCATCTTATTTTATCATTTCTTATATAAATTGATATCAAAAAACATGGACGTTGGGTAGAGAGGAGCAAGTTATATTTTTACGTCTCTTACAATTTAAAAAATATTTGCAACAAATTCAGGTGGAAAGCAGATGATGTTTTCTTTTGACATTTCCGCTCCTACTTTGCAATGATTTCTTTTTCTCAGTTTGTTTTGCTTGTTTTTTGCTTGTTAAATGGTGTAACAGAAGAGTGCTTGTTTACTCCAAGAATACAAATTTTTGATCTGACTGATATGTGTTTGTAGCTGCATACTAATGTAATTGCTTATTGATTTCATCTGTAAATTGCCATCTGAAGATAGAGCTGACTGGATTTTTCTCAACTTTTTGTGTAAATCTTAACTTTTTTTATACGTGGATTTTCTGTTCTGACCTAAAATATGTTTATTGCCTCGTTGATGAATAAATTGCTTACCATGTCAATGAATGAATAATAGCCCCTATGGGTATTTTATCTGCTAATCATAGCCCTGCAGCAATTGCCAACCCAAACTGATGACCCTAACTAGGGCATGTTGTTTCCATCGGATATTTGGTTCGGTTGGATTTTGTTGTATGCTTCCAGATTTTTACCATAAAACATTTTTCAGTCAAAAACACATTATGTTTTATCTTCCATGTGTAGGGATTAGTAAGCATATGTCAACTATGCCTAATTATAATAGTTGCGTGGAGATTATGTCAACTATCCAATGACGTAACTCTTACTTGTTCAAAGTGTGTTTGACGAGATGGAATTCGTATACGAGTAGGATTCCCATTTGTGAAAGTACAAGGCCGATACTTTGGTCATGTTGGATGAGGATACAGAGATGATGAACAAATGGATGATCCGCACAAAACGGAGAGCTTTGCACATATGCTTCACTCCCTGATGGCATATGCTGTTTCTCCCCTCAATCAGTTAATATGCTAACATGTATCAATCCACTTCACAACAGAATATATTCTCCTAGTCACTGCCAACACTATCAAGAATTCATTCCTTTTGCTGGGAAATGTTTTATGGTAAAACATTTTTCAGTCAAAAACACATTACGTTTTATCTTCCATGTGTAGGGATTAGTAAGCATATCACTTTGCATGCCTTTTTCTGATGGGAGTATGCCTTGCTCTAAGCACACGTTTGTATTACTCGTGTAACATGTAAACATGCGCAACTGTAGAGATATATGTCTGCATTTTCATTTTGACCATTGCATCATGTACTGTAAAGGATTCCCATACTGAAACTTACTGTTCAATTGTAGGTGCAAGTACTGGGAGATGATTGGAATGTGCAAATCATGCTGATTTGATCGTCAAGTCGACTTTGGTAGCTCGAAGTTTGACTTGTGCCAGAGAATCAAGGGTGGGGCCGTTTTCGCCTTTTAACGGTAAGTGCACAGATTTTTTACTTGTGTACCCTGATTGCAAACCAACAGACCATTGCATTTCCCCTGCAACTTGAATTGTTGTGCAAAATTTCAAAGGCACCATGAAAATCACAGTATTTATTCTATTTAAGTTTATCTCATCCATATTCTAGGAACAGCTTCGATTCTTTTGTCAGAGGTCTGAATGGCAGCCATCTGTAATATTCAAATGTAGAATCTGGTTAGGTTTGCCTACATGAAGAAAAAGACTTGAGAGAAGGAAACAAGAAGCATTCTTAAAACAAACATATGGATAGCCATAGCGTCTCTAGAAGCTATCTTCAGAAAATGTTTGGGGATTCTTGAACGACTGTGATACTCATAGTGATAGTGGAGTGAGGTCCAGCAAGAGGAATGAATTCTTGATAGTGTTGGCAGTGACTGGGAGAACATATTCTGGTGTGAAGTGGATTGATACATGTTAGAATGTTAACTGATTGAGGGGAGAAACAGCATATGCCATCAGGGAGTGAAGCATATGTGCAAAGCTCTCCTTTTGTGCGGATCATCCCTTCGTTCATCATCTCTGTATCATCATCCAACATGACCAAAGTATCGGCCTTGTACTTTCACAAATGGGAATCCTACTCGTATATGAATTCCACCACGTCAAAAACACTTTGAACAAGTAAGAGTTACGTCATTGGATAGTTGACATAATCTTCACACGCAACTATTATAATTAGGCAGATCCATATGGTCTTCAGGGACATCAATCTATCATGATTACTAAAATAGCAATAGATCTAATTTAAGCGTCGGAGGATTTTAGGCCAGAAGCCATCCTGACCTATATTAACACATTGTTCGTCTGTACAAATACACAGAAGCGATGGTTTGTAGATCGATCATCCTTACACTTCAACAATTGAGTCCGACGAATCAATCAACCAAGTTCCCCTCCTCACAAGTCTAATTGGGTGCACTGCCCCTATAAACCATGCTGCAACAACGATATTATTTATATGTTGGTTGTTTTGAGATTTTATTAGTTTTTCTGTTAATTTGAGTCTCATTTACAACCACTTGGGCCCTATTTGTCTTGTGTTAATCAGGATTTAAGCATGCCAAAACTCGCATGGGTTCAAATGACTGCTAAATGTGTTCCGAATTTACTGAAAAAGTGACAAAATCGTCAACCAAGCAGTATTATTCTAGAAAATAATAGCACAGAAATTGTTAAACTCGAATCAAGGGAAGTATAATGATGTTTAACCTAATTAACCTTTTAAAAAATCTTCATCAGTGAATTATGCTTCTCAACCAAGTTTGAGGAATCAACTTAGAAATCTCTTCCATCTGCTTATTTTATACCTGAGCCCGTGAGATAATTTGAAAAATTATGTGTATCCATAAATGAATTATTCAGAGAAAATAATGGATATTAGCCATTAAATGAAGAAAACTCCTGATACGATCCGGTGGATCGAATCAATAAAGTTTAAATTTTTAAAGGAGAAAAATATAAAAAGAGGATTTTTAGTGGACTTGAGATTGTGAAGAACAATATTTTGATAGATAATGAGTCTCTTTCGAGAGGAGACTCGCTCTCCTAGCTTTGATTGCACGGAACAAAGCCTAAATCCCTCACAAAAGATGCCTACAAATGTCTTCACCAAATAAGCATAAAATAAAAGAAAGACGGCTAGCCCTAATTTATAGAAAAAGTGGGGAATTACTAATCTAGTCTAGAATGACTAGAATACCCCTAGGCTAACCCTCCTACGTGGTGCCACGCCTCCTACGACGCACGTAAGTAACTAGAGGAGGGGGGGTCCCACCATCATAGCCGCCGGCCCCTATTGGGTGCGGATGCGGGTCAGGCTCCGCATCAATACCCCCCCTAAAAGAGCCACCTTGTCCTCAAGGTGGAAATGGGGAAACTGCTCCTGGATCACTCGATATGCCTCCTATGTTGCATCACAGTCTGGTAGCCCCGCCCAGTGTATCAGCACCTCCCTCTGTCTGCGTGGCCCCTGACGAACAGCTCGGACCTCCAGTGGCTCCAGCATCACCTCCATCTCCTCAATAAGTGTAGGCGGGAGGGTAGAGGACACCGTCTGCTCCCCGATGGCTCACCGAAGCTGCGACACATGAAAAACCGGATGTATCGTCGTAGTCGATGGCAACCTCAGCCTGTAAGCCACCTGGCCAATCTTGGCCGCAATCTCAAAAGGTCCATAGAATCTCGCTGATAGCTTCTCGTTCCGCCTCCTCGCTAGCGACCTCTGTCTGTAAGGTCTCAGCTTCAGATAGACCATGTCACCCGCCTGGAAGTGCACATCCCGCCGATGCCCATCCGCCCTAGCCTTCATCATCTGCTGAGCTCGCAACAAATGCTTCTTCAGCTCCTCCATAATGCTCTCCCGCTCCCGCATATAGTCCTCTACCTGGGAGACCGGTGTCTATCGCTCCCCAAATCGAAGTAGCTCTGGTGGATCCCTGCCATATAGTACCCGAAAGGGGGTCGTACCTGCTGCTGAGTGGTACGAAGTATTGTACCAATACTCCGCCCAGGCTAACCACCGATACCACTGTCGTGGTGTCTCCGACGCGAAGCACCGCAGATATGTCTCGATGCTGCGGTTCACTACCTCCGTCTGCCCGTCGGTCTGAGGGTGATATGCGGTACTCATCTTCAGCACTGTACCCTGGACACGAAATATCTCCCGCCAAAACCCACTCAGGAAAACCTGATCTCTGTCTGTGACGATGGAGGCTGCGATCCCATGTAACCGTATGACCTCTCTGGTGAAGGCTGCAGCCACTGAAACAGCCGTGTACGGATGTTTCAGTGGTATAAAATGGGCGTACTTGCTCAACCTATCCACCACAACAAAAATCATGGAGTACCCCTCTGACCTGGGTAGCCCGTCTATGAAATCCATCGTCACCTCCTCCCAGACCCGCTCAGGTAGTGCTAAGGGCTGCAAAAGTCCGGCTGGTGCCATGGCCATGTACTTGTGACGTTGGCACACGTCACAAGCAGCAACCAAATGTGCTATCGCTCTCCTCATACCAGGCCAGTAAACCTCCCGGGACATTCTCATATACGTCTGTTGCACCCCGGAATGTCCCCTAACCACCGAACTGTGGAACTCCTGAAATAATGCGGGTATGAAGGTGGACGCCCGCGGCAATACCAACCGTCCCTGGTATAATAGTCGCCGCCCCTCTAGTGAGTAACCCTGCGGGGCCTCCCCGCCTCCCTGCAGCTGCTCATGAATCAGTCTCAACTCCGGATCGGCCTCGGCCTCCTGCAGCATGGGCTCACTGTCTATCCATACCGGCAACGAGAGTGCTCTCAAGTGCACCCCCTCCTCTCTGCGTGATAAGACGTCTGCCGCCTTATTCTCCAACCCCGGCCTGTACTCAATGACGAATCTGTACCCCACCAGCTTGGATAGCCAGCGCTGGTGCTCCTCTGTCACCAACCTCTGCTCCAATAGATACTTCAAACTGCGCTGGTCGGTCCTGACCACGAACTCCCTGCCCATCAGATACGGCCGCCACTTCTGGATCGCCAACACAATAGCCATCAGCTCCCTCTCGTATATAGACTTCAGCCGTGCTCTAGTTGAAAGCACCTGGCTGAAGTAGGCTATCGGCCTCCCTAGCTGCATAAGGACCGCCCCCAATCCTACTCCTGACGCATCAGTCTCCACTACGAATGTGATGCTGAAGTCAGGCAACGCCAAGACTGGTGCTGTGGTCATCGCCTCCTTCAAGGCCTCAAAGGCCTTGGTCGCTGCCTCTCTCCACTGGAACCCATCCTTCTTCAGCTGATCTGTCAGTGGCCCGGCAATGGTGCTGTATCCCCTCACAAATTTCCGGTAGTAACCTGTCAGCCCGAGAAATCCTCGTAGTGCCCTCAGAGTGGTGGGTACCGGCCAGTCTAACATCGCCTCTATCTTCGCCCGGTCTGCTGCTACCCCGGCGGCCGACACCACATGCCCCAAGTACTTTATCTGCCTCTGACCGAAACTGCACTTCTTTCGGTTGGCATACAGCTGATGCCTCAGTAACTCTCGGAACACCACCTCCAAATGGCCCACGTGTTTCCCCATAGTCCTGCTGTAGACCAGAATGTCGTCGAAGAAGACGAGTATGAACCTCCTCAGGAACGGTCGGAAGACGTCGTTCATCAACGCCTGGAATGTAGAAGGAGCATTCGTCAAGCCAAACGGCATGACGACAAACTCATAGTGGCCCTCGTGGGTACGAAATGCTGTCTTCGGCACATCCTCTGGCCTCATCAGGATCTGGTGATACCCCGCCTTCAGGTCAATCTTGGAGAACACCACTGCTCCATGCAGCTCATCTAGCAGCTCGTCTATGACAGGGATAGGAAACCTGTCAGCCACTGTCTCCTTGTTCAGTGCCCGGTAGTCTACACAAAAGCGCCAACTCCCGTCCTTCTTCTTCACCAAAAGGACCGGGCTCGAAAACGGGCTAACGCTGGGCTGTATCACCCCCGCCTGTAACATCTCCCCGACCATCCGCTCAATCACATCCTTCTGCACGTGGGGGTAGCGGTAAGGACACACACTCACCGGTGCCGCGCCATCCCTCAGGACTATCGCATGCTCGTGCCCTCTCTCTGGCGGTAGCCCCTGTGGGTCCTGAAAGACCTCCTGGTACCGTCCCAACACCTGCTCCACCTCCTCGGGAGCCCCTGCCTGCGGCTCCTGCTCTGCCCCTGCTAAACGGCACTCCACCAAGTACCCCTCACCCTCTCTCCGTAAGGCTCGAGTGATGGCCTTGATGGCCACCATCGATAAACATAGGGTCGGGTCCCCAGTGAGCACCACTGTCCTCTCTCCCTCCTCGAACTCCATCCTGAGTCGCTTCCAATTCACCCGCATGTCCCCCAGTTTCTTCAGCCACTGTACGCCCAGGATGATGTCAACATTGCACAGCTCCAGGGGTAGGAAATCTTCCATGATCTGTACTCCCTGCAAGGTCAGGCACAGACCCTTGCAGAGCCCCTTGCTCTCCTCCATCTTCCCTGTCCCCAGCAGCACTGTAAACTTCTCATGCGTACTCAGCTGCAGCCCATGTCTCTCCACTATCCGGCTGGAGATGAAGTTGTGGGTGGCCCCACTGTCGATCAGCACCGTCACCGCCGTGTCTCCTAGCTGCCCCGTCAACTTCATGGTGTGGTTCGGAGTGAACCCCACCACAGAGTTTAGGGACACCTCCGCGAAGTCTAGGTGAGACTTCTCCTCCTCTACTGGCGTCTCCTGCTCCACCTCGAACTCCTCATCACCCACGTACCCCTCCTCGTCGGGCACCATGGTGATCTGCAGTAGGTGGCTCGCACACCTGTGCCCAGGGGTGAACTTCTCGTCGCAACGGAAGCACAACCCCTTGGCTCTCTTCTCCCTCACCTCGGCCTCCGTCATCCGTCGCCCCAGGGTAGCTGGGCGGCCCTCTCCTCGCGTCTCGGGAACGGCCGCAGGTGGTCTCGGTGCCGTGGCCGGTGGAGTAGGGCGGGAGCTCTGTGCCCCCCAAGCGCCCCGTATCCGCCTCTCCTCTGTGTGCTTCTCCTCCGCTTTATGTGCTAAGCGAAGGACGTCCTCCAAGGTAGCCGGGCTCTGCATCCGCAACTTAGCTCGTATCGACGGTTTCAGCCCCCTCATGAAGTTCCCGATCATCACCTCGTCGGTAACCCCCTTCACCCGGCTATTCAGCATCTCAAATCTCTCTACATAGTCTCTCACTGTCCCCTCCTGCCTCAGGGCCGACAGCTGCTCGTAGAAATCCCCCCTGTCGTCTCCTGGAATCGATCCACGATCATCGTTGACAACTCCTCCCAGGTCCGAAAGGGGGACCGGGCTATCTTCCACCGGTACCAAGCCAGGGCCTTCCCCTCAAAGTAAATCCCGATGGCCTTCAGGACCTCCTGCTCCGTCAGCCCCATCACCTGGAAATACCTCTCTGCTCGGTAGATCCACCCATCAGGGTCGATGCCGTCAAAGGTCGGCATCTTCAGCTTCATCAACCGCCGATCTGCGTTGATGTCGCCTAGCTGCCCCTATCTCCGCCTCGGTCACCACCCCGGACCACCTCGCCACCCCGAGCCTCCCCCATCAACCCCGTACAGCTCCTCTGGCCATGCAGGTCTCTCCCACGCCTCGGGCTGGTAGTAGTGCCCCGGAAACTCTGGTGGCCGTGCAAAATTGGGCCTCGGCCCAGGCGGAATGGTCTCTGCTCTCCAAAACTGGCCCGCCGGGGTCCCAATAGCTGCTCCCGAAGCTCATCCGCCTCCCATAGTCCCCAACGTCCTCCCAGAATGGGGAACGAACCCCGCCACACCCCCGAAAGGGCGGGACGAAGTCGCCGGGCCCCCAGGTGGGCCGGTCCAGCCCGTCACAGCCTCGGAAGGCCCGACCCAACTCGCCGGGCCCTGAAATGGGCCGCAGCCCTCTCCCGCACCTCCCGCGTCCCCGGCGGGGGTGCCGCCTGCACCCTGGGCCCGTCGGAGTCGGACGAGGGCCCTGGTGGCCCCGGCGGCTCCACCCAGGCTAGGGAGGGCCTGTGGAAGCTCGCCGGGGGCGCCGAGGCCCCCGGTTGGCCGGGCGGTCTCGCCCAGGCATGGGGAAGCCTGGGCGGGGCCGTCGGCCCTAGGGCAGGCCCGATCGGGCCTGCCGCAACTTGTACGGACCCGCGCGGGTCCGTTGGTCCTTCCGCGCCGTCGATTTGATGGGGGGTTGCCGTCGTTGTTCCCGTTTGCCCTAGAGAGGCTGATTCTAGGGTAGATCCGCCCCCCTCTAGGGTTCCCTTGCCTCGATCTCCTCATTTCGCCATGGCGAGGGCTTGGATAATCTCCTTCAATTCTCGGAGATCTCGTCCTTGTTGCGCAGCATCCGTCCTCATCCCCCTTAAGCTCGATCTGGATGTCTTCTTGCGAATGGGCGTGATCCTTGAGTGAATCCCCCATTGTTTTCTTCAACCCTTCGAATCGCTCTTCGATCTCTCGGTTGAGATCCTCCCGTAGCCCTTGAATCCTCTCATCAATCGCATCCGCCTTCGATCGAGTACTCGCCGCCATTTGGATCTAGAGCTCTGATACCAATTTGATACGATCCGGTGGATCGAATCAATAAAGTTCAGATTTTTAAAGGAGAAAAATATAAAAAGAGAATTTTTAGTGGACTTGAGATTGTGAAGAACAATATTTTGATAGATAATGAGTCTCTTTCGAGAGGAGACTCGCTCTCCTAGCTTTGATTGCACGGAACAAAGCCTAAATCCCTCACAAAAGATGCCTACAAATATCTTCACCAAATAAGCATAAAATAAAAGAAAGACGGCTAGCCCTAATTTATAGAAAAAGTGGGGAATTACTAATCTAGTTTAGAATGACTAGAATACCCTTAGGCTAACCCTCCTACGTGGTGCTGCGCCTCCTACGGTGCACGTAAGTAACTAGAGGAGGGGGGGGGGGGGGGTCCCACCATCATAGCCGCCGGCCCCTATTGGGTGCGGATGCGGGTCAGGCTCCGCATCAACTCCTCTGCTCTTATTTTTTTAAAAAGTGATTGCTTTCAGTGCAATAATCAACATCTAATTAAAGAATTACTTTGGTTACAAAAGTTATATAATAGGTAAAGTTGCTTTAATTGTGGTGATTAGCTCATTATAATTACAACCATGCCTTGCAATTATCAGATTAAGAAATCACAGTGGAGGAAAAGGTCTTATGATTAGTTGCATGTTTAATCAACAATGGAGTCAACATCTTCACTGTGAAGGAAAGCAATATGCCAAATTATAATACAGACCCAGTACAAAAAATAAAAATTAAAAAATATAGGTAAAATGTATATATATTTTTCACAAAAAAAAAGAGAGAATAATACATATGAACTGTCAGCCTAGAAAATTTACCAAGTTAACGGGTAAGAACCTCAGTACAACAAAAATCAATCGAACCATATACTATTTACTTGTTGATCATATTATCGTAAAACCATTGAATTTATAATGATCGGACCAAAGGACAACTAGCTTGCTTGGATTTCACTCGATTTCTGATGTATTGGGATTTTAGCATGTGTCATCAATTTCGGGGGTTTCTAGGAGCACCTATACATTATTCTCAGGAACTGATTCCCTGTCTCTTTCTTTTTCTTTACACTAATTCCCTAAAGAAGAGAGAGAGAATCACAATTAACCAAAAATTCGCCCAAAAATCCGGTATAACTTGGCAAAATATCAAGCAAAGTTTTAGCCGGCACTTAACTTGTAGAATCTTGATTTTTTTTAAAATAAAAAAACCACTGATTAAAAAGTATTACAATGCAAAGAACCTTCTTTTCCTTCTGATTTAATTACGCATATATCCTTCATACACATTTTTAAAAAGGGGGCCACACTTCAAAATTTTGTAGAAAAATTTCAAATCCAACAGGAGTACTGCAAGAACAATGAGAAAATTTTACCAATCATATCAGATATTAATAACATGAGCAATTTTTACCAAGCATGAACAAGAGTATAAAGACTGGGACTTGGTCTGCCCGTCGGGTGACGTGGCTTGATCAAAACCATTGATAAATAGGAGAGAGTTAGGATTCGTGCCTTGTATCCTTCTGACTAATTAGAACGGTGATATGATGAGTTTAGTCCCTCCATCGGCTAAAATAAAGGATGGTTTGGACTAAATACACCCCTATTGATAGGGGTGTATGTAATGATACTTTCCATTTTTGGAAAGTTCTTATTGGAAAGATTACAAAGATGAGACATTTGCCATTATGACTTTGCAAAAATAGAAGGAATGATTACATACACCCCTATCTATAGGGGTGTATTTAGCAGAGGCCTAAAGGATTTACATGTTGTAGAATGTGTCAGAACTTATGACTCAAAAAATTTAATCTTTTTGAGTCAATATGAATTTTAAGTATATTACTTAATATGTATTCATCACGTGTACAACAATGAGAATCTCTTGGGATTAATTTGGATTTAATCCTTGGCGAATCTGTAACTTTACATGAGACTCACGATGATGAAGAAGAAGAAAAAGCAAAATTTGTAATTTCGTTATATTGTTCCTTTCCATGAAGCTTTAAGGCTAAATTGACTCAATGTTGCTTCGTGGACTATTGATACTATTTCTCTTTTTTGTGCTTTGCACACTCGGTTTCTCCTCCCTTTACCGGACCGAGCCATTATCATACGTAATTGATCTTGTATAGAATATCGGCTGACTGTTTGCACGGAAGGGCTTAAAATCTGTTGCGGGGTAAGTCGGGTTGGACTAAATGCAAAATCCGAATGGCGTTTTCGGAAATCCTTAGCGTTTGAGTGCCTGTGCAAAGGTCGGACCTAGCTGACCCGAGCCCTTTTCGAGTCAGGAATTGATTTAAGCATTGGAAGGGATTTGGTCGGGTCTAGCTGACCCGAGACCTTTTTGAGTCAGGAACTGTCTTAAGTATCGGAGGGGATTTAATCAGACCTGCCCGATACGATCCTGACGAGCTTTATGTGTTGCAGATAACAGGGGAGATAGCTTGGTCCCCATTTCCATAGCACAAATCGGAGCTCAAAGATACTAAATTAATAAATTACTGAAATAAAAAATTCTGAAAATAGAAAGTATTAAAAGATGAGGGCTGTTTAAAATCTGCACACTGCAGTGCAGCCTGCAGACAAAGCACTTCACCCAAATCCTAGTATTTACGTACATCTCTCTCTCATTCTGTGCAACTACAAAGAAATTAAAAATAAAAACAGAAGGCAACCTCAAAATCTAAACCTACAGCTACTCTCTTCTTAAGAATACAATAAAAAGAGAGAGAGAAGAAGGAAAAATGTACACCAAATTTCATTGTTTTCATTATTATTTACTTCAAACTAGTGCTCCCTTAATTTAAATTTTTTTTCCGTACATCAACCTCAAGTTATTATTTCCTTCGCTTCTACTGTTCCCGCGGAACAGTGTAAGCCGCGGTCGGTCACATCGGAAGAGCACACGATCGCCATCGACTCCTCCCGCTGAAACTTCCACTGCCTCTCGATAAAGGCCTCGATGGTCCGCCGGAACTCCTCCTCGTCCGGCTCCCCCTTCGCCTTCACGTCCGTCTCCGACCGACGGAGCTCCGGCGTCGAACGCCGACTTCGCTCCACCATCCTCTCCGACATGCTCCTCCTGCACGCGCGCGTCACGTTAGACGACGGAGGAACATTGACGCTCTCGACGCACATGACCTTCTTGTCCTCGAACACCACCTCCTCCGCCGGTTCCGGCAACGGCGGCGGCGGCGGGACGATGTCCGAGATGGAGATCCCGCCGGAGTCGGAGGAGGCATCGCCGTCGGGGAGGCGGCGGGACTTGAAGAGGAGGGTGAGGACGATGGCGTTGCCGAGGAGGAAGAGGAAGCGGGGGCCGAGGATGACGGGGACGATACGGCGGAGGAGCTCGCCGGAGGACCGGGCGGCGGCGGGGATCTGGGCGGAGGACCAGAGGGCGAGGGCGGCGAGGGCGACCGCCTCGGCGCAGCGGAAGAGGGTGGCGATCTTTTTAAGCCGGGTGTATCGGAGCATCGCGTTCCGCTTCTCCGCCGCGATCGAGTCCATTTTGTTCCTCTCTATGTTTTATCGAGGGTCGGGTCACTCGCGGTGAGCTTAGGAGGAGACGGGAGAACGGAGAAGAGGGAGAGTGGTGGGGGACTGGAGACTCTTTTTTGGGAGCGTGGCGGAAGCGAGCTTTTATAGGCAGAAAATAAAAAAAAAGCTAGATTAACAAAAAAAATTGTGCGAAGGGAGTCAAGTCGGGTCGGGTCGGATTGGGTCTGGCCCGAACCGAACATGAAGCGGGGCGCCTACGGTCAGTATACTGTGCACGTGAGGCTTTGCGTGAGAGCAGGCTGAGCAGAGGGCAAGGGGGCCCACGGAAACGGAGGGCCAGGATTCGATCAGGCGTCTGATACAGGGGAGCAAGTGAAGAAAGCGTGAGCCGATTTAAAATCGTATAATAATGTGTTTTTTTTGTGTACGGCTGGGATCACGTGAAGTGTGGCGGGGAGAGAGAGAGTACGGGAAGCAGGATGCAAGGCTTTTGACCAAATCATGGGTTCGGATTTTAAACTTGCATGTATGTAGGCAGGGGGAGAGTCCCGGGCTGGATCAGCCTGTGTCAGACACGTGTGCCCTATTTTTAGCAAATAAAATCTAGGGGCCTTCCGCCTTCTTATTATTTTCATGTTTTATTAAGGATTATGGTTTAATATCCCCACATCTATTGAATTTTAAGCCACCAATTTCCATAATGTGACATTAGTTGATTAATGAGCTTAGGTCACACTTGTTTTTTTACCATGCCAATCATTTTGGATATAATTTTCTTCCAAACATTCTCATATGCAAGTCGTTTACTTTGGTATCTCAAATGTTAGGCAAGAGTCTGGGCTTCCCAAATCCCCCAAGATCTCATAATTGAGAATTGGGTCAAGGGTTTTTTCCAAGTTCTAGCCAATTAGGTTTAAATAGCCCTAGCTTAGGCCCTATTTAATGAAGAGAACCACCCCTTAGAATTTCCCTCTTCATGCCCAATCATTAGCACACTGATGAAAGGTTTTTTATTAATGCACCATTGTGTCTCATGTTGATTTGACAAGCCTCGCACGCGTGACACGTGTGAGCCCTCGTGATGGGATGAGTCCAGAAACAAAAGTCACATATTTGTAGTATAAGAATATACGATATCATATAACAAATGAGGCTAAGTCTTTTATGCAATCTCGAAATCTCTACATTCGCTTGTGTTTGGATGATCGGAACCATTTATTTTGATCTACATATTTGACAGCCGCGCAAAAGTAGAATTTTTTTTGCAACGATGAGTGAATGATCTAAAACATATTGGTTTTTTTCAAGGGTTTTAGAATATAAAAATCAAAAAAACAAACGGTCATGATCATCAAAATTATAAAAGAGCGTCTGGTTTTTGGACATTAACTCTTATGTTAAATGATACACATTATACTATTCTTGTAATAAATACAAAATGAGATTTCATTAATTAATGTATGTTAATAGTTTTATGGGTTGGGGAACTCGAGGCAACTATCTGGAACCATTGGAAACAATAAAAATAAACATAAAGATAACTTTTGGCACCTCAATTGTGAAAAAATAAAATTAAAAGAAAGGAAAACAACTAAATAAAGTACAAAAAGGGGAGGGATTAGGTTTAAGATAAATGATGGCTATCATCATAAACTTCATCTAATGATGCTTTTGAGATTGAAAAAGTCTCAAAGGGGGCTGGTTTAGAATAAACTAAACATGTTGTCATTGTTGGTATTTGTCACACTTGATGGCCTAATTAAAATTTAATTAGTCAAGTTTAGAAGGAGCAAGTGAGTGAACTTTTTTTGTCAAAGGAATTGGAGTGATTGAGACTGGCTTTGATGTGAATTCCGCTGTTCTTGCACATATTTTCCCAAGCAATGCTTGGTTGTCACTCTCTCCTCCGTTTCCGTTCTGAGAGGCAAGGGATCAAGATCAACGTGCGCTTTAAAATGCATTCCGATTTATCAAGAAAATTAAGTAATGTAAGTAATTAATTCCGACTCCAAATATTAAAAATTGTACGTGATAAAGGCAGAAACTTGGATGTGGTTGATAGTCAATTCAAAAACATGTACGTGCAACACAGGACTCATAGGGAGTTGATGTGCTACTTATTTTTGCCAGAGTTGGGTACCTCAGTGCATCCTAGGGTTTCTTTGTGGGAAATTGGAATTGCTAGTGGGACAGACCTAATTACTGAGTTCACAGACCTAATTGCTAATGAACTAATTAATATTTTTATTTCAATACCTTTTTAAAAGAACTTGCTTAGGTATCGTGATATCATGTAGTTCCCACACGAGCATGTTCGTGTTCGTACAACACATCGTATGAATCATAAAACAAAGCCAACAAAAGCTTTGATTTTTTTTTATAAAATACATTAAATAAAGAAATTCATGCAAATTAGTCATTAGCAGTTAATGAGTGATAATTAAATAATTGGGCCACTTTTGTTAACAGATGTCACTCAGCGTACTTTTTTTTTGTTCAGTAGTTTATCGTAACTTCTCCATGTGAAAATAGAGTGTACAAATAATGATATAACAATGTGGTTGTTAGCATGGGCTTCTTGAACCACTGGTTCAAAGAACTCCTCATCCATGCTCTCTCTCTCTCTCTCTCTCTCTCTCTCTCTCTCTCGCTGGGGGACGAGACGTAAGCTTGGTAGCTAGGGGTTGCCTAGAGTTAGTAGCTCATGACATTTATTAGAATGCAATGTCTTTGTAGGATTAGTACACCTAAATCATTCAGAAGTTGCCATAGATGTTATCTACCTCCATCAAATTCAATGGAGTTGCTAAACACACATACCAAATTGCTTTACACGCTTCCCATTTATTTACCTGTTTGCCCCTCAAAATTTACAAGTTTGCCATTCAAGTTCAACATCTTCTTCAATTTTAAAGTTCAAACTCTTTAACAATTGCAAGACCCACGATGCTTTTAAATAATTTCACCGGTTAAACATATCAACGGAAAAATTGGCTGATTGAAAAGAGAAAAAATGGGTATCATATATCAAACGGAAAAGCGCTGTTTAAAGGCCTTCTCTCCGTTATTTTTTCGAGAATCGGCTCCGCTCATTTTGACCTTCATAGCCTAAAACCCCAACACACTAAACCTTTGGTGATCCCAAAACTTTTTACTTGTCAATCTACTTCTTGGAAAATTAACAATTTCACAGCGATTTTGCAGCAACAGAACATTTACCACCTTTGTATCGTGAAGCGAAAGGTTTTGAGTTGACTCATATACCGGGTGCGTTGGAGTTTTAGAATATAAACATCAAAATATACAGAGCTGTTCTTTCGTATTCTCAGTTGATAATATCTTAAAAGCAACATGGTCATGTTCCATCCAAAAGAAACATAAAAGCTTTTCACATTCACTAAAACAGCTAACTTTCTCTCCTCCTTTCTTCCCTTTTGGGGCTCATTTGGATAAACTTCATCCAATAATCAAGAATAATCCAGGACTGATGAAGGGTTTTCCAAAGGAGCATTTTTGTGAGCTTTTAAAGCCTGAGGATTCTCAGCATGATGGGGACCTTGTCAGCAATTAGACACCACTGAATGATGCCCCAAGTGCTAAGCTGAATTTATTCTTCAAGCTTAATTCCCCTCAACACCCATAAAATATTTGCTGTTGTTTGAGATTGTGATCTTCCCTGATCTAAAGCCACACAAAAAAAAACCCTAATGTCATGGGAATCAGATTCCCCTTCATCCATCCACCCAGCCAACAACTTGTCCCACACCACCATCTTTCTAGATTCTCTTTCAGTTCCTAAAAGGGGGAAAATATTGTGTCTCTAAAACACAGGTTGCCCTAAAGTGATGGCTTGCTTTTCTAGAAAACCAGATAGGAAAGATTGGAGGGCTGCTTGTTTTGAGCTGAGTGATCCCCCAAATGATTACATTGTGATAATGTTTGCTTATGATTAGGTCTAAATCATGAGTCTCTAATTCCCTATTCATTCTGTTTGACTCTTGGTTTGATGGGTGCGTGCTTTTCCCCACCTGTTCTAAGATAATCATGGAGAACCCTTTGCACTATCAAATCTTTAATTTGTTAGGGTTTACTCCGCATCGGAAGATGGATATCGATAGATAAAAGATTACAAATTAAATGAGAGATTACAAATTCCAAAGGAAGAAGGAAGTTTTTTGTGATACATCCAGCCCAGTAGGTGATGCGAAAACACATGGTAGTTTTTTTGTGGGTTTGGCATTTGGAGCCACTTGCTTGCAATTGTTGGAAAGGGACAATTCTTTCCAAGCTCCCAATTTGGCAAATGACCATATGTATGTTTGTATCCTAGCGTATTCATCAGTGAAACATGGGTGGTTTGATCCAGACAAAACCCTTGTTGCTGACTCAATAGACATTGTGTGAGAGATGCTGGGTGTTGATTCGTAGGGAAAGAAGCGAGATAGAGTTTTAACTCATGTTGATGAGAAGGCTGTTTTGGATCTTGCATCCTTGCGATGGAACTAAACGAACAAGATTCCACGCACGCGTACCACTCTTATGCAGCGGAGAGACAAAACCCCGATGCATCGAACAAAGACTCCAATGATGAGTCCTGCTTGCACCATGCTACGGCCTATTCTCCAATGACACGGAAACCCTAGGCAGAAAAGATAACTCTAAGGAGCGGTGGAATATTGATGTGTGTTTGAGAACCCAAACATTTGCATCATTGCAATAAATGTTTAAAAATGGCATATCTATTGATCAAAGAGCATTAGATGTACTAGACAAATAAATGAAGAAATGGAAGCAAATCTATTTTTTTAAAAAAAATAATAAAAGGAAGAAGAAAGGCTTATTTTAACAGAGAAGTGTACTGAGCCGTCAATCACGAGGTTAAGCTGGAAATTTTAAGACAGAATTCACCCTAATTTACCCCCGAAAATTTAATGTTTGTTCGACAATCTGATCATAAACAGTATCAAATATCCAGTGAAGCGCCGTGATGAGACAAGGCATGGGCGTTTTTTGTGGGTTTGGCATCTGGAGCCATTTTGCAAACACTCACAGGAAAATGACAATTCATGCCAAGCTCCCAATTTGGCAAATGGCACAAAGTTGGATCATGGTTCCCTCATCAATGAAACAGATAGGGATAGACTTGTTCTTGACTCAGTGGATTTTGTGAAGTGATGTGAGAGAGAGAGAGAGAGAGAGAGGGAGGGAGCTTTGATAGAGTTTAACTCATGTTGATGCCATAGCAAAAGGAATTACAAACTGTTTTGAATTTGGATCATGTGATGGAACTAAACAAACTAAACAAACTAGCTTCCTAGGCTTGGGCAAATGTAGAATGATCATGCATGCACAAGTGCTACTCTTATGCAGGGGACAGACAAAATTCAGATGCAACATCATCAAGAGACTAGTGAAACAAAAAGTAGTGCAACTGCTCAATCACCACCAACATCATCAAGATACTCACAATGAAGGGTTTGAATATTACTGACCGAGTATAAAATTCAGATATAGCAGATACGTACGCTGATCCCGGTATGAACCTCGAAGCTTTGTGATAGAAACCAACAGTATCAGCAACAATCAAACCCCTCTGAGCACGTCGCATTAGTTCCAGAGGTGCGCATGAAGCTCCAAACAGAAGTTGAAGCATGCATTAATCAACACTGTTCAGTAAGCAGTAAATCCTTGCACTAAAAATTATCAAAGCTTTTCTACAGTGTCTGCTAAACATTTTCTACAGTGTAGAAATATCATAGGTGTCATCAAAGCAATTACATCTATATTTCACTGTTCTTCTTTGTGTTTTCTATTCTTGGCTAAATCAAGTGAGATAATTTTATTTAAAAACTAAGAGTAGGCTAAAACCTAGCTAGGATGATTCCAGAAAAAAGAAACTGAAGATGGTGATAGAGCAATAACTGAATATTTTGGCTCTGATATCAAATCTGATGTCTAGGATTTTTGTGGCAAGGGAAGATTTAAGATTTTAGAGAAACTAAAGTAGGACGCTTTTTTTAACACAAGTGAAAGAAATTCGAGAGTTGTCCCTAGCCTATTCTTTTGCTGGAAAGGAGAAATGGGTAAGTTTGGAAAGTTTGGAATCTGAGGAGAGAGAAAATCGACTTTTGTGTTCTTTTGGGTGGAAAGTTGTATGGAAAGTGGGGTTGGGAAAGTAAAGTGGGGTCCCCCAACTTTCTTGTGTTCTTTCGGTAGTAGAAAGTTGGAATGGGAAAGTGGAAAGTTGGTGGGTTGGAGGGAGAGAGGGAGAGAGATGAGATAGTGGGACCCACAAAATAGTAACTTTCCACAACTTTTCCATGGTTTCTTGAGGATTACAAAGAATCCCAAAAACGGTCATTCGAAATGCCACGTCAGCAAACTTTCCACTTTTAACTTCTCCGTAAAAGAACAAACTTAAGGAAAGTTGATTGAGAAAGTGAATGAAGAGTGCCACAAAACACTTTCTCATCAACTTTCCAAGCTAAAGAACAGGCCCAAGTAAATCTCTTTCACCTGAGCATGTTGCATGCAGAGAGATTCAAAGACTGGACTTTCTTGCAAACCAACTAGATTTTACAAATTCAATACTTTAATTCGCTTTTTATAGCAAAAAATGAAGACTTAAAAGACTCAAAACTCGTTACTAAATCGAAACTCTAAAATAAAAAAGACTTTTAAAGGAAACTTAAAAGACTCCAAATAGATTTTTAAAATTTAAAAAAAATCAAAAAATATATATATAGAAGTCTAAATAGACTCAAACTCTAAAAACTCAAAGATGAACACAAATTGAATTTTCTTCAGATCTCCTTAATGATTACACTACGATAAGGATGACTCTTGAGTACACCCTTCTTCATTAGATCTTAATCATGACATTCTATGCACTGTGCTTGACCCTTGGTTTGATTGGAGTGCATATTTTTTTCCTCGTCTTCTAATATAATTATGAAGAACCCCCCACGCCCCACCCCCAAAAAAAACAAAATAAAGTTTAAAGATATTGTTAGCTCGGTATTAATGGCTTATAAGCTTACACAAGGCTTATTTTAATAGAACACTGTACTGAGCCGTCAATCATGAGGTTAAGCTAGAAATGATAATATAGAAGGTTTTAAGATAAGAACCGTTAATCGTTCAAGAGTGTTACCCTAATTAACCCCGAAAAATTTAATGTTAGCTTGAAAATCTGATCATAAACAATATCAAATATCCGGTGAAGCGACGTGATATAGCCAACCTCGTCTTGATGAGAAAAGACCTGGCCGTTTTTGCGGATATGGCATTTGGAGCCATTTTGCCAACACTAGCTGGAAAGTGACAATTCATGCCAAGCTCCCAATTTGGCAAATGACACAAAGTTGGATCATAGTTCCCTAATCAATCAAAGAGATAGGGATTAGTCCATACAAAGACTCATTGTTGACTCAATAGATTTTGTGAATCGAAGAGAGAAAGGTGTTTTGAGAAGGAAGATAGAGTTTATCTCATGTTGACGACATAGTTACAGGAATTACAAACTACTTTGGATGTGTATCATGTGATGGAACTAAACAAACTAGCTTCATAGGTTTGGGCAAGTGAACTGATCATGTATGCACACATACTACTCTCATACAGGGGATAGACAAAATTCTGGAGCAACGAACAAAGAAATTTGGATCAAGACCTACTTGCACCAAGCTACTGCCTATTCAACAATAAAACAAAAACGTGAAAAGGAAGAAAGTAACCATTTAGAGCTTTGGATTATTGATAGGATGCACTGCATTTTTGTTAAGAAGTTTGAAAGGCATCTCAATGAGTGACCAAGACACGTGTTTTATAGTTCATTTTATAGTAGTCGATAACTAGTGTAAAGGTTAGGTAACTGCTACATCACCACCAACATCATCAAACGACTCAAAAGTGAAGATTTGAAGATTACTGACCGAGTATAAAATTTTGATATTCCTAATCTATCTTCCTATATGTATGCTAATCTCAGTATGAGCCTCAGAAGCTTTATGAAAGAAACCAACAATCCCGTAGATTATCGTATGGCTCAGTTTTCAGCAAAAATTATACAAAAAATACGTAAAGAAAGATGCAACCTACTCGGCATCCATATATCAACAAGCATACATCACCAACAAGCATTTTGATGGAGATTGCAGAGTCATGATGCCAAACTACAACAGACATGAACAGATATCCAATACCTATATTGCAATGGCTTTCTTGTTGATTAGATTGCTGTAAGCCTAAATTACTTGAGCATCCCGCCGCGGCCTAAATTACCATGGACCATTCCTATGATAATTCCTAGCTACGCTGTCCAAGTGATGTTGCTAGTATGAGTCCACTGCATAAAAATCTGTTAGTACATCCACACCAATCAAACCCCTCTGCGCAAGTCACATTAGTTCCAGAGGTGTACATGAAGCTTCAAACATACTTGAAGAATGCAATCAACAATGTTTGGTAAGCAGTAAATCCTTGCACTAAAAATTCTTAGAGGTTGTCTTTTTAGTTTTTATCAACTTTCTTTGTTTTAACTTTAACGTATGTCCAACTCGGACCAAAAGTTGGAAACTTCGCATATGCAAGTGAGCAATATTGGAAAAGTGACTACTGTTAGGTATTGAGACACCCTTAGTATAGTTTTGATTATGGTTAAACAAATGATGGGTAGTAATGACAATTTTTAAGTGTGCAAGAATTAATAAGTATTGAGTTCAAAGCTATGAAAAAAAGGAACTCCATCAAAGCCATGAAGGAAAAAATTCATCTTTGATCACATCCTACCTCAAGCTCAAAACAACCAAGCTTGATCAAGATAAAGTGTGGAAGCGCATCCAAGGCATCCAAGGCATCCAAGGCAAATGGAGTTGAAAAATCAAAAGCATGTAGACGAAGAATTCAAACTACATCAAGAAGCCAAAAGGGATAATATTGATGTAATACCTAGTTCATATCTTTAGATCATTTGTATTTCATTAAGATTGAAGCTACACAGACATATTTAAAATAATGTTTTAAACTTTCAAAAATATTTTGAAACATTTTGAATAGTATTAGATTGATTTTAGCACTCTTTTTAGTTATATTTACATGTATCTGAGTCTGCTACTCTTTGAGTAGGAGTCGACTACTTTCTAATGGAAAATATTAAGTATGCTATGTCCCCAAAAGGAGTAAACTATAATAGATTTAGGAGTCGACTACAGCTGTTTGGAAAGTCAACTATCATGTAAGGACCGTCTACCTTGCAATACTAACAACAAACACTCTAGAGGGGGGTGAACAGAGAAATGGCAATAATATATGCAATTAAAATTTAACTTGCAAATGAGGAATGATGCAAACACAAGATATTACCCTGGTTCCTCAAACTTGAGTACGTCCAGCCACATCAATATTCATTATAATTCCTACAAAGAGAAGTGAATACAATCCCACAAAGAGACACCTTACACAGAGGATTTTGTTCTACACAAGAACCAAACCAACCCTACGAAAGGGTCAAAATGCCACACAGAAAATTACTAACTCCCACACAGAGAATTAAGATTAGCCCTACACTAGGACACCAAACTCACACAAAGAGAGTAATTCCCACAAAGAGAGTATCTAATTCCCACAAAGAGAATTAGGGTTTCAATGAAACAAAGAGTAAAACAAGTAGTCTAACATATGTCTTGAGATGAACTTACTCATTAATGAATGCAAGGCATGAAAGATGATCTCCAAGTGATAAGATTTGCTTGATATGCACTTGGATGATTTCCCTTGAGCTTGACTTCAATGCATGAAGGAGAGAATGAGCTCTAAGATGGAAATGAGAGAGTTTGAGAGTGGCTTAATCAATCTCAAAAGATTTGCAATAGTTCCAAGAAGTTCTAATAAACTCAACCCTCTCATATATATAGCCCGATAGGAACCCTATATGAACTCTCAAAACCCAAGGATAAAGCCAAAAACAAAAAACTGTAACAGATAGTATATGGGCTGAAACGTCAGCGACAATCGACTGATGAACATCTAACAGTCGACTGACCAACGGCTAAATAAATCCCAACGGCTATAATCTGAGCCAGGACAAGCGGCTGTAGAAGAATTACACATGTGATTATAGAATGGACATGCGCCTATATATCCTTCAGCAGGAGACTGCTGCAGGGGATGGAAATAAAACAGAGATATATAACTTACGTACTATATGCATACAGACGACTGAAGGCAAGAGTACAAGCGACTGTAAATACTGCAACAGTCGACTGACTTGCAAATTGGGATGAAGCCCAGAAAATGCAAGTTGCGCACAGACGACTATAGAACAATTCACAGGCGCCTATTGAAAGACAGACGACTGTAAATAGACCTTCAGTCGACTGTTCCAAAAGCTCAAGTAAGAGTCAATAAAAGGTTGACTTGAGCAGTGCACTACAGTCGACTGTAGAAGGCTCGACAGGCGCCTGGAATCACCCAGTCGCCTGTAAGACCTTCATCAGTCGCCTGTTGGAGAGCCAAAAACTCCAGTTTGAGTTTAAGGCAAGGTGAACCTATTAGGATGATTTCTATGATAATCTTGAGGCTCACTAAGATGGAAAATGCATATGCATGATTGAGTTAATCCATCTATCAAGGCATTACATTAAACCTAGACTCAAAAAGGAGAAAAGCAATAATATTACATGTATTAGATTGCTTCCCTTAGAGCCTATGTCTTCAACCTTGATACTCTCCATCATCTCCAAGCTTTGGCACCCCTTGAGTCCAAGCTATGGTATTGCTCCTCTCGATGTCCATCCTTGCACCATGTGTTTAGTCTCCAAAAATGATATTTTTGAAATCTTAACTATAAGACTAAAACAAGAGAGTCATTAGCAACATAATGTTGCGATCATCATCAAAATAACATTGGTATGAAACACCAATACTCAACAAACCATTTATATGGGAATCAACTACTTTTAAATAACGGACAGATTTGACACAGGTCCACAATTTTTGAAAGTTGTCAATTGAGCCGTTGGGTGGATTTTTGTAATCTATTTTACACGATGGTGAACCCCTATATATGATGGAGTTGGCCCAGGTTTTTTAAGAATTATTGATCTATTTTAAGTGATTTTCAAAGCATTTTAAGTCTTCTTCAAGCTTTCTAAAGTTTTCATCTATTTGCCAAAGTTCGATTTTTATTTTGAAATGCTTTTAAGCAAATATTCTTGGCCTTACTTGAATTCAAATCTCTCAAGCTTAATCTTGATTTATAGGAGATTGAATCAAGTATTTCATCTTTAATGTCCTTATACTTTATTTCATTTCTTTGAGATCAAAAGAAGATTTCCCTTATAGCCATACACAATACACATCAAGCTTCAATCTTTTGGTCATGGGAAAGGGTGTAACAACTCCATCAGGAGAAATGCTTGTAAAATCCACAGAAGTGTGTGGTGCTAAGATTTCTTGGTTGTTGTAATTGTTGTTCGTGAAAAAACCTCTATGGTGAGGTCCTCTTTGAGAAGAGATTAAGTTGTATTGGAAGACTACTAAATGGAAAAGTGACATGTTTGGAAGCCTGCAATTGTTAATGCAAGTTAGTGGATTCAAGCCCAACGGAGTTTGGGGCCTACACGTAGCCTAGGGAGGGTGAACCAAAATAAACTGCATTGGTTTGCATTATGATCGTTGTCTCTCATCTGTCATATTTCGTTTACTTGTACTCGTGTTTGATTTTGATTTTCGTTGTGCATTGCAAATAGTTAGATTTGTTGATTAAGTACCTAAGGAGGTAACACTCTTAAGAGACTTAGGAATAGCTAGAGGGATTAAAATTTTAATTAAACGTTATTTTTTGGAAAATACTAATCACCCCCTCCTAGTGTTTATCTGCCATCTCCAGGGGCCCCAACAACTGCAACTCATGCCAACCCCCCAATATGGCAAATAGCTATGGATTTTGCATCTTAGCTTCCAAATCAATGAAACAGATTTGGATTGCTCCAAACAAATATTTATTCTTGACACTGAAAGAAATTGTGGCTTTGGGTGGGGGTGGAGGTTGTTAAGTAGATTCAGTAGATTCATAGAGAAGAGTAAAATTCTGTTGGGAATGGGGAATGTAGCCACCATATGGGCAATTTTGTAATTCTGGAGTCCGAGGGGCAATTTTGTAAATAGGGGCAAATTAGTCTTATAAATAGGATAGAAGTGGTTAGTCTTATGGTACGAAGAAAATGGAGAAGAATGATAAAGATTAGAAATAGGAGTTAGAAGTAGGAATTAGTTTAGATCCTGAGAAAGTGGTCCTCCTCTCGAAATGAGGCCATTTCTTTGTATTCCCCGTATTATCTATCGAAATCCCCTTTCTATCCCACCATCTTTCTCGTCAATTGGTATCAGAACTCAAGATCCATGGAGGCGGCGGCGACGAGAGTAGAAGCAAGAATGGACTCTCTTCTGGCCATGATGAAGGAGTTCTTGGAGATCTAACGCAGCAGAGAGGCGAAAGGCACAGATCTAAAGAAAGAAAAAGTCTACGCAGCATATCCGGGCCAAAATATGACGTCTTCCGACAAGGAGATCCGTTTCAAAGATGATCCGGCGCAAGATCTGAAGATTTCAACCTCAGATCTGGTAGATCTGGAGAAGAATGCGGAGAACGACATAGATCCGAAGCCCACAAACATCGGTGACCCAAATCCGATGCCGTTAGGGGATGGCGAACACGTGACGGTCTTCCCCTTGGATGTCGGAGCTCCAACGACCGCCCGGGGGGCGTCGAAAGTCAGGCGAGCCCCCAGAGGGCTGCAGAATCTTCGGCGAGCCCCCGAAGGACCGACCAGAGTCGGCCAAGCCCCCAAAGGGCCGCACCAACCCCGGCGAGCCCCCAGGGGTCCGCCACGAGTCGGTCGAGCCCTCAAGGGCCGTAGCAACTCCAGCGAGCCTACGGGGGGCTTCTGTGACATGATCGAACCACCAGAGAACCTCAGCAAAGGTTTTCGAGCGATGCCGGCGGTGGCTCCAATGAAATTTTGGAATGCCACAGGTGCCAACGAAATTTTGGAACGCCACCAACACCGGGGTCTTCGTCTCGGTCGGGCGAACTCAACGGACCCATCCCCGCCGCCATCGGCCGTCAAAAAAACCCACGGAAGACAGTGGCGAGGGTTTTTGAGCGTCGTCGCCGGCGAAATTTTGTAGCCACCAACACCATTTGATGCGTCCGAAGGAGACGAACAAGTCAGACCCAAGAACGCCGCCATCGGCTGCCGGAATCAACGGAAACGATGATCGACGTCGGCGAGCCGCCACTGCTACAATGGAGGCTCGATCCAGCCGCACTCGAGCTGGCTCAGCCGAGCCATCGGCCCGAGCCGATGAACAATGCACGATCACATTTTTTGGATTTCTGGACGAATTTCGGCTGATTTTCTGCGGGGCTTCCATATTTTGAAGATTCTGAGCCCGTTTGGAGTCCAAATTCAGAACGGAAAAAGCAAATGCGTAGAAGACTTAGCCGCGGACACTCTCGCACTCTTGCAGCAACATTTCAAAGAGGGTTGAGCTCGTGGGTGGCCGTTTGATTCAGGAGGAGTCGAGGAGACATGCTCCAACACTTGAAAAGCGCACGCATGGACATCATGCACCACCTTGAGGACAATGTGGTTTTTCCGGAGACGGAGTAGTGTTGAGAAATGGAATTTCGATAGATAATACGGGGAATACAAAGATAAGTGCATCAATTCAAGAGGATGACCACTCTCCCAGGATCTAGACTAATTCCTACTCCTAACTCATATTTCTAATCTTTACTATTCTTCTCCATTTTCTTCATACTTTAAGACTAACCCCTTCCATTCTATTTATTTGGCTAGTTTGCCCCTATTTACAAAATTGCACCTCGGGCCCCAAATTACAAAATTGACCCTCGAGCCCCAGAATTACAAAATTGAACTTTGTGGCTACAATCCCCATTTCCAACACAATTTATACGGACAATTTTGTAATTTGGGGCCCGATGGGTAATTTTGTAAATAGGGGCAAACTAGCCCTATAAATAGGAGGGAAGTGGTTAGTCTTAGGGTATAAAGAAAATGGAGAAGAATAATAAAGATTAGAAATATGAATTAAGAGTAGGAATTAGTCTAGATCCTAGGAGAGTGGTCATCCTCTCGAATTGAGGCCATCATCTTTGTATTTCCCGTATTATCTATCAAAACCCCCTTTCCCAACAAATTCCTGGTGATGACATGTATTTGTCGGATATACAAACTATTTTGGATTTGTATCATGTGATGGGCCTAAACAAACTAGATTTCTAGGCTTGTGCAAGTAGGAACAAGTATGCATGCACACATAGTGCTCCTATAGAGCGGAGAGATTAAATTAAAGGTTTTAAATATCAAGTCCCATTTGCACCAAGCTATGGCCAATTTAGCAATGAAACAAAAACACAAAATAGAAAGAGTGGATGTTTAGAGATTTGGATCCTTAGTCATGTGCCCTGCATTTTTAGCAAAAAGCATGACGTCCTTCTCAATCAGTGCTCTAGAACCCCACACAATTCCATCATAACAATAAATATTTAAAAAATGGCTAAAGATTCAAAACAAGGAAAAAAAATCCCTATAAATGGCTAAAAATATTTAAATTTTACTTTAATAAAACAGTAAATGATATAACAGAAACTTGAAAGAAATATGTCGGCACTGAGCTTTCCTGAATGGGCCCAGGCCATTTCAGGCCTAAATTTATAGTCATTAAGCAAAAAAGGCGGTGTAGGGTTGTCAATGGATATTTGAAATGTCCGAATTTACTCCATATCGTCATCTATGTATGCACTGCTGGATATCAATAATTTATGTCTGACTTGATGAAATATTTGTCCACAAGGTATCTGCTTTTAAGTGGATCGGATATATTGTACTGTCTACTCATATGATTTATTCACGTGTTAAATGTTCTCAAAGTTGCACATTATTCGTGTATAGTATTATTGTTGTGTATGTATAATAAATGTAGTGTTTAATGAACAAGTAAAATTTTCTTGTTTGTACATTGATAATATATCTTTCGAATATGATATTATAGGTATTAATTTTCATATGCAGATATTCAAAATATTTGAATCAGATTCATATCCGCATTTAAACAGATACGGATGTCAATAATTTGTATCCGACTCTGCAAAATTATCCGCTTTTTAAACGGAACAGATACGGTTCTTGCAATACACACTTTAAATCCACTCCCTTTACACCCTTAGGTGGGGGTAAAGGCATTGCATATGTTTTGCACACCAGTCCCAATGAGAATACTAGAAAGCAAAGAAAGCAGAGGCATAGTGACATAATTTCAACTCAATGAAAAAAATTGGGACAACCCAGAAACAAATGCAGGAATGGGATTATAAAAGCCTATTACCATATTTAAAAACTACAATAAGCTTTCAAACAAGCAATTCAACAAAAAAATTTGAAGAAAGAAAGGAAAAAAGAACAAACCAATTGTGATTTCAACAAAAACTAACAAGAAATAACAGAAGCAAGATTTCAATAGTGAAGAGGTCACATCAACAAAAAGTCGACACCCCAGGTGACAAGAAAGCACTAATAGAAGCAGGAAACTAGAACCGAAAAAAATCATATGTTAAATTTTTGTAACAGAATTCATGCTACACGTCATCTAAAAAAAGTACAAAAACCTGAAATAGTAAGATAATTATTATATTACGAGAAACTAGAAATCACCTCCAACATCATCAAACGAAACTCAAAATGAAAAGTTGGATATCAAGAAACCAATAATTTCATATATTATTGGAATTTGTCTCTAAGAGGCACATCCAACCTAGTTTTCAACAAACTTTGACCTGAAAGAAAGATGCCTAAACAGCATTCATTTCCTGCAATCACTAATTGCAGTAACACCTTCAAATGGAAGAAACCGATCAATTAAAGCTGCAGTTGGTTTAAATGATTTACGATTAGATTGTTAAAAGGCAGTGTTAATGGCACCTTAACGTATTCACAGACATCTATTAGACGAAATAACATAAAGCTAGCTTACTTATCTACATTCAAAAGGGACGATGGCATCATTGTGATGGAGAGGGCAGTGTCATGATGCCAAACTACAACGGACATAGACACACGATGGAACGTCTCATAGTTGAACAGGATAATCCATGAATAGCAATCCAACACCTAATTTACTGTATCATTCTTATTGAGTAGATTATTGTAAGCCTAATTACTGTAGCATTCTTATCGATTAGATTACCATAGCACATTCCTATGATAATTACTAGCTGCAGTGTCTAGACATCATTACAAGTATGGAGCCGCTCCCAAGAAGTCTTTTAGTGTACATCTGCAACAATCAAACTCCATTCATGCATATCACATTAGTAGCAGCATAGAATCTTCCAGAAGTGCACATGAAACTTCAAATTAAGTAATACCATATGATCAATAATATTTAGTAGACCTTTACAGTAAGAGGGACCTAATTTGTTTAGTATTATACCCGGCTGATTTGTATCCGAACTTGCTGAGGGAGATTTAAGGTATTTGGTATTAAGAGACTGCCCCACACACACACACACAAGAAATTACCCGTGCACTTGGTGCACAGAGCAAAAATAATCCCTCACGAACACGGAAGCGGTGCACGCGCGAAACCGGAAAGGAGCAGAAAGCGTGGGTGTGCGTGTCGGCAGCGTCGGGGGTTATAGGGGAGCCATCACGCAAATATGGAGGCCAAAAGGACTTAAATACAAAAGGGGAAGGAGGTGCTTTTTTGTGCAATTAGTTGGAAAGTGGGGGTGTGAATTTTTTTCTTTGCCTTCCCCCACGGCTGAGGGGGACATTGCCACGTGGGACAAACTCGTGGGCCACAGCGCCACGTGGGACAAACTCGTGGGCCACAGCGCCACGTGGGACAAACCCGTGACAAGTCCCCCTCAATTGTAATAAGGAGAGAGAGAGAGAGAGAGAGAGAGATATATATATATATATATATATATATATATATATATATGGGAATAATGGGTATCATACGCCATATGAGAGGGTGTCTCATATGCCCTCTCACATAAAGGGTGTCAAGTACAACAAGTACAAGCACATGTGGGCTTGTACTTGCCCCTTTTATGTGAGAGGGCATATGAGACACCCTCTCATATGGCATATGATACCCATTATTCTATATATATATGAGGGATCAAATAACCTCAAAAAACCCCATAGCAAAAAGCATATTCCCCCCTATTTTTCGGAAGATCTGTACCGTTCATCTTGATCTCCACCCTCTAAAACGCTGACCCGCCAATTTTCAGCCCGATCCCATGTGTTTTGTCCGTTCATCAACCCTTTGCAAAAGTTCTGTTCATGCGAAACCGTTAAATTTGGGTCGGATGGATGAACGAGCAAAACACATGAGATCGGGCTAAAACTTGGTGTGTCAGGGTTTTCGAGGGTGGAGATCAAGATGAATGGTTCGGATCTTCCGAAAAAATAAGGGGGCATAGACTTTTTTCTATGGGGGTTTTTGTGGTTATTTGATCCCTCATATATATATATATATATATATATATATGAGAATGATGGTTATCATACGCCATATGAGAGCCTCTCTCATACGCCCTCTCACATAAAGCACCCAAGTACAAGCCCACATGGGCTTGTACTTGGTTGCACATGGGTGCTTTATGTGAGAGGGCGTATGAAGGAGGCTCTCATATGGCGTATGATAGTCATTATTCTATATATATATATATGGTAAAGTGTTCATAGGATGACTCCTTAGATGAATCTAAGGAGTCGTCCACATTTTCCCCACATATCCCACAATGTTTTTGGATTTTATTTTTCATGGGATTGTTGTTCATATCATGTATGATCAATATATCAAAAATCAAGTCATTCCAATACTTTTGTAGCCCTCATCTACCCCTTGCAACTTTAACGGTCTTAAAACGCGTTGAAAACCCCATGAAGTTACAAAGTGTACATGGGGGCTCTAAAAGTATTGGAATGACTTGATTTTTGGTATGTTGATCATCCATGAGGTGAACAACGATCCCAAGAAAAAATTTGAGAAAAAATGTGGGAAATGAGAGAAAATGGGGGTGACTCCTCATCTAAGGAGTCACCCTAGAAACACTTTACCCACCCACCCACCCCCATATATATATACTAGTCATAACCCATGCCCGCGGGCACGGTTCATTTAAGATTTCACTCGCGAAATCTTTGTTCCCCGAAAAATTATTTCCACAACCAAAATTTAACAGTACAACAAATTTGGCGCAGGCGCCTTCGGCGCGGAACAACAAATTTGGAATAGGCGCCTTCGGCGCGAAACAACAAATTCGACATCGAACCACAAATTTGGCGCCCGCGCCTCTAGCGCGAAATAACAAATTAGCGTAAAAAAATTTAGCGGGCGCCTCCGGCGCGGGCACGCGGAATAACAAAGCTCAAGGTTTTTAACGCTAATTTGTTGTTCCCCGAAATTGTTTTATGCTAAATTTTTTTGTTTAATTTAATGGATCATGCTTCTCCACAATCTTTTCCAATGCACTTTTAATTTCAAAGTTTAGGTTCCCAAGCCACTTTTTCCCTCGAATTTAATCTCCACAATCTTTCCCAATGCACTTTTAATTTCAAAGTTTAGGTTCCCAAAGCATTTTCACCCCAATTTAATCTCCACAATCTTTCCCAAGACATTTCTAATTTCAAAGTTTTAGTTCCCAAGACACTTTTCCCACCAAAAGTTAAGTTTTCCCACTAAAATTTTCACAAAATCCAATTTCAACCATTGATTTATCAAAAATCAAATCTCAACCTCTATTTATCTTGTCCTAGTCAGCCCTAGAATTAAAAAATCGTTGTGTTTTAATATATATATACTAGTCATAACCCGTGCCCGCAGGCACGGATCATTTACGATTTTTCCCGCGGAACAATAAATTAGCGTAAAAATATTTAGTGGCACGAGCACCTTCGTCGCGGGTGTCTTCTCGCGGAACAACAAATTCGGCGCAGGTGCCTTCGGTGTGGAACAACAAATTCGGCGTCTAACAACAAATTTGGCATCCGCGCCTTCGGCGCGAAACAACAAATTAGCGTAAAAAAATTCACAGGCGCCTTCGGCGCGGAACAACAAACCCTTAATAGATCATGCTTCTACACAATTGTTTTACATTAAATTTTTTATTTTGTTTAATTTAATAGATCATGCTTCTACACAATTTTTCCCAAGGCACTTTTAGTTTCAAAGTTTAGGTTCCCAAGGCATTTTTCCCTCCAAATTTAATCTCCACAATTCTTCCCAAGGCACTTCTAATTTCAAAGCTTAGATTCCCAAAGCACCCCCAAATTTAATCTCCACGATATTTCCCAAGACACTTCTAATTTCAATGTTTTGGTTCCCAAGACACTTTTCCCATCAAAAATTTCACAAAAATCCAATCTCAACCATTGATTTACCAAGATCAAATCTCAGCCACTCTTTATCTTGTCCTAGTCAGCCCTAGAATTCAAAAAACTCTGTCAAATGTATAATAGATATATATATATATTATATATATATATGGATTCATGTACATCATGTGCAAGACACAAAAAGGTGGGGGCCCAACGAGTATAAGCCCATGTGGGCCTTGTACTTTCCACCTTTTTGTGTCTTAGCACCTGATCTATTAGATCATGTGCCATATTTTCTACATTAAATCCATGTGTGTATATATATTAATATATATATAGGTTTTAAGGGACAAGCCGTTAGTTTTTTAGAGAGTTCATTAGCCGCTGTGAGGTCCATCTTCTATGATTCTGTTCTTCTCATCTTCTATCTCCATCTCCATCTTTCACCATGCATTTAACCCAAATAGTCTCTTTATGCACTCTCTTTGTTTTTAACCTTAAAATCTTCCCAAATTATATCAAAATTTGGAAGCTTAAATATCAAACATCTTCTTCATTTTGATCCTTTCAACCAGAGAACTCCATTATTACAACCCCCAACGCCCCCAACAAACAACAGCCCCTGGCTAGCATAAGATGCTTAAACAACAGAAAAACAGATGTAGAAGCAGTTTTGACCAAAACTGGTGAATTAAATCGATCCAGTAAAAACATTTAAAAGATTGAAAGAGGACAAACTGACATTTATGGTGGAAGCCAACTTTCATGTGTACTGTTAAGTAATGAAAGGGGTATCAAATATCTACTTATATAATGCAAACTCTCTGGGTTGCTCGTGTACTCAGATTTGGATGTGTGAGGTACTAAATCCAAACCGTCCAATTAAAAGTCTTAAAGCTTTTTTGTCATATTAAAGCATACCCTTCCATTTGCATCCACTTCTTATTCATTACTCTCATCTACCATACACTCATGCATCACATGTGCCATAATACTAGCTAAAAGCAAGACTGAACTTAAATGTCAGAAGTTTAGCCACGAATATTTGTATTCTCACTGTTTCTAATGAAATATCGTTGCCACAGCTTCAGTAAAAGGATGCAAGCTGAACAAAAGACTAAACTTTACACACACACACACGCACACACGCACATGGGATGATGTAGTTGTGCACATGCGCTGCAATTTTAGCTGTGTCTTTCCCCTATTTCTTTTAAAAAATTCAGCATACATTCTAAAACCCCAAAACCCCAAATATAGATGAATGGCCCTCCATCTAGTCGTTGCTGCTGGACCGTTGAATTTGCAAGGATTAGATTGAGAATCAAATAGCATTGGACTCACTTGATTTTGGTTTGTTGTCCATCTATGAAAAACAAATGTGGCTTTTATGATACTAGTCCCTAACAATATAGACCTCATTTGAATAGTGTCCCTTAAGTAATTATCTCCAAAGTTGAAAATCCATTAATTCCTAACATAAAAAAGACAATGCTATATTTACCCAGCTCTTCTTCCCTTTACCTTTTCTGTGTCCACGAACTCAAACCCACTGCCATCTAGTCCTCACCCAAATGACGACATTTTCAACTTGTACAAGTGATAGAAATATTAACATTGTATGGAAATGGGAAAAAAGCTATTACTCATTCTTTATTTGACTTGTTCTTTTTTTTGATCTAATGGAAAGTTTAATGAACGTTGAGAAAGAATTAACAAGAAAAAGAGAGAAACCGGGAATAAATGATGGATGTTTAGAGATTTAATAAATTTTAAATGAAGCGAGTGAATGTGTAGGTTTATTACTACAATGAGGAGTGGGAAAGAAAAACTAAGTGCATAAGGGTCATTTAACATACACCATTAAGTTTTAACTAGATTTAAGTCACGGATTTGGATGTTAATAATAACAAATGAACTAATTCCAAGTGAATTCTATTTTGTTACGAATTTAGATCCAAATATAGAGCTTCAAGGGCGTATATCAAATATGACATTAGTTAGGGACCGTTAAGCCCCCCCCCCCCCCCCCCCCACCCACACACACACACACAAAACAACCCCCCCCCCCCAAAACCCAAAAACAAAAAACAAAAAAAACCACAAATAACACAAAACAAAACCCAAAATGCCCCCAAAACATGGGAAAACAAACTCAAGACGATCAGAAGATGAAACATGACCCGAAAGAATTGCCTAGCTACTTGTATGAATATATGAATATATGAACAAGAGTTCATACCGCAAATCACTTGTGAGTACAAAACACTGGATATGAAGGTTTTACCAAACATTTTTTGTGTTAAACCAACCGTTAGTATCGCTACATCAACCAAAGAAGACTTCCTCAGAGAGACTGCTCATGGAAAAGCCATGTTACTGAAAATTAATAACATAATCTAGGCTTATGACTGCTTTGATACAAAAAATAAGAGCCTTAATCAATGTCCAAAGTGAACAGTACTATACAAACACAAGTGCTAAACGTTTAATCTTAGAACAAGTGGAAATTGGAAGAAGGAATTATCCAACATCACCAGGATTGTTGTTCTCATAAACCTGATCATGTTTATAACCACAGCATGTGATCGGCAATGAGTCATCGTCATCATCATTATCTTAGCTTTCATCCCAAAAATTGGGATCTGCTTCATGGACTCAATAGAAAGAATATCGGATCGTGATCGCGTTGGATCATGATGTCAACTACTCGGTTTTCATGCATTACAATCTACAATGTCCTCTTCCGCCAAATCAAGATCTTTGATATCCCGTATTACTGCTTACATTCATGTCTTTTTGGTTTACTTCTCTTTCTCTTGATCTCAACATTCATATTTTGTCATTCTAATAGGTGCACCAATAAGTCTTCAGCAAGTCCTCAGCGTATATAACCAAACCATCTCAAGTGATATGGATTGTACCTATCTTTGCTCAAATATCATCATTCCTCTTTATATTATTTTTTCTAGTGTTTCCACATACCTATCATAACATTCACATCTCTATTCTGTCACACGCATAGTCTGTTGATACTTCCTGATGAGAGCCCAAACCTTTGTACCAAATAACAAAGATGGTCTAATCGGCAATGAATATGACCTGGTTGGTTGTTTGTTTGTTTTTACCTCAATCTCACCTTCACTAAAGGTGTGAGAACCAAGATATGAACATTTTATGGGATTATCCCATGCAACAACAAAACAAAATATTGACCTAGTCCATAAATCATTCCTAAATGGTACATCCAAACTCTTCTGTACATTATTTGGAAGATCAGTGAATGCTATGATCTATAAAGTTGCTTAAGAGGATTAACAAATATGGTATCAATGTCATAAAAATTCCTAAATAACATCTTAGTTTTCCTCTTCATTTTATATTTCCCTTCCTCCATGAGCAAACCAAAAGGACAGTCCTGTGATAGACCGAAGGATGTGTCACAATACCATTTAAATTCTGACATGTGCAAGTATGAAATGTATGACATGTATGTGTGTCAAAAACGCAGGCATCAGACTCAAAAATTGTTTGAAGTCTGGATACAAAGGCACGTATGTAATACTATTTTCAGTGAAGAATGTTATCTATGTATCATATAGGAGGAAACAAGATGCAAATGAACCAATAACAACAAAGTTCTAGTTTTGGATATTGTTCATTTGTTGCATAGGCTTAAAATTCCCCAGAAATATATTAGGTTACCAGCCGCCAACTGGCCTTAGAGGATTTGTGCTAGTCCCTTATTCAGACTTTTCCTGCCCATCAATTTGCCACCAATCAGGTTGACAGATGGTTGTAAATGTTTGAAATTTTTCCATGGAGCTTTGTGCAGTATACCAGATCCCATTTGATTAGAAAGCACTGTGTGATGATACAAATATCAAGGCTTAAATAAATCACCATCTCACCACTCTCATCATTCACACAATTTACCACAGGAACTACATCCATGACCACTTCCAGAACCACCATCATCATTTAAACATATTGCCATCACAACAGAACCGCCAAACATGACTCAATGACTTTAGTTGTCATATTCAAAATTACATAATTTTGAAAAGGGGGCATTAAATTATAAAACAAACTATCAATCTTTCAAAGCTAACAAAATCTGTAGACATTAATGTAATTAGTTTATCTTCCTACAGATTAAAGCATGATTAGAAGTTTTGTCCAATTTCAAAATGATTTAGTGTACCATAGACCTCTCTTTTTACGCAATATCATACTAGAGGATTAGAGATCACAATGGTGTTTTTTTTAATTGAATCATTATGCTGATCAGCGGTAGATCCCATGACCTAGTGGAAAGGATGCCCAAGATCTCAATTCTTGTTTACACCTATATTATGATGGATTATTTCCCAAACAATGGAGATGAAAAAAGGCACATGTGACTAAATTCAGAACCACAATATACATGAAGGCATGTCCGAAAGTACTGCTTAACAAGAAAGGTCACCATATGTATTGGATTCTAACCACCTACTACACACGCATGTATCGGATTCTAGCCACATACTACACATGCGTAGATCGTCTTGTTTTCGAGAGTAGATCGCAGGCCGATACATCATGGTTCGCGGAGGAGTAATCGGCACACGACACTCCATTTGAGAAGAAGATTTAGATGTAAGGCTACTTCAATCGTGTCAACAATGATTCAATCTGTCCATCAGATATGCGGACCATGCTATTGCTTATTTATTGTTTATGTAGATCAATGTGCATTATATATGATATTGTTCTACAATTTTACTAATCACTATGTTTAGAAAAGGAAATATATACTACTTTGTACATGTTCATTCCTAGAATGACAAAATATGCATTGAATGCCAAAGGACAACATAGATATTTTAAAAAAATTTACCTGATATGAAGAAAAATTGACATGCATTTGTAGCTTTCATTGTTGCTTTGTCATTTTCTACCATGTTGCCGTAATGTTCTGTCATAACCCAGTGCTATAAGATGCCTCCTACCAAATGATTTAATGAGACCACAGCCCAAAAGGTTACTGTTCATGCTTCCCATTGTTGAATAGCAACCCTATTCAGAGCTGAGTCTGGCACTGCCCATCATGAACCTTGTAAGTTTTTTGAATTTAGTAAAGCTACCTGGTTTCGTTGATGGTGATTTTATGGAACAGTCTCCATGGAAGATTTTTATGGAGTTGTACAAACATTCCCCAACATCAACCCTATTTAACCAGAGCCAAATTCGCCATGGATACTACGGACAATCAAGCAGCAACCCATAATCCCAAAAGACCAATTGGCACCCTCCAAATTCTGCTAGAGCTAGGAGACATCTAGAACAATGGGAAACATAATAGATTTTCTATATGAAATCAGATTCAACTCTAAGACGCTGAAAAAGAAAACAACAAAGCTTTACGGCCAACTATCAAACTATCAAACTGATGCCATGCCAAAGTTCTCTGTCAAATAGTGGTGGCAAACGGGCTGGGTCGGATTGGATGAAGTCCGGCCCGACCCGTTTAGGGATATACCCGAACTCGACCTAGATCAAATCTGGGTTGGGAACATAAAACAGGTACCCTGCCCGATCGGTTATCGGTTTACCTGAACCTGACCCTCATTAATCGGTCTTTTTTCCTTGAAAAAATGTTATACCATAAATGGGCGAGCAAAAGAATCGATCCCCCGACATCCTCATGCATGAGCACATTTCCAACCACTGAGCTAAATGGTGTTGTATTCTTACAGAGTCTCAAATTATTTATGTAAATTAAAAATCAAGATTTGAAATTAAAAAAATGCAATGATGGGAATCAAACTGATACGAACTAGGGTTTCGTATCAATTAATTTCAGAATTTAAAGGTGGAAAATTATAAAAAAGAGGATTTTTGGATCTTTTAGATTGCGAAGAACTAAGAAAAAGATTGATAAATGAGTCTCTTTCGAGAGGAGACTTGCTCTCATAGCTTTGTTGCATGGAACAAAGCCTAAAACCTTCACCAGATATGCCTACAATTGTTCTTCACAAAATAAGCATAAAGAAATAAAAGACGGCTAGCCCTAATAAATAGAAAATAGGGGATTTACTAATCTAGTTTGAAAAGACTAGAATCCCCCTAGATAACTAAATCACCAAAGCCTAATCATCAAGTGGGACCCGGGTGCGGCGAATCGGCAAAGCGGGCGGCGGCTAGGGGCGTCCGCATCAATACCTCCCCCTAAAAGAGCCACCTTGTCCTCAAGGTGGAGATTTGGCTTTGAAGGCCCCCGAGGGAAAACAGAGGCTAGGGTCACCTGTCAGAACCACCGTGCGACCCCCCTCCTGGAATTCCATCCTAAGCTGCTTCCAGTTCATCTTCATCTCGCCCAAACCCCTCAGCCACTGTACGCCCAGAATCACATCGATATTGTCCAACTCTAGGGGCAAGAAGTCCTCCACAATCTGCCCCCCTTGTAAGGTCAGACTCAGCCCCTTGCACATCCCACTGCTCTCCTCCCTCCTCCCTGTCCCTGAGAGGACCGTAAACGTCTCTAAGGTGCTCACCTGCAACCTATGACGATCTACCAAATGTCGAGAGATGAAATTGTGGGTAGCCCCACTGTCTATGAGTACCGTCACCGGCGCGTCGTCCAATCGCCCTGACAACTTCATGGTATGGTTCGTGGTTACCCCTACCAAGGAGTTCAGTGACACCTCCGCTACATCCAGATGTGCGTGCTCAACTTCGCTCTCTTCCGTCATCACTGGCTCCCCATCATCTGCATACTCCCCCTCGTCCGGTACTAGCACAATCTGCATCAGCCTGCTCGCACATCGATGACCGGGACTGAACTTCTCATCGCATCTGAAGCCGAGGTCTGCAGCACGCCTCGCCCTCATATCAGCCTCAGTCATCCGTTTACCAGGGATCACTGGTCGGGTTTCCTCTCTCTTCATTTCCGTGTCCACTGGTGCTACTGTAACCCCCGGAAGTGGGGCCGGTGCTGTCTGACTACGCTGGCCCTGGGCTCTCCAAGTCCCCCGAATGTGTCTCTCCTCTGCATGCTTCTCCTCCGCCTTGTGGGCCAGGCAAAGGACATCCTCCAATGTCCCCGGACTCTGCATCCTCAGTTCCACTCGTATAGAGGGCTTCAGCCCCCTCATGAAATTCCCAATCATCACCTCGTCGGTCACCCCCTTCACCCTACTATTCAGCATCTCGAACTTCTCTACATAATCCCTGACCGTCCCCTCCTGCCTCAGAGCAGATAACTGCTCGTAGAAATCTCCCCCTGTGGTCTCCTGAAACCGGTCTAGTATCAGTGCGGACAGCTCCTCCCAAGTGCGAAAAGGGGTCCGCGCCACCTTCCATCTGTACCAGGCCAACGCCTTGCCCTCGAAGTAGATTCCGATGGCCCTCAGAACCTCCTCCTCCGTCAACCGCATCACCTGGAAGTAACGCTCCGCCCGGTAGATCCACCCATCCGGATCCATGCCGTCAAAAATCGGTATCTTCAGCTTCATAAGGCGACGATCTGTATTGATGTCCCCCTTAGGTCCCACATCTCTACCGCGGTCACCCCCACGGCCGTATCCTCCGTCGACTGTCTCTGCTGGTCCTCCCCCGTCCACCCTGTACAACTCTTCGGGCCAAACGGGTCTCTCCCACGCCTCAGGCTGGTAATGGTACCCTGAAAACTCCTGATGGCGTGCCATCACGGGTCCTCCTGCTCCTCTGGGCTGCTGTACCGGTGCTGTCCGTCCTCCAAAATAGCTCCCCGGGCCTTGTCCCCGCTCCGAAAAGCCATCAAAGGCCTGTCTGGGATCCACATGTGGCCTCAGTACCTGTGGATGAGCCTCTGGTCTCCAAAATTGGGCTACTGGAGCCCCAATCGTCATGTCTCGGGCCCATCCGCCTCCATCTTGCCCCCATGGGGCTGTCTGCGCTGCCGTGGGCCCCCGGAAGGTAGTTGGCATCGACGCGGGCCCCCAGGGGGCTGCCTGCACCTCGGCAGGCCTCCAGTAGTGGACTGTAGGCCTGTTTGGGCCTGCTGGGACAGTGGCAGGCCTGAACGGGCCTGCCGAAGTCGCAGCAGGCCCAGTTGGGCATGTCGCTTGCTGCGCAGGCCCGACAGGGCCTGCAGATGTTTCCGCAGGCCCTAAAGGGCCTGCTGCTTCAGCCGCAGGCCCTGATGGGCCTGTTGTTCCAGCCGCAGGCCCAGGAGGGCCTGTCGGCTTTTTCCAAGGCACGCCGGCCCTTCTAGGGTTTGCGGCGATTGTGTTTTGCTCCCAATTTGTTGCCGTAGCCTTCGCCCCCTCCGGTTGCTCCCAATTTGCCGATTCAAGTGTAGATTCTCCTTGGTTTTCTCGCCCTTGAATCCTCTTGCCCCGATCTCCTCCTCTCTCCATTGTTAGGGCTTGGAGCATAGCTTTTATCTCCGGAATTGACGATGTGTCCTCTCTCAAAAATTTCAGATCTGAAGTTGCCTCCGTTAACCCTTGGATGTCCCGTGACGTTTGCGCGGCTTCCCTTCGCATGCCCCGAAGCTCGGTTTGGATGTCCTCTTGCGAATGGGCGTGATCCTTGATGGATTCACCTAGGGTTTTCTTCAATCCCTCGATCTCCCGGTTGAACTCTTCTCGAAGCCCTTGTACCTTCTCATCCACGGCGTCCGCCTTTGACCTCGTATTCATCGCCATTGGATCTCAATGCTCTGATACCAATTTGATACAAAACCCTAGTTCGTATCACAAACCCTTGACCGCTTATGGTATAATTGAAACTCTTAACCAAAACTCCAATTGCAGCTTGTATTTTAGTGTTAATGGAATATAAATACAAATATGACATAAAACGGGTAGAATCCGGATTGACATGTCAAACTCGAACCTGACCCGGATATTTATCTCTGTCGACAGGGTCAACCCGGATTCTACCCGAGTCGGTTATGTCCTTATCCATACCCAATCAATGATGCCGGTTTCGGTTCGGGTCTGGTTCATTTTAGAAACTAAGGACCAAAAAAAGTAGTTTGCCTACTCCTATGAGACCAATTGGCATCTTCCAAATTCTATTGAACGGGCAGAAAAAAAACGAAAAATAACACGAAATATCACAAATTTTCCCAAGGAAATTCACTCTACTCTAAGACTCGGGCAAAATTCAAGAGCAAGGCTAAATAATTATAACAAAATTTTAGATGGAAACTTTGCATTCAATTCACATTATCACAACATTATCCAAGCATTAACTGCTGAACATCAATCAAATGTCACAAGTTTTACAACGCGAAACTAACTGGAAAAAACAAGAAATCGTCTAGATTGATCGAGAAAATACCAAACGAGCAATGAAGTGATCACTTCTTGCCCTTCCCTTTGGCGGCCGACTTCTTCCTCTGCGGTATCACGATCTCCCCCTTGAGGACGGGGATCTCCATGAGGTCGGTGAGCTCGCCGTACTTCTTCCTGAACTTCTCGACCTGGTCGGCGTCGACGAGGAGCGCCGACCGGTTGCCGAGGTAGAACGGGTGGTTGCCGGACCAAACGTCGACGGAGTACTCCCTCTGGGTCCCACCCGTCGTCATCACAGGCTCGCCGTTGCAGTACACCTTGGCGTCCTCGTAGAACTCGGGGTGGATCCCTTGCTTCCGGCACGACCACCGTCCGAAATTATTGTTCTGCAACAACAACAACAATCAAAAATTGGGGAAAATTTTTGGAGAATTGAAGGGTTTTTGGAGATGGGGTTTGTTTGATTACCGGTAATTTGGCGGAGGGCTTGGCTGTGGAGTTGGATTGAGTGAGCGAGGGAATGAAAGAGGATTTCAAAGATAACGCCATTTTTTCTCTCCCCCTCTCTCAGCTTGCTATCTTTAATGGATTATATATCTGAAATCGGTGGTCGATGAAGTGTTGGAATCTCTGTAGGATTAAGCCCAAAAAAAATTAGCCCACTTATAAAACATGCCTGCAATTTAAAAGCCCAAAGATTTTGAAAGTTGCGCCTCAACCAAAAGCCTGCAAGAAGCTCAGATTTCGGCTCAGTTAGTGGCCCACTTAAAAAGAAGAGAATTGCTGTGCACACCAAAAATTTGGTATATGGAGATGACAACTTTTTAAAATTGGAAAAAAAAAATCAAATTATGGGTCAAATCATACCACATCTCTCTTAATTTCTTTCTTCTTTTGGAAAATTGTCACATCGATGCACCGAAGTCTTCGGTGTATGTAGTCATTCTCAAAAAGAAAAGAGGCGTGCTAACTGCACCGCAGAGATGCGGTGCAGGCACGGAATGTTTTGCGATGGCAGGGCTCTTAACGAGGATGAGCAGGGGGCACGTTTCGGGGAATGGGCCGGAGTAATGGAGACCCGATTCGACGTGTGAGTGTGTCAGACACCATGTGCTCTGTCTTGCTGCCGTATCAGGTGGACAACTTTCCAGCTGGATGACAAAAGAAGCAATACAAAAAGAAGTAATTGCTTGTCTCTATATTCAATATATTTTCTTTACAAGTATCCTATTGGAAAAATTATTTGTTGACAGGACTAGTCAATATAGCCTCTATCCAGATTAACGAGTTATAACCATAACTAACATTTACAAACCGTCTTAAGAATCCAAATTATTGTATAGTTAATATGAAACTATATGGTTGTATTTAAAAAATCCATTTCCTTGTTGTTGTTATATATTTTTTGAATCCGCATATTTTTGCTCTCAAACTACATTAAATTCACTGTCTCCCCTAAAGATGGTGATACTCCGATCTTCCACCACTGCACGTCAGACACATAGCTAGCTCGTCCCTCCTTTGCAAAGTCCATCTCGACTAGTGGGAGGGCGTTCTTTGTCCCAACCTCGCCGGTTGATCGCTTGTTCCCCCTTAGTCCGCTCGTCGCCCATCAACCCTGAAGTTCGCCTCGACCAGTGAGAAGGGCGCACTTCGCCTCGAACCTCGCCAGTTGGGTGACAGCTTCCCTCCAAGCTCGCCAGGCGTACAATAAAGAGGCTGACGTGGACTCAGTCGCTGAGATGGAGTCTCATCAGCTTCGTGAATGGGACTCTTGGTTAGTAGAACCGTGGTCGTTGTTGGTCAGACAATGACTTGTTGAAGTCCGTTCGGCCCTCAGACGGGTCGATCTTCGATCGATCGAGGGTGACAGATAGCTGAACGCCTCTTTGGTTATAAGAGTCGAGCTTCGATCGATTGGTGGCAAGGAGCAATCGAGCGACCTTTCTGATGGACGGGTCGTACTAAGGTCGATCGATCCATGGCGGTCCGGAGCTGGACGAGCCTCGGACTACCGTTGCTCGTATATGGTTGTACGAGCCTCCCACTGGATCGCGCTTCAATGTTCCTGCACCACAAAGTAGTGTTAGGGGGGTCGGATCTGGGTCCGACCCAAATCCCCTATGATACTTAAGTTAGATGAGAAGTTAAAGCTGGACTTATGGCTGTCAAGATCGAGTCATGGAGGTTTGCCTTGAATCAGTCTCTGCAAGTGTATATGAAGGAAGAAATATATATGAGCAGGAAGAAGACAAGATTTATAGTATTAGATGTTCTCGTACCTCCAAATCAGAACCCTTCTTACATTGTTCTTTTGGTATTTATAGGCGGTGATCTTCACTGGTAGTGATTAACCGTTTCTCATTCATTACGAGTGGATCTCCTCCGGGATTGATGATAACGACTGTCCATTTACTCGGTCGCCATAACTCCACCCTTAATATCAGCAGAGGCCCGTACGACCATATACTCTGTCGCCATAACTCCAATTACTCGTCTCGACTGCCGCGCCAGTCAAATCCCCAAGTGTCACATCCCTCGGACCGAACCGCTACAGCGAAACGGTCCGAGCGATGGGGGCCATTGAAACACCCCCCGAGTAGACTGAAGAGCAGCAAATCGACCGCTCGGCCCAATGCCATCCTGGGCTCTGACCCGAGTGCCCCTCGAGCAGATCAAGGCACCTCGACCCAAGACCATAGCCCGGTGGATTGTTGGCTCTCCGTGATTAAGGAAACCCCTCCTTAAACCAAGCCCACCTTGATCGCCATTTAAACTCACATCAATGCGGGTGGACACGGCGGGAGAAGCCAAAAACACCATGAATGCATTGGCACACCGTTCTCCTATAAGGAACCGGACAGTCAAAAGACCAAGGGGCGAATTCTGGATATCTGACACTCAGGTATACCTTCTCATTACACCTGCTTCCACCACACATTTCTTCACACATAGCTCGGCCCGAGAACTCGTGCATGGTCTATCTGTGAACCGTACTCGATTCCAACGAGCACTCTTTAGTCAAGATCTGACTTTAGCATTTGAGGGGACTTGGTCGGAACCAAGGTCCAACCCCCTGACGAGTTCCTCGTTTTGCAGATCAATGTATACGTCGTCACATAGTCGAAGCTCAACTTTAGCACATCATCGCTCGGCTCCAAGCATCCTCGTACCAGAGTCTGCTCGGCCATTCGGCACTGAAGGTCACATCTGTCCTCCATGTCAGCTACGACATTCGGACCTCTGTACTACCAATCTGCGATGATAAAACACCCTAAAACAGTTATAACTCTTTAATTTGGCTATATGCTACATTGACCAGCCCTATCAACCAATATTTTTCCTAATAGGATACTTGTAAAGAAAATATGTAGAATACAGAGACAAATAATTACTTTTTTATGTGTAATATCTTGGAACAAATTTAGCTTTAATATTTTTTCAAGAAAAAACAAAATTTAGCTTTAATATGCATATAAATTTTATTAAAATTATTATTACATCTAAGCTAAGAGTAGGATGGTATCTCGGTTGATATAGGTTTTAGTATTGCTTTTTTGTCCTCAGCTGGAAAGTTGTGCACGTCCACCTGACCCAGCAACAAAGCGGCGCACGTGGTCTCTGACACCCGCTTACTCGTCAAATTGGGTCTCCATTACTCCGGTTCATTTCCCAAAACGTGCCCCCGCTCATCCTCGTGAAGAGCCGTGCTATCTCAAACAATTCCGTGCCTGCACCGCAACTGAGTTGCGGTGCAGTTAGCACGCCTCAAAGAAAACTAACGTGAAGCGCATAGCCTTGGTCGTTGCGAACCATATACTTCTGTAAACATCCGTGAATATTCCATAATAAGAATTCTACTCGTATGTAAATTATATCTTGCTAAGGATGCTCTTGATGCTGACTTGTTATCAAGTTACGGTTACGTCAAGGGATGGCCGACGTAACATCTGGGCAATTTCTATAAATGGTTTTTCTTATACATCAGAATTGAAGAATATCAAATCATAGGGAGAACCCGCTGGTACCTCCTACCCCCATTACATTCATCTGGATCGTAGGTGATAAGTTAGCTGGTGGTAGATCCCACAACTGAAGTTCAGTATCTAAAGTACAACACACGGTCGCAAGAGCAACAGAACAGACGTTCGCCTTGTTAGGATTTATTCTGTGGTCATTCTAGTATGCGTCTTGTCATATGTGGCACTGGAGAATGTTGGATAGGTTGATATCCCTGCCATATGTAGAAGAGAATGTTGGACATTTTGTTGAACAGATTGTTGGACCAGGTTGTTCAACAAACTATGCTTACTTGCATACCTGGTGCGGCGTGGTGCTCAATAGGATGCATAACTGGAGCCTGCGTATTCCGCTATTTTCTATCTTGCTGTTTCTGCTCTTATGGTGGTTATTAAATGATTTATTGTTGATTGTGCGCTATCTCTTGAGAATCGGTTGAAGAGAGATTTTCGGCAAATCAATACTCTTGCCGCTGCCGCGTTCGGATTTATCGGGATCTCGTAACCGCCTCTTTAGGATCTTTCGGGATCTCTTTCTTGTTGAAGATGGTGCAGTTGTTGCTGAAGATGGAGCCGAATCTTGGTTTGATTGCCTGCGTGGAAATTGAACCAAAGATGGCAGGGCCGTTGTCTTTTTAAGCGATGGGTCGATTGGCGGCTAGGGTTGACGAATTAGTTTAAGAAGTTTAAGGATATTCTCCGGGAGGGAGGCCGACGGCTGCGACTTGCAGGATCAAGGGAGTTGATCGAGTCGGTGGTGCAAGGGGAGCTTGCAGGCAAGGGGAGCTTGCCAAGAATACTTCACGGGGTTGATTGCGATCATCCCCTCACGGTTTGTTTTTTAAGGATGAGAGTGTTCTTCCTTATTAAAGCGTGAATTGTAGAATTTGTATTCTCCAATCTTTTTAGTGAAGTATTCTATTTTCTGGGCGTGGCCCCGCAGATGTAGGTGTGCGCACCGAACTGCGATACCAATTCTTGTGTGTTCTTGCATGTTGTGTGCTTTTACGCTGTTTGCTATATTCTTTACTGCGTACTGAATTTCATTTGGTATCAAAGCCTGTCATCTACAATACTTTGACCTTCTTTCAAAGTGGATGTGATCCTGTAGGTCAGTACGCTGATCATGAACACAAAAGAAGGTGCTTCGGTCACTCGTCCCCCTTTGCTTACTGGATCGAACTACACCTATTGGAAGTCTCGTATGCGAGCTTTTATCAAGTCCTTGGATGAAAAAGCTTGGGTTGCTACAGTTGAAGGATGGAATCCTCCGGTTGAAATCAACAAAGAAGGCAAGGAGAGTTTCAAACCTGCGAGAGACTGGAATTCTGATGAAGAACGTGCTGCCTTAGGAAACTCTAAGGCGGTTAACGCCATCTTTACTGCCGTTGATGAAGAGCAGTTCAAGCTTATATCTACTTGTGAGCATGCTAAAGAAGCTTGGGACATTCTACAAAATGTGCATGAAGGAACCAGCACTGTTAAGGCCTCAAAATTACAGATGCTCGCCAGCCAGTTTGAAAATCTAAGGATGAACGAAAACGAGACGGTTGCAGAGTTCAATGGAAGATTGAGAGATATTGCTAACCAGGCATTTCAACTGGGTAAGAAGTATTCACAAAAGAAACTTGTTGAAAAAACTCTGAGGTCCCTGCCAGATAAATTTTCAGCAAAGATTGCTGCTATAGAGGAGGTACGGAACACTTCGACCATGAGATTGGACGAACTCATGGGATCCTTACAGACCTATGAGATGAATCTCAAACAAAACAAAAAGGAGAAGGGTGTTGCCTTGAAGATTGAAGCCAGTGAACCATCAAAATCTGATGATGAGACAGAACTCGAAGATGATATCGTGCTTCTCACCAAAAACTTTAGCAAGATGATGAGAAAGATCAGCAATAAAGGTCAGAATTTTAAAGCTATCAACAAAAAGGTGCGGACAGGACCTCCTGCAGGTGAAAGGAATGTTGGTCGTCCTATACAAAGGTATGAGTCTAAAAACAAAGGAAAGGGAATACAGTGTAGAGAATGTGAAGGTTTCGGACATATACAGGCAGAGTGTGCAAACACTCTAAAGAAGCTAAAAGGGAAATCTCTTGCCAGCACTTGGAGCGATGAAGACTCTGGAGGTAGCGAGGAAGATGAAGACATAACCAGTAATTATGTGGCGTTCACAGCTATTCTGAATGACAAATCTGAAGGCAAGTTCGCCAGCCTTGTTGAACATAATGTTGCAACATGTACTGCTACAACGAAGCACAAGGGAGAACATGTTGTACAAAATGTTACAACAAACAAAGCTGATTCTGACAGTGAAGCTGAATCAGAAGTCGGGAGTGAAGAAGAGATTGATGATGAGGAAATCCGCGTAGCCTATCAAACTATGTTCTACAAATGGATGGAAATTTGTGAAACCAACAAGAAACTGAAAGATGAATGCTCTAAGTTGAGGAGTGAGAAGAATACATATCAAATCAAACTTCTGAAGACTGAAGCAAATCTCCGAAACTGTGAGAGAGACATGAAGAGAGCCTTAATGAGAGCTGAGAAGGCTGAAAGCACTGTTAACAGATGGAACTCTGGGAAAACCAAACTCAATGACATCCTCAACATGGGAAAAGTCGCTGGAGATCGAACTGGAGTTGGGTACAACAGAGGAAGCAATTTTCACACACCCAAGACCAGGAGTAGTCTCAATACTAAGGAACATGTTAAATGGAGTCCACATGATGAGGTCAAGCCACGAGGAAAGAACAGAAGAGGTACTACTCCTAGACAGCTTATATGCAGTTACTGTAAACAAATAGGACATAATGATTGGAGGTGTTTCAGGCGCATGAAGCATGTGAGTGAAGGGAGAAATATTGTTCATCCACAGCAACAGACAATCATGAAATGGATTAAGACGTCGGAATTGGTCAGTATGGTTGCATACACCTCTTTAGCTACCTTTGCAGAAAATCAGTGGTACTTTGACAGTGGGTGCTCTCGGCACATGACAGGGAACAAGGGACTTCTGTCTGAGTACATTGCTGCAAATAAAGGTCATGTCACCTTTGGGGATGGACAGAGAAGCAAAGTTATTGGAAAAGGTAATCTCAACATGACAGAAACTCTGAAATTAAAAGATGTGATGCATGTTGAAAATCTAAAGGCTAATCTTATCAGTATAAGTCAGCTGTGCGATCAAGGGCTGCTGGTTCGGTTCAACAAAAATGAATGTCTTGTGTTTAATAGTGATAAAGAATGTATTCTTTCTGGAAAAAGATCCAGTGACAACTGCTACCTATTGCAAGAACCTGACAGATGTCTGAGTATCACCACTGATGCTTCTGAACAATGGCATCAGAAATTAGGCCATGTTAACTTCAAGACCTTAATGAAAATCTCCAAAGCAAGAGCTGTCCGAGGAATGCCTATGTTAATCAAGAAGAAGGAAGGAGTGTGCGAAGCTTGCCAACTAGGGAAGCAGAAGAAAATTAGTCACAAACAAATTCAGAATATCACAACATCAAAAACTCTGGAGCTACTGCATATGGATCTGATTGGACCCACTTCAGAAACAAGTGTCGGAGGTAAGAAGTACATTTTTGTTTGTGTTGATGATTTTTCACGCTTCACCTGGGTGGATTTTCTGAAGGAAAAATCAGACACTTTTAATGCTTTCAAAAACCTGTGTACTCGTCTTCAAGTAGAAAGAGGAGACAACATAGGGAAAGTCATTCGAATCCGTAGTGATCACGGAAAAGAGTTTGAGAATCACTCATTCTCTGAATTCTGTGAGGCACAAGGTATAGGACATGAATTCTCGGCTCCTAAGACTCCTCAGCAAAACGGAGTTGTCGAAAGGAAGAATCGAACTCTTCAGGAAATGGCTCGTGTTATGCTGAATGCTCGAAAAGTGAATACTAAGTGGTGGGCTGAAGCGATTAATACTGCATGTTACACCATCAACAGGGTTTATCTTCGACCAATGACTGAGAAAACTCCATATGAAATATGGAAAGGTCGAAAGCCTGATGTCTCATACTTTCATATTTTTGGAAGCAAGTGCTACATCCTGCAAGATCGAACACCAAGACGGAAATTCGACACCAAGAGTGACAAAGGAATTTTCTTGGGATATTCTACACGGAGTCGTGCGTTCCGAGTGCTGAATGAACGAACAGATGTCATGATGGAATCCATTAACGTTGTGGTTGATGATTTTGATCAGGGAGAATCTATTTTGACCGGTGAGAAAGGAGTCCAAGAAGACATAAATGAAGATGATGTTCGTGTTGAAAGTGATGTTGCAACAAACAAGACCAAACAGAACCATGTTGAACAAATTGTTGCAACACAGGATACTGCCAACATGGAGTCAACCCAAGGAAAAGCTGAAAATGCTCAAGATGCTGAGGGAATTACAAAGATCATACGAGATCATCCGCCGGAGCTAATCATTGGTGACGTTCACGACAGTCGTCGCACCAGAGGTACTAGTCGTGTTAATTACAGAGATCTGGCTGGGTATGCTTGCTTTCTATCTACTATCGAACCCAAAAATGTGAAGGAAGCAATTGGTGATGAATTCTGGGTCTCGGCTATGCAAGAGGAACTAAACCAATTCCAACGAAATGACGTTTGGAGTCTTGTGGAGAGACCAAAAGGAACTAATGTCATCGGGACAAAGTGGATATTCAAAAATAAGACAGATGAGAAGGGAAATGTCACCCGGAATAAAGCCCGGCTTGTTGCTCAAGGGTATACCCAAGTGGAAGGCATTGACTTCGATGAGACATTCGCTCCTGTAGCACGGTTGGAATCTGTTAGACTGTTACTTGCGGTTGCCTGTAGCTTAAACTTCAAACTACATCAAATGGACATGAAAAGTGCCTTTCTAAACGGGTTGTTGAATGAAGAAGTGTATGTTGAACAACCCAAAGGCTTTGCTGATCCGTTTCTTCCGAATCATGTGTACAAGCTGAAGAAGGCTTTGTATGGGCTGAAGCAAGCTCCAAGGGCCTGGTATGAGAGATTGACCACGTATCTTCTCAAAAAGGGATATGAAAGAGGAGGAGCTGATAAGACCTTATTTGTTCAAAGGACAAGATCAAGTGTGATGATTGCCCAGATCTATGTTGACGACATAGTCTTCGGCTCAACATCACAACAACTTGTGCATGAGTTTATCAACCTCATGCAAAGGGAGTTTGAAATGAGCATGGTAGGTGAGTTGAATGTATTTCTTGGGCTCCAGGTTAAACAGTGTCAGGATGGTCTATTCATCTCGCAGAGCAAGTATGCTAGAAATCTTGTCAAGAGATTTGGTTTAGAAAGTGCCAGACATGTTAGGACTCCCATGAGTACATCAGAAAAACTTTCTAAGGATGAAGGAGGAAGAGATGTTGAAGTTACTCTTTACAGAAGCATGATAGGCAGCCTGTTATATCTAACAGCTAGCCGACCAGATATCAGCTTTAGTGTTGGAGTCTGTGCTCGTTATCAAGCAAGTCCTAAGGAATCTCATATTGTTGCTGTAAAAAGGATTATCAGGTATATCAGCGGAACTGCAGACTATGGTATATGGTATACAAAGGATACGAATACTCTTGTCTCAGGATATAGTGATGCTGACTGGGCAGGAAATACAGATGATCGGAAAAGCACCACCGGAGGGTGTTTTTATGTGGGGAACAATCTGGTGTCGTGGTATAGTAAAAAACAGAACTCCATATCGTTATCTACAGCAGAGGCTGAGTATATTGCTGCAGGAAGTTGTTGTACTCAATTGCTTTGGTTAAAGCAAATGTTGGTAGACTATGGTCTGGAACAAGGAGTCATGAATATTTTATGCGACAATCAGAGTGCTATAAATATCTCCAAGAATCCTGTTCAGCATTCTAGAACGAAACACATTGACATCCGACATCACTTTATTAGAGAGCTGGTTGAGAAGAAATCCCTGGTTATGGAGTATGTTGCTACAGCTAATCAACTAGCAGACATTTTTACAAAGCCTCTTGATTCAGCCAGATTTGAGGAATTGCGGCAAGCCCTAGGGCTGTGTCGTATCTAATGTTGCCCCCTGTGTTGTGCATTTTGTTGCAACAGTTTGTTGCAACACTATGAGGGTCTCTCAATCTCTGCTGACGGGTCGGTATGTGTTCTCTTTTATTTTACCCGTTATTATTACCCTCTACCTCTTTTCATTCCCAAGGTGCATTTTTGCTTTTTCCGCAACTCAAATCTTTCTCCAAGATTCTCCTTCACCCGCTTCTAGGGTTCTTGAAATTGGCTTGGTTGAAGCTTCTCCCAGTTTGTCTACCATGACTAGAAATCAGTCGGGAGAATCATCTCTCCCCCCTCGTCGGTCTTCTCGACGAACTTCCGCTCGTAAAAGTACTCCGCCGTCCTCGTCTTCTTCGGTTAAACGTAAAGGGGTGTTTCCTCGTCCTGTGCAAAGAACCTCCAGTGGTAATCCCTCTCCATCTCTCTCTTCTTCCTCGCTTGGGAGCATGCATCCTTCCAAAGTCTCGAATTTTGAGTTGGTGAACTTTTCCCCAATTCTTGAATTCCCCCTTCCCAAAATTCCCGAGGATGATGATGTGTATGATGATGATGAATGCTATCCTGATCCGGTTACTATCCAAGACTGGTTCTGGCATTTGAGAAGAACAGGAAAAGAATTGGATCTCTCTTATGTGGATGTATCACATATTCATTTTAAAGGTCTGATGCGTAAGAAGATTTTGGGAAAAGTTATGAGCGTGAGAGTTCCTCGAGATAGAAAAGTTGTCATTCGCACCTGGAATCCGACATCTTTTGTTAAAATCTCTGAAATTGATGTGATAGACATCTCTGATTCTGAAGATTCCCCTGTGTTTGCTGATTTGCCTAAGTCGGGAGGGACTTCAGGAGCGTCATCGGCTAATATGTTCTCTGAGAACTCTTTTGTGCAAAGTGATGAAAAGACGAACAAGGATGTTGAAATGGAAGCTGATGTTGATGCTGATACTGTGCCTACTATTCCATCTCAGGAAGAGGTCCCTGTCCCTCTGTCTCCCAGATGTGTAGATGATGTGACCGCTCAAAATGTGGCTAATGTCAATAATCTTGATTCAAATGAAGGTGCTCAGCCTGTATCTTTTGTCTTCTCTCAGCAAGTGCCTGTGTCTGAAAGAGAACCCAAGGATGATGGCTGTGTCCAAGGAGGATGCCTTGACCACTCTTCTGTGGGACAAACTGTGTCGAGTGGAGTTGTGGAGCCTGCTGGTGGTGGTTCTGAAAATAGGCAGTCTCCCAAAGATGCTGTGGGGTTGGTTCCTGGTCCTATGAATCTAGACATTTCAGGAGAACCACTGACTGGCCAAGATGTGGATCTTCCCTCAGTGCTGCCAGAAACTGATGCTGTGCAGGTTGGTCAAGATGATGATGTTGTTGCTGCTGAGTCTCTGACAGGTTCTGCTGATCGTTGTGGCGTGGCTCAAGGCTCTTCTGTCGCTGATGGTGACATTTCTGGGTCAATTACTGATGCTATTCCCCGTATGGAGGATGGTGATGAAGATTTTGTTGCACACAATGTTGCAACAAATCCTTCGACATGTGAGTTACCTGATGAAAATGATCCTCCTCTGTCCTCTTATATGCGCAAGAGTAGATCTGTGTCCAAGAAGCGCCCTATTCCTCCACCATCCAGGAGTGCTGAGTCCTCTCCTTCCAAACGACCTAAACTTTCAGCTTCTACTCCCTGTCGCCCTCCCTCGTTTACATCTTCAGATGCTCTGAGCAAAACTTTTTTTGACAAATCACGGAAGAACAGATGGCCAGCTTACTCCGAGAAACCTCTCATATCTGAAAAAATCCTCAATATATCGTCCTTTGACAAGACTCAGCTGGAATCTATTCTGAAAGATCTTGGTCTTATCCATGCTGCCACATGCTTCAGCGTCTATTATCCTACCTTGGTGCGAGAGTTTTACTGTAATCTCTCCAAATCTGCTAGTGATGGATCCTCTCGTTGGAATTTCAGAAACTATGTCCGAGGAAAGATTGTCACATTCTCTCCTGCATCTCTGAACAAATTGTTAGAATGGAAATGTTCTCAATCTGTTCCTGCGTTTGGTGATACCTCTGGAGTGAGTTTTGATCGTCTGATTGAAGTCGTGACTGCTGGAAAGTTGTCACGCTGGCCTACTAAGTCTTCTGTGTTTCCCTCTTCTGCACTTACGGCAAAGTATTTTATTCTATTCAGAGTTGCTACTCGAAACTGGTTGCCCACCTCCAATGTTTCAGTAGTCACTAGGGACATGTGCAAACTTTTGTTTTGTGCTGGCACGTCTCAGGTGTTCAATTTGGGAAGAATCATCTTCGATTCTATTGTATCTTTTGCTGAACTCTCTCCCTCCGGGACCTCTTTACCTCATGGAGCTCTCATCTCCATGTTACTTTTGGCTCAAAAGGTGCCCTTGTCTCCGTCGGACCTTTCCTCTACCTGTGACAATATCTCATATACAGTTAAGTCGGTGGCTGGTAAACTCAATGATATCTCTGAGGTGGTGCCCTCTTTTCCTGATAGTCTGTCTCCACCTCCAAATGTTGAACCGTCTGGCTCCGTGCCTCCTGCATCTCAGTCTCCTCCACTCGGTTCTGCTAATGCTACTACTTCCTCCGCAAGTACGGTTGACATTCAGTTTCTCGAAACTGCCCTTCAGAATATTGATGATCAAATTCTGGTTCTTGAAAGCCAGCGAGTTCTTCTGAATCGCCACAAGGAGCTATTGCAGAGCAAGCTGTCTTCTCTCCGGGGTGGTCCCTCCGCAGGTCTCTGAAGTATTTGTCCGTTGGTGGCGCAAAAGGGGAGAATTTATGTGGTATGCTGGTATGCTTTGTTCTCTTTCCCCTCTGTGGTTTTACTGGGTGGTTTGTTGGAAGTTTTGTTGGATACTATGTTGCAAGTTTTGTTGGACATAGTTAGATATTATGTTGGAAGTCTATGCTGGAAGTCTTGTTGGACCTTGTTGGTCGTTCTGTTGAACATATTGTTGAATGTCGTTGTGCTGGGTGTTGAGCGTCTACTGTTCAAATGTGGCTTCAGGGGTTTGAAATGTTATCGATGACCTTCTCTTCTATCATACCGTATGTTGTGCCACCAATTGACAAAAGGGGAGATTGTTAGGATTTATTCTGTGGTCATTCTAGTATGCGTCTTGTCATATGTGGCACTGGAGAATGTTGGATAGGTTGATATCCCTGCCATATGTAGAAGAGAATGTTGGACATTTTGTTGAACAGATTGTTGGACCAGGTTGTTCAACAAACTATGCTTACTTGCATACCTGGTGCGGCGTGGTGCTCAATAGGATGCATAACTGGAGCCTGCGTATTCCGCTATTTTCTATCTTGCTGTTTCTGCTCTTATGGTGGTTATTAAATGATTTATTGTTGATTGTGCGCTATCTCTTGAGAATCGGTTGAAGAGAGATTTTCGGCAAATCAATACTCTTGCCGCTGCCACGTTCGGATTTATCGGGATCTCGTAACCGCCTCTTTAGGATCTTTCGGGATCTCTTTCTTGTTGAAGATGGTGCAGTTGTTGCTGAAGATGGAGCCGAATCTTGGTTTGATTGCCTGCGTGGAAATTGAACCAAAGATGGCAGGGCCGTTGCCTTTTTAAGCGATGGGTCGATTGGCGGCTAGGGTTGACGAAATAGTTTAAGAAGTTTAAGGATATTCTCCGGGAGGGAGGCCGACGGCTGCGACTTGCAGGATCAAGGGAGTTGATCGAGTCGGTGGTGCAAGGGGAGCTTGCAGGCAAGGGGAGCTTGCCAAGAATACTTCACGGGGTTGATTGCGATCATCCCCTCACGGTTTGTTTTTTAAGGATGAGAGTGTTCTCCCTAATTAAAGCGTGAATTGTAGAATTTGTATTCTCCAATCTTTTTAGTGAAGTATTCTATTTTCTGGGCGTGGCCCCGCAGATGTAGGTGTGCGCACCGAACTGCGATACCAATTCTTGTGTGTTCTTGCATGTTGTGTGCTTTTACGCTGTTTGCTATATTCTTTACTGCGTACTGAATTTCACGCCTCACGCAAGATATGTCAAAAATAGCATAAATGGAATCTGAAAGCTAACTGTCCGACAACTCTCTCTCTCTCTCTACCAGAAAATATACATAGCCTAGCCCATATTTACGTGACATGAATGTATCTCATTCTTTATAAGCATCAGAGATCAAAGCTCCTCTCAAGAAGTGCAATTGTTCACAATTCTATGACATGCAAAAGAGATTGGCCTTGGATGGAAGACCGCCGATCTCTTAAGTATAACATCAAAGATCTAATCTAAAAGAGACAGTTGCATGATTATATGTATAAAGGTGACTCCAAGTGCATGATTAGTAAACGGCACCTCCCAATAATCTAAAGTTGCAAAGATCAGTCAATTGCTAATTATGTTTCCTAATTATTTTCCTCAGCAAGGATAAGGAAATCATCGTATGGTTAGATGCTGATGTGCTGACATTGATCCACATTCTGCATGTTACACAAATCACCATGTAACAAGTGATTTATGCAAATAAGATAGTCTGATGATAAAAAACTGATTTTTTTTAAAGTTCTAACAGGTTTATATCAGCATAAAAACCTCGATAGCAGCAAGGATCTGATACCATCGTAAGTATATGATGCTGGTAATCTAAACTATTTAGAGCATGTAGCACAAGACAAAAAATTCAAAATTTCATAACTAGTAAACAAACCAAGGATCTACCACTAATCTATAAATTATATCGCTCAATGAAAACGATAAAAGTCGTACCTTTCTGCGAGTATACTCAAGCGATACTCGCGGATCCTTAATCTCTTTCGGTGAAGACCTGGAGCGTCGCGTTCACATCATCCAAGCAACACATTCGATCTCATTTCTCCAATCCATCGCCTTAGATGAATCACAGGATGAAGAACACCTCCACAATACACTAGCCCCCAAGAGCTCGAACCGTCCTCATCGCTTTGCTATAGCGAAGAAGGACAAGGAAAAACTCTTACATTTCTCAAGAGAGATTAGTGTATGCATCTATCTCAAGAGGGCTCGAGCAGACCCATTTGTATAGTGATAAAGAGAGCCGAATCTGATTCAGATTGAGTGTTCGTATAGAACTTAACATCATCCCTAAAGCACAAAGAAGATCAAGTGTCCATAATGAGTTCTAATTGCAACAAGCATCCTTAATGAGTTCCAATTGCATTAGAACTCTAGGATATGAATTAGATTTTGGTGTAGGCCAGATACACAGTCAAATCTATCGTCCAATCTGGAATTTTGCGTTATGCCATGTCAGCATTAGTCAACTAGCGACTGTAGTTAGTCGACTAGTCAACTCTGTAACAGTTACAGTCTGCCTAGTCGACTTCTAGTGTCTAAGCACGAGTCGACTACTGGTTGATTAGTCGGCTAGTCAATAAGCACTAGTCAACTAATCAATGCTGATTGGCTGTCTTCTTATTTTCTGATCACAACTCATGATTGTGATCTTTGCCCTAGTATATCATATATACTCAAATTTTCTTTCTTAGCTTTTCATGAGGACTTCATCATCAGTGTGAGACATTAATAGCCTGATTCAAGCTTCAGTAGTGAACACAATCACATCATGTCACTGATCGTTAATGGCCCTAGTTAAGCGTGCAAATCTCCGTTTCAGAACTGTCATTATCTGGTTTTGGAGACAGGAATATATCTGAGATAATCAAGGTCTAACTGTGACAGATTCCGTGCAGTCTGGTTCCTTCGTCATCGATCACGTCGTCATCACTACGTCGCTACGGTGTTTATGGTACGGTATAGAGTCAAACCACATTACACATTAAACTCTTTGAGTCACATACGATCGCATAATTATTGGTTGGATGATACTTGTTAACTGTTTAACAAGTTCATCTTCTACCCTGTCCAATGATTTGCTATATATCCATTTACTAAACTGCAACATAACATCCCATACCAGAGGAGACAAATCCCGATAGCATTGCCACTCCTTTCACATGCTTCCAATCATACCCAGTAGGTACATACACATCCGCTATAAAGCCAATGTTCAGTCACTACCAAATTATAATTTTTCACATGCAAAATCCTTTAGCACATCTCCGGTCAAAGAACTAATTTGCACCTATTGCCATTAGAGATCTTCTTAACACTCAGAGTATGATAACTGTACAGAAGTATCTCTGACGAGACGTTCTGTGAACTTATTCTCCTAACAAGTACATGTGCATTATCTAACGATGTCTCCACACCGAGTGACCATGAGGCCTGTCACTACCATCCGATGATATTGATTAATGCACACTAGTTTAACTGGAATATCGATGTCTCGTCTCAATGTTCCTCCGACCATGAACAGTTCTCGACATATGATCAATGGACATATAGGTCTCATTATCATGATCTCATCATGATCCCAATGTTCCTCCCATAAGTCATGTGACTTTATCCATCATCATATAATCACAACAACGATCATAAAATTGATACAGAGGGTATCATAGATAGAGATTACCAAATAGTTTACCATCATTTCGAATGAGATGTCTATTACAATTACAATAATCGTCTTTAGGTCATACGTTCCCCAACAGGACTCGTGTGTCTGGATATAGGATATGCCAAGTGGGACTTGGGAATCCGAACCAGGGTAATTCTCGTGTTTCTTCACTAATTTATGTGATCGTTGATTATTATCTCTTGCTTGTTTAATTCCGATGCATACTAATTGCTTGAGATAATTATTGAGTAAGCTAAAATTTGGTAACTCAAGGTTTTAACTTAGGTAGAATCTCAAGAGGAATTTTTTATACACTAATCACCTCCTCCGTCTATGTCTACTTGCCATCCAGGGACATACCAAGAGAGAGATCTTACAACATTAGAGTGTTAAAAGATAAATCCAGCAGATACATCATGAACTCTCACACAAACTCCACATCGTGCAATGAGATATTCCTATGTGATTATGGGTATCCATACACACACAAGAATTATCACCTTTAAAAGAACATGGACAGTCCAACTGCCTTAAAAACAACATTTAATCAAAGAGTTATAAAAACTTTCAATACCTTTTTATTATCATTCTTCACATAGATAAACATTGAATCAAGCAAGCAAGCCATTGACAAGAAATCATCAAATTGTTGCAAAATTAAATCCCTTCTAAATTCTGAATTCATTGTTTCCCACAGGGCAAACAAAGAAGGAACCAAACAAACCAAGGATACATGAACACAGCCAATTACCAAGCCAAATGACACCCTGCTGGCCTAATCTCAACTGGACCTATCAATGGATTTAAAAAAACTATCCTCAATGCTGATTATTTATCAAAACCAAGCTTAACTTCAAAATATATGATGTAGTTTTACAAAAGTCAGCTCAAACTTTAAAATGGTTTCTATAAATAATTGTAAATTTTGGTGTGCAACGATTAAGATGGTTTCAAAATTTTAATTTCAAACCAAGAAAACAAAGAGAATCGTCCGCAAAAGACAAGCAGGGAGATGCCACCAATGTCCAAGTGCTCCTCCCCATGATCCTCTCCAACGTGAACTTACCACCTTCCATCTTGGGCCTCTCCCTTCTCAACCCCTCCTCCTCCTGCCATATTCGCTGAGGGGGTAACCTCACCGCATCCAATCTCACCCGTCCCCGGCCACTATAAAATGAACACCAATGAAAAGGCAGCGGGGAAAGGCTCACTTTGCAATGGGGGAAGCACTCAAAAGTGTCGGGCTATTTGTCGGTGCCGGTATCGTGATACTTTCCATCTTGGGCCGGCTCGTGAGATGGCTCAACGATCGCCGGTTCGTGGGGCCGGCAGGCTCCGGGCTGCCGCCGGGCTCCATGGGTTGGCCGGTCTTGGGGGAGATGCTGGATTTCCTGTGGTGCTTCAAGTTCGCCAGGCGGCCGGATGATTTCATCGCAAAGAGGAAATTAAGGTAACAACGAAAAAAAGGGGGATTTTTTTTGGTCCATTTCTTGAATTTACTTTGTTTTCACATTTGCGTGATCGTTAGTTTAGATAATTAGAATGAAATGAAGTGTTTTGATAGTGATAAATTAACTTCTTTAAAAATGTTATTATTGTTGTTTTACTTCTAATTTGAAGAAAGATAAAATATGTCAAAAATTAGGGGTGGAAGATGCCATAGATTTAAGAGTAATGCATTCAAGGTTTACTTGAATGGATTCCAATTGATGCTTTTGCTTTGCAGAGAAAGATAATATATATCTGATACCCCTTTGGCCCAAATAGTAACATTGACATAGAGGCTATGACAAAGGTATAAAGTTGGGTGGTGCAGCCTTTGGTGTCCATGTATCTATCCATACCACCCAAAAGCACACACTCACCTATCCAGTGAAAATACGTTTGAGCACTACTCAAACTTTGTCACCGGTAACGCGATCGTCGGGTTCTCGCTCATGTAAATTGAGATGCACCAACCTATTGACTTCATTCTTAGCACACCTCCGAACTCATCGCATCCCTATCGTGTATAGGATTTTCATGTGCAAGCCAAATTTACATACTCATTGTAACTATAATATATTGAGAGCTTTATGATACGACGTAAAAATCGAATCATCCACAATAGTGTTAGGACTATCACCTAGACTAGAACTTTCACTATAACTTTTACCATCTTTACATATAGTAATACCTTCATGTGGATCATCATGTCTATCACCATTAACCGCTATACCTTTACCAGTATCGGTGTTAAACTTATGATTTGGAATATGTATCTTCATGTAAATTGGCACATCCTTACCTTAACTTATTTTAGTACCCTTCATCACATCTTTCAACATTACCGACACATCAAATGTTATATACCGACTAACCAAGAATTTTATCATATATCCGATCATCAAACCTAATAACAATTGACACTATTCATGTAAGCAATCGTTATACATTTTTTTACTATGTCATCAAGTTTATTAATTTTCTTATGAACATATACCCAACTTACAAATACCCGAAGATAGTTTAACGTAAATTGTCTTTGGAATTTTATCGTTGATAGCTGATGATGGAATCCTATTAATCGACGTGATCGATATATTTTCTATTCGAAATCCCTCCGACGAACCGGTTGTCAACCTCAAACACATTATCTTCCCAAGCAAATATCATATTCGTTCTCTTCGCTATTCCATTAGACTATGGATATTTATGTCTACTAAAATACATCTTTACCACATAGTTTTCATAGAATTTCTTGAAGTAAACTTACCATTAGCGTCGAATTTAAGCACTTTTAATTTCTTATCCGTTTGATTTTTTACAAGAACATTTCACTCTTTGAACTTTACAAATACAGCTGATTTCTTTCATCACATGTACCCAGACCTTCCTCGAATAATCATCAATAAATGAAATGAAATACCTAACTCTACCAAGAGAATGTACTGGTATGGAATCCCAATTATCGGTATGCAAATACTTAAGAATACCTCTCGTGTCATGTTTCATCTCACCAATACTCACATTCATCTGCTTCCCATGGATACACTCTCTACAAAACTTTAGCTTCTCCAAGTTTAAACCTTTAATTAAATACCACTTCGTCAAGCTTCCAAACTTTTCTTACCAACATGCTTAAGCCTGAGATATCGTTACTAGGTTGAATCTATATTTGTGAACTCTCCACTTCATTACTAGAATTATCCTTGATAGTTATCCTTTTCAGTAACTATATGTATACAATTTTCTTACCTCTCATAATTATTATTGAACTCTTCGATATTTTAGGAGTTTTCTTTTCAATCGTCACCTTACAATCTAATGAATCAATTGTCCCAAAGAAATCAACGATTTCATCAGTTTTAAAACATGCCATACATTGGTAAGTATGTGCATTACATCATTATACATCTTGATTCGCACGAAACCAATACCAATAGCCTTGCTTACGTCATCATTACCCATAAGGACTAAACCATCCTTATTCCTATTATAAGTAAAGAAACAACCATATTCATGGTCAGGTGAACGACACTCTAGAATCCATAATTTACATGATTTTCATAGATAGACACACAAGTTGTCAACGCATCACATGTCTCTTCACTACTACACTATAACTTCGTAACCATTATTGACGAAGAAATTGGCATTTTTGTTATCTTTCTTCTTTCTTATAAGCACTCTTTTTTTCAATGGTCGGATTTCTTACCTGCAAAGCAAGTTGTATCTTAATCTTTAATTTTGATCTCCTCATATTTCTACATTTTCCATCACTTCAATGTCTATTACATGAAGCAAGTCTAACAATTTGAATTTTACCATTCACATCAAATCTTACCATCTAGTTTCATAACTCCTTACTATAAGGGTCCGCTATGATTTATTCAAGGATCAATATATCATAACTATATAACATCATATACCAGCATGAAAACAAACATCGTGTATTGCTCTAATAATGATAGTAGTAACATTATCATCTCATATTTCACCTCTATAATCAATTGAATGGCATCTAGGAGAAGCCATCACCTCGATTTCAATTCAAACATCAATGCTCTAATACCACTTGTTATGGCCGTGTCTTGTCAAACCAGCAAGTACACATAAGATCAAGAGCACGTGTCTTGTCAAACCGGCAAGTACATGTGTCTTGTCAAATCGGCAATTGGATGGTATCTACTAGTTTGTTAGCGTCGGTGGTGTCAACTAGTTTTGGAAGCATCACAATGCATGAACTATGACACGGTACGATACAATACAAGCAATACATCTTGGTATCGGACAAGATTTTCAATCTTGGTTCTCATGTTCAGTTTGTGGGGTTAGGTTGTCAGACTTACTGTATACAGCATAGTATTGTTCAAGACTTCAAGCTTCAGCTCTTCTTTGGAGAGCTGTGACAAATTCATGCATTTTTGGGAGCTCCGATACATTCCTCCTTGTAACTAGCTAGTCATCATCTTCAAGATTTTCTTGGGTTGTAGACCAGCTGTTGTAGGGTTGAACTAAACATTTGGTACTAATCGTAATCTTTTCTCTCCTCTTTTCTTCTACTTCTTATGTAGGTATGGGGATACAGGCATCTATAGGACCCACTTATTTGGATATCCAGTAATAGTCTCCTGCTCCCCAGAGTCGAACAAGCAAATTCTAGGTAGCAGGACTGAGGATGGGAGTTTTGGTCCTGGTTGGCCTTCCACACAGCTCATGGGAAGTACATCAGTGGCTGCTATTGGTGGATTATGGCACAAAAAGATTAGACGGCATCTAATGGAAGCTTTCAATAGTCCAAAGGCACTCGATTCCCATCTAACTAGTGCACAGCCTATCTTTATCTCAGCTTTAGACGATTGGGCATCCAAGAAAAAGATAGTTGCTTTTGATGAGACCAAAGCTGTAAGTATTTTCCCATTGCAAAATCATGTGCTACTCCTAGTAGTAAGGTAGGATATTTTGACAACTTCACGAATATAGTTGCGGTTAAAAGGCAGCAACGTCTTCTTGCATGCCTATGATATGTCTCTATGGGAGATGGTCGTGAGAAATCCTTTGATGGATCTGGAATTTTGGCCCCATTAGGGGCATTTTCGTAATTTTTGGTTTTCTAGGCGTTTTTTCTCTCTTAAATTTCAGTTTTAGGGGTTCTTTTTTATAATTTTGTATTTTCAGTTTATTATGTATATGGGGCTAGGGAGATTACGGATTCTTATGCTTGATTATTGTGAAGAAACTTCCTAGATAGAGGTTGAGAATTCCCTCTGTTGATTGGAGCACGCGGGAATCAATTCTTCTAATCAAAAATATAAAAATCCCACATTTCTGATAAAAATCCCACATTTCTACCTAAACCCTACCGTTCTACATCAAAAAACCTATAAAAATCCTATCATCCATGTCATCTTCCTTCTGCTGACTATCCTCTCCAACAGAATATCCTTGTTCCTTTATCTGTCAATAGTGTAAAGTTAGCCATTGTCATGAGCTGAGCTTGTCCCATTAAAAAGAGTGGGATAGTACGAAATCTCCACCAAAAATTGGTCGAAACTCACGGCTGTTTTCCAACCTAGTATTATGACTGACGAAGCTTTTAATTAAATCATGCTCTATGTAAAAACCAAGTAAGACATAGCCCTATAGAGAACTATTGTGACCGATGAGGTGCTAAACTGGATGTATGTTTTTCAGATGACATTTCTCAACATATGCGATGTTCTCATCAGCTTCAAGTCCAAAGAGCTTCTAGATACCATGGAAACCTTGTACAGAGGACTTATGGGTGGACTTCGATCAATGCAACTCAACGTTCCTGGAACAGCATTCCACCATGCACTGAAGGTAACATTCTGACATCGAATCCAGGCAAAATAAAATCTTGGGTTTATTTGTGGAAGCCAGTACATTTAGTTGTCTTTGACACTTTGAATCATCTGGTTCTTTTTTCTTTTTTGGCTTTCTAATGTTTTCTTCTTCCATCTGCAATTTTCAGTGCAGAAAGAAATTGTCCGACATCTTACTGAACGAAGTCAGGGAGAGGAAACAGCATGGAATTCAAAAGCATGATTTCTTGCAAATCCTGATGGATTCCGTAGATGAGAACGGAAGTAAACTGAGTGATGTTGAGGTTATGGAGAATATCGTTTCATTGATTTTGGGTGGCTATGAATCCACCTCCAATGTAATGACATGGGGCTTATACTACTTGGCAAAATACCCTGAGATACTTGAGAGGCTCAAGGTGAGAAATAATGTAGTTGATGGTTTTAGTTCAGACATGGGTTTTTTTCCGGGGATCTATCTGATAGCATTGTCCATTTTGTTACAGGAAGAAACAAGATCGATACAGACAGGCAAGTCTGGAGATGAGCTTCTTACAGCTCAAGATATCAAAGGCATGAAGTACTCCTCAAAGGTCGCAGAGGAGCTAATTCGCCTAGCAAATGTTTCGCCTTTTATATTCAGAACAGTTGCGAAGGATGATGTGGTTGTTAATGGTAAGTAATGCAATTTTGTTTTGTAAAGAAACATGTAAAAAATTTATATTTTGTATTTTAATTTACATTTTGTTGCCTTGTTTTCATAATCCAACAGGCTACAAATTTCCCAAGAACTGGAAGGCTATTGTATGGATTCGTTCCTTTCACATTGACTCAAAATACTTTGAGGATCCGTTAACTTTCAATCCTGACAGATGGGATGTATGTATGCTTTATACCTGGTTGTAGTTCTAAGATTTAAAAAAACATCCAAATTCATGCTACCAATTGAGGTAAGAACGCATTGGTGATCATATGCAGGATTTCAAGCCGAAAGCTGGAACATACTCAGTTTTTGGGGGAGGGCCGCGATATTGTCCAGGCAACAACTTTGCGAGGGTTCAAGTGATGATGTTCCTGCATCATGCATGCCTCAAGTATCGGTAATATATGTTCCTTCTCGAATGATCAGTGTTGAGAATTCGTATCTGTGTGCGTGCTTGATGTGTGGCACATTCTTAGAAAATAAGTTCTGTCTAATAAGATATGCTTAGTTTCTCAGAACTACCTTTACGCTTTAGCTTTTGCTGAATTCTAAAAAAGTAACTCTTACTATGATATAATTGAAAAACTAATCTGAACTTATCATGTTTCGATAAACCCACTAACGTCCGTTAACGGAAAATTGAATTGACGAAATTATCCACACTTTTCCTCTTGAAATAACAACACCCAAAAAAACATTATAAAAGTAAGTCAAATGACATTTTAGGCATTATTTGACATCTGACCATCACGTGCTCACGTCAAACAAGCGGCCGTCACGTTGGGGGCTTTTCTGAAACCTAAAATGAAAGTATATGGTAGTTTTGCGATTATATCATAGTAATATGTAGTTTTTGGAAGGTAGTTTTGTGAAATTAAGCCAATAAGATAAACACAAATCTTCGCCTAGCTTTGACACACCAAACGTTCAATTAAAAGGTGGGATCTGTGTGCAGGTGGAAGCTTCTGCATCCGGAAGCTGGCATGGCGTTCCAACCTAACCCAAGACCCAGGGATGGCGCTGAGATGATCTTCGAGCGGGACTCTTGAACAAATCCAAAGAAAAACCTCGCAAAATATCATGCCAGAGATCTGTCATTCTGTAGTACAGAAGGATAAGATAGAAGGATAAGATCAACGCAATATACCTCACAGTTACAGCGATGTAGTAATAAAAGGCGTGTTCAACAAATGCAGGGCAGTGGTGAGTGAAAACTTTCTTCCATTTCTGCCACTTTTGCTCGCAGTCCCTTGAATTGTTCTGAACTTTCATGAGATGTTTGAGTTGTGATAAACAACAAGGCTTGGATAATGATCATGATGATAATTATATTAAGATGAGAAGGCTTGGATGTTTTTTTAATTCTTGTTTCATGTATTCAACAAATGTGTGGCTTCGTGGTGTGCCATTGGAAGTGAGAGGTAAAATGCTGATGTTTATAATTTTGAAAAGATCAAGGTCTAAATGATCGATTTTAAATTGGGCTAAATTTTTGTAAACTATCAAATTCTTTGACTCGAATATATGGAAATTAAAGTTAACTACTATATACTTTTCATGTTTCTTGATATGGCCTTAATGACAAATATGGAATGACAAAAATTCCCTGAATTAATAATAACCATGATTAGTTTTTGATTAAAAACAACTGAAATGTTTCAACTTCACAAGTATGAAGCCATTTAGATTCAATAGCAACAATACATATTTTCATATTGTTTCCAATTGTTCTCAACTTGCTTTTCCAACTGTGTTGGCATTTTCAGTCTCAAATGTAAAGAGCAAATTGCAAGAGCAGCACTCAAAAATTAACAAATTTAAAGAAAATAACAACAGCTGTTTGCTAAAGGAAGAAAAGAGTAGTGGCTAGAGCCCAACATCCATGGTAGAGAAATACCGATAAATATTGGTAGAACCGATTACCATTTACCACATGCTGCCATAATGGGAGTTTGCTTATACAGAAGATGCAGAGACAACACATACATGTACCCAAATTTCATACCCTTAACAATCGTTCACTGCTTCGATTCAGTACACGAAAGATCTCATGCTCAAATACACCGCCTTGTTCACTAAAGATACACCCGTCTGAGTTTACTGCACACATTACACATTATTATACTCGACATATCTTACAAACCCTCGATAGTTACCACTACTGACTGCGACCCTGGACATACGCCATGTATCTGAGCAATAACGATCTGCAACCAATAAAACACAATTGTGATTATCCACAGCCTGGTGACTAGAGACTAGCATTCACACTTCGTGTTTTCAAAACCGCAATAAGCAAGAATGCCATAACGAAAAACAAATCCAGATTTCACAAGAAATACTATTTATGAGCTCGCGAATTGCAGAAGAATGGACCAGTTAGGGAGTATGGCACAATAGGCCATCTTTACCCCAAAGGCGAGAGGTTGAAATCTGATTACCACTCAAGTTTCTTCAAAACTTGTATAAAACATGACTTGCTTAATTCGACAGGATACCATGGGGCGTAACCAACAGTCATCAAAGAAGAAACATAATGTACTATGTGCCTTCCATGTATAACTTGTATCCTATGCATAATCAGCATAACATGCATTTACATGCACACTTCATAACCGATCAATTGGCCCATATGTAAACAAACATCTCAAATCACCATAAAAAGTACAAGCCACTCTTGGAAAGCATGAGTAAAGTTCAGCAACATATTCAGGTGATTAATTCATCAAGCAACTTAAGGAAGCATACGGTGCAGAAACCTGAGGAACTCCCCCTTGCATTATTAAAGCAATAAGCAATACACATATATTCAGCAAATCAACTTATATGTGAGATAGTGCTTTGAAAAACCCGTTTCGTAGCATGAAATAACCTATTATATGATGTAACCTATTATTAGCGAAACAAATACGTGGATGCAGACTTCATTTATTTAACTAATATGTAAGTTGGGGATACCTTTGTTACTCTTCGTAGTTTGTAATTTGTAATTTGTATGAGACTTTTAAGTTTATCAGTGAAGTGTTTGCCTTACATTATTTATAATACTTTTATGACTTCTTTTGTGTTGCTACTTTGTTATATTTGATTAAACTCATTTATGTTTGCCGTAATTATTATTATCTTCAAATTCCAATTTTTTAATAATATTTATTTTATTTATCAAAAACATATTAGAATTATTTTCATGCTTTTAAATTATGAAATAAAAAATCATGTGACTGAAGCAACTCGTTACATGATATATTTTATGTGATATTCTAAGATCTAGCAGTACGTTTGTTGTTATGTTGTTTTCAGCTTTGATACGAGATTAATGGGCCTCATATGGCATAAGAAAGATCTCTAGTATATACGATGACATCTACATCCTTATCCACATAGTATCATGGATCACATGGGGTGCACTTATTGTCGTCCATCCCCCCATCCCTTGAGAAGGAAAATGCGCCACATAATCATATATGAGATAATCATATATGAGAGAGATCTCACATATGTCATACGCGGCCCATTAATCTCATATACAATATAATTTAAGGTAAATTGCAGAAACTATCTTTGTTCTATAGCCAAAGTTGCACCAATTCCTCTATAATGAAATATCATAAACTACCCCTAAAAAGTAATGGTCCATTAACTCCATCAAAAATACAGCTGCACATGCATAGCACGTGACATTTTTGGTCATTGACATTTTTGGTCATTTAATTTTTTAACTACCATTGGCTCTTCATTTAACTTGTGATAGAGAAAGAATTTTTATCACTAAAAAAACTGCCAACTTTCTCCTACTTGCCCCAAATCTAAACTGGACGTTTATTCTGCAATATAAAAATAATAATTTTTGATGTAACATGAAAAGAATCACAACTTTAAAAGTAGTTCTCATCTCAACAGGAGATACATATTGGATGGAACAGGAGCTTTGAAGAAGGCGTGGGTTGAATAAAGATTAACAACCTTTTGGTGTGAATTTTTTTGTTTTTGGATACTTTATTATCTGAAGCTTTCAGGCTTGGATCTCAACCCTAACGGTCACAAAGATTTTATTTTTCATGTGATTTGAACTCTCTTCTGTAGAATTGTTAGATATAAGAGGAGAGGGATTGTTTAAGGGTCTATGCATGCTTTTGAAGCTCTCTTTTATTTGGAATCCAAACACGTGTCTGGTCTATACCTTTGCATATTTGATCTCATTATTATTGTTGCTGCTGCTGCTGTTATTGCTGGTGCAGGCCTTCTAGTAGTTTTTAAGGATTAAACAAGGTTCAGAACTAATTACGTTGCCTAATCAAATCCTTCTCATATGTTCATAAAATGCAATGGTGCATTTGTCATATCTTTCTCATATGTTTATTACCTACGTGTGAGATTTCAAGTCCAAAGTAGCAGTAAAGAATGTGGGAGCACCAAAAGCTTCAAGGTGATGACAACATGCCAAAGGAGATACATAAAAAGGTCACATGTATGTATGCATGTGTTGGGACTTCAAAATTTTGGTTTATTTTTTGAATAAAAACTTAACACGACAAACAAACAAAAATTTTGAACCCAAAAAACAAAACCTATTTCGTTGAATGTGATCTAAACTATCTACAAATAAAAATTCAAATGATTTGGGTATGTTTTACCCATGCATCAAGAAGGTGCTAAATTAGCCACTTTTCCTAAAACTTTGGAACGCTGAATTTGTCGCCACTTGATGCATGTGTAAAAACAAATCGACATCATTTGAATTTTTGATTTGTACACAGTTTAAACAGGTTAGATCACTACTAGTGGAATGGATTTGTAATTTGGGTTTATAATTTTTTTTGTTTGGAATATTAAGTTTTGGTTAAAAAACTAAACAAATTTTTGTAGTCCAACTTTATATATTTATATAGAACAACGTATATGCTGACAGCATAGGAACAATTCTAACGCTGACCATTCGCACATTTTAAAAAAATTTGAAAGTGATCTACTCATCATGGATGACCATCACACTAAAAATCAAATCAATCCTCCTATTTACCCCTCATACCAACCATTGCAAATTTAACAGTTTCATGAAAATATAGAACTGTTTGTAGCGAATGTATCGATGGTTAAATCCTCTTATGGTTAATCCATATTTGGTGTTTTGTGTATTTATAATGTATACAATCTTAAAAAATTTCAAAAAGGGGTAGTTGTGGTTTTTTATTTTCTTGCACTGTCAACACATACACATTAACCGCATGTATATATGGGGTTAATACAGATAAACTACATGTGTAAAAAATTTCCTATACATGTCCTTAAGAGCAACTCCAACCCAAATCTCTAAAAACCCCCCTTCAAAATGGAATATCTCTAAAAGATGCCATTTTGGAGGATGGGCAACTCCAACCCACCATCTTCAAATCCTATTTTCTCTTTGTTTAAGCTTTACTAATGAAAAATATTTATCATTAAAATGGGTTAATCTAATACATTATTTCTGTATGAAAGAAAATTATAAATAATATTAGTCTTTAATGTTCATTTTTTAATTTTTAAGTATTTAGTATTTCTTGTTATATTGTAAATATTTTAAATTTGCTCGAAAAATATCCAATATTGGTCTCATTTTATAGGTATAATTAAGATATTTCCAACGGTACTAAAATTATTAAATTCGGTCATGTGATTTGTAAAATACATTAGTTATAAATAATCATAAGTATTTTAATTAAGGGCTAAGTTGTCATTAACGAGAGGTTTAGAAATTTGGAGGGGTGAATAGTGCCCCTCCAAATTTGGAGGCGCACTGTTGCAAATCTCTATCCCTATCTCCATTTTGGAGATGGGTTGGAGCAACTCCAATCTCCATTTTGGAGTTATAGAGAAGGGTTGGAGTTGCTCTAAAAAGTTCATGTTCCAAATATTTTTTCGATGATCGGTACCATTCGCATTGATATTTGCATTCTGAAACTTAAATACATAATAAATTGAATGAACTGTAAGCTATTTTCTTACATATCTATACGTGAGAAAATTTATATTATCGTAAAACCATTCAATTTCTATTGATACGATGAATGTATAAGGAATATGAAAATCACACAATTTTTATTTATCTATGTTTTAGGATGTATAATTAACATGAATAGCGTCAAATATCAGAGAAAATAGTAAAAAACATTAAGTTTTTGGAACTTCATACATCGAGAAATTTATTCTATATACACACAATAATGTATATGCCGACGTCGCATGAAAACTTCTCATATTGTTGGCATATATACAGTATTTTTAAATTTTTTATTTTTTAAAAGAGTGATCTATCCAGCATAGATGACCCGTATACCAATAATCAAGTTCATCCCACCCACTTGCTAATTAATCCAATCGTTACAAATTCAACAGTTATAAAATAATAAAACTTTTTGTAATGAGCCAATTGAGGATCAAAATCCCTTAAAATTTACCCATATTTTGGGGAGGGGTCTAGAATGCGTACAACAATTTCAAATAAAAAATTTGAATAGTAATAATAAAACGATGGATTTTGTGGTGCCAACATCGACAATTTCTTGTGTTGACAGCACATATCTGTTAACCTCATACATACACACATATATGCAGAATGGTCATAGCCGAGAAAGTCACAGATTTAAACTGAAGTAATGCCATTTTTGGGAAGGGTTGAGGTACACCTCACGATGAGCAATCTATCTTTTTTGGAGGGGGAACTTTGTTACAAATTCAGTATTTAACTTATTCAAATGGGTATGCATTGTATCAAGTGCTCCTTTGGAAAGCTTTATGTTGTATTAAGTACTTTTTATACAAAACAATTAAGTGTATATTTTGTCGTTTGAATATAGTGCTATGTTTTCTTATGAAAATTGTAATTCGTATCAAGTGCGTTTTTTTAATAATTTACAGTAATTGTCATATTTTGTTGTTTGGAATTATGAAATTATTTGGCTTTAAATGGAGGTTCAATTTTGATTATATAAAGCTACTAGTACTATCAGGTAACTTTGATGATTTGGATTTACTTACTATAATGATCTTATCCATTCTAGCAAGAGTCTTCTGTTGCACAAAATTAGAATGAAACTATGATTTCGAATAACACCCATGTGTACAAATAATCGATAAAAAGCCAGAATAAAAAATATCATTTCATTCAAAGATGCATCCGCATGACAAACCTAGGATTACAAAAATAAATGCATGTGCAAAACCAGATTTAAAAAATAATTATTTTTGCATGATTTTGTTTCTCCTTTTTAGGATTCTTCACTTTGTAATCTCGCTCCTCTACGGGCATCCTCACTGTCAAATTCTTAGTATCATCATCATTGTTGTAGCTTCCTATGAAGCATCTTAGATTTAATCCCACATATGCATTTGAGTGCTAAACAAGGCATCAGGTGTACTTTCTGCTAGTTTCTTGGTAAGAAGGGTATTAGTGTAACTTTGGCTATGGAACAATGGAGTTCTACAATTTACACTATAATTTAACAGGTCAATGTTCAAAGCCAGTAGCATCATAACACAGTACAAAAAGATAAAAAATGTCCGAAACAACAAATCAGAATCTCCAGGTACAAATCAATTAGGAACTTCTACGTAATTAGATATACATCAACCACACATAGTTACATGTAGGTACACGGTTGATAGTAGTTTGGACTATTTGTACATATTTTTATACTGTCTAAATAATTCTTAAGTTTATTGAAAATGAAATGAGTAAGAAGGTAAAAGTCTAAGAATCAATCTTTTAACATTTGATTTTTGATTGTTATGCCAATTTAAGGGTGTGGATCAACATGGTCGGATCATCCTTGGGATGATTCACTGTGGAGTTCTCACGAAGCTAAGTATCCGAACTGTTCTCATAAGACCGCTTCCATACATACATACAAGCATGCATGCATATACATAGAATGTTAGGCATCATACAATATATGTGAGATTCTTCTCATATACAATAAAGTGACTATTTTTTACCATAAATAACATGTGGATAAAATACATATTATGTCACCCTTTGTATTATGTAAAAGAGAAATGTGTCTCATCACATACGAGAGAACTAGTCATAACCCGTGACCAGGCCATTCAAAATATTTCCCAGAAAAATTGCAACTCATTCAAAATCTCTATCCCAAATAAATTATGTAGCCTCATTCAAAATATTCCACCCAACAAAAATTTTTAACCACGTTCAAATTTAAATTAGGTCCCTATGATAGAATTTTAATTCCTCCAAAATTTTTGGTTCCACCTCAAAATTTAGTTCCCTTCAGATTTAGTTTACACTAAAGTTTAAAATTTCAGTTCCCTTCAAAATTTAATTTCCTCCAGATTTAGTTCCCTCAAAATTTTAAATTAAAATTTAGTCACTCAAAGAATTTAATTCCCTAAAAATTTTAGTTCCTCCCAAAATTTAGTTCCCTCCAGATCCAGTTCTTCCAATATTTAAAGTTTTACTTCTCCTAAAATTTAGTTCCCCTCCACTTCCAATTTTCCTCAAAAATTTCACAAACTCATCATATGAATTAATTACTCAAACTTCAATCTTAACCATCCTTCTATCCATCAGTTTGTCCTAGTCAGCAACCCAATTCAAAAACATCCCTCAATTATATAATAGATATCTCATATGTCAACGTGATACCTATTATATATATAGTTGTGATTTGGTACAAACATTTCACACCAGATCATGGAACGAAAAGATTTTTTTTTTCAATTTTTTAAATTTTTTGACATTTGACGGATACCTATATATACCTCAATAAAATGAACCAAGAGGGATTTGACCTTCGATCAAGCCATTACAAATTCAATGTTTTCAAAACAATAGAACATCTTATACCGATCCAATCGATGTGTAAATAAGAGTATTTTTTATTTTTTGGTGTGGGGGATTAGGATGCATAGATTACATCCAAGATTCAAATATTTAAAAAATCAAAAATATTTTTCCCACAAAGTGTTTGCACAAGGAAGTTTTTGCAACAATTTTTTTCCATGTGTATGTTGACTAGGATGCATTTAAGTGCATTAAACGTGCGGATCCCACCCTCTCAAATGTAAACTAGGTCAACCTAAATAGAAAATCTGTTCTATTGTATTTACCCGTGATGTGTTTTGAGGTGACTCCTCAAACTCACTCCAGTAACACTTTTTCCTACTTTTTTCTGCTATAATCATATGATTTCTAGATAGATTTGAAGCGGGGGACGTTAATGCAACATCCAAAATCTTATGGATTGTAAATGAAAATATTTTTACACCTAAGGAAACAAGTGCAATCCAATATATTTTTCATCCCAAAGATTCAAACAAGACATGTAGAACATTCTTATCCTAACACTTAAAAAGTGCAAACCTAGGTTGAGAGGTGTGTGGGGGGGGGGGGGGGGGGGGGGGGGGGGGGGGGGGGGGCACATGCCCACACCAAAATTTGAAAAAATATATTCATATGTATGTATGTATGGTGTGTGTATTAGCCCCCCACAAAAAATTTATATGTACGAGGACCCCACCAAATCAAAGACCCCACCATTGCACTTAAAGCGAGAATAAAAGGGCAAGGCCACCCTTTCTCCATTGCAATCTTGCATCCAAATCATGAGTCCTAACATATAAAATTACGATCACTAACTTATCACTAGTCACTTTGTTTGTTTGTTTAGCAACTAAAATCTCTTGACCATCATAAAGCCAATGCTATCATCCATTCCAAACAAACACCAATAGAGGGAGTAGCACAAGAAATCCATACCATTTCATGATTTCATCCTCACTTGCTAGCTCCGATCTCCTTTCCGATCTCCTTCTTCGCCGTCTCCAAGTCCTCGTCCAACAAGATGTCCCAATCCCCATCCCACCTTATGAAGAACTCCGTGTCCTCGAGATAACTCACCCGATGCACATCGCCCGCCGGCGTATACAAGTAATCTCCATCACTCAGATCGTAGCTCTCCTTCTTGTCCAAATTCCACACCGTCTTCTTTCCCTTTATCACCACCACATCATGCCCGAATGTATGGTGATGCGCCGGCTCGACGCTTCCGGCCTTAAATTTCACGATCGCCGATGTGGGGCTCTCCCTCACAATCTTCATCTCCGCCCCAGGCATAATATCCACCGGATCAAAGGTAATGTTTTTCCTTATACAGCAAATCGGGCAGTTGGGTTTGTGAAAGGGGATGGTTTTCATCTCGGAGAGGGAATTGGCGAGGAATTGGTCGAGCTCTTCCGGCCAGGGGCCGCCGCCGGAGGCGGCGCATGGGGATCTGTGGGGGGTGTTGAGCCAGGCGTCGAGGATCTTGACGGCGTCTTCGGGGGAGGTGGTGTTGCCGGCGACGGAGAGGACGTTGCAGTCGTTGATGGCCCGGGTGTTGACGGCGTCGGAGACGGTGGTGCAGGTGGCGGCGTAGACGCCGGGGTACTTGTTGGAGAAGATGGAGACGCCGACGCCGGTGCCGCAGGCGAGGAGGCCGCGGGCGGGGACCTTGGAGGTGCTGACGTGGCGGCCGACCTCGGCGGCGATGTAGTAGTACTTGTCGACGCCGAGGTCGACGACCTCGATGTTGGGGAGGGAGCGGAGGCGGGCGGTGAGGGCTTCCTTGAGGGAGCACCCGAAGGCGTCAGCGCCGGTGAAGATCTTCAGGGGGGTTGAGGCAGCGGTGCCGTTCTCCGCTGCATCAGCGGTGAGGTTACCGGTGGCCGCCATGATCCAGGTCGAGAGCGAGTGTCGAGCGATGTCTTGGTGTGTCTATAACGAGGCATGATTCTGGAATCGCCCTTGGAATTGACCGTAAATAACGGAATTGCCCTACAAATCTCTATCTGGGATAATCATTCCAGAATCATCCAAATGAATTTCTGGACATTATTTCTCACTTATAAATATCCCCCCATTGGCCCCATCCCATCCACGGGAGTTGCTATGCGCACAGACCAAATTGCTGTGCACGCAGGCCACCAAATTGCTGTATAATTCAAATATGTTTCACGTATTGAACGCACTCAACGAACGCCATATGCGTATTCTTTCTCCAAACTACGTATTATTCTCAAAAAGTATAGCGATCAACAATTTTTACATTTTTCTTTGGACTCAAAAAAAAAAAAAATAATTAGAAATATCAGGACCAACCTCTTCAATAATAGATGCCTAAATTGGATGTCATCATCGCTCATCGATGATCCACGTCATCGTCATCGTCATCCCGTCTTTTTTCAAGAGATGATTCCAAAATGTTGACAGCATATTTTGTGGCCGATGTGGGTTGCGGGTGGAAACAAGTGATGCAGCACTGGCCGTTTGCTCTGATTATTATTTTGTGGAGCATATGAATCGATTGATCACTGATTGCCTCTCCCTGGACAAGACATGCACTGCTTCGTGTATAGATGAGAGAAATAGCCCAGGGCCTGTCCTATTGGGGTTTGTTCTTTTGAAAGAAAGTAGAAATGGGTAAGTTGGGGAGATGTGGAATCTGAGGAGAGAGAAATCTGAGTTTTATGTTCTTTTGGTTTGAAAGTTGGATGGAAAGTGTGTTTTGGAAAGTAAAGTGGGGTCCGCCCGACTTTCTTGTGTTCTTTTGGGTTTGGAAAGTTGGAATGAGAAAGTAGGAAAGTTGGGTTGAGGTGTTATATGGTGAGAATAGTGTAATTGTTACCCCTAATATGGAAAATGTGAAATAAAAACAAATACTTCTTGCAACGATATAAAATCCAATTTGGCAGCAATAATGGCATGAGTCCAGGCATGCGACAGATTAAAAAATGTCACGTACATTCCAAAATATTGCCCTGCTATGACAATATACTTAAAAATCAACTGAAGCATCCGTATAGTCAAGCAAACTGGCATGACGCAGTCAAAAAAAAATTGGAAGCGAACGACAAGCAAGAAAATCCACGCAAGCAGATCGATAGACAAGATACATGGCAAGGAACAGATTCGCAAAAGATACAAACATGGAATGTATTAAAAGTTATAAATCCCAAGTACTCCCATAGCCAAATATACATTATGAAATAAACCCAAAAAGAGCATGCGCAATAGACGTTCCAACCAACAACCAACATACAATCCAAAGCATTAGTTATTGTTATACAACATAAGCAAAATAATAACACCTAGACCTAGGATAGAATACAAAACTAACTTCAGCGAGGTGAACTCGGATAGTATGCTATCCATCCTAGCGGTGTTATTCTCCAATTGACCTTCGACCCTAGCCAACCTCCTGTCAATCTCACCCCACCTCATATCATTAGGTAAGCTCGTAGGGATTTCACGTATTCCTCCTCTTTCATTCGCTGCCATTAAGTGCCGGATAATAAACGACGACCACTCACCGTGAGGTGGGTCCTTCCATTCGAAGTAATCACACTGGCCGACGCGCGACGGACAGCTCCAGAACCGTCTGCCAGGGTTCGTAAGAGTCCAAGAGGTCTTCCTCGGTCCCCACTCACCACAGTGGCACCTCTTGGAGTCTCCATCATCCGTATCCAACTCAGGTACCCTGGTCGGATTCCGAAAGCGGGAGCGAATAGAAGTGTTGGAGCCTGAACTCATGTGTATCTGGAAAAACAAAAACAAAAGCTACATTAATGGTGTGTAATGTTAGTAGAAAAAGAATTTTATAAATAAATTGATATGGGCAAGTTGGAGTCATACCTGGGAAAATATAATAAACCCTGAAGTCAACGTATCCGCCAATTTTCAGAAGCAAGCAAGTATATTTGACATGTAAAAACCCATAAGCAAATAAAATTCGTGTTCGTATCAATTAGAATGAAAAGAAAAACGTATAGCCTTCAGGAATTTAAATGTTTCAATTACCCAATTAGAATGAAAAGAAAAACGTATAGAACTCATAAGGGACTTGCACCAAGGCATGCAACATATACGCAATGCAAATAGATTGAAAACTAGGAATCTTTTATAGCCCTCAGGAAGTTATATTCCTCATTTGCCCAACTAGGTTGCTGGCGGTTGTTCCTTACTTAAGGAACCATCCTGCCTAACATCCATATAATTGGGAAATTAAGAGTTTCTATCACCGCTTTCATGTTTTGCATCATTGGGCTATTGGGATAAAAATTCATAGAGTTCACCTATAGTGCACTGCTGTGATATGGGGAGAAACCATGCATGCCACGGCTACTCACATGGCAAAGAAACCATGCATGCCAAGTTCTGCTGAAACAGACACTGCAAACATTGCCAGGCCAAGCACCAACCCAATACAATTTAAACAATCTACAGGGTTAGCATAAATAATGCAGGTTTTGCCAACCCAGGGTCTACATAAACCTTCACCAGCAGCAGTAATACTGTAATACCAGCAGCAGTAAGAGAGAACAGATGGCACACATGAACACCAAAACAAGAGAGAACAGCCCACAATATAGGAAACATATGCATGAATGAACTCGAATAAAATAGTAATAACCAATAATAAATTGAATTTAATACAACAATAAAACTTTAGACCCAATGTTCAAACCACATTTTTGCCACCGTCACCCCTCTTTTTTCACCTTCCTCCAAAATACAAAAAGCCCAAAACAATTCATCACTAGTAACAAAATGGTTAACTGAGAGACACTTAAAATACTTAAATGAATTACAAGAATATAACCTTTGTAGCAAATAATAATAATAATAGTAATAATAGATCTCTTGGGAATAAAATCTCTAGCTGAGATTTTACCCACCCATTAGCTTTCTCCTTTGGCCTTCTTGCTGCTGCTAATAAACCAAAAATTCATTATTTACTAGTCATCATCTACTTATAATGATACTGCTAGTTGATCGGTGAGAATTTTTTACTAAGCCAGTTGGTAGGATGTTTGGTTACTGCGTTCATGTTGGGGGTCATGTGGAAGATATGTAGAGAAACACTGTAAGATTGTTGAGACTAGTACTGCAGTTGATGATATACTCATACTTATGTAAGATTGTTGAGATTCTAATGAAGTGTCACCCAACACACAACCCACCTGCACCCAGATGCACACACATATATGCACATAAACAATGATTCAACACACAGAGCTACATGCACATGTAAAAATATTAAGTAAAGTTCAAGCGCTTTTAGTAATTCAACATACTCAGTTGCCAAAAATCCCTAACCATGATCAAATTTAGTGTAACAAATTTAAGAGACTAATATCAAATTGAAATATTCAAAGGACAAATATCAAATTAGGCTTGAATCAAGAGAACACCAACTAAAAGACTCGTTTGTTTATGTGATTGTATCCAATAAGCTCAGAAGATGGAATATTTAGAGCAGAATTTATTATACTGGAAGCTCATGAATCAAAGGGATCAAAACAAAATATTAACATTTAGGATCACAACATTCATACATGAATCAAATGGATCCAGCCAAGAAACAAGCGCAACTGGAAGCTCGTGTTAGTAGATACAAGAATATAAATAAATTATAGGGTTTTTCAATTTTTTCCCCCTTCTGAGAGCATGTGGATACGAATAAATTTGTGAAATTCCAGTCAATATTTCTAAAAAATGCAGCCCTAAGATTGCAAACTGCAGAATACAAAAAAGTTCAGAATGCTTCAAAACCAAACAGCATGTTGCTTCATAATCCAAACATCAGCATGCTGCAGTTTGAAAATTTTATTGTCTTTAACATAATTGTAACTGTGTAACATGAAATATGACCTTGTAAAGAAGCAATGATCCCAGAATTTATAAATTGGACATGAAAAAGCCCAAAATCCAGTATATGGCCTTGTAAAGAAGCAATGATCCCAGAATACCAATTTTCAGCCATAACAAGCATGCCACTACTTCCCATGAATCCCAAAAAGGCAAACTATAGTAAATGATCACAGATTCCAATCTATAGACATGAAACATATACAAAACAACCATAAAAAGCCCAATAAGCCAATATATGGACATGGACATGAACAAGCCCATTTAGCCAATATATCCCAGAATCCTTCAGACATAGGAACATGCACCAAGGCTTGCAACATATACGCAATGCAAATAGAATGAAAACTAGGAATCTTTTATAGCCCTCAGGAAGTTATATTCCTCATTTGCCCAACTAGGTTGCTGGCGGTTGCTCCTTATTTATGGAACCATCCTGCCTACCATCCATATAATTGGGAAATTAAGAGTGTCTTTCACCTATTTCAAGTTTGCATCATTGGGCTATTGGGATAAAAATTCATAGATTTCACCTATAGTGCACTGCTGTGAGGCAAAGAAACCTTGCATGCCACGTCTACTCACATGGGAATGAAATTCTGAATTAACCCATGTCAAGTCCAAGCCAAAAATTTCAAGATTTCACATATTAATCATCCACCTGAAATACCAAAAATACATAAATGGCCAAAAAAGCCAAAAATACCAACTTGTAAAACATGACACATATAAATCAAATTTTAAAACATTTATGCAGTATCCAAAACATATATGAAGCATGCAACAATAAGGCCATGCACAACAAACCCTCTAGGAAACCCTCAAGCCAACATTTCATAGTTGTCCCCAACAATTGAAAGGCCCATAAGGATGCAACATAGGCTTATATTATACATAGATAATCGTGGACGTACGTTAAGCCTACACCAAATACACGCATCTACCAAGGTTGATATTATACATAGATAATACTCACCGTACGTTAATCCTCCACCAAATACGCACATCTACCAAGTTTGATATTATACATAGATAATCATCCACCATATCATATAATAAAACGTCACCTTACGTTCCCACTTCGTCCTTCATCGACATCATCTTCCTAGTCCTCATGGCTAAGATCAAATTCTTCCATTTTACGCTTGATGTATCTAGCCCTTGCATCCTCCGGCATCCCCAGATACTTCTTCCCTAGCTTGTCATCGTCAGTAAGCAGGTCATACAATTTATCCAACCTATCGGGAGGATACTGTTTGTGTGCATACACACTCTTACCTACCTCCACAGTCCATGGGGCGTGTGTGATACGTAAGGCATCAGCGACCTCCGATAGTTTATCAACAAATACAGTGTAATCCGCATTGGCAGTATGTCCCCGTTGCCTACGCTTTTTCTTTATCCCCATTTCAGCCGGTACGGCATTGCTACTTGCCGCATGACCAGAACCAGCTGCGGGAGGCTGTGGTGTGTACTGTGGGACATCGGTGTCAGGCGAGCCAAGATCAATCGGCGAAGGAGTTGCCTGATGGGCATCGCTTTCTGTGAAGGGTCCCCCAAAGTTTTCCCACGCATCCTTACAAAAATCTCCAGTCACTGCATCATCCCCTACAATAATGCGAAGATCCTCAAGCCACGGGAGTGGTTTATTAATATAGTCTTTAGTTCTAGGGTGTGCTTGCACTTAAACACCAATGGAAAGTAAGTAGGATAAAATGACAATTTCATAGGCTTATATTATGAATTTTTGGTTATGGTGTGAACTTATTACCGAGGCCTGATTCGGGATATAAATTGCATATTTTACCCCCTAACTATCCCCATTTTGTGCCAAAGATTAGGCTTAATTGTGCTCTTTTTGGGTATATTTTCACTTTAGGTCATTTTCGGGGCTTATTCTCATTCTTGGCACAAAATACGGTTTTTATCGTCTATATTGGCTTCCTATTATTTTTCCTATGCTCATGCCATTATTTTGATCATATCTCCATTTTTTGGGAATTATTTGAGCATTGGAACATTTTATATGGATTATTGGAGGTTAATATTGTTTTCTTTTAATAGTCATTAAATTAATTTTCACATCAAATGGACTAATTTCTTCTTCTTATATTTTTCAGGTACCCCTAGGAGTCTTGGGGATTTTCTAGAATTTTCTGGGATTTTTCTGGGGCCTCTAGGTATTTTTTGTGGATTAATTGGAGAAGAAATGGGGTTAAAACCCCAGGAAAAGGAATTTTCTGTTGGGGCGCCACGTGGCCCAACCAGATGGCGCCACGTGGTGCCTTGGCCTCTCGTTTCCGCACAGGCCGGCGCTTGTTGTTTTGAAAACGGAAAAAAAAAATAAAAATAAATAAAGTGTTTGCGGGCCGGCCCAGCAGCGGCCGGCCCGCTTTTATTCGGAGGCGGGCTCTCAGCCCGCCCGCTCGTCGAGCGGGCGGAAGTAACGCCCGCCCGCTCTTCGAGCGGGCGGATGCGAGCGGGCCGGGGTCCGACCCGGCCCGCTGCGCCCCCTAATGCCCCCCGCGCGCGCATTCGAGGCAGCGGGCGGGTCGGGCGCGTTTCCGCCCGACCCGCAAGCCCGCATGAGCTTATTTTTGGCCTGGAATGCGAAAATTAGAGGGGGTTCGTTTTTTTTGGATTGAAGCCGCTGTTTTAGGCGATTTTAGGGTTCTTGAGGGGGTTTTTTTCCCCACTAAGGCTAGGGGTGGAGCTTGGAGGCCATGGAATGTGGAGAAGCTTGGTGGAAGTGCTAGAGTGGAAGGGAAGACTCATTTGGAGAGATCTTTGGTGAAATTCTTCCTCTCCCCCCTTGTATTTTGCACTTCTCATTTTGTAATGAATTGTGATGAATTTGCTATAAATCTCATCTTATTTAGTATGATGGAGTAGTGTAATTGCTTGTGTGGTTGTGTTGTTGAATGTTGTTGATTGTTGTGAATTGAAACCCTAGCACATTTTCATTGTCAAATTAGACAATGAAAATGTGCTAGGGTTTCAATTCACAACAATCAACAACATTCAACAACACAACCACACAAGCAATTACACTACTCCATCATACTAAATAAGATGAGATTTATAGCAAATTCATCACAATTCATTACAAAATGAGAAGTGCAAAATACAAGGGGGGAGAGGAAGAATTTCACCAAAGATCTCTCCAAATGAGTCTTCCCTTCCACTCTAGCACTTCCACCAAGCTTCTCCACATTCCATGGCCTCCAAGCTCCACCCCTAGCCTTAGTGGGGAAGAAAACCCCCTCAAGAACCCTAAAATCGCCTAAAACAGCGGCTTCAATCCAAAAAAAACGAACCCCCTCTAATTTTCGCATTCCAGGCCAAAAATAAGCTCATGCGGGCTTGCGGGTCGGGCGGAAACGCGCCCGACCCGCCCGCTGCCTCGAATGCGCGCGCGGGGGGCATTAGGGGGCGCAGCGGGCCGGGTCGGACCCCGGCCCGCTCGCATCCGCCCGCTCGAAGAGCGGGCGGGCGTTACTTCCGCCCGCTCGACGAGCGGGCGGGCTGAGAGCCCGCCTCCGAATAAAAGCGGGCCGGCCGCTGCTGGGCCGGCCCGCAAACACTTTATTTATTTTTTTTTTCCGTTTTCAAAACAACAAGCGCCGGCCTGTGCGGAAACGAGAGGCCAAGGCGCCACGTGGCGCCATCTGGTTGGGCCACGTGGCGCCCCAACAGAAAATTCCTTTTCCTGGGTTTTTAACCCCATTTCTTCTCCAATTAATCCACAAAAAATACCTAGAGGCCCCAGAAAAATCCCAGAAAATTCTAGAAAATCCCCAAGACTCCTAGGGGTACCTGAAAAATATAAGAAGAAGAAATTAGTCCATTTGATGTGAAAATTAATTTAATGACTATTAAAAGAAAACAATATTAACCTCCAATAATCCATATAAAATGTTCCAATGCTCAAATAATTCCCAAAAAATGGAGATATGATCAAAATAATGGCATGAGCATAGGAAAAATAATAGGAAGCCAATATAGACGATAAAAACCGTATTTTGTGCCAAGAATGAGAATAAGCCCCGAAAATGACCTAAAGTGAAAATATACCCAAAAGGAGCACAATTAAGCCTAATCTTTGGCACAAAATGGGGATAGTTAGGGGGTAAAATATGCAATTTATATCCCGAATCACACCCCCCAACTAGCTTTTTGCTAGTCCCTAGCAAAATATGCGATAAATTCGGATAAAATTGAAAAACATGCACCAAATCCTCGATATCATCATGGCACACCCCAAATGATATTTCCAATTGATTTCAAAGCAAATATACCAAATGTATGAAAGTAAATAACAAATGAAACTCTCTTCAATCCAATTCAAAGAAAAGTAAGGAAATAAGCACCGTATCACACGGATCGGGAAAATATCACGATGTCAAAATCTCCAATTTTTATGAAAGTGGCCAAAACAAAAGAAAAAATTTCATCTAAGTTGTGGGAGATGAGATTGCATCACTCATGTGGCTTATTATTTCATTTTTCATTCATTTTTCTTTTCTTTTCTTTTTTTTTCTTTTCTTTTTTTTGTTTATGTTTTGCATTCACGCGATAACGCCATAAATGCAAACACCGACACATTTACATACACGCGATGACGCTATATATGCAAATGGATGGAATGATTCCCTAAATCTCATCTTTGGCGTCCTCCCCAATGTTTCGTGGGGCACCGGCTACTCGATTTGATTAGAAAAACCTTTCACTTATACTACTCTATTTCTCATTCCAACACAAATTAGCAACTCATCTACCCACTCCTAAGAGGAAAACAAAACAAACACAATTTGGCCACTCCCAATCCAATTAAAAACTACACCATTCATCCCAACACATGAAATCGCTTACATCAAACTTTTCCAAAATTATCTCAAAGACAGTATCACAACATATAATGTAGTTCATACATTGCATATTAGCATATGAGTCCAAAATAGAAAAGAAATGAAACATGCCAATCCAACATCAAGAAATCGATACCAAAGTAATAATCCGACAAAAATTGCACGGCATTAAGCATATAGGGACAAAACAAAGCTAATGGCGTAGGAACGAGGCAGCCAAAATATGATATGCAATGAATTCATGGAATGAGGCGAAACATGGAGGGATCTAAAAAAAAATTTAGGCTCAAAATCCTAACAAACCTAAAGATTCTAACAAGGCCCAGGTGGCATACGTTTCTGGTTCCATTGTTATCATCTGCATCTCTGTCGACCACCCTACTCCACTTAAATTGCGACACACATTCACATCGGCAAGGCACGTACGTAATCCTTTCATATGATTGCGAACATTTTGGCTACTGTAAGCCATCCCAAATTTCTCATTAATGTGTGCAGCAGCAGCAGTGAAGGCAGACGCTTTGAAAGTCTTATCGGATTTAAATCCATGCCTTGCCAGCTCTGCAAGGAATGGGATGAGCTCCAAATCATGCTCCCAAGGCCATATTTTGTTCGTCTGCCCCTTCCCCTTTTGGCCTTGCTGCTTATTTTTTTTTCGGGGGCTGGAAACCGATGCTTCACCCGACTCGTCCCGTCTACTGGACTTCCTAGACTTATCGCTCCCATCAATCGGGTCATTTCCGCTTTGGGATGACGTCCTGTTGAATGCACTTTGATGGGGAGGGCTAAAATATTGAGGGTTTCCAGCCATACCTCCCAGTAACGACCCTTGGTAGTTCCCAGCCACATGTGGATTCAGACCCCCAGGGTAGCTCCCTCCCACCTGTCCCATCCCGCCCCATTGTAGCATTTGCATATATCCAGGTGGACTCCCCATGTGCATGGGAAGGGACATGCTATACTGGGGGTATTGAGCAAAAGGCAAACTTGTGCCGCCACCCTGGTTGCCTCCACCATATTGCCCCGGCGATTGGTACTGGAAATCAACCATCCTACGGGCCATCGGTCGTCGGGGAGAGGTCTCATAAAGACGTTCGTCGTCTTCCCATTGAGTCACATTGTTTGGGTCATACAATGGGGGCATCGGATCACTGCCTTGACGTGGTTGAGATGACCCAGACATGCCTACAAAATGAAAGACTTATTATTGCAAATCAATAATTCACGATGTCCAAATTACTTGCAAACGAATATAACGACTGCGACAATAACAATTAACACAGTAGTTGTAAAACAGATACATAAAGTTGCCATGCAATAATGATATCTAATACATAAAACCCGAACCCAAATGTCAAAGACCTTGTTCATGCGTGTTCCCTTGGTTATGTATGTTACAATAGTCGACCCACATATCCCAAGCTATTTGGTCCCTGCGCAGTTTCCATTGGTCCCTCTGTTGGGTTTGTTCCCGAGTGGTCACCTGTTGGGACATATCCATAATCGAGTCATCGTGCACATCTCCTTCCTCCTCAATCCCATCATCATCCTCAATAAGTTGAGGGTCATGTGGATCTGCTACTTGAATATAATTATGCAACACAATACACGCTAGGACGGTATCGACCTGACATGGGAAGGGATAGTGGGGCGTGGACGTCAATATCTTAAACTTGTTCTTTAGGATTCCAAAAGTCGACTCGATCTTGGTTCGTAAAGACGAGTGACGTAGATTGAAGAGCTCTTTATGATTTCGAGGAACTCGATCAGTATGGTCCTTCAGATGATATCTAACGCCCCTGTAAGGCGATATGAAGCCTGGCATGGTAGTATATCCAGCATCACATAGGTAATATTTACCTACAAATATAAACGTAAAACAATATTATAACCCAAAGACGTAATAAATATGTCTAATTATAATGATGGATAAAGACTGCCGCGGACCTTCATACACTCGAAGACCATGGGGTGGGGGTAATGATAACGCATGTTTAAGGACCGTGAAATCATTGGCTGAACCTTCCCACCCGGCCATTGCGTACGTGCATCTTTTATTTGGTGTTGCAGCTGCAAGCACATTTTGCGTCACCCCCTTTCGTCCTCTAAACCGGGGTACGAGATGTGTTGGAAGCATGGCATCGATATGTGTCCCATCAATGAGCCCAATGCAATCCTAAATCATCATCAATAAAGCAACTATTTATACCACCGTAATGTAATAAAGACTACTAATACATTTCAATATATAAATTGGACATACCTTGAAAAACGGATACCAGTTAGGATTATTTATTATCTCAGTAGGGGTCTCGTTTGCAGCTTGCTTCAAGTACATATCCCGCATGGCACAAATTGCTTGCATAACCTTGTTAAAGTATCGGCTGACTGTGGACCCGGAGCGTATAAAATCAACTTGCATGACTCTGTTCTTTGACTTGTGCCATACGATATGCAGAAACATGGCCAACTGCTCCTCTATGCTCACATGATTACTGTCTTTAAGAAAATCCCTTTGTCTCATTAATGCGGCCAAATTCATGAACGCATGGCTCCGCATGCGCAAGTAATGTAAACAACTACTTTCACCCCCGTAAAGAATTCTGCGCATGTGGGCTTTCCTATGAAGGTCACGCATAGCTGATGGCTCTCTAGGTATACGGTTTGAAGGACCCTCTAGGTTTTTGATACGATTTGGATCGTATCAATGGAAAATCAGCGAAGAAAAGGGTTAAAAATTGGAAAAGATGGGATTTTTATTGGATTTTTGAAGAGGAAACAACTACTAAAAGCAAGATAACTTGAGCCCTTTCGAGAGGAACTCGCTCTCCTAACTTTGATGAACGGATCAAAGTCTAAAACCCTCACAAAAGACACTTACGATGTTTTTCACACAATAAGCATAACCCTCATGACGGCTAACCCTAGATATAAATAGAGAAAACCTAGGAATAAAATATCATAAGAAAAAGACTAATCCGCCCTTCGACGCCTCCGATAGTAAGTGACCCATCCGCCTTGGGACCCGCTTGGACCCGTGCCCGCCTCGTAGGGTGCGTCCGCATCAATACCCGCCCCTAAAAGAGCCACCTTGTCCTCAAGGTGCAAAATCAGGGTACTGCTCCTGGGTCGTCCTCTTCTGGTTTCTCTGGTTCGATGTATTCCTCCTCGTCCGGCTCGATAGTGATCTGCAGCAACCGGCTCGCACACCGATGGCCCGGGGTGAACTTCTCGTCGCAACGGAAGCACAACCCTCTGGCTCTCCTGTCCCGTATCTCGGCCTCGGTCATCCTCCGCCCTTGTCCCGTAGGGCGTGCTTCTCCTGCCTTCTCCCCCGTTTCGGCTGAGGCGGCCGGCGGTAGTCTCGGGGCGGCTGCTGTATATGGGACCCTCTGCTGTGGCGCCTCCCACGACCCTCTGATCCTCCGCTCCTCCGCCTGCTTCTCCTCCGCCCTCAACGCCAGACGAATCACATGCTCTAGGTCTCTGGGACTTTGCATCCATAACTCGGCTCGTATCGAGGGCTTCAGCCCTTGCATAAATGCCCCCAAGAATACGTCTTCCGACACTCCCTTCACCCTGCCTGCCAACACCTCGAACTTCCCCAGGAAGTCCAACACCGTCCCCTCCTGCCGTAGTTCAAGCAACTGCTCGTAGAAATTTGCCCCCGGTTTGGCCTGAAAACGGTCAAGTAGGAAAGCTGACAACTCCTCCCAAGTCCGAAAAGGGGCTCGGGACATCCTCCAGCGGTACCAACTCAGCGCCTGTCCCTCCAGATAGCAGATGATGTTCTCCAATACCTCCCGCTCTGAGATTCGCATCACCTGAAAATACCACTCCGCCCGCACTATCCACCCGTCGGGGTCGGTCCCCTCAAAAATGGGCATCTTCAACTTCTCCATCCTCCTGTCTGGGTGCATGGTCGGGTGTCCTCCTCCCTGAGCTCCGTGGCCTCCGTACTCGGTCCTGCCCCTGCCGTAGGTCTCCTCGGGAAACCCTCGCGGGCCCCCAAAATTTTCTGCATACTCCTCCATGGGCCACCTCTGACGCTCCTCCTCTGTAGCTCCAAAAATCACGCGGTAGCCTCTTGCGGGGCCCTGATCGGTGCTTTGGGGGGCCGAAAAACTGACCCGGGGGTTTACTGGGCCCCCCCGGGCCCCAATTTCACTCGCCGGGGCCCAACCGGCCCCAGGGAAAGCCGCGTGGCCTCCCTGGGACTCGGCGAGGCCCAGGTGTGGCCCAGGCGGGCCGCGCGACCCCTCCTGGGCTTCGCGCGAGCCCGCCCAGCCGTCCTGGGCCCCCGCGCGGGCTCGGGGGTGGGCCGTGAGGCCCCCCGAGCCCTCGCGGGGTCCTAGCGGGCCGCGCGGGGGGGAAATTAGGGTTCCCCCCAGCCGCCGCTCTCCCTATCTTCCGGGAAGCCTCCGCCTTGTCCGCCGCGTCCCCTTGCCTCCGCAAGAAACCCCAGGGGGTCTCCTTCGCGCCGCCGCCGCTCTCGTTGCACGTCCTCCACCCACGACTCCTCCCGGAACCCTAGATCTTCCCTCTCCTTCGTGATTTTGGTTCCCGGAGGTGCCCCGGATGTATTCGCCATCAACTTTGGATCATCCACCTTAGTAAGATGATTCTCCGCCGCGGATCCTTCCCCTCCGATCTCCACATGCTTTCCCTTCCCCTCAAGTTTTTGAAGGATTTTCAAAATCTGAACTTGAGTGTCGTCCAACTCCTCATGCTTCTTCATCAAACGTGCTTCCATCTCTTTTTGGGAATTGGAAAGCATCTCGACCGTGACTTCCAAAGCTCCCACCTTTTTGCTGACCTCTTCCCGGATCTCCTTTCGCAGCGCCTCCATCTCCGTCTTGAATCTAGTACCTTCCGCCATTGGATCTATCGCTCTGATACCAATTTGATACGATTTGGATCGTATCAATGGAAAATCAGCGAAGAAAAGGGTTAAAAATTGGAAAAGATGGGATTTTTATTGGATTTTTGAAGAGGAAACAACTACTAAAAGCAAGATAACTTGAGCCCTTTCGAGAGGAACTCGCTCTCCTAACTTTGATGAACGGATCAAAGTCTAAAACCCTCACAAAAGACACTTACGATGTTTTTCACACAATAAGCATAACCCTCATGACGGCTAACCCTAGATATAAATAGAGAAAACCTAGGAATAAAATATCATAAGAAAAAGACTAATCCGCCCTTCGACGCCTCCGATAGTAAGTGACCCATCCGCCTTGGGACCCGCTTGGACCCGTGCCCGCCTCGTAGGGTGCGTCCGCATCAGTTTTGTATGCAATGTATGATGATAAGAATGACTGCCGTCGCGACCTGGGCACATGTTTCACACCCGGACAGGTCACCTTCGTGATCCATCTAAACCATATATGCAGCATTAATATATATATGCTTAAGATGATACAATCATAATAATATATAACTTCACATCAACTAAAAACTTATATCACCCTTACATTCAAGCTGAAAATTTTGATAATTAGGTTTTATGATTTGTCCTACTCTAAAAACCAGACTCAAACATTCCATACAACTTGAACAAGGAAAATGTATTTACTATGAGCCCTCAGGTAAAGGTTGTTAATCATATCCCCTAGGAGGCACGGCGGTTGCTCCAGCTTTATATAAAACCCAAGTGATTGAACGCGTAACATTTTAAATTTTCATAGCCAGGAACCTTCCTGCATGCCTTTCATATTTTTTCTTCCCTTTTTTGTTTCATCATTGGGCTCTTATATAAGGCTTATCAATTTTTAAACCCTTTATCTAGGGTTTCATGAACCCTTTATGTGGATCATAAAATTTCATTCCATACAACATGATGCCCCAACCATCAACACCATTACACGCCATGCATGAAACCCCCTCCTATTTCTCTCAGAATATTCCCAACATCATATTTTCCAACAACATATAGATTTTGCCCTCCTATTGCCTTCATTTCAATTTTTCTTTATCATCATCTAGCAATGTTTTAAATGGCTCCGCATACACGTAAGGGTTCAGCTAGCATGTATTGTGTTCGATTGCGCTATCATGAAGTGTATGAAATGCAGCTATCTCAGTAAGGGTCTGTGCTTTTGCATGAATGTGTGCGACACCGTAGAAATTCCACGAAATGTTAACAGCAATTGCATGAAATTCAAAAGGGTATAATGAAACCCCCACACAAATCCACAAACTTTCACAAATCCACAAACTTTTCCAGCCAAGAAATATAAGAGGAATCCGACATGAACTGAGCAGCTGCGCAATGACCCATTTCAAGAGGAAAAATTAGAGAAGATAAGATTTTATACCTCCCCTCAGATGAGTCGCGCCAACTGATTTTACCTCCGGCCATAACAACCCAGCAGATCCGATGAATCCCCCTAAAAAATTGCAAGCAAAACTTTCCGAATCGCCCACAACATTTGCTCCAAATTTTAGGGTTTTCGAATCGAACCTCAGGATGCAGCTGCGAGAAGGGAGAGGGAGAGGGAGAGGTAGGGTTTTTGGGAGCCCCAAGGCACGCGAGGCGGTTCCCAGAAGCAATCGGCAACAGGCTGGGCACACAAACGGGCGGATTCCGCTGCTTTCTCCGCAAAACACGGAGAAAGCAGCAGCGCCTCCGGATTCCAATTTAGGCTTCCACGTCGGCATACTTTCCCACCCCCAAGAAGAACACGTTTTTGGAACGAGACGGAGAAAGTTGCTGAACAGTGCGAAATCGCACTTTCTCATTCACTTTTTGGGCAAAAGAACAAGCCCTTGGAGGAAAGTATAAATTGGGAAAGTTGAGAAGTGTGGAATCTGATGAGAGAGAAATTTGGTATAATGTGTTCTTTTGTTGGAAAGTGTGGCTGAATTGTGGAGTTGGAAAGTTGAGTTGGGTCCAACTCCGTGTAGTGTGTTCTTTTGGTTGAAGAAAGGTATATGAAGAAAGTGGTGTGTGGACCACTTAAATTTAATTTGTTCTATTTATACCTAAACTAAATACTTAAAACTAAATTAATTAATTAATATACTAACTAATTAATGCTTAAATGTTATGAATGAGGGAGGCCTTTGGCCTCCCCTCCTTCATTACCCACTCATTGGTCCCCATTACTATGAGTAATTGGGATCCTTGTGTAGTGCCCTGTGGTAGCTACTGCACACGTACTAGAGGGGTGTGAATAGTACTTAAAATAATTAAGGGAGTTATTCCTAACTATTGTGCAATTAACAAACGACAATGCGGAATAAACAACAATCAACAAGAAATAGACAACGCAAACAAAGCATGTAACGGGTTCGGATCCACCCAAGTCTCCCCGACTTGTTCCCGGTGATCCTACGTCCCAACCACTCAGATCCCCTCCGGATACTTAAGTTAGAAACCTCTAACCCAAGATTTAGCACTATGAAATTCTTGTGAAAAACCTTCACAAGGTAAAATCATACACAATGTCAATGTGACAACCCGGGATCACACACTTCTCTCACAACCGAGAGAACAATTCAAATAACAATTGAAATGAAATAAAGAAACACTTACCACAAAATCCTATGCCTTGAGTAAATCTTACCAAATTAGGGCAAGGAGTGATTTTGTTGAAGAAGAAGGCACCAAACCCTAGCTCCAAGATATTGACCAGCAATGGAGGGCTAGGAGGTTGTTGGTGACCTAGGATCAAGCTCTTGGCTTGGAAGGCTCACAATCAATGAATCTCTCTTTTGAAATAAGAGTGAGAGAGAGATTCAAGTGATGAGAGAAAGCTTTAGAATGGAGTTTATTTGCTTCTATTTGATTCTCAAATATCTCTAATAATCAGCCTTGAATATCCTTGAAGAACCCCTCCAAGTATATATAGGATAGAGGAAAGAGAGAGAAGAAATCGAGTCATAAAAGGCTCCAACGGCTCTATTCTGAAGCAGACTAGTCGGTCAAAGAAGGATCACTGACCGACTAGTTCATCAACTAGTCGGTCGGTGATTCAACGTGAACCGACTAACAGCTCGACAGCCAAAAGAGAAAGTTCCAGGCAATATGAACTAATCGGTCTAAGAAGACTTGCCAACCGACTAGTTTCACAACTAGTCGGTCGGTGAGTGTTCTTTGACCGACTAAGAGTCGAAATCGAATAGGCTGGAATCAAGTACAGCTAGTCGATTTAAGAACAACTTCTGACTGACTAGTTTCTCAACTAGTCGGTCGGTCGTTGAGCTTTGACCGACTAACCGTAAACAGTAGCTCAGGCTGAATTTAGGCAATGATAACTAGTCGGTCTGAGAAGGATTCCTAACCGACTAGATCGTCATCTAGTCGGTCGGTGAACCTTCTTTGACTTGATCAACAGGGAATGAGCTGAAATGAGCAAGGACATCTAGTCGGTTCATGAAGAGTTGCCGACCGACTAGATCGTCATCTAGTCGGTTGGTTCTTCTACATGAACCAACTAAGATGCACTAGAAGCCGAGGGAAGAAGCGATAAGCTTCGGGAAAGTTTTTAATGGCTTCTATGATAATCCTAGCTCTAAGAAATGAGCGAAATGAAGATTATAATGTAAGTACTACTCAAGGCTTAACATTCTATTCTATGAAGCTAGAAGACAAGATAAAACATGATGAACCGTCTTCAAAGCTTCAATCTTCATTCTTCTTTACTTCAATATTGCTCCTTGAGCTTCAACGAAGCTTCAGGCACATGATCATGCGTATTGAGAAGTCTTGAGACGTCGCTTTAGATGTACGTGTTCTTTTGGCGACGATCTCCATAACTGCGCTCACAAACAGTTAGTACGATATTTATGTTTGCTCATCATCCAAAACCAAATCCGGGGAATCAATACTCAACACCTTGGTCTCCTTGAGGCCCTCCATCTCCCCTCTCTAGATGAATATATAGAGAACCATGGCCTAGTGCCATGGTTACTCATTCTTTTGCTAAGAAAATTTGTCTCTCTCTCTCTCTCTCTCTTGAGTCCTATTACCTATGGTATACTAGGATTCTATTTACCATATGGTATATAGACAAATTTATTTAAACATCGCTCTTGCAAATTATTATCTATGGTATACTAGGATTCTATTTTTCAAAATATAACTATCTTAAAGATCCTGAGACCGCTCTGCCATTAGTCAACTAACCTAACGGTGTATGACGTTTCCACGTGGTCTACGAGATAATTATATTTTCTAGTTTCCTTTACCATATGTTAGCTTGAGATATATGCGTGGTTGTTTATTTTTATGCATGTAGCATATTTAGAACTGCGTGGATGTTTAAATACGTAAAAATGTGTCTTTCGGGATCGGCCATTGTATACCTATTTACATTCCTTGCACTTTTATTTTCTTTTGAGAGAATTTGTAAGTGAGGAAATTTGTATAAAAAGCCAAAGCTCGGTGCAACAGCATATGAAGACGAAGGTTCAAAATGCAGATATAGGGACCCACCTTGGGTTTCCGAAGTTGTATTTTTCTTTTTTTATGGATTGTAAACGAACTTTGGACTGTGTACTTTTTTGGGTATCTGGCCGATCCCCGCATTTTTGCTTGTTTATTTCTTTATGCATGAATTTTGAATTTTAATTAATTCATGCTTATTTTAAATTGCGTAGATAAATGGCAAAATTGGCAAGCGTCGATTTCGAAGTCCTTGACTCTGCAGTGAAGAATTACCTGAGTTGGCGAGTGGACCTGAAGTTCCACTTGCGTTCGATGGCCCTCATTGGGTCCATTTTGGCTCCTTCCTCGGCCCCAGCAGCGGCCGAAGCTTCTGCTACATCTAGCAGCAGCTCTCCAACCACTGTATCCGATGTAGATAAGGAGAAAGCCATAATCTACATTAGGAAACATATAGATCGGACCTTAGATCGGACCTTAAATGCCGAATACTTAACGGTTGAGGACCCAAAGGACATGTGGACAGCACTGGAAGCACAGTATAAACATCAAATTGATGTTATATTACCGCGTGCCAGTTATGAGTGGGAAAACCTCAGACTTCAGGACTATAAGTCCGTCGCTGAGTATAATTCTGCACTTCATAACATCACCTCACGCCTGAAGTTGTGCGGTGAAGAAGTGACAGAACAGTGCATGTTGGAAAAGACATTTACCTCGTTTCACGAGAAAGATGCAATCCTTATGCAGCAGTATCGTGAACGCAATTTCACGAAATTCTCCGATCTGATCTCATGCCTACTTAGGGCAGAGCAGAATCGAGACTTACTGCTTGCAACTCATAAATTACGTCCAGCTGATACTGCCCCTATCCCTGAAGCCCACCACGTTTCTCCCCAGACGTGGAAAAACAAGAGGAAGGCTAAAACACCAAAGGGAAAGCTGTAATGAAGCAACCAAGAGGTGCAGCTCCCTAGACAAACAAAAACAATAAGGGAAAGCGAAACTTCACTTGGAAGCGAAAGAACACCGAGCAAGTGTCACTTCCTAAGAAGAACTGGGAGGATAAATGCCATAGATGCGGCATGACTGGCCATTGGGCCAGAAACTTCCGCACTCCTCGTCACCTACAGGATCTATACCAGGCGAGCCAGAAGTCTCTACCTGAAATAAACTTGGCGGCTGTTCAGCCGCCAACAATCTTTACTGCAAAAGACTTCGAGAACGACGACCTGCTCGATTGAGCATCATCCTTTATCTATGCATTTAGAATTCGATGTATCTTCATCTTTTATTTTAGTACGAACTTTTATTTTCGAATGTTGTCTACATTTTCGCTCAAATAAAATTTCATTTTTGCTTATATAGATGATGTCTAAGTGCCTAGTGGACAGTGCCTCGACGCACACAATCCTTCGCGATCATTGCTATTTTAATAGCGTAAACAAATATGACGGTCATGTTATCACAATTTCAGGACTGTCCCAAATAATCGAAGGAACTGGTGAAGCAATTATATTGCTCCCAAATAACACAAGACTTCAAATAAATAATGCATTATTCTCTCCTAAATCAAATAGGAATCTCGTAAGTTTCAAGGATTTCCGTTTAAACGGATATCACTTAGAGACCAGAGATGAAAATAAGGTTGAATATCTGATGTAACTCGTCATAAAGATGACCAGAAGATCATCTGCGAGCGATTCAAGGGACTACCGTCGGGTCTCTACCAAACATACATTCAACCAATAGAAGCCAATATGACTGAGCACCAGACGTGCCAATCACTGCCAGAGTTCCAACTCTGGCACAATAGACTTGGTCACTCTGGAACAGCAATGATGCGACGCATCATCACTGAATCCCGTGGACACAAATTGAAGAACCTGAAGATTCTTCAAAAGGGTGAATTTCCATGTCTCCCTTGTTTCAAGGGAAAACTTATAACGAGACCATCCCTCTAGAAAGTGGGATTAGAGTCTCCTGGTTTCCTTGAGAGAATTCATGGTGACATTTGCGGGCCTATTCACCCCGCAAGTGGCCCATTTCGGTACTTCATAGTACTGATTGATGCATCAACCAAATGGTCTTATGTGTGCCTCTTGTCCACCAGCAACCTTACTTTTCCAAAGCTATTGGCACAAATAATAAGGTTGCGTTCTCATTTCCCCGATAACCATAATAAGAAACTACGTCTTGATAAAGCGGGAGAATTTACTTCACAAGTCTTCGAAGACTATTGCCTGGCAACGTGTATTGAAGTTGAACATCCTGCAGCACATGTTCACACCCAGAACGGATTAGCTGAGTCCTTTATAAAGAGACTCCAATGGATTGCACGTCCATTGCTTATGCAATCTCAGTTGCCGGTGGATGCTTGAGGGCATGCTATTTTACACGTCGCATCACTTATTAGGATAAGACACTCTGGAGGTCATACTTTATCCCCGATGCAACTAGCATATGGCGCACCTCCGGATATCTCTCATTTGAGAGTGTTTGGATGTGCAGTATATGTCCCAATAGCACCACCTCAGAGGACCAAAATGGGTCCTCGGCGTCGTCTAGGTATATATATTGGGTTTGATTCGCCCTCTATTATCAGATACCTTGAACCCCTGACGGGTGACGCATTCAAGGCACGTTTTGCTGACTGTGAATTTGATGAGAAATTTTTTCCTAAACTGGGCACACAGTCTAAGAAGCCAGAAGCTACTGAGACCATTAGTTGGGACCAGAAGTCTTTGTCCCTATATGATCCGCGTACTAATCTGTGTGAAGATGAGATCCTGAAGATCCTTCACATCCAGAATACAGTACATCTTTTGTCGGATAAATTCACAGACAACCAGAAGATTGTCCGTTCACACGTCCCTGCTGCCAATACGCCAGCTAGAATTGACATCCCCATAGATGGATGCAATCCACCGGCAGCAGAATTGGTTGTACCTCAAATGAAAAGAGGACGCCCACCAGGTTCAAAAGATAAAGTTCCTCGAAAGAGGAAGACTCCTGGAGATACTGAGATTATCCCTCCACAGGATGCTGAGCTCAGACCAGCTACTTCTCCCCTCCTGATTTCCCCGGCAGAGGAAACAATATGAGAAACATCATTAAATTTTGTACGTACTGGAGAAGTACTGGACAGAAATAGCATAGTCGTCGTCGACGATTTTGCGTTCGATTTTGCCGTTCACGTCACTGAATATGACGATGACGTCGAACCACGATCTCTAGCGGAATGTAAACACAGAGATGATTGGCCAAAGTGGGACGAGGCAATAAGAGTAGAGCTGGACTCACTCTTGAAACGCGAAGTCTTTGGACCGGTAGTCCAAACACCAGTAGGTGTACAGCCTGTGAGATATAAGTGGGTTTTCATAAGAAAAAGAGATGAAAATAATGTGATCGTTCGCTATAAGGCACGCCTTGTAGCCCAGGGATTTTCCCAAAGACCGGGGATTGATTACGAAGATACGTATTCCCCGGTCATGGATTCGATCACATTCCGATTTTTAATTAGCCTAACTTCTCTGGAAAGCCTAGAAATGCAGCTCATGGACGTTGTGACTGCATATCTATATGGCGATATAGATAAAAATATCTATATGAGACTTCCTGATGGGTTTAATCTACCCCAGAGATGAAAGAGATACCTCGGGACGTATTCTCTGTAAGGCTACATAGATCATTATATGGTCTAAAACAATCGGGCAAGATGTGGTATAACAGACTTAGTGATTTCCTTGCAAAGCAAGGATTCACGAATAATGAAGTCTGCCCGTGTATCTTTATCAAAAGAACGGGAACATGATTCGTCATCATAGCTGTATATGTAGATGACTTAAATCTCATAGGATCTCCTGCAGAGATCAATGAGATATCTGAAAGCCTAAAACATACTTTTGAAATGAAAGACCTATGCAAAACAAAGTATTGTCTTGGCTTACAGATAGAACACCTAAGAGGTGGAATCCTATTACACCAATCTAATTATACAAAGAAACTTCTACGCAAGTTTCATATGGATAAATGTCATCCTTTAGGTACTCCTATGGTCGTAAGATCACTAGATATACATAAGGACCCCTTCCGGCCACTGGAAGAGGGTGATGAGATACTGGGTCCTGAAGTACCCTACCTCAGTGCCATTGGAGCACTTCTATATCTGGCTAACTGTGCGCGTCCCGATATAGCGTTTACAGTTAATCTTCTAGCCAGACACAGTGCAGCGCCCACAAATCGCCACTGGAACGGAGTAAAGCATCTTCTGCGATACCTCCAGGGTTCCATTGATCTTGGACTTTACTACCAGAGAGGTGCCTCCCCCAAATTATTTGGTTATGCTGATGCAGGTTATCTCTCAGATCCGCACACGGCAAAATCCCAAACAGGTTTTGTTTTTACCTACGGAGGTACTGCTATCTCCTGGAGATCGGTAAAGCAAACCACAACAGCTACATCATCCAACCATTCGGAGCTCATTGCGATCCATGAAGCGAGCAGAGAGTGTTATTGGCTACGATCCGTCATCCAATACATTCTTCAATCTACTGGCCTGAAGACCGGTGATTTGGAGCATACCGTCCTGTTTGAAGACAACGCTGCATGCATTGCTCAACTTCAAAAGGGCTACATCAAGGGCGACAGGACGAAGCACATATCTCCCAAGTTTTTCTGGACACATGAGCTAAAGGAGGTCAAGGAGATTGAAGTTCAGCAGATACAGTCCTGCAACAACTTAGCTGATCTTTTTACTAAAGTCTTTGCCCAAATGTACTTTTGTAAAGCTTGTAAAGAACATTGGTATGCGACAATTGAAAGACCTGCAAGCCTGAAGCTTGTACGGATCAGGGGGAGTAACCTGTGGGTTGCACTCTTTTTCCTTAAGCTGTTGGGTTTTCCCACTGGGTTTTCCACAGCTAAGGTTTTAACGAGACAAACACACTTACTCTGGATCCAGAAGTATCCACCCCTCTTTGCCTCAGATGCTGAGACCAAAGTGATGAATGTGTAAGGTAGAGTGTTATGAATGAGGGAGGCCTTTGGCCTCCCCTCCTTCATTACCCACTCATTGGTCCACATTACTATGAGTAATTGGGACCCTTGGTCTCCTTGAGTCCCTCCATCTCCCCTCTCTAGATGAATATATAGAGAACCATGGCCTAGTGCCATGGTTACTCATTCTTTTGCTAAGAAAGTTTGTCTCTCTCTCTTGAGTCCTATTACCTTCTAACATTAAAATAATTAAATGGGTACGAAATTGGGAAAGGTTGTGTGCATATAGTGGGGGGCCCACCATTTCAACGCAACCCATGACATTGAAAGAAAAAAAACTTGATGTTCTCCGATTGGAGAACTGGCGCACATGGGGCCCACAAAAGGTGGGATTCCTTTGTAATCCTGGCTTTTTGCAGTGAATCCAAAAACACCCTTAGGAATCCTAATATGTCCGCCACCTCAGCCTAGAATCCCACTTCAGAATTTTGCCAAAAGAACATACAAAAAGACGTTTCATTGTTCACTTTCTCACACCAACAATCTGAGAAAAGAACATGCCCTCATATACACCAACATGAGCAGTGCTTCTCGACATAGTACATATAGTCACATGAGATGTACTTCTACTTCTGTTACTGATAAAAATGAATGTGGTGCATAATCATATATGAAAGATGTATCTCATGAATCATGAGGTTGAGCTTAATGTTGAGCTTCCCATGAATCATGATGATTATTTAAACCATGAATCGAACTTCTGGAGTACATGTTTCCTAAATGCTTCTAGTTAAGAGCTTTGAGGTAAATCATGCTTTAGAAATTCTCACAGGACACAGCAGGTCAGCAAGGGTAACCCATAGTAGTCAATCAAAAGTAGTTAATTGCTAGAGAATAATGGGTATCATACGCCATATGAGAGCCTCTCTCATACGCCCTCTCACATAAAGCATCCAAGTACAAGCCCACATGGGCTTGTACTTGGTTGTACTTAGGTGCTTTATGTGAGAGGGCGTATGAGAGAGGCTCTCATATGACGTATGATACTCATTAATCCCTAATTGCTATTAGAGTATCGAGGTACTACCTAGGTGTGAGAAGATTGACGACGAACTACTATGTTCTCTACTTGCATCAAAATTGGAGATCTTTTAAAATGATGATTGTCAGAGTTTGGTTGTACAAATTTAATTGCTAAATCACCTATTAAAAAGATGAGACTAAAAGCCGAACCTTATCCATAATCTTACAATGTTACATGAGTTGATGACATCAGCCGCCCTGAGACTAGCCGGCCGCATCCGCCGGACATCTCACATTCCGTGGCCCAATGTTATCTAGTAACTATCCAATTTCCGAGCTATCATGATAGTATCTAGTGTGATGTCGTATAGTTGGGGAAAAAAATTATGGGAGAGCCAACACATATACATTTATATTTGGAAGAAAAAAAATTATGTTGACCCTTTGTAGCCCGAAACGTATAGTTCAAATCAAAAGAATGGGTTGATCCGTAAAATGCTATTAACTAAAATACATCATTATGTGAATCCAAATTTCTTGGTGTTAGGCGTTGACTTTATCCCCAGTACATTTTCTGAGCATTTTGCATATAATTTGAGGTGTTGCATCTCGAGACTTATGAAATTTTTGTAATTACCAATGATACTCATTAGTATGCTGTAAAATCAAATAGGAATCTGTAAAAATTTGTAATTACAGATGATGAGATGATTAGAGTTTACCTAGAGAGGTTCGTCCTAGAACAATGAGAATTGCATGCATCATACAAGTTCTCCACGAGCTCTACCGAGTGATGATCCTGACGTGACTTAGTTATCGTGTATTTCATAGGAGCCTGAGAACAAATATTCATTAGCAGCACTCATTATTCGCACATTCACATGTGCCATCATGGAGCTGATCGTGTCACCCGATTATGCTATAATTATTGTTATTCATCATGTGACTAAGTTCTCAAGCCGGAAAAAATGATAAAAATTCATCATATTTGAATTTGAGATGGAGTCTAAATTTTATTAGAGTTTTGAGTTTTTTGAGTCTTTTAGTTGTTTTATTAGAGATAGAGGTTGATTCATTTTAAGTTCTTTAATTATTTTGAGTCTTTTAGTTATATTGAAAATTTAATCACACATTAGATGTAATTGTTGAAAGTCAAGTTGTAAGCATATATAAAGGCCACAAATTTATATTATTTTTTTATGAAGAGTTAAATATAAATTGAGAATTTTGATGTAAACTTTAAATTTTCTAAAAATTAATCTTTTGTATTTGAGTGCAAGAGTATACTTGATTCCTTGGGCAGGAACTGAAAAATATACATGTGAAAGGCATGTGAGTCGCTAATCATCAGATTTTCTGAGATGATATGCCTAAAAATTTATAAAATTCCCGATTTTCCCCCAAAGTTCCATCATAATTTTTCTCTTCATTCTGTCACCTGTAAGCATGTTAATTTCAATCATAATTTTTCTCATCCATTCCGTGTCACGTATAAGCATGTTACATATGAAGATGAACATAGTGTAAATAAGATAATGACAGATGTACACGATGCCGTTTCTGATGGAGTGTTCCAACCGACCACAAACCAGACACCACTGGTTAAATATGTTAGAATTCATGGCTTTAGAAGGATCAATCATTATGAGTCAATATGTGTTTCAAGCAAATTTTCCCCACCAATCTCAATATGTGGAACTACTTCATTCTGATGGGCATTTACTGCTTTCCAAACTTTTAGATGTTACAAAAAAGATTTTAGGGTTTATGTGAGAGAAAAATGTATGTGTTAGAGTAAACGTTTATGGTAAACTACAAAATGCATGGAAAATATTGCTGTTCAGATATCAGTCTAACCTGTATAAAGCCTTAAGATGGTAAATATAGACCAAAACCAGGTTCCTTGCAATGAAACAGGTGTGACTGGTGAGGTTCTTCATCCCCGAAAAGGGAACAGAACTCGTTGCGATAACTGCTCATTCATGAAGATGCAATATGCGCTGCAAGCACAGTAGAATTCAGAACATATATTAGAGTCAGCATTAAGTAGAGGTTTTATAATGAGCTGCTACTAATGAGAGAAGCTTACATCATTTGGCAGTAGAGTCTGATTTCATGTGCCTTTCCAAGGCTCTACATCTTCCACCACCCTTGATAGCACACAAATACAAGAAAAAGAAATTAACAAACTGTTAGTGTCATCAAAAATCTTGAAACCCCTAAAACATAATCATCTCCCATCATATGCACAAAAGTATCTAAATACCTGACCAAATTTTAAGTTAACCCAGATTGATTAACCCCAAGCAAGGGTGAGAAAATTAAATTTTCACCATTAAATGAAGGAGAGAATGGCAAAAGAAACCCATATCCAGATAGCTTTCAATATATTGGACCATGCAAATCCCACCACTTTTCTTCTTCCTGAAAAACTTCATGCAAAACATAAATTAATTCTAATTAAAAAAATCAATCTTCAAATCCTATAATTTCTCTTAAATAAAAACAGTGAACCCAGAAATACCTATTTGGTCCATATCAATATCAATAAAGCATGCAATAAAAACTCACTTACCCCAATTTCTGACTAAATCATATTCCAAAGAATTTGAGAATATCCCCTTCGATCCATTGAAGCTGAGTCTTGAATCAAATGTTGATGGTGATGAATACTTATCAAAGTAGACAATCACCTCGCAAAAAATCAAAGATCATGAATCAACAATTGAAGCAAACTGATAATACTTCCAATACCAAAACAAATCCACAACCTAATAGCAATAATAACTCTAGAACACAAATCAAAACAGGATCACGCATCTGATACCAAGATTCATACTGGTTCCATCCAATCTTTAGTGTATGTCCAATCGAAAAAATCAATATCACTTCAATCATGGGATACATAGTGACCCCAAAAAACATTGAGCTGGGCCATAAATATTCACCGAATTTTTATGAGAAAATCCGAATAAATCATGGGATGTAGATGTGTGTGTTGAATCACATATTTCAACATCATACTATCCTTGTCACAAGCAATCAAATTTTGCCATAGATAATCAAAACACAGATGGGCTACACTTACCCACCCAAGCGCCTGCTTCTATGTTGTCAGTCTTCAGTTTCGAAGTCCAGTGAAGTAATCTCAAATACAAACCCTGCCATGTCCGCACCGAAGTAAACCAACCCTAACATATCATAAATATCATCCCCCCTTGCATGTGTCCGATCTCCGGCCGTAAAGACCGAGACCGAACCATCCAGGATCCCAATCCATGACCACCCTGCCTCTTTCTGCACACCTTTCCCCCTCATTGCCCTCCTCATGAGCGCCGCTTCCCCCCACCTTCCCTTGGCGGCATATATATTCGACAATGCAATGTGGGCACCAGCACACTCCGGCTCTAGCTCAAGCACCCGCTCCGCCGCCTTCTGCCCCAGTTCCGTGTCCCCGTGCACTGCACATGCTCGCAGCATTGCAGTCCACGCAACCTCGTCAGCTCTCCATGGCATTGCCTCGATCACATTCTCGGCTTCCCTTAGCCTCCCCGCTCGTCCCAACATATCGACTAAGCATCCGTAATGCTCCTTCCATGGCTCAATCTTATGCCTCTCTTTCATCATATCAAAGTATCCGAGGCCCAAATCGACCAAGCCCGCATGGCTACATGCTGTCAATACCCCGATATATGCTACATGATCAGGCACTAGCCCGGCGTCTACCATCATATTGAACAAATTGATTGCCTCACAACTTAGTCCATGCTCTGCATACCCATTAATCATAGCAGTCCACGAAACCAGATTACCCGGTCTCAGATTATCTAACACTCGATGAGCCTCATCTATCATCCCACATTTCGAGTACATGTTAATCAAAGCACTATTGATCTTCGGATCATACTCTACGCCAACAGCCATCACAAGCGCGTGAACCTGTCGCCCTGCGCCCAGCATTGCTGAGGCCGCGCAAGTACTAAGGAGGCTGGCGAGTTGGAATTCTGTGGCAAATATGCCAGAATTGCGCATTTGCCTAAAAAGCCAGAAGCTCTCCTCTATGTGTCCCTCTCGGGCATATGCAGAGATAATAGCACTCCATGAGACTATATCCTTCAAATGTATTTGATCAAACATTCTGTCAGCAGAGCTGAGTTGCCCACAACCAGAGTAGAAGGTAATGAGAGCATTGGCAACCATTCTGATGCAAACGAAACCAAGTTGTGCCACTTGGGCATGCAGCTGCTCCCCTATCAAAAAATCTGGGAGCCCCGGGCATGCAGAGATAACCTCCACAAAAGTGTGCTCATTCGGTCTGACACCATCGTTCTTCATATCGATAAATGCAAAAATCGCATCATTCTCCCGACCCATTTGAGCGTACGTTGCAATGACACTAGTCCACGAAACCACATCCCGTATGTGCATCCGTTCAAACACCACAACCGCTTGCGCAAGGTCACCGCATTTCGAGTACATGGTCGCCAACGTATTCGAGACGAATGAGGCAGAATCGAGACCTGCTTTAACTGCATGCGAGTGGACCTCCTTCCCTCTACGAAGCAAGCCGGCACTCGTGCAAGCCTTAAATACCGTTGCGTATGTATGTGAGTCGCAATGCACATTCGCATTCTGCATCGCCACAAAGCACCGGATGGCATCGTGGCACTGTCCGGCACGGACAAGAGCGTTAATAGCCGCAGTCCATGACACAACATTCTTAACAGGCATTTCGTCAAAAACCTTGAGGGCATGAAAAGAGGACACGTCATTGCAAGAATACATATCGAGGAGGGCGGTGGCCACGAAGACGGATGACGGGAGTGCGCCTGACTTGAGGCAGTAGGCGTGTATGGACTCGCCGGCGGCGAGGTGTGAGGCGGCAGCCTTGAGGGCAATGCTGAGGACGAACTGGTCGGGGACGAGGGCGGAGGCCGAGCGGAGGCGGGCGAAGATAGAGAGTGATTCTAATGGATTTGAGGCGTCAATGTAGGCTTTGAGAATCGTGGTCCAAGTGATCTGGTCTCTATGGGGAGTTTCGTCGAACAACTTGCGGGCGTCGAATAGGCGGTTCGATTGGACGAGAAGCTTGAGCTGGGTGTTGAGCTCGTAAGTGGCGGAGGTGGATACGAACGTTGAGAGACGACGGAGACGATGAGATGATGACCGGAGAGATACCATGAGCTGATGTTGACGACGACGATGCGTTCTGAGAATCCGAATCCATGAGAGAACGCGAGCCCAGTTTGCCAAACGACACGGTCTTAACTAGCGGTTGTTTTTGCACAATAGCCCCTGGAGTGAATACCCTTGCACAAACGGCAACACGATTTTTAGATCGACGTTTATGTAAAAATAATATTAGAGTGTGTGTGGGAACAACTGGCGCCATTTTCAGTATTTCTAACCGCATCAAGTCTCCAACCGGATCACATCATTCATCTGATGTGATCTTCACTCGCTGGACATAATTTGAGTTCCTCCTCCTATGTTGGACTCAAAGCCCTCCTTATTCATATATAAGAGCTAACTCAAAGCGTGGCTCGGCTCTTTGTAAGGGCTCGGTCCGGGTTTGCAGCGCCCCGTGGCTTCAGGTGGAATCCCGGTGCTTACTGCACTCTCCCAATATGATTCACGACTCATGATTAGTATAACTGATGGAATATTATTAGTGTCACGTTAAATATTAAATATTAACTGATGCACGCATGTCTTCAACTCTTATTGCTGTTAACGGTTGCATGCTTGTCCTCTGCATACATGTCTTTAACTTCTATTTCATGTAACTGTTGCATGTCTGTCTTATTAACATTGATGATGCATGCATGTCATCACTGTTACTCGCATGCCTACCTTACTATTGTTATTGTCCTTGCGTGACTGTCTTAGCTGTTTATTTTCTCGCAAATGTTGTATTTTCATACATATATACTGTTTTAAATTTCAATCCTAGAATTGCTATGATTTACGTCTGAGCCTAGAGGCTCTGCGTTTCGTGGCACCGTTAGGTGCCACTAAGGTAGACGAAATGGTAACTGAGTTCAAGAAGTCCGAGTTTGACCCACAGCAGGCACGGTTCTGAGAAGTGAGTGGAGAGTGTGTCTTTACGTATTATTTTGAGAGACTGTGGCATGTGTATTCTATCATTTGTGTTAACTCATGTATGGATATTTTGGTTATAAATTGATAAATATTTACATATAAAAACATATGCAACAATGTTCTTTGGTTACAGGCCTACAGCCCATCAATGACCCGACTTATTTACTACCGTTGATTACACGTGGAAAGCACGCCGACGTAGCAAGCCACGAGGGAGACACGTGTTTTGGACGCTATCTGACGCAACGACAGTTCGACAGACAAGAATGAACCGGCTTGTCCTCACCCGAACCCGGGGCGAGTTCCGTCCACGTGTTCGGCTGAGAATGCACACCCGACGCCCGCGTAGATCCGCGCCCACACGCCGACACGGCCGCATGTGTGGTCGCCGTCACCGGCGGCTCGTTTGCGGTCGAGATTTTTTGCTTTTGGTTCGGGCCGTAAGTTGCCGACGAGCTTCTCGGTGTATCGCTTTCCATTCGGTGTACTCGAAATTGACCGACGGCCCTGATTTGTTTACGTCTCCTGATTAACTTCACAATTGATTTTTTCTACTTTTTTTTTTACCTTGATCGAGTCATGTCAATTTCCACGTCAGCAACTTCTGTTTTTTAACGAGCTTATGACGATCGTGAAATTATTAGTAACTTAGGATGGTGAACAGTTAAGGAGTAAATTCCTAATTTTTCACTCCGTGGCCAAAACGCTGTCAGTTTCTTATTATTAGATTCTTGAGATATGCAGATATCGTTGTATAAAGTGATACGTTACACAAAATCATAATTGTGCATTTTGGTTTATTTTTATACAGATGTAAATACATGTGTAACAAAAGTGACAACTCATGTAAACTGTTAAGCTTTTTGATCTATTAGATGAACTATAAAGAAAGAAAATTAATGGAGATTATTGTTATATAGGGATGACTATTATTGGAAATTGAAACATTATTAAGTTGCACATGCAATATAATACTGATACAGATGGCCCAATCATCGCTAATTTATTCGAGCGAACAAGTCCAGTAAAGCCCACATTTTCCGTTCAACAGCCCAGCGACCGTCTCCTCGTTCAAAACGACAGCTTGATCGTCGGGCTTCTTCATATAATGCATCGGCTTATAATGAAGGCACTCAATGACCGACCGTTAGTTCATCATCAATACCGACAGCTCAGGCCAGAGCAATAAAGCGACAATAAAAAAGATCGGACGTTACCCTCTAACGTCCCACGAAAGCCATCGTTTATAAATAATCTCTAGGACATTGAGAAAGCGGACTTTGTGAGGATTCCAAACGTTCTCTGACAACCAGCTACTCCTATACCGGTATGTGCCACACCTAAACCTTACATTTCATCCATAGCTCGGCGCGATACTATCGGCTAGTCTCCCAATAGATCGGCCATAGTTACCACGAGCCTCTTTGAGCCACCATCTAATTTAAGCGTCATAGAGGATTATGTCGGAACCCAGATCCGACCCGCCTTAACGAGCTTCTCGTGTTGCAAGACGTTGAAGATAGCTCGAAGACTGTTCGAACTTGGCTCTATTATCTCAGAGTGAGGTCTATTAGTCTGAGGTCAGTTCACCACGTGCCCATTTAGCTGCCAGCATAATCCCACGTCAGTTACTGCAGCCCTACCATCATTAAGGATCGTCCAACATCATCAGTGGACGCACGTAAACAACATTGATTGATTCAATAATCTACAGTCTTGTCTTGAAGCTCTTTTGAATTTGTGCAACTATAGGAAGAACATGATCTCATCAAAAGATTGAATTTTGATTTTGGGAGATTGAGGATTTGGCCAAAGAGGAGATCGAAAACTTAGAAAACTTTGGCAATGAGAATTAGTGTTTCTTTTGAAAACTTTGAGCACAAAAACAACATTTTTTCTTTTCAAAATAATTTTAATACCATGTTAAAACATATGCACAACCATTAATTTATAGAAGAACATTCGGGTCCAAACAGATGATCAAAATTCTCCTCCAATGGCTAGTTCAATGACAAGAAAAATATGACCGTTGTAGCCATAAATAGCAGTACTAGTCGACTATTGTTCATCATTGGTCGACTAGCTGGCTGCAAAAGTTTGTCACAAAAAACAGAGGGCACAAGTCGACTATAATTGTCGACTATGAACAGTGCACTAGTCAACTAGTTTTCTTATTCATTGACACGACTCTAAAAACTTAGAAAATGGTTTGTAAAATAATTTTAAAACATTTTTTTTTAGTTCTTAAGTATGTGAGAGCTTCAATCAAGACGTTAATATGCTAAGACAACTTGTAAAAAATTGCATCAACATTAATATTACATTGAAGTTCATTGATGTACTTTTTACTCTCCAAACCCCTTATCCTCGCCTCCTTTTGATTCATTGCATTGTTGCGCTTCTCACTCACGACTTGAGTGCTTCTTTGATTTACTTGAAGGTATATACCTGCACTCATAGGTGACATATTTGCTTATTATCAAAACTACATCAGATGTTACATCTCAGTCTTTCTATTTTTTATCATAATGTCTCTTCAAAATTTGCAGCATCCCAAAAAAATAAAATAAAAATGAAAAATGAAAAATTGAAAAACACATAAATTGCAGGAATTAACGTGAATGTTCACATGGCCATAGGACATGGGGCCATACCGTCCACCCTTTTTTACCAGTCCCCCACACACAAAAATCAACCCACAAAATTCCAAGAATCAATTATAAAAGTCTCTCCAGTCTCTACTTTCTAGCCACTGGCCTCTTCCTTTGTGCTGTCCCCAACTTTTTTGAGTTCAATCGAGCCTGCAGCCTGTGATCACTGCGAAGTGCAATGGATGTTGCATTGAGAGCCCATGCAGGCTTTGCTCCAAGGATCAAAGGGTGTGAAGGCAGTGGGATTTGGGGAGATGGGTTGCCTTCGGATTTGAGCACGAGTTTGAGTTTGAGAAGAAGCAGGAGTATGAAGAGGCCTGCAGGCCTTGCATTCTCTGTTCTCACTTCACCTGACGTCAACAAGGAAACCCTGGTGAATTTTTGTTCAGAAATTTGCCATATTGACAACATTGTGCATGATTGATGGCTTGCATGTTGATGGCTTGCATGTTGAAATTGTTGATGGCTTGCATGTTGAAATTGTTACAACTTTTCCTCAATGTTTTGTTTTTGTTTTGTTTGTTAACTAACTGAAGACTAATTTGTATTCCAACGTCTGCAGATCTTTCAGGCGCCATTTTTCAGGAAAGAGCAGGCAGATCCCAAGAACGTGGCTTCCATAATATTGGGAGGAGGAGCAGGAACTCAGCTCTTCCCTCTCACCAGCACTCGAGCCACACCCGCTGTAAGAAAATCTTTTACGCTTACTTTCTTTGTTGTTAATGAGTATGAAAGAATTAATGAAGGATTTGCAGAGATGGGAACGTGTCATGCCCAATTGGGAGCCCAATCGGGCTTTGGTCATGCCCATTCTCATCCCTAAATACGGCAGAACTTGACATATGTAGGCTATATGATCTTTATGCGCGATTAGTAGCCCAAATGTGTTGAAATCATTTCTTTCTTAAAGTTTGATGCATTGAAACGACATGATCGATGCATGGGGTGAACATAGGTTCCGGTTGGGGGATGCTACAGGCTTATCGACATTGCGATGAGCAACTGCATCAACAGCGGCATAAACAAGATATTCATCATGACCCAGTTCAACTCCGCGTCCCTGAATCGCCATATCTCTCGGACTTACAATCTCGGGAACGGTGTCAACTTTGGAAATGGATTTGTGGAGGTAGAGATGTTTATCAAACACTTGGTTCTACGTTCTTTCTATGTATCGGTTTGAAGCATGTATGGCATTAGTAGACTTGTTGCTCTTAAGTTGTGACCATTTGATTGCAACCGTTTGATTCCAACCGTTTCTCCAAGATCAATTGAGCTTGATCTGATCATATACATTTTTTTTGCATCACTCCGATTCTAATGGAAGATTAGTTTGCTCGATAAGCAGGTTTTGGCGGCTACTCAGATGCCTGGCGAGGCTGGAATGCATTGGTTCCAAGGAACAGCGGATGCTGTACGAAAGTTCACTTGGGTATTTGAGGTTCGTATTTTGAATGGCGAGTAGCTTTCTTTAATGGATCTTGTCAATTCGGGGAGAAGAAAATGATTTGTATTTCTTGACGATTATGGTTACAAGAGATATTCCCCATATACATAGCCCATAAATCATGATTGGTCACAAAAGCCCAATAGCCAACATATGAAACAAAGACTCTCACAAGAACCTAAGAGACTAATACATGAAGCTAGAAGAGTAGCATACCATACTACGAGACATACACAATAAACTAACTATAATAATTAAGATCTGAATTGTTTGTGTTTACATTCAGGATGGCAAGAACAAGAACATCGAGCAGATACTAATTTTGTCGGGGGATCACCTGTATCGTATGGACTACATGGACTTTGTGCAGGCAAGTTCTAAATTCATTCCAGTTGCAGCCATTCTTTTGATTGCCATCTAACTTGTATTTGTTGAACAAACCAACATAGCTAATTGACAACATTTAATCCTTGCAGAAACATATAGACTCTGGTGCTGACATTACGGTGTCTTGTGTACCTGTCGACGACAGGTAAATTCCTGGAGTCACCAATGTCGACACTTAACTTGTAGGATCTCATAGCAAGTGTTAAAAACCTTAAATCATTTTTGTGTCATCTTACAGCCGGGCATCTGACTACGGATTGATGAAGATCGACAAGGTAGGCCGAATCATCCAATTCTCCGAGAAACCCAAGGGTACCGACTTGGAATCAATGGTAAGTCTAACAAAATCCTAACTAGTTCATTATTAGCGAGAGAAATATTTTCCTAAAGTGCATTACTTGGCTTCATCAAATACGAGTATTTTGGTGTATCGCAGAAGTTTGATGCCACGGTTCTTGGCCTGCCTCGCCAAGAAGCTGTGAAGTATCCGTACATCGCTTCAATGGGGGTGTATGTCTTTAGAAGAGATGTTCTTCTGAAACTTCTGAAGTAAGTTGCGTGCTTTTCATGACGGTTCGTTCTCAGCATCTACGATCATCATGAATTTCCTTCTAGGTGGGAATATCAGAAATCGAATGACTTCGGATCGGAAATCCTCCCCTCAGCTGTCCTGGAGTACAATGTCCAGGTAAAATGGACTCGAATCCAACGTTACATTGTGTTCCAGGTTCTTGTTCTACCTATTTTTATGCCAGTTATTCAACAGGCATATTTGTTTAAAGACTATTGGGAGGATATTGGAACAATTAAATCGTTCTTCAACGCAAATATGGCGCTCACTGACGAGGTTAGGTTTGCATAGGATGTATTGTCTCGATACGATCAGATCATATCGCGTTGTTTGTAACGATAGACTTGTTTTCCTTCTGGCAGGCTCCAAAATTTCAGTTCTATGATCCGCAGACTCCTTTCTTCACATCACCGCGATTCCTACCCCCGTCTAAAGTAGACAGATGCATGGTATACCGATGTTATACACACGTTCTTACTGATTATTTGCTCGTGCAGCTCCTCATTGTTCAAATTGAACATGCAGATCAAGGATGCAATTGTATCGCATGGTTGCTTCTTGCGTGAATGTAGCGTTCATCGCTCTATTGTGGGCGTTCGTTCACGATTGGACCATGGAGTGGAACTGAAGGTCTGTTCTTCTCATTGTACAGTTTACATGCGAGGTTTGAGTATTCTTTTCGACTTATTGTCCATTTTTGTGGATATCAGGATACCATGATGATGGGTGCTGATGTCTACGAAACTGAAGCTGAGATTGCATCTCTTCTGGCTGAGGGCAAGGTTCCGATTGGTGTAGGAGAGAATACCAAGATCAGGCAAGTTGTAACATGCTTTACCATCACAACATCATGAATTCTAATCGCCCGATGCAGAAGTCTCTGAAGATTCACCCTTTTCAATCTCTTAGGAACTGCATCATCGACATGAACGCCAGAATTGGGAAAAATGTGCTTATCGCGAACAAAGACGTGAGTCCCTATTGGAATCATATGCATCATATGCATTGTTAGCTCATAGCTGAATGGTTTCATGCTTACAACAGGGCGTTCAAGAATCCGACAGGCCTAGCGAGGGGTTCTACATCCGATCTGGGATCACGATAATACCCAAGAACGCCACCGTCAAGGACGGGACGATCATATAGAAGTATCGTCGGCTAGTATAATGGAAGGCGTATGTGGGTCTTGATTATACGATGCAAATATGAAGAATGAAGAACATACGATCCGAATAAAGCAATGTTTAGTATGGTGTATCTTGCGGATCTAAAGCTGCATATACAGCAGAGACGAATAGAAGTATGTTTAGGAGTTGTACCATCAGATCAGTGCTCTTGTATGATGAATAATGAGCAGATTATGTCCAACCCTTTTCTATTGTTTACAGTCATATGGCCAAATATTGAGGCTTTGGTATGGCACACCAAAACTCAGAATCAAAACAGAGAGCACATTGCACATTGAATCACTGATAGAAAGGTGAGACAAACAAAACATATATATATAGTACTTGCAGAAATTGCATCTCTTTGATGAAACATTAAAACATCTCAAAGAGAACATATCCTGCTCCTACATAGCAACACCCAACACATCGTGTTGCTTAGTTTCCTACATCTTTTCCCTTGTTGGAAGCCAGCCACTGCCTCCTCCTGATCTCCTTCGCGTCCTTCAGCTTCGCGACGTTCCTCATCCTGGTATACAGCTTGCCGAGGTAGTGAAGCTTCCGGGACTGGGCGGTGATCACGTTCGTCGTCGAGGGGTTCTCCCCGAGAACGACTTCATACCCATCTCTGTAGCTGTCCATCCCCTCCGTCAGCAGCTGCCAGAAGAGGCCGCCGGCGGTCGCGCCGCCGGTCCTCGCCGACCTGTAGATCTTGGTGTAGACAGTCATGAACATCGCATCCCTCTGCGAGCTGCTGTACCCAGGATCTTTCCAGGACTTCCCGAACTCTGTCAGGAGCAACGGCTTCCTGAGGATGTCGTGTGCGTCCTGGATGTGGGTGTCGAGCCATGTGTTGAGGAATGCAAGCTGCTGCTGATCGTTTGTGTTGGCCAACCTGCATTGCATTTTGAAACCAATTTTCAGGAAAAATACGAGGAAACGGATTCATGTAGATCGGGCTGCACCCGATCTACAGGTGCAAGACACAAAAGGGTGTGCACCAACAAGTACAAGCCCATGTGCGGCTTCTACATTAGAGGGAATATTTTTCGATATGAAGATGAAATCTTGTTACCATTGGTCTGGATATGAGTGAAGGGTGGCGAAATCGATGCCGGGTATCTGATTGTTGGAGATGAAATCGGTTCCTACTTGAAAGCCAGGATTGACTTGGTGCATCTGAGGTGATGATGAACCATAGAATCCCTCCAAGCCTGCCTCTAGCAAATGTTTGCTGTCTATGGACTTCACATGAGCAGCCATCTCTGTAATCCATGCCTACATAGATGACACAAGATCAATATGTCACATGGAGCGTGGAAACACGAGGACTTCCCAAGGAGGTCATCCATCCTAGTACTCGGAGAAGCGGAAAAAGACATTTTTTGACCTGAATGTTTCTTCCTGATGAATCTGAAGGGCATCTGGGCTCATTCATCAGCTCCCATGCAAAGATTGCTGGATCATCCTTGTAAGCGACTCCAGTTACGGTATTGTATCTTGTGAGCACGGCCTTCATCACAACAGCCACCACCAAAAAAAAAAAAAATCACAACTTTTGCCCAAAAAATAAAGGGAAAATGCCCAAAATTACCTTGACATGATTCTTGTAATATCCTTTAACAACAGGGTTTGTGAAGAAGTCGTCATCAGACCCAATGCCCTGCCCCTGACTCCTTGCCCACTCGACATACTGCTTCTTCCCCCCAAAGTTGTCGTAGTTGTTCGCCAGGCTCAGTATCACCCTGATCTTGTACTTTCTAGCCTCTGATATCACAAAATCCAACCCCTTCACCCAAGAACAAACAAAACCCAACAATTATTTTTCCATCTTAAACAGATGAGAAGCTGAGAGATGGTGGCCTTACCTTGAACATCTGCTCATTGTAGGATCCTGGGGAGGACTGGAGGGGGTTGGGGCCGCCGTCGTTGAAGGCCCAGGTCCTTGCGACGGTGAGGCCATGGCTGGAAGCTTCCCTGAATGCGTTTGAGACCTTGTCTCTCTGAGATGGGTCTGAGCCGAGGTACATGAGCCAGTAGGCATTGAACCCATTTGCTAGATATGGGTTCCCGTTGACGACGAAACGGTGGCCGTTGGTTTTGACGAAGCCTTCGCCAGCTTCAACGTTGAGGCACTGACGCAGGATCGAAGCAAGCAGGGCCAGAGAGAGAGCCAACACCCTCATTGTTTCTTCTTCTTCGAATCTCTTGGTTGTAGAGAAAAGAGAGGAGGGGGTGGTATTTGTAGTGGTTGGTTTGAGGAGGCAACAGTCACATGCTCAACATAAATGAGGATGTGGATAGCCTCTCAAATGTGGAAGGACTGGTTTTTTACCTTAGTATCTTACAGGAAAGCAGCAAACAACACTCGAACTCACACAGCAAGAGGGATGACTTATGTGTTGCGGAAACACGAGGACTTTTCAGGAGGCCAACCATACTGCTGCTCTCGTCCCCCTCTTTCAAGAGCTGAGGCATGTGATTGTCAAAATGGTCATTTCAAAGGTGTCGGTTTAGAACAGTATCATGTATATGAGCTTCCCGAAAGAGAACAAAAAGGTGTCGGTTTAGAACAGCTGAGGGGTTTAATGAAATTAACCTCTTTTTCCCATGGTCAAAGGTAAATGAAACACAAAGAATGTGATTACTGCTGATTTAATGCACACTTATTTCTTGCTAAACATATTACCGTGTGATCATGATTAGACTCGCAGGTTCCAACGGTTTAAGTATACTAGTCATGATTAGGTTGCTAATCATTATGGTCAATGGATTCTTATGAATGTTTTTTTATGCAAAGAGAACGATGGGAAACATATGACATATATGGATAAGCTATGCACATGCCCTCTCATATTATACCGGATGATCGGAATTATTTATTTTGATCTTCATATGAATCCAAGATGGTTAACCCCTTCATCCACCCGTCAGAAATTTTACGGTTTTGGATCAATAGAACTTGTTGTGACCGGCGGATGAAAGGGCAAAACCATTTGGATTCATCCGATATTTGGGATTTTATGATTTTGGAATATAAAGAACAAAATGAATGATAAGAATCATTTAGAAAAATAGGGGAGAGTGGAATTTTAGAAGGTGATGTGGCATATGATTCCAATTATGATAATATTAGAGTACTGTTTCAGCAAAAAGCGTTTAAGAGAATAATCAGTACCGGTCGTCCAGCTGAAAATTTTCAATTTGCTTTCTTTTTTGTAATTTGCGGGTTTTAAGTTTAGATGATTCTTCAGCTGGGGCCTGCCCATGGTAGGGATTAGCTGAGGTGAACCAGTGGGATCCATCGGCGATTGGTGTGTGTTCCCCCAACAGTGCAGTTAGGCAAGGATGGCCCACGAGGTCAGCTCCTTCGGCATCCCATCCCCCCAGGGACGACCTCAAGCAGGTTGGCCCTTAACGGTGGTTCTCCATGAGACGACCCCCTGAGGCCATCCCGCCTAACTCCCTCCAAGCTGTTATCAATGGGTCTGGCCTATGTGGGTCACCGTCAGCTTTATCAAAGGGAACACGCGGTCTGTCTCGCCAGTCGGTGCGTGGTCAGCCTTATCATAGATAACATGCAACAGCTTTGTCATGCAGCGTGTAGCCAGCTTTGTCGGGAGAGTGGGTGCGCCAGGTACGCTGCGTCCCTATGAATCCTCTGATATGTTTGTTACACAAGACTGTGGAGGGCCGGCTGATGTGACAGAGCTGTCCCCCAACCCTTTAGGTAGGAAGAAACTTCTTTCATCATGTATGCTCAAATTTCCCTAACTAGAACCATAGCATCTACATCTCTCTGAAAAAAACCCTTGCCGCGACTATCTTTAGCTGACACCACCTCCTTCCTCCGCTGGGTACTAACTTAAGAATTTTTCATTCATTTTGTTATGTGCTACCATGAATTTAATTCATGTGTTCATTGAGAAGGAAGAGACGAAGAACATGTAAGCAGAAGGTATTTTGGTCATTTCCCCCTGTTTCTGGTAAAGATCAAAGTTTTAACCAATACCGACGGCGATGAATATTAATATTATGCCCACCGAACGTAGCAAATGCGTGCCCATGCCCATCATCGGATCCCATAAGCGGGTCCGGTTGGGGCCCGACATCGGATCCGGGGCGAGCTCGGGGTCTTTACTGTGCCCCATATTCAATGCCACGAGCAGCTCGCTGTCGGCTACCCTTTCGGCTCCCCCACAGCCAACCACGTGTCAGCTGCACGTGATCCTCACGTGGCGGGCCCCATCCACCCCCAATCATCTCACATCAGAATTCAAGGCGGACTCCAAGATTTTTGTTCCTTAAATTTCGGCGAAACCAATTGAATTTTCGATGGAAAATCACCGAAGACACGAGTATACGACCAGTATCAAAAGATTTACCCCTCATAATCTTGAGATATGATGGGCCGAATTACAAGGGGCCTGCTTTTGTGGGTGAAAAGTTGCGGCGTGAGGGGAGGAACCGACAGAGGAAAGCAGAGCATCATCAGAGGAGCAAATCACGGGCTTTGTCTGAGAAAGAGAGAAAATATCACGCCTGGCTCGCTTTTGATTTTATCCCCCCCTTGTTTCTTGCTTGATTTCATCTCCCAATTTGGTTTTTTCGTCGAGACTGTCGCAGTCAAGGAGCCAACAAGTGCATGTGAGAGCGCGGTGCCTGCAAATCTTCAGGCCACAGTGATGAGAGGAGGTTGGATGCTGGAGCACCGAATTATCATTACTTTTGATTTTATCCCACTTTGTCCCCTCAATTTTCACACGGTGGACGTTGAACTTACTAACCAGGCTAAATTTGTCCGAACTTGCTTTTTGAACGAACACTAAATTTGTCCGAACTTGCTTTTTGAACGAACGTAAACAAACATGTACCGAACATGTTCACGAATAACTCGTCAACGGCACTGCTTACAAACCTTAGTAGGCCACGACAGGCCGCGTGGACCTCAATGGGGCCTCATGGGCCTTGATAAGCCCATGATAAGATATAACATCAAGAAACCTGACAAAATCGAGCACTGAGAATTGGAATTCTAATTCTAGTACTGCAATGAGATACATGTAACTTCATGTAAGATACATCACCCATGTATTTATAGTGGGCACAACGTATCATAGTCATAATACCACGAAAAATACATCAATCTCAAATACAATTAGTACTAGGAACCTGTTTGAGCTTAGCTCAAGCAAACATAACATCTGCTTCCCTTCTGCAAGGTTGTGAGCACAAACTTCCATCTCACACATGCGAGGCTACGGTTGGATTAAAAACACAAACGCCATAGTTCATCCTGCAACCCCTGGGCTAGCAACGCAATGCAGCTGCGGCTACTTACAGTGATGAAGATTCAAATGCGTGATTCATAGAGGCAGGTTCGCCGTGCATAGGGGATATATGTGGTTCACTAATGTTCAAGCTGCAAGCTTTTACATGGGTTACATCAGCTCATGGAAGGTTGTCGTGATTTGGGCACAAGAGGAGTTGCAGTTCGTGAACGTCTGTAAGCATTCCAATATCGAAGGCGAATATCTTTTCCAGCGAATAGGAAGCAATGACTGCAAAAGAGGTCGAAAGGAACCTTGGAAGTGTGATGTACAGCCGATATGCTACAAAGGGTGACATAGATGAAACCCATGTCAGTGGTAAATGGTCTGCTTACAATCTCATGCTGCCGCTCACTCCTCTCCTGTATCCAGCCTCTGACAAAATACACGCAAGAATGGAATTATCGCTGAAATGCACGCGCAAAAAGCTGGAGATGATGAACATGTGTTATTTTCTTTTTTGTGAAATCCATAATTGTTGTTTATCACACGAGGGAAACAAACCCTTCAAAATATTGCACGAATTTGACCACTGTAACCATAGCTTCTCAAAAGCTCTTCATCTTGCCGCCAGTTTTCCTTCACTTTCACTTCTACCTGTCGACACAGATTATGGCATCATGGTGAAAATGCAACCAATAATTTTGCAAGAATTCCCGAAATGAAACACTTCGTTAGAAAGGAGGGATGAAGAACTAGCAGTAGCAGTAGATCAAACCTCTAGGAAGACTTTTTTCTGCAGGAAATCTTCAATGTCAAGCCTAGCGGCAGTTGCCAATACCTTCAGAGCCTTACCGTCCTGCGCTCATATGAGAAAAAAAGGCATGAAATGATCGTATACCAATTTTAGGAAGCATGGATACTTCAATCAAGCAGTGTTGTATCGGATACATGTGGCAGACACACGTATCAAATATACTTCTATTTTTAATATAATTTTATGAATTTGCTCAAGTATCGCAGGGTCTTGTCATGTTGACCCCGTATTGGCATGTTCGTGACCGTGTAACATAAGATACCATACTAATTTAACACTATCATAGGAACCAGAATAAACTGATCTATCTACAATTACATTCAAGCAATCACTGCCTTCTAAACCTCATTGATTCCATCTCCAGCATGTTACTCACCCAAAATTAACAATTTGCATCGGTAGGTTTTGCAAGATTGTTTATGTCCACGTTGCTTTATTCAGGCATGCAGTATCCGGAGCAATCATGGGGCCTGATTTGTGTCATTCTCAATCATGTTGTATCATTATTGTAGTCATGGGCATGTTTGTATTGGCATTGCAGGGGATGGGCATGTTACATTAGAGTTCCAGTGGTGAGGCCCCACCCACAGATGGAAATGAATCAAATACCATGGCCGTGGAACCTATTAGATGCCAATGACAATGAGGGTTGAAAAAACCCCAGCATGTCATGAAATGATAATGGAAGAAGTAACAAAGCAATTAGAAGGGAGTATTCTGATGGCCTTCACAGACTGGCTGTACCTCTCTAAGGAAATCTATGATACAAGAGAAACAAGAGCTTTTCCATGACAAGGGGACTATAGGATCCCAGCAAGATTATTTAGCTAGATGAAAATTCTCTGCAAAAAAGAACTTGGGAAGGAAGCAATATGTTCCGGTGCCTTGGACATATACCTTTTGATCAATCGCTACTCAGCAAAACAGTTCCATATTTTTCATGTATAACCGTAGCCTATGATGTGAGACTCCAAGCACATTGCATTTGTGATGAAGCCTAAACACATTTAGGCCTCCATTGGGAACCGAGTTTGCCAAACCAGAGTTCTGTTTGAGTTTAATCGAAACTAGGGTTCTGTGGAAACTAGGGGGTTGTTTACATACAAAACTTAGTTTAAATCATATAGGGGCATTCCAAACTCTAGTTGGCTATAGTTTTTGAAAGCCCAGTTCCATAGACAATTTTGTATTTGAACTTGAGGTTTCTGAAACTCTAAAATGGTTGCCAAACAAATTTTTCGGGGTTTCATAAAAATTTAGCTAGCTAACTCCATAATGGTTGCCAAATGGGATATGATTTCAGTTTTTCTGAGTTCGGATTTTCAATCTCAAGAAACCCTAGCTTGGGAAGCTAAACCACATTGCCAAACTAGGCTTATCAGGATAGTATACGAAAGCAGGATAAGGTATCTGATACATATGCCCCACACACACACACAATTGGTGTAATGTGTATTCGTACCCACACGTGTACAAATACACATCCCATGTGCACGTATGTGCTATGATGTCTTATTATGACATACAAGGTGAAGCACTCGAAGCTCGCTGCATTTGTTAAGAAGCCAAAAACATGGTTACCAGGAAAGGATGTTAAAACATGATATGGGACGCCAATAAGGCATCCCATATTATATTTGCGTGCTTACATTATCTATCGCAAGATCGTCGAGGGAGTTGGTACTTGGTGACAACTCTCTCTTGTGCCCGTGAGGTGTTTGGTTTTGTGCCTAGGTGACATCTCGGTAGACTTCGGGCTTGGGATTGTTTGGCCACCGTTTCCACGTATTGTAGGTGGCATTGTGTACCTAGCCTAAGTGTTGGGGAGGTGCACGGGGAACCAACAAGTGGTATCAGAGCTTCCGGTTTGCGAAGAAGTGTAGTGCCGCGATGACGTCTTGCTCATGTGAGGAGACGGCTGGGTGTTTATATGAAGTAGAGAGGCTTAAAGGCCGGGATAACTTTGGTCCGTGGCGACAAAAGATGGTTGCTTTGTTGAAGCACCATGGAGTTTACGGTGCCGTATGTGATACATGCATGCCATGTAAGGCAACAATGTATGATAAGCGAATGATGGAGCTTAAAGCCCTCGGTGAGATATTGCAATCCATGGAGGATGAGATCCTTCGACAGTTTGCCGATGTGGAGGTCATGAGCGACCTATGGAGGATGCTTGAAGCTCGGTACTCGACCAAGACACCGATTGGACGAAGGTTGCAATTGTGGCAACGCTTCTATACTCACAGGATGAAAAGGGGAACCTCGTGGAACCATGTTGGTGAGATGGACCGTATAGTAATGAACCTACGGGAATTGGGGAGTGTGATAGAGGACGAGCAACATGCAATGGCACTATTGTGTTCTCTTGCTCCGGTGTATTCCAAGTTTGTAGGCTTGATGTTGAATGACAGAGACTCACTCACGTTGGATGAGGTGAATTTTGCATTGAATACGGAGGATCTTCAAAGTTTGGTGTTAGGTGACACCGATGGTTGTGAGGTACCTAATGTCATCCGGGGTCGTCAAGAGGGCGGACCCACTCCAAGATCCAAGACGGACCATTCCAAGAGTTGGAATCGGCGACGGTGGCAGCGGTCCAAGTCAAGGGGCCGCGGTGACAACAAATGCTTTCTATGTAAGAAAATCGGACATTGGAAGAGGGATTGCCCGAGGTTGAAAGCGAGGACATCGATTGACATTGTGGAAGAGGTTGCTCAGAGTTCGACTCATGTTGGAGCACGAGACATGATGTTTTCTGACGAGGATGATTGCTCAGTGTTTGCGGCATACTCCGTGTGAGAAGCGCAATGTTCGTGGCTATTGGACTCAGAGTGTTCATTCCATGACTCCGGATCGGAGTGCGTTCGACTCATACATTCCATGCATTGGAGAGCGGGTTCTCGTGGGGAATGGTATGGAGTGCGAGCAGGTTGGGAGTGGCACAGTCAGAGTCAGGATGAACGATGGCATCATCCGTGTGTTTGATGGCATCAGACATGTTCCTGTTCTTCACAGTGGCCTGATATCGATAGGAGCTTTGACCGGGATGGGCTACAGGGCAATAATCGAGGAGGATCGACTGCGTATTTCCCGAGGATGCCTGGTTGTCATGAGGGGGAAGAAGCGTGACAACTTGTATGCGCTCGATGGGCATACAGTAGTAGGCGAGACTGGCAGATCACAGGAGTCCGAGAGTGGAGATCCAGCGAGACTGTGGCATCTCAGATTGGGACATGCTGATGAGCAGAGCCTTGACATTCTTCAGAGGAGTGTGTTCGGAGGTGATCGTGGGCTTGAGTCTTGTAGTGACTGTGGTGCAGAGCGGCTGAGGCAAGTGCAGTTTGGGACAGCTGTCAGACACAGTAGGGAGTGTTGAATATTGGACTCCCCGGATTTGGTTTTGGATGATGAGCAAACATAAATAATTCATGATCTAACAATTTGTGAGCGCAGTATTGGAGATCGTCGCCAATTTCACGTGAACATTCAAAGCGACATCTCAACACTTTCCAAAGCTCAGTTTCATGCCTAAAGCTTCGTTGAAGCTCTTGCGACGCTTTGGAAGTAATGAAGATTCAATCGAAGCTCTCAAAGACCGTTTATTAAGGTTTTATTTGTAGTCTTTTAGTTTCGATTGATAGAATGTTAAGCCTTGAGTATATCTTACGTTTCTATCTTCATTACGCTCATTTCGTAGCTCTAGGATTCTTGCACAAGTTCACTCTAACTTCCTCGAAGCGTCGCGCTTCGATTCGGACTTTGTTGTGCATGTTAGTTGGTACAAGAACAAGTACTGACCGACTAGATGGTGATCTAGTCGGTCGGCCACTGTTCTTGGACCGACTAGTTTCTGTCAGTTAATTCTTAGCTCTTTACTGTTTACAGTTAATCGGTCTATGTTGACTCACCGACCGACTAGTTTGTGAACTAGTCGGTCAGTGAAGCTTCTTTGACCGACTAGTTGAGACTGACTGTTCACTCTAAAATTCTCCTAAGCTACTGTTTACCGTTAGTCGGTCTAAGAACGTTTGATGACCGACTAGTTGACAATCTAGTCGGTCAACTTTTGTTCTTGGACCGACTAAGTCAACTTGCCTTCAGACTATGTTGTTTTGCCTCTTAGTCGGTCTACGTTCATTGGATGACCGACTAGTTGTGAAACTAGTCGGTCAGACAGTGTTCTTGGACCGACTAGTTTTCTAGGTCTGAAATTCTATCTCTTCTCAGATCTGCTCTTAGTCGGTCCATGCTTTGTGACTGACCGACTAGTTGATGAACTAGTCGGTCAGTGAGTGTTCTTTGACCGACTAGATCTCACAGATTTCTTTCCGTTGGAGATTGACCTAACTTGTTTTTATGGGACCCTATAAATACGAACCTAGGTCATTTCTATCTTCAATAGAGCTGTCATTAAGAGATTCATTGAGTTCTAAAGAGATAGCTATTCTCCCTCAAATCTAAAGCTCTCTTCCTCACAAGAAACCCATTCTCTCTCATTTCTAGATCTAGAGAGAAGCTTGTTCTTGGTGAGCTCTTCAAGCTATTGCTTGATTCAAGTTTCCAAATCTTCCATAGGCACCCATTGCTGCTCATTTCCTTGGTGCTAGGGTTTGGTAACTTCATCTTCCTCAAATCCTTCATTCCACCTTTTGGGTAAGAAAAACTCAAGGTATAGGATTTTGTGGTAAGAGTATTTATTTCATATTAAACTCTTTTATATTGCTTATTGGCTCTCTCGGTTGTGAGAGAAGTTTGTGATCCCGGGTTGTGGGATTCACTTTGCCATTGCATGTATGATTTGATCTTGTGAAGGTTTTTCACAAGATATTCATAGTGGAAATCTTGAGTTAGGGTTTCTAACTCAAGTATCCGGAAGGGATCCGGGTGGTTGGGACGTAGGATCACCGGGAACAAGTCGGGGAGACTTGGGTGGATCCGAACCCATTAACTTCATTTGTTAGCATTGTTAATTTCATTGTTGTCATTCAATTTAAGCTTCCGCAAATTGATTTGGTAGTTGTGTGCAATTTAATTTGGAATAATACGCCTTATTATTTTAAAGTACTATTCACCCCCCCTCTAGTACTTGTGCAGTAGCTGGTAGGGCATTACATTTGGTATCAGAGCCAGATACTCAGCTATGTCTGCCAACGACAACAAGACCGTGCCTCCACCTTCCAACTACGACACCTTCAGGAACCGTGAAGGAGCGTCATCGGTGATGGAAGGACATTCCTCTACAAGGCCTCCATTCTTCAACGGTACCAACTACGGGTACTGGAAATGTCGGATGGAAACCTTCCTCCAAAGTGCATCCTTATGGAGGACTACAATGAAGGAGTACAACGAGCCCGAAGAAGAAGATTTTGAGAAATGGACTACCGCGGAGGTAAGCAATGCCAAGGCAATGAACGCCTTGCAATGCGCATTGGAGCCCGAGGATTTCAATAAGATATGCACATGTAAGAGTGCATATCAAATTTGGAACTCTCTCCTCATACTACATGAAGGGACGAGTCGGGTAAGAGACTCTAAACTCGTTGTCGTAACCAAAGATTACGAAATGTTTCACATGCAACAGGGCGAGAAGATGAAAGAATATTACGCTCGCTTCGTTGACATAATAAACGAGTTAGAGGCCCTTGGCAAGATCTACACTCAAAAGGAGAAGTGCTTAAAGCTTATTGAAGGACTTCCCTCTTCTTGGGAAAAACGTACCTTCGCCATCGAGGAAGGTAATGGCATGAACAAATATACTGTAGTTCAACTAATGGGTACTTTGATGTCATACGAGGTACGCAAAGATAGCAAGGTGAAGCTACAAGAAAAGATGAAGTCATATTTGAACCTAGATGCGCCTAAGAAAAAGGCGATTGCATTCAAGGCGGCTTCATCCACATCTTCCGATGATGAAGACTCGGAAAACGAGTTGGACTTGGAGTCCATGGCACTCATGGCCAAGAAGTTCAATCGTTTCTTCCGGAAAGGTAACTTCAAGACCAAAGGTAAATTTGGTTCTTCTAACGCCTCTTCCTCTCCTTTGTGTTTCAAGTGCAATAAGCCAGGACACATGAAAGCGGAGTGTCCTCTCAACAAACAAAAGGAGAAGTGGAAGGCGCCAAAATTCGATAAGTCCAAGAAATACAAGAAAGGGTACAAGAAAGGACTTGTCGGAGCAACATTCACCGACTCCGAGGATTCCTCAAGCGGAGAGTCGGATGATGAGAAAGTGGAGCAAGCACATATGTGCTTCATGGCAAGAGAGGAGAACGATCAAGGATCCTCCTCTTCCGATGATAGTAATGACGAAAGCGATGAGGTAACGATGGATGATCTTAGAAATGCTAACTCTCAACTTTGGTCAAAATACACTAAGTTAGTAAATAGATATACTAAGGTAAAAGATGACCTAGCTAGCATTCAAACATCGCCTAAGAATATCATCACCAACAACGACACCGTTGTTGAAGAGTTAAGAAATGAGATTGTGAATCTCAAATCTAAACTTGAACATGTTAGCATTGAGGATGCGGAAGAACATGAGATAGCGGATTTAACTTCTCAAAACTCGACTATGAGTATTGAGAACGAGAATCTTAAATCTCGTGTTTATGTGCTCACATCGCAAATATCCGCTTTGGATACTTCTTTGCGTTCTCTCAAAGAGAAATATGAGGACACATTGGGGCGAATCAACAAATTCAACAAGGGTAAGGGCCATTTGGATAATATCCTAAAAGATTTACTTCCGGCCAAACACCACATTGGCTTGGGGTATATGATGGGAAATTCATCCAAGTCGGTCACTACTTTTGTTAGGCCAACTTCCGAAGCCTCAACGAGTGGGAGCAAACACTCTATTGGTAGTTCATCTACCAATGGTGCTTCCACCTCGTCCACACCCTCTTTCGGAAAGAAACCCACTTTGGGTGGACCTCCAAAGAAGGGGCATGCCTACATGTACACTAATAACATGCCACGTAGGAACACACGTCCTACTCCACCGTCTCACACGTATGATGATTTTTATGCAACACATTCCCGGGCACGTGCACACCAAGTGAGACACCCTCACGCACGTGTTTCCACACATGCATATGTACACCCACCTCATCATATGAATAATTCTTTTCGTGCACCATTCCATCATGTCCCGTATGCCTATCCACAACATGCATCACGTAGAAATCAACGTAGCATGCATGCACCCAATAGGATGATGGCTCCCAAAATTTTCACTATTTGGAGCCCAAAGGACACAAGCATGGACGAAAAACAAATGTACATGAATGCTTATTTTTCGGATGTTGTGCATAGTAAGAATTATGTGGGGAAGTCTAAGTCCACTTGGACTTGGCTTCCAAAGGTCTAATCCCTTGGACCCAATGACCTTGGGTACCATGATATGAAAGTGTCTATCTTTAGGTACTCAAGGAAAAGAAAAAGAAAAGGAGCATCAAATTTAAATTTAGCTCCAAAGGGAATTGGATACTCGATAGCGGGTGCTCCAAACACATGACGGGTGACGCTCGTTTGCTCTCCGGAGTGGTTCCCATTGCGAATGGAAACCGCGTCGTATTTGGAGGCAACGAGAGCGGAACCATCATAGGTGTTGGTAAAGTCGGTAACCCTTCTAAACCATTAATTAGTGACGTTTATCTTGTTAGTGGTTTAAATCATAATCTTATTTCAATAAGTCAACTTTGTGACAAAGGTTACAAAGTTAGCTTTGCGAAAGGATTGTCACATTTTAAGAAAGGATAATGAAAAATTATTATTTTCCGGAACTCGTCGTAAAGACATCTATATTTTGGATCTTCCGAAGTCATATGAACAATGTCTCGTTGCCAACACAAGTGAACAACACTTATGGCATCGACGCTTTGGACATGTGAACTTTGGAACACTATATAAGCTTTCAAAATTGAATTCTATTAAAGGTTTTCCGAAGCTTGTTTTTGAAAAGAAAAGTTTTTGTGATTGTTGTCAACGCGGCAAGCTTCCTAAATCTTCATTTAAACCTAAGAAAAGCATCTCTACTAAACGGCCACTAGAGCTATTACATCTAGATTTATTTGGGCCAACTAGAGTAGCTTCCTTAGGAAATGCAAGGTACGGATTTGTCATCGTAGATGACTATTCAAGATTTACTTGGGTATTTTCATTGTGTAATAAAAATGAAGCTTTTGAAAACTTCACAATTTTTGTTAAGAAAGTACAAAATCTCTTAGGAACCACCATTGTCACTATTCGTAGTGATCATGGAGGTGAATTTGAGAATGAGTCTTTTGAGACATTTTGTGATGAAGTTGGTATTACTCACACCTTCTCTTTCCCTCGTGCACCTCCTCAAAATGGTGTAGTTGAGAGAAAGAATAGGACGCTAGTGGAGTGTGCTCGCACTATGCTTGATGATAGCCAACTTGGCCATCAATTTTGGGCGGAAGCGGTACACACCGCTTGCTATGTGTTTAATAGAATACTTTTGAGGCCCGGCACTAAACAAACTTGTTATGAATTGTTGTTTGGTAGGTTGCCTCAAGTTAAACATTTTCGTGTTTTTGGTTCGAAATGTTTTATTAAGAACACATATGGTAGTTTGGACAAATTCGATCCGAGATCCGATGAGGGGATTTTTGTTGGATATTCTACGCGTAGCAAAGCCTACCGGATATTCAACAAACGAACCTCAACGATCGAGGAATCGCTTCATGTCTCATTTAATGAAGGATTTGTTCCAACTAGAATTTCAAATGATAATGATTCTATGGATGTTTTATGTGATTCGTTTGAAAATTCTAAGTCTAATGATTCTATTGATTCTATTGAGACTAACCCAACTAATGAAGTTGTTGAGAATGTTCCAAGTGATCAAGGTATTCCCAAACGGCTTCATTCGGTTCGTGACCATCCCCATGAGCAAGTCATTGGCAATATCTATGATAGTGTCAAGACGAGATCCCAAGTTCACCGCTTCGCAAATTGTGCCTTTGCCTCATCGATAGAGCCAAAGAATATTAATGAAGCATGCGAAGATAGCGCTTGGATCTTAGCCATGGAGGAGGAGCTCATTCAATTCGAGAGGAATGAAGTTTGGGAGCTTGTTCCATTGCTATCGAAGAACCACACCGTCATAGGGACAAAGTGGATCTTCAAGAACAAAACCGACGAAAACCAAGTCGTCGTCCGGAACAAAGCTCGGTTAGTAGCTCAAGGCTATCGTCAAGAGGAAGGTATCGATTTCGAAGAATCTTTCGCTCCGGTAGCTAGATTAGAATCAATTAGATTACTTCTGTCTTTTGCATGCCATAAGAATTTTAAATTATTTCAAATGGATGTTAAAAGTGCATTTTTAAACGGAGATGTCGTTGAGGAAGTTTACGTTTCTCAACCTCCGGGCTTCGTAAATGAAAAATTTCCAAATCACGTTTTTAAACTAAAGAAAGCTCTTTATGGTTTGAGACAAGCTCCTCGAGCTTGGTATGATCGCCTAAAGAATTTTCTTTTGGATTTGAATTTTAAAATGGGCGAAGCCGATTCAACACTTTTTATTAAGCATGCGAATAATGATATTTTATTAGTTCAAATTTATGTTGATGATATCATTTTCGGTGCTACTAACTTCGCTCTTTGCGAAGAGTTTTCTAATGTGATGAAGGAACAATTTGAGATGAGCCACATGGGCGAACTCAAATATTTCTTAGGTCTCCAAATTCGCCAAATGAACGATGCAATCTTCATCCACCAAACGAAGTACACGGTGGAGTTGCTAAAGCGATTTGGAATGGAGAATGCCTCCGGGAAAAAGACTCCAATGAGCACGACTACGCATCTTGACAAGGATACGGGCGGTAAGGATGTAGACATTCGTCTATATCGAGGTATGATAGGTAGTTTGCTTTATCTTACCGCAAGTAGGCCCGATATTATGTTTGCCGTATGTATATGTGCTCGTTATCAGTCTCAACCTAAGGAGTCTCACTTAGTAGCGGTAAAGCGTATTTTTCGCTATCTAAGTTACACATTAGATTTTGGATTACTTTATCCGAGATCTAGCACATATGAGTTAGTCTCATATAGTGACGCTGATTATGCGGGATGCAAATCCGACAGGAAAAGTACTAGTGGCACTTGCCATTTTCTAGGAAATTCTCTTGTCTCTTGGTTTTCCAAGAAGCAAAATTCGGTTTCACTTTCAACCACCGAGGCGGAATATATTGCCGCCGGTGCCGCGTGTGCTCAAGTTCTTTGGATGAGACACACATTGAAGGATTTTGGTATTCATTGTGATACTAGCCCTATCATGGTGGATAACCAAAGTGCTATTTGTCTTTCGAAGAATCCGGTGCACCATTCCCGATCGAAACACATAGATGTCCGACACCATTTCTTAGATGATCATGTTGCTAAAAAGGACATCATTTTAGTGTACGTTGAAACCCAAAAGCAAATCGCCGATATTTTCACGAAACCCCTAAAGGAGGACTCCTTTGTGCGGTTGCGTCGAGAACTGGGGATTATGGGTGAATCCGAGATATAGGTTTCATATTTAAATTCAATCATCTTGCATGCTAATATATTTCGCGATATTTCATTCATGCTAGATTAATTGAATTATTGGGAATTTTATGTGATTTATTTGAATTTATGATCGAAATCGTATTTCAATGTCATATTTAAGATTTCGACGTTTAATGGGGTAGTTTAGATGAGTATTGAGAGTTTTGAGATTTATCGTCCAAGCGTATTATAGAGAGAACTTGATTTTCAATTTTTTTGACTCTTTAGTCGGTTCATGTTCAGTGACCGACCAACTAGTTGTGAAACTAGTCGGTCAGTAAATGAACGCAGACCGACTAAATCTTGTCAGTAAATCTTGGATTCAGCCACTGTTTGAAACTAGTCGGTTCAAGCTCATTGACCGACCGACTAGATCGTGATCTAGTCGGTCAGTGCTTGAACTGTGACCGACTAGTTGTGCCAGGGGCTGTTTGGTCTTTTGCGAAATCGACCGACTTAAACTCAGTTTAGTCGATCGATTTTCATTCTAATCGATCGAAATCTCTTCTCTCTCCGCTCAAAACCCCGACCTCCCTCGAGACCCTTCGTCTTCCGGCCACTTTCCGACCATTCCAACCGTCGCCGTCCGCCGTTCTCCGACCTAGGGTATCCTCTCTTCCTCCCTCTCCTATCTAGGGTTCGGTTTCAGCTCTAGGGTTAGGTTTTTCTGTTGATTTCATCTCCTAGGGTTTCGATTAGGGTTTTCTAATTTCGGCTAGGATCTCTTCTTTCCAATCTCGTGTGTCGTGTTGTGCCGAGATTATGGCTCGAACACGTATCCCGATCACTCCCTCTAGCCCCTCTCCGATGACCGTTGATCCAATCTCTTCGGATCCCGAGCATCCAACCCTTCCGAAGCGTAGAGCCAAGACCACCCATCCTTCGTCGTCTTCGCCTCCTCTCAAGAAGAAGAGGGCGACGACCGCTCAACCTAGAGGTCAACCGAAACCCAAACCCAAGCCTAAGCCCAAGGCCAAAATTCTTGCTTCTCAATCTTCGTTCCATACTCCTACCGATTCCGATACGGAGTATAACCCCGAGACCGAGACTCATAGGGAACCCACTCCTCCTATTCATCCCGAGTCTAGCACCCACCCTCGTACGTCTACCCGTAAGCCTAAGGGAAAGGGTCCGATGCCGGTGGGCGGTGTCGATATTTCCTTATGTCGCGATGACCCTTTGTGTCTCGCGGCATATAACCGTATCGAACATTGCCCGCTGCTTCTGGAGCATTTCGTCCAGTTTAGCGACTTCATAGGGTTAGCTGATCTTCTGTCGTCGTCGGGTCTTCTCGATTACCTTCGATATGACCCGAAGGCGAATCCTCACCCTTACCCTAGATTAGTGAAGCTTTTCTATGCTAATAGGATCCGGGGTCAGTACGATCAGACCCACTCTGTTGAGACGACCGTTTTGGGGACTCCTATAGTCCTCACTGCGGAAATCTTAGGAGAGATTTTGGGTATCTCTTCGTCTGGCCTTCTTCCTTCTGATATCTCGGTAGATGATATTTCTTCTCTTGATCAGACCATCCTTTCAGAGATTTTCCATCAGATTCCTTCTGCCATGATTGGCGTGCCTTCTAAATCTTTCAAGCCAAATGCGTGGGTCCTAAATCTGATTCTGAAGTCGTGCTTGCTTCCCAAGTACGGCTCCTCTTCTTTACCATCCCAGACATTTTTGAAGCTTATCTATGCGATCTTCATGGGGAGCTCGATTAATTGGGCTCGAATTATACTCGATAAGATTGACTCTTTCGAGTGTATTCGAAAGTCCAATAAATCGGCTCATATCCCATTTCCTTGCATGTTGACCCTCGTGTTTCGTCATTTTCGTGTCACATTGCCTCGTGACGATGAGCGTCCCCTTGGTCCTCCCCTGAATGCGACGGCCGTCAAGAAATCTCTTGCGGTGCTTCGTCACGTTCAGAGGACGACACCTTCTGCGTCTGTCCCTGCCTCTGCCAGTGCCTCTGCTACTCCCGTTGCCACCCTTGATGATGTCCTACGGATACTTCGTCGTCACGAGTCCCGCTTGGCTCGTACCGAGGAGGTAGTCTGCCGTATGGCTCGTCAAATGGGTGTTGAGCTTCCTCCTTCCGTGTCTGAGGATGAGGAGTTTGATGAGATGGCTGAGGAGGACATTGAGGAGCTCTGTCGTGCTTCGACTCGTGCCCCCGAGGGCACTTCTGCTGGTACTGCTGCTGCTGGTACTTCCTCTTCTGCTCCTGGAGTTGCCACCTCTTCCGGTGTTCCAGAGCCATCTGCTACAGCTCTTCAGCCTTCTGAGCCTGCTGCTGACCCAGTTTCCGAGCCTGCTCATGTATCTGCTGCTGCTGCTTCTGTCGAGACTCATGCTGCTGTTGAGCCTGTTGCTGAGATCTCGACTCCTGCCCCGACGATTCCATCTGTTGAGACACCTCTTCTCCCTGCAGAGCCTGAGTCCACTCCGTCGACTGGACCCACGGACGCTGCAGATCCTGCCTCCTCCTCGTGATCGTTGTTCCGAGGACTCTCCATATACGTTTTGGATGATATATTCTAGTGAGAGTGTCTTGGGTTAGGATGGGGTTGAGAGATGCTTTGATGTATTTTTTTGTGCTTTCTGGTTGTCGGTGTTGGATTTTGATGATGATGATGTATCTCTTTTTGATGATATTTAGCGCTTGATATGATGTATCTCATATATTCGATGTGATATTTTTTTTTGGATGTACTCATGTTGTCTATATATATATATATATGTTCATCATCGTTCACTTTATCTTTTATTCGTCGTGCAAATTTTAATATTCGTTGAATATATTTGAAATGTGATATCGAATCGACGCATAAAAAGTTGGTTAAATGGATTTAAATTCTGTAATTTTATAGAATTGTTCTCCGTGCACAAAATTAACCAAGAATATTGAATATTGAAGAGTATGTTTCTTTATTCAAGAAATGAATAATGATTTGGTGTTTTTGATGATTTTGAATTTTTTTTTGATAATGGAAAATTTGGCACACCTTGTTTTGATTTCCACAATTTTTCCCTTGGTGTCAAGTTGGTCCATTGCCTTTGTCTACGACTCCCGATGTAGGATTTTACATTTCCTAATTGTTGTCGTTGTATGCCCCCCGTTTTTGGGATAATGCCAAAGGGGGAGAGATAATGATAATAAATAGCGCAAATGAAAATTTAACTCAATTTCCAAGAATCTAGTTTGATATGCTAGATTCAGGGGGAGTTAAGATACATATAAGGATTTTCAAAATCCGATATTTCAAAAATCAATTCACTTTATTTATCTTACTCGTCTGCTTGATGCAATTCATTTATATTCATTTTGGAATTAACGTGTCATCAATGCAGGGGGAGTAAGTATTTTACATTTGAATTATTATCTTTGATTATTATTTATGTTGGTTTGTCATCACCAAAAAGGGGGAGAATGTTGAATATTGGACTCCCCGGATTTGGTTTTGGATGATGAGCAAACATAAATAATTCATGATCTAACAATTTGTGAGCGCAGTATTGGAGATCGTCGCCAATTTCACGTGAACATTCAAAGCGACATCTCAACACTTTCCAAAGCTCAGTTTCATGCCTAAAGCTTCGTTGAAGCTCTTGCGACGCTTTGGAAGTAATGAAGATTCAATCGAAGCTCTCAAAGACCGTTTATTAAGGTTTTATTTGTAGTCTTTTAGTTTCGATTGATAGAATGTTAAGCCTTGAGTATATCTTACGTTTCTATCTTCATTACGCTCATTTCGTAGCTCTAGGATTCTTGCACAAGTTCACTCTAACTTCCTCGAAGCGTCGCGCTTCGATTCGGACTTTGTTGTGCATGTTAGTTGGTACAAGAACAAGTACTGACCGACTAGATGGTGATCTAGTCGGTCGGCCACTGTTCTTGGACCGACTAGTTTCTGTCAGTTAATTCTTAGCTCTTTACTGTTTACAGTTAGTCGGTCTATGTTGACTCACCGACCGACTAGTTTGTGAACTAGTCGGTCAGTGAAGCTTCTTTGACCGACTAGTTGAGACTGACTGTTCACTCTAAAATTCTCCTAAGCTACTGTTTACCGTTAGTCGGTCTAAGAACGTTTGATGACCGACTAGTTGACAATCTAGTCGGTCAACTTTTGTTCTTGGACCGACTAAGTCAACTTGCCTTCAGACTATGTTGTTTTGCCTCTTAGTCGGTCTACGTTCATTGGATGACCGACTAGTTGTGAAACTAGTCGGTCAGACAGTGTTCTTGGACCGACTAGTTTTCTAGGTCTGAAATTCTATCTCTTCTCAGATCTGCTCTTAGTCGGTCCATGCTTTGTGACTGACCGACTAGTTGATGAACTAGTCGGTCAGTGAGTGTTCTTTGACCGACTAGATCTCACAGATTTCTTTCCGTTGGAGATTGACCTAACTTGTTTTTATGGGACCCTATAAATACGAACCTAGGTCATTTCTATCTTCAATAGAGCTGTCATTAAGAGATTCATTGAGTTCTAAAGAGATAGCTATTCTCCCTCAAATCTAAAGCTCTCTTCCTCACAAGAAACCCATTCTCTCTCATTTCTAGATCTAGAGAGAAGCTTGTTCTTGGTGAGCTCTTCAAGCTATTGCTTGATTCAAGTTTCCAAATCTTCCATAGGCACCCATTGCTGCTCATTTCCTTGGTGCTAGGGTTTGGTAACTTCATCTTCCTCAAATCCTTCATTCCACCTTTTGGGTAAGAAAAACTCAAGGTATAGGATTTTGTGGTAAGAGTATTTATTTCATATTAAACTCTTTTATATTGCTTATTGGCTCTCTCGGTTGTGAGAGAAGTTTGTGATCCCGGGTTGTGGGATTCACTTTGCCATTGCATGTATGATTTGATCTTGTGAAGGTTTTTCACAAGATATTCATAGTGGAAATCTTGAGTTAGGGTTTCTAACTCAAGTATCCGGAAGGGATCCGGGTGGTTGGGACGTAGGATCACCGGGAACAAGTCGGGGAGACTTGGGTGGATCCGAACCCATTAACTTCATTTGTTAGCATTGTTAATTTCATTGTTGTCATTCAATTTAAGCTTCCGCAAATTGATTTGGTAGTTGTGTGCAATTTAATTTGGAATAATACGCCTTATTATTTTAAAGTACTATTCACCCCCCCTCTAGTACTTGTGCAGTAGCTGGTAGGGCATTACAGGGAGGCCCTAGAGAGCGTCTACGCCGGCATATGGGGTCCATGTCCAGTTCCTTCCCTGGAAGGCGCGAGGTACTTCGCAGCCTTCATAGATGACTTCTCGAGTAGAGTCATGGTTACTCTCATGGGATCTCGAGAGGAGATCCGTGAGAAGGTGCGGCTATGGAGGAGCATAGTCGAGAGGCGGATGGGTAGACCCGTAGGAGAGATCCGTACTAACGACGTAGAGATACAGGATGTTTGCAAGTCAGAGGGGATCGCGTGCCGATACACCATTCCTGATGGAGACCCTCACGGTGGCGTAGCAGACAGTATGATCAGGATGTTGGTAGAGAAGACACGTGGGCTATTGAGACCATCTGACCTTCCTAGGGAATTATGGGCAGAGACCCTTGCTACTGCGGCATACCTCATCAACTGAACACCGTCACTAGCTGCAGGTAGTTTTATTCCCGAGGAGTTATGGACCGGCAGAGTCGTTGACTTCTCGCACTTGCGTATGTTTAGATGTCCTGTGTGGCCACACGAGAGGGACGATGACGATGTAGGACAGTGCATGCATGATTGTGTCCTAGTCGGGTACGCTGGTGGAGGTGCGAGAGGGTACATGTTATGGTGTCCTAGTACCCGCGAGGTGATTGTCAGACGACACGTCATGATTGACGAGTCTGCAGTGCTTAGGGCGGAGCAGACTCATGACGGTGTACAGAGAACAGAGGACATCCCGGTCCATAGAGAGGATGAGGTGATTCAGATTCAGACTCAGGCAGGTGATCAGACACATGTGCAGACAGACAGGGTGCAGAGTTCATCCGATATGGTCAGTGTCAGTGATCAGCAGGTATCTCACGATGTAGCTCCAGATTCAGTTCAGTCAGAGGTGCAGAGGACATCGGTTTACGAGGAGGCGTTGCAGTCGGTCGTCGTATTGATGCAGTCAGTTGCAGTGCTTGAGGAGACAGGTCTCTCACAGTTACAGTGTGCACGTTATGGGTGCTCTTGAGGAGACCCAGTATGTTGAGGTGTGCAGCTTCAGCTTCATGGTAGAGAGGTCTTTTGAGGAGCTTGACATTAGGGTAGAACATTCGTTGTGCATGCTAGAGCAATCTTCACAGCATGGGCACATGCGATATGGCTCTCGTTTGGCTAGGGATACTTTATCAGGCGCATCTTCTGATACTTCAAAGGCCAGACCGGTGGAGATGCAGAGGAGCAGGGAATCTGATATCGTGGTGGAGCATGTAGACTCCCACGGCAGTGTGGAGACTGCGATGGTGGTCCCAGGTGGAGTTGCCACTAGGGACATGGAGCTGAGAGTTAGGAGGCCACGTATCGAGTGCGTTCTCGCTCGATATAGGGAGGAGGCAGAGCCGAGTGGAGCTCCTTCAGTGTGCACTCATATCTCACTTTCGGCTAGTTCATCACAGGGCATGGCAAGTGAGGACGATCTTCAGAGGCTAGATGTTGGTGCGGCGGACAGTTTGGTGCTTATGTGTGCGCATTCGTGTCTTGAGTCGTCGGTACAGTCAGTTGAGGCGCAAAGCCGATGAACGGCTAGTCTTGATGACAGACATCAGCAGACAGAGTGGATACAGACAGCGTATCGATGTGACCCAGTTGGGGTCAGTCTGCAGAGCAGTGGGGATGACGGCGTGTTTCTCACAGATGATGGCCATGGAGAGCATGAGTTGCTCGCGGACCCGTGGGATGATGATAGGGATATTCATGGATCGACAGAGGGCTCAATGGACACTGGCACGGTGTCATTTGATTTATTCATGGAGTCCGAGCTCGCAGGGTTATCCTCAGAGACAGATGACTTCATCGCAGACATGGCGATGGACGAGGCGGAGATGCGTGAGGCTAGGCTCAGACGACTTCTGAGCTTGGCATGTCTCTCGGAGGATTGAGGCGCCATAGGGCGCGATTTCCGATGCACGTGATGGAGGTTCACATGTCCGATGGTCAAGGCAAGGTGAGTTCATACTCGACAGATATAGGTTGGTGCTGGAGCTGTGTGCTGCAGAGTGTGTGGATTTATCAGCAGGGTAGAGTGTTGTTTTTTAGTGCTGAAAAATCCAGCACACTTGCACATGGCATGGGGCCCTCTCTTTATTGTATGGTTGGGGTTTTTAATGGCTGATTGTTCAGCCAATATACACTTCTTTGTGTGACCGACAGACAAGGACATGCATGCTGAAAAACAGAGCCAAAGTCACATTTTTTGAGGGCCAACGAAGAGGGGCTGCTTGCTGCCATTTTTGAGAGCGCCTACCCTCAGTTTTCCAGAGAGCAGTAACAGAGAGCCCTCTCTCTTTCATTTGGCTTAGGGTCTTGGATCAGAGAAGATAAGGAGAGCAAAGCTAGGGCTTTGGAAAGCTAAAAAGCTTTGCTCGTGAGATCCAAGGTGAGTGTCTGCATTTCTTCTTCCGTGTTTGAGATCTAGAGTCCATTGGGTAGCTTCCTAGTTTGGGGCTATATTACCAAGGAGTGATCTTCATTGGTGTGGGATTGGTCCCTTGAGGAGCTCTACGTGTTGTAGAGGCTTTGTTATCAAGGATTCCCACTTGGTTGAGAGTGTGTGAGCTTGGTGAGAGATCTATGGTTAGGTCTTGTTGCTTGGAGCTGTTCTCTCATTGTGGAGGAAGAAGATGATGGGGTCGGTGTATGCCTTGCTTGATCAGTAGTGGAACCGGGTGCATTGGATGCTGGATGTAGGTTGTTCGCAACCGAACCAGGGTAAATCTCCGTCTCTTTTGAGTTGCTCTTAATTTCGTATTATATTTGCGTGCTTACATTATCTATCGCAAGATCGTCGAGGGAGTTGGTAGTTGGTGACAACTCTCTCTTGTGCCCGTGGGGTGTTTGGTTTTGTGCCTAGGTGACATCTCGGTAGACTTCGGGCTTGGGATTGTTTAGCCACCGTTTCTGCGTATTGTAGGTGGCATTGTGTACCTAGCCTAAGTGTTGGGGAGGTGCACGGGAAACCAACAACATGGCCCTTCAAACACGAGGAAACTCACACACCCATGCTTGTGTATATGTGCATTTGCACACGCATGTATGTATATGTATACACTTCTACTATTGTATTCTAAACACTTCTTGCAATCCAAGCCTCCACTAGACCATCATTTATTTTACCATTACATTATTACAAGATGCATTATCACCATCAAAGATGACCCCCCCCAAAAAAAAAAAACAAAAAACAAGAAATTTACACACATCTTAGAATTTAAATTAGAAAAAAAATTAATGGAGAGGAAGCATCACTATAACCTATCATATGTAGTAGGGGTGGCAAAATGAGCCTGACCCGACCCGACCCGAACCCGGCATCCTAAACCGGGTATGGGTAGGGGCCAATACGGGTCAAGTAGGATACAGGTTGAACCGACCGGGTCGGGTCTGGGTTTGGCATGTCAACCCGAATGACCCGAATTCGACCCGGTTTACTTTCTCTATTTATATAAAAAATTTTATAATAACTTCAATACACAGTTGTAATTGGGAGTTGTGCTTGTACTATTGAATTTTTATCCTCTTCTTTAAGATGTCTTGTATTCAATTCCCTTTACATACAACTTTTTAGTTAATTTATTATTTTCATTAAAAAATGTTAGCGTTAATTATACTTCATTAATGTCATCGGTGTGGTTTAAGCGACGAGCTACCGGAAATTATGCAGCACTTAATAAATTGTCGGTGGCTCTTAATAAACAGCTGGATATCGAAAAAGGAGCAGTTGTGTATAAGTCAAATCTTAACCCGACGGGTTAACCCGAAACCGACCCGGAAATTTTCCGGGTCACCCGAACCCGACCCGGATTCAATCCGGGTCGGATTAGGGTTTACCCCTAAACGGGTCGGGTCAAATCTGACCCGACCTGAACCCGAAGCCACCCGACCCGTTTGCCACCCCTAATATATAGATTCAAACCATAACCTACAACATGTAGATTTACAGTGAAAAGTGATTATTGATTGTTCAGTGACATATTCACAGTGTGACTATGCTAAAAGAATCACAAATTTTTATTATAATTTACTTACATGTGCAAAACTCTGGTATATAAGTAGGAACACATGCAGAAATGCATCTAGGGTTAGCAAAATTAACCCAAATCGACCCGACGCAATATGAAACTAGCCTCTTAAACCATGTATGTGTAGGGGCCTAACCGGGTTGGGTTGAATTCGGCTCGACCAACCCGAATAATATCCGGATCGGATACCAGTTTGACATATCAATCCGAATCAACCCGGATCGTACCCACTAAATTTGCAACACTTGTATAAATTAAACATTAGTTCTTAACCTTAATTTTTTACCCCCACATCTTCAACCTCTACTCTCATCTGAGATCTCTCCCTCCTATCGCTTTCAATCTTAGTGCACCCTTCTTTCTCGCCCATCAAGGCCTATCCTTCCGATGATCTGAGATATATCTCTCTCTTATCTCTTTCAATCTTAGTGCACCCTTCTTTCTCCTCCATCAAGGCCTCTCTTGCCGATTCTTCATTGTCTCATACTTGCCACCATTGGAGTCGGAGTCGTCGGAGCCGCTACCTGCCTTCCTCTTCCCCTTCGAAGAAACCCTATATGACATGAGCATATTTTGATTTGGTTAATGGTTCGACGAGGATTTGATGTTAAAAATTTTAAAACCCTCGAATCACATTTTTTTTTGTTTGGGGGGGGGGGGGGGGTGTTGGGCTAGAATCCTTGTTTTGGCTTTGTTATTTTTGTGTGCTCTATAGCGTGAATTCCTTTGTTAATTCAATCATTAGTCGTTTCTTGAATTCTTCATGCTTTAATTTATTCATGTTATTTTAATATACAAAACATTTTTGATATTTTGTTCATTGCATTGTAATTAATTAATGGACTGAGAAGCTTTTCTTGTGCTACTTCTTCTTCTTGTTCTCATGACGACGGCCGTATCTTGTTGTCAGAGCTCACCGTCATCTTCGTGTCCATCACCACCCACCGCAGCCACCAACAAGCTCGTCACATGATGGCTGTTGTTGACTCTGATGCAGACTAATCAATGAGTTTTCAATGAGTGTTGAGGAGTTTACGATGATACTAACTAAAACCCAAATCCTGCATGCACATAACCCGAACCCGACCCATCAGCCGTGTCGGAACCAGGCCTTTGGAATTATGTGGTCACAATTCAATATTAATAAAAAAATAATATTATTAAATTAAACAACTTAAAAACCAATCAATACCTTACAACAATTTTTTTCGTGGTTGCATATAACCACATAATTTTTTTCGTGGTTGCATATAACCACATATTCTGATATTACATCATAATGTCTTCATTTGGAATTTGATAAAAAACTTCTTTCTCAATGTATGTTATCAAACAATTATTAAGCCGCTTATCCGCCAATCGATTACGTAGGCGAAGTTTCACAATCTTCATAGCTAAAATGCTCTCTTTACCGTTGCAATTGAAATTGTAATGTGATAAGCCTAAAAACCAATGGATACACCAAATGATATATTTTTGCAACCATTTTTTCAGCAAGACTGGTAATTTCTTTGACGTCAAAGAAGTCACTAGAGCACATATCAAAAATATAATTGTCAAGCTGATTTCCAAGTGTTACAAGTTCTATGATAAAGAAATCATTTGCATATATATAAGCCAAGCAGATCAATTTTTCTTTCTTAAAAGCAAATAATGAATTAATGTGACTAAAGCATTCCACACACAGAAGCAACTTTGTATTAATCTTAGAAAAATGGTTATTAAGCTCCTAAAGTTGCATGTCTATTATGCTATAAAATAGTTCGACACGATAATGATGCAAGTTTGTCATTTCTTTACCTTTCCGTTTTGGAAGTCTATGAACCTTGAACTTATCATCCACAGCAGGAATACCAATTTCAAATTTATTGTTGAAAGAAGAGATCTCATTTAACAAAGAATCACATCCATCATCTCTCATCATCTGTAGCATCAACTTGCAAACCTGTACTATTCTCATTGCATTCTCAATATCCTGATATTCTCTTTGCAATAACTATGACAATTCATATGTAACTCCAAGAATATATACCATGACATGCAATATGAATATGAAATCAAAAGATTGCATAACATCCATCAAAAGATTGGATCATTCACTACGTCCTTCATAACAATCTCAAGTACTTAATTACATAGGAATACATATTCATGAAACTAATTAATAAAATGTAATGTGAGCTCCAACGAGTGTCATCCGACATCTTTAAGGCAGATTTCTGATTCAAACCACATTCACTAATCAACTCTCAACTCTATAGTCCTTCAAGAACTTTATTGTGTTAGATGTGTTTAAAAGCACCACTCCTCTTACATGATGCTCCAACAGTATTCAAAATTCTTGAAACAAATTCAAAAAGAGACTTTACTTGAAAACGGTTTTTTGCGACAGACACTAAAACCAAGTGAAGTTGATAAGCAAAACAATGCACATAAAAGGCATATGAGTTGTCTCTTAGGATAAGTGTTTTCAAGCCATTATATTCACATTGCATATCACTTGTGTCATCATATCCTTGACCACGTAATATCGATATACTTAACTGATGTCTAGCAAATAATTCTTCCAAAGCAACCTTAAGTGAAACATTAGTAGTAAAAAACATGTTGAATACCAATGAATCACTCAATAACTTGTCCATATTTGTTCACATATCTTAAAGAGTCGACTATTTGTTCATTTGTTGCTATATCACAAGCCTCAACAACCAGAATAGAGAAATAAGAATTATCCACATCTTTTATAATGGCATTTAAGGTCTCAGTTGCAACAATTCGACAAATCTCCTTTACACCTTTGGTGAAGTCATCTATAGCCTTTAAGAAGCATTAGCAAACGACAGATTCTTAACTTCATTATTGTAATCAGCAAGAAAGTGAAAGAGCCCAAGATAATTGCCTGATTCAATGATTTTTTTAGACACATCGTGACCATGAAATGGTAACCCTTGGTGCAAGAGAAATCAAACACAGTAAGTGACGACAATAAACAACACTCGATATTCTATCTTATCCTTAAAAAGCTTACTATTAAACATTGCAAGAATACTATGTGGTTGATTCATCAGGCCCTCATATTTATGCCTTACTTCATTGTAAGAACCGTTGATCTTTCCAACATGAACCTCAATTCTTTCTTTTTTAGTTTCTAAATCCAGGAATCACCTATACATTGAGAAGAACCAGTTTGACGTCATAGTTTAAAGAGATAATAAAACAAACAAAATGCAACATCTTTGACTATGCTATACTCTAGCATACTAGGATACTCATTGAACCAATTAGGGTTGAACATTCGTGGGTTTTTTCATTGGGAAATCATGACCAATGAGTTGAAAAGGACCCTTCTGAAAGTAAGATCTTCGAACCTTATCCCTAATGTTGACATCATAACTCCAAATTGACAGTCTAAACCCATGGTCTGTAGGAAGAGTTGATACGTAGACTATTACATAAATTTTATTCAAATCAGGGGCTTGTTGCTTAGTAGATTGAGATGAATCATTTATTGACTTTCTTTTGAAGTATCTCTCCATTTAAAAATATTTTACAAAGAACAATTTAAATTAGAGCTTTAGAATAGATTCGAAACACAACATTACATGTATTAGAACACAAAAATTATCCATAAACATCTAATTACATCAAAATAATAATAAACATCCAAATCATTAAGGACCAAAAAAGTTTGGGAGGTCAAAAATCATACATTGTTCATAAAGATCACAAATTTTCACACAAACAATTTAGCGGTTGCTATATATGAAGAGAGGAAAATCAATCACAAAAATTTAGATCCAAAATACTTAAATAAACTAGAAATCACATAAAAATATATCAAAAAAAATAACCACAACTTTTTTGGTTATTAATCAGGATTCTTACTGAGGGTCTATTAGGTGTTTAACATGTTTGTTTTGTTAAATTCTATATACCGAAGCTGGTTTTTTGGTTATTTGTTAGTGAATTGGATGTAATTTTTGCAAAACTACGATAATTGAGTTTTCTGTTAGATTACATAATAAAGATATATTTCCTAAAAAAGAATAAATTTAATTCTCATCACCTTCCAAAGATCCAAACTTAATCAGCTTCTCAGAATCCTGCTATCTTGGATCATCAAAAGCCTACTAAATTGTATGTTACTAGCTTATAGAGGCTGATGACATGGAAATTCTTTTAAGCTATATTATGCGCTCCTTTTATTTAACCTCACAAGGTTGATTAATTACCAATTGATTTTAAATTACATGGGCATTGAATGTTCATGGTTGATGAAACTCAGAAGAAGTAAGGGACTGGCCATAAATCTCAATTAGTCCGTTGGCAAGTAGGAAAAGTTAATGATTACGAAGTTTAAGCGCGTTCAGCAAAAATCAATATCCGAAATTCTCCGACATTACACAAAATATAATGATAAATAGAATAAAATAAAAGAAGTCTAGTAGCAGCAGGAAGATAACAAAATTTGTTATAAAGAAAACTGTGTTTGTTTTTAATTAATGATATAAAACAAAAAAGGACAACATATATATACACAAAAGCAAATAAAGATAAAAAGGATGTAAATATCTGATGATGATCTACAAACCGAACTTACATTCCCTGAAACAAAGCAAGGGAACGATTGCAAGTAGTTCCGACCAAGAATGTCGACGCAATCGGAGTAACGAGAAGCTCCGGCCAAGAATCTCGATGCAATCGGAGTAACTCGAAGCAGAGTAGATCGACAGAGATAGAGTCGAGAACGAAGGTAAGGATTTGAGCGGAGTGGCCGAGCAGGCCGAGCGACAGAATTAGGAAAAAAGGAGCAGAAGCCGTCATGTTGGAAGATGAGGAGAGAATTAAAGGTAAAAAAATTAAAAACCTCTCTAAAGCCATCATGTTGGAGGATGAAGAGAGAACACAGGTAAAAAAATTTGAAAACCTCTCTTTCTTTCCTCTACAGCCCCTCACCCGTCTGTCCCAATGTCACATCTCCTTAACTGATGGGCCCGCATCTTGAATTGGACAGCTCAAGGCAATTAAAAGCCAATAAATGCAATGGCAACATGATACAATTTATCATCTAGCGGGTTTGGTGATTTTTGTCTGGGGGCTCGTCCCATCATTTTAGTCAGATCTCAGATCTCAGCTGACCCATCCCATTTCTTTAATGAGAATTGCTAATTACACCGAAGAACTTGCGGTGCATGTCTTATCTTTTGCTATTTTGAGAAAATTTTTCGTTTCTGATGTGATTTTCAAGACACTTGATTTGAAATTTATTCCAAATCTAACAAAAAATAGTACACGCACCGCAAAGGACTGTGGTGCATGTAGCAGAGCCATTCTTAAATTTTCCCTATAATATAAAAATTTATACTTCAGAAATTTTTAGAGAAATGCTGCATGCACCTTATTCTTTGAGTTGCATGTCCTTTATTTTTGCAAAAAAAAAAGAATTTCACATCCATGTCTAATCTTGCTCATACTTTGCCATGAATGGTAAGCTTTTGCACTGACTCCAATCTGCACCTCAAAGAATGAGGTGCAGATAGCAATCCTCAATTTTTATGGGGACCCGTGCCCCCATACTGATATGTTTAGTTCAGCCCCTGCCTGTCAAGTAAAACGGGTCGGGGTTAGGTGATCCCAGATTTTATGCGGGTCCGGTAAGGGTTTTAGGTTCCCGATCCGAATTGAATCTGGATGATGTTTGGATAGACGACTAAATGGATCGGGTTACACCAGTACCCACCAATTTACCACAAAAATTGTTCCATAAAATCTCAATACATTTAAAACTAAAAACAAAATGGAAAAAAAGGTAATTTGGTTGATAATATAAAACACAACGTTTTAAGCTTTGATTACGGGAAAAAATATCTATGTAGAAAAGACTGGGATGAATTTACACACACATAACCAACATTATATAAATATATTCTATATAAATAATCTAAATGAAATTAAAAGCTGAAATCAAGTTCTACATTAGTTCATCCCTGGTTTCCCACAAAAGGGAAGAAACAGAAGCGAACCAAAAGGAATGCTCAGCCGTATAGTGCTAATCAATTTCTGTTAAGATGGTTTTTACTTTCTGTTAGATCCGTGCGCGGCTAAAGAGGGGAGAGAATTACTTTGCGCACAACAAGTCATGGAGAAATTTCTTTGCGCACAACAAGTCATGGAGAAATTACTTTGCGCACAGCAAGGAGGGTTTTCTTATTTTCTATTTAAACTAGGGCTAGCCGTCATTTGTTTGTATGCTTGATATTTGATATTTTCTATTGAGCGTCCTTAGATTTAGATCTTAGATTAAACGAGTGCGGACGTCCTCTCCGGCGTCTTGGGAGTAGAGCACACCTCTTTTATGCTCAAATATCTTGTTATTTCCATTGTTTTATCTATTAAAAATCGTATCTTTGTTGGTTCCTAACATTTTGGTATCAGAGCGACGATCTTGACATTCATGGAGGTGGCTACCACCAAAAAAATTGAAGCTCTGGAGGAGAAGTTCAACGGCGAGATCGAGGAGATAAAGAGATCGTTGACGAGGAACAAGGAGGCCGTAAAGAAATTGACATCTATCCACCAATTAACGGCAAATCAAGCGAAGCACGACGAACAATTTACAAAGATCTTCTCCCTCTTGGCGGCTATTACACAAGGTGAAGGAAACCCTAAATCGACGTCAAAGGCGACATCTTTGGACGAGAAAGGCCCAGATCTGAAATTCTCAGATCCAGATCTGAAATTCTCAGATCCATATCTGAAATTCTCAGATCCAGATCTGAAATTCTCGGATCCAGATCTGAAATTCTCGGATCCAGATCTGAAAGTCTCAGATCCAGATATGAAATTCTCAGATCCAGATCTGAAAGTTACAGATCCAGATCTGAAATTTTCAGATACAGATCTTCAAGTTTTCAAATCTGAAATTTTCAGATACAGATCTTCAAGTTTTCAGATCTGAACCTTTCAGATCTGGATTTCTTCAGAACGGCAGTGAAAGCGGTGGAGATCATTTTCATCCTTTTGATCCGGGAGGAGATATGCAATACGTGGAATGGATGGCACACACACTCCATGCACCACCTTGAGGACAATGTGGATTTTCAGGGTCGGAGTAATGTTAGATCCGTGCGCCGCTAAAGAGGGGAGGGAATTACTTTGCGCACAACAAGTCATGGAGAAATTACTTTGCGCACAGCAAGTCATGGAGAAATTACTTTGCGCACAACAAGGAGGGTTTTCTTATTTTCTATTTAAACTAGGGCTAGCCGTCATTTGTATGCATGCCCGATATTTGGTATTTTCTATTGAGCGTCCTTAGATTTAGATCTTAGATTAAACGAGTGCGGACGTCCTCTCCGGCGTCTTGGGAGGAGAGCACACCTCTTTTGTGCTCAAATATCTTGTTATTTCCATTGTTTTATCTATTAAAAATCGTATCTTTGTTGGTTCCTAACACTTTCATACTAGAGAAACCTATGGATAGAGTACCGAGTCAAAAAAGGGACCAAATATTTATGTGGTTAACATATCTGAATAGCGAGAAACAAAAGTGAACAGAATGATCACCCCTGCAGTGCTAATCAATTTCTATTAAGATGTTTTTGTACTGCATACAGGATAATCCTACTGATTACTGATGGGGTACCAGTCACCAAGGGATTTATGGTTGACAAATCTGAGTAGTTGCTGCTAAGTGCTGGCCATCAAACATATACCTCTGACTGCATTTAGTATCAAGTAGGAAATTATCTACAGACCAATAAAAAACTCAAATTATGCATTAGTTTGCAAGAAGAATGTATATGAATGTCTGTACACTAGAACATCAAATTACACGGTCAAGCACATCATGCAACTGGAATGAAGAACCTTAGTTTAAGTAGAGCATGTTCCAGCATGTCAAAACCACCAAAAGATTATCTTGTCAAACAACATGAACAGACTGGCGTTTGTCAAACAACATACCCAAATTGCGGTTTGAAAGAAAATACATGTTAGTCCATTCAACAATATCTTGTCAAACAACATACACAATTGAAAGAAAATAGATGTGAGACCATTCAACACTATGCCGCTCAGATTCCTTGATGATGAACCTAATACAGCACAGCCACAATGATACAATCTAGGATTTTTATTATATAAATCCACATATTCATGGCTATTTTTCAAAGAATCCCTAAAATCCTGTTATATACGATTTAATTTCTAATTTGATTACGTTACTCGAGAAGAGTCTCCCTTAACATATTTTCTCAAGTCTGGTTAAATACTAACCAAATCCAATTAAACCGGAGTTAACCCCATTTCACTTTAGGTATCATGTTTCAAACAGTAGGTTTTAAGTTGGGGTCGGGAAACTTAACGGGGTTGGTTTGGGGATAGACGATAGAGAAGAGAGATTAATGGAGAGGGGGAGAAGGAGATCAGAGGTGGCGATGGTATGGGAGAGGAGGATGACGAGGCAACGGCAGCGGCCGCGTGGAGGAGGAGGAGACGGTTTGCGGGAGGAGGCGGATGGAGGGCATGGCAGGTTGGAGGCGGTAGATGTGCTAGATGGGGTTTAGAGAAGGGGGGAGTTTGAAGAGGAGAAGGAATGATGAAGAGAAGGTTAAAAACAAAGCATATTATGTTAATTTAAATGTAATATACCTTAAATTTAAACAAAAGTTAACTAGGAAAACTATTTTTACGTAACTTAATCAATTTGGGAGACCAACTCGTAAATAACATGATTTGAAGGACTCTTGTTAAAATAACCATAAATAGGGGGGACCTATATGAAAAAGCCTACAATCAAAACTAACATTAGAAAATCTATTAGCATTTTGGAGGACTATGAGTGAGTGAGTGAGTGAGTGGTGGACCATGATTGCATATATCTCAAGATGATTATGCTTGTTAAAATAACCATAAATAGGGGGGACCTATATGAAAAAGCCTACAATCAAAACTAACATTAGAAAATCTATTAGCATTTTGGAGGACTATGAGTGAGTGAGTGAGTGAGTGGTGGACCATGATTGCATATATCTCAAGATGATTATGCTCTTGAAGATACGAAATTTTACAAATTTACACACCATTGGATCGAACACAGTAATTTGCATATAAGTTGCTCCCAAGTGTTATACAACAAATAATTAGATCTAGGAGCATGCCTACATTCTATGTAAATTTTCCGTAGAAATATGTATATATCAAGGTTTAAGAACTCGGGTTCGGTCATTAGAAAAATTTTAGGTTTCAAATAATTTTGTCCTTTTCGTAGATTTCGTTTTAAAATCCGGTTTCGGATTTGTGTGTGTGTGTATGTGTGTTTCTATAACAATATATTTATAATATTTTTAAAAGAATTTTAATAAATTTTAAGAATTTTTATAATATAATTTTTAGAATTTCAATACAATTTGAAGTTTTTATAATTTTTAAAATTTTAATAAATATTTTTATGTATACAGTTAAGATAGATTTGTGTATTTAAACACAAATACATAAATTATTGTAAAGAGTGAGGTTTCAACCAAAATTATTTGGTTTCAGCTGAAACCGACCGAAACCGACCGAAACCGAAACCATTTGGTTTCGAAATGGGTTCGGCTGAAATTGACCGAAAAAATGGTTTCGGCTGAAACCGACCGAAACAAGCTGAAACAAAATTTCAACAGCAGCAGTTTCGTCTTGTACCCCTTCAAAGCCGAAACAAAATGACTGAAACCCAGTGGGTCCGGTCGAAATCTTACTCGAAATGCTGCATATATAGCTTGAAAGTTGAAACTATTTCGTTGTTCTATTTTTCATGATTATATGTAATAGAAAAAACACACAAAATACTTGCATAAGAAATTACTGCAATAGTTAATCTTCATTAATTTTGAAAATAAACAGTATACCTTGCCAATGAGAATAATCTTTTGTGAGTTCTTCTCAACAACAATTTCAACTTGTATAAAATCTTTGGAGGTGGGCCTGCTAATATAGTTAATGACATTGACCTGTAGTACGGAGAAATATAACATTGATATGCTATGTTTATTATTCAATTGATGTCTAAAATTTCCTGAAAGCAACATATACGTACCTGGCATGCATATGGGATTTCTTTTCTATATTGCATGAAGATTTTCTCCCTTACAATTTCACCAACAAAGAATCTTTCAGGGTGTTCACTAGTTATATCCTAAAACAAGAAAGGAAATGTAGGATAAGTCAGAAATGGATGCCTCGAAAGTAGTATCAAAATCATATTATCACAAAAGCTTAACCAGAAAGGGCATCTTCTTATTCATTAACATTATCAGGAGGTAGAACCACATGCATCTACACATTTCTGAATTAGTGAATATCATAAAAGAGAAAGATAATGATGGTTTGAATAGTCCGGGTTTCTATATCATTCATTCATTAACAGGCGCTTAAAAACAATTGAGCAAATGAGTGTCTAACATATATTATTATATCTTGCATATGCTAATGCACTGGTTTTGCAAACTGTCCTAGATCATGACATGACATTCAAAACTAAACTACTAAACAACTGTAACAAGAATATTAATCCCATGGTATTTCTATTAACAGCGAACATAATCGAGTAATTCTTGATGGTATGATTCTCTACAGGATCATAAATTTTCAAAAGAGTAGAGAGCTATGAACGTGTCTTTGTCGATTGACAAAGCACCATGAGCTACCTAAAATCTTAGATGAAAGAGAAGAATATCAAGTAATGAAGTATATTTATACAATGAATTACCAAGTACCAATTATGTATAATTAAACATATCCAACTGGAGGAAAAAAACACGTGTATTAATATCACAAAGGGTATCGATATTGCCAGTTTCATGAACAGAAATAATAAACTGACCACCAAATGTAAACTTGTAGGTACATCCATGTAAAATTGGCAAAAGCTACTAAGACCATATGTAACTGGTTTTGCCCCGAAAGTCATTTGACAGTCTGACTGTTCAGTATTGCACTTTGTGCTGGTAATCATGTGCACATTAGCTATGACATGACCGTGACATGAGATAATGTAACAACCAAGTGGTCCAAAATGATTAGGAAACAAGAATGGAGTATAGTGCAAAAAGATCTTTTGGTTTTTTGCTTGAATAAGGCATTTACCTGCTCCGTTGACAAGCTCCAAGAAGGAACTCAATCTTGTAAGTAGTAGCTATTTCAAAAAGGCAAATAAAGCAAGTAGATACCTTCTGGGAGGGAAAAATTGAGGAGAATTTCGAGCGCTAACCAAGGATTGGGTTGACCACATGAATATGTTCCAATTTTAGCATGTCTTCCCATCATTTATGGGTTCAAATCGATGATGGATCACAAACTTCTAGACCACGTGTTGATACTAAAAACATCAAGGAAAATTAAATAAACTCATAAAGAAATAACAAAAATCTTAAATACATTTTGCATAGTTTTGGGGCTTGCCAGCAATATCCCTTCCTATTAGGGGGTTTGGATAATTTTTGCAGAAAATAGCCCTCATTTTCAATTTGATCTTTCACGTGAAAACTTTGTTTTGGGGCAATCCCGGAGAAATAAATAAGCTAACATCATTCTTTATTTCAGAACGATTTTTTACAAGTCTAGAACAAGGAAAACCTGAAAATTGGACTTTTCTTCTGGCTTCTTTAAGAGATCCTGAATGGCTTGAGCGAGGCTTGCTTACATGACCGTTCATCTAGGGCTCTGTGTTCTTTCCATGGGTACGTAGGGAATATTTACCATCACCTTCCATATCATTCCATCACAACTGACATTACCGTAGGAGCCATAGCTATTTTCATACCGTTTTCAGAGAGTGCAAGAATAACCTGTCTAAGATGATAATGAAAAACCAACTTGTAGGGTAACATTCAAGGAAGACATATTAAATTACTCTGCTGGTCCTCAAGGATTCGTGTGCTCATTATTGTGTGCCTCGACCGTTACAACTTATGAAAGATACCCTTCAGCGTCCAAGGGATTAACCATCCCAATGCTTAAAAACAAGGATGCCTTATCTGAACATGGACTCCTCTATGACTAGTTATCTTCCCACTCTTCATGCACAGATAATGAGGAACCAAGCAATTATGTTTTTCTCTGATGTTTTCTCCAATGCTACCAAACATAGGGTCCATGAAATTGCAAGAGACAAACAGCAAGGCCACACAAAGAAGTCAAGCCAAAGATCTTATCATTGCTTTTCTTCCTCCATTGCGTCTTCTATGTATCCTTCATGGATTCTTTTTTAATCCAGATACAACGTTACAGAAAAATCTGGAAATATGGATGCTATGATGCATGTAGAGTATCTTGCAAAGTATGAAGTTACCATTTATCATCCATTGTAGCACAAACCCCATCAGTGTGGAATGAGGTCAGAAAGAACATGGTACAATTCTGGTTTTCTGTATTGAAATAGTCCCCATCGATCTTGGGTTATAGTTCTCTTAATTAAGATTGATGAGATATAGATAGTTCGTGCATTACAATAACACAAATATTGATGCCACTGCTTTGCTTCATACTAGAAACATGATAGTAACATATAAACTATATATCTAATGCTGATAACATATTTGATTGCATATTGAGATCCAGAGTCCTAGATCTAGCAAACCACATTCTTTTTGCGTGTTGATCTAGGAGCGAAAAAAATTCTAAAAAAATTCTAACACCATAAAACTATTAATTCTCCAACAACTCGATCAACACATACAAAGCACATATCTTTGGTGTATTTGGCTCTAATAACACAAAAATCAAAATGAATGGTGCTGATTGTTAAAAAGAGTGAAGAGTGAGCTTTTCGGGCTGTCGTATGAGAGAAGCTCTTATATCATATGATACCCATCAATCTCATATGTATGTATATCCGATGAGACAAGAAAAGAAATAGTTTGCAAGGGAGAAACATCAAGATTTAGAATGAAATTTTTTTATTCTTTTTAAAGGATTTAATATTAAGCAAATGAAAATTGACTATTTAAAATTTAAATTTAGCACCAAGGGAAAATGAGGGTATGTGTTACATCAATGGCGAAGTACCTAGGTGTTTTCATTTCTCTATATAGGATCAATTATTTATTGTGATGCTAGGACAGATGGAATGTTCAAATGAGAATATTTTTCATATTAAATAAGATATCATAAGCATATTTGGTTATATATCCGTCTTACAACATGTACCCTTCAGGTTCACGAATACTATATGATCATATAATTGTTCATAAGCACTTTTCCACATTAATAATCATTTTTGAAAAACAAGAATGTTGACACAATGAGTGATTGAGTAATAAAATGCTAAAAGACAAGAGTAAGAAACGAGTGCATTTGTAAGATAGATTAGAGATATCTAATTGAGTGTAAATGATGCACTCTTCCCTTTTGTTTTCAAAGTTCAATTGCTTATTTGACTATCCGCTAGTTTACGAGGTTTTTGAATACATCAGTACTCCTAGATCGTGGTTACATCGATTCCTGAGCTTAGAAAACTTATGGAAATACCTCAGTATAATTTGACACAATTATCGGCAAAGATAATACGACTTCTTTTTTGTTAATGTAATATCAATCATAAGGACGAACATAAATACTACATGGATGATGGAACTAGTAATACTTGAAAAAAATTGCCTAGGAGTATCTTCATCTCATCAAGTGATTATTCCAACAATATAAATACAAGGCTGATGAGCAACAATGTAGCTTCATCCAGTGACGTAACCCGGATTTTTTGCCCTAGGTGAAAATAAAGATGATACAAAGAATAATATTTAAAAATACTATTGACTTTCTACCACGAATTTCATGTCAAACAGATGTCATCATGTTGCAATTTCTGTGATGATGGAATTTTATCACATCTAAGAATGCGCTTTTAAGTAATTATTTAACTAATCAAAAAATAATCATACTTATTTTGGATGTTGCTTTGGAAATTTTTTAGAAAAATAATAGCATACTCATGAGGCCATACTAAAAATGATAATATTAACCAATGATAATACTAAGAAATGAAAATGAAAAATTCACTCCAAATAAATGTTTTACTAAATCAAAATATAAACAAGGACATGAAATTTCAATTAAAAATTATAGAAATATATCGAAAAACATTCTATATTAAAATAAATACTAAATTTAATGCAGAACCCGATTTTGCTGCTTAAAACTGAAAAAAACTAAATTTACAATGAATGGTAAAGCAGCCCAATCAAAATCTTGAAGTAATTAGACTTAAATACGGGATCAAATAAATCAAGAAAAATAGTTCTTAAAAATCAATGTTTTAGACAAAAAATACGTCCAAAAAGAGAGAGAACCTAATTCAAGTAAATCAAAATAATCATAACTTGAAGTATGCTACATATGTAGTTAGTCATGGCATCAATTAGAAGTAGAACTAGCTTGTGGAACCCCTAAATAGATTATCAAATTCAAAAAAAATTACAACAGCAAACTCATCCAGATCTAACTGGAAAAATTTGAAAAAAACATAAAAAAACAGTAAAAAAATTTAAATACCTTGAAATCACCAGGTAGAGACCGTAGAGTTTCAGTGTGATTAGAAGGCAATGGTTACGCTGACAATGATGAGATTTGATGGGGTCAGAGAGAGATAAGGATGTGGACCTTTTGAAATTACTCTATTGAGCAACATGAGAAAGAGAAGAGAGCCATAGAGAGAGTGATATGAAATATAATATATAAATTTTTTTTATTTTTTCTTGCCTAGGGCAAGCCAAGGGTAGTTACACCCCTGATGAGAAGTATACTTTTGTTGGATCTAATTGCAAAATTCTACAGATGAACATGTTCAAAAGAATGTTCATGCAAACGTTAGTTTCGACCTTCGTGAATGTACCCCAAAAATTGCTTGCCCAGCTTGCAATGTTTTGTGACGGAATTTATACAAGAGGTTCTTCGTGCAAAACTTAATATAGAATGTTATGACTAGGAAAGAACTTTTGTTGGATCTAATTGCAAAATTCTACAGATGAACATGTTTAAAAGAATGTTGATGCAAAAGTTAATTTAAACCTTCACGAACATACCCGAAAAATTGCATGACCAACTTGCAATGTTTTGTAAAGGAATTTATACAAAAGGTTCTTTTTGCAAAAAATTAATTTAGAATGTTATGGCTAAGGAAACATATTATAAATTTTAAATATGCCCGTTGCAGGTCATGAACTTGCGACCTTTGGGTAAGACGACCCTTTAACCAACTAAGTAATAGTCCAACTTGTATCTATGTATAAACAAAGTTTATGTTTATGTTGCTTTGGGCAGATGCCCAGGGCAACCAAAGGCTAGTTATGCCCCTGGCTTTACCCCAAACCTTTTGGGTCAGCTACATGATCCTATTTCTGGATTTATATTAACTTAACTGCTACCATATTCTTTTAGGTACATGATTCATGTTCTTTTACATCTACCCCTTGCACTGAAGACTCAATTGACTAGGATCCCATCACTAGAAACTAGAGCAATTATTGGTCCACATTGCACTCAAACCATAGAGAGCAAGATATCCTCATCTTATACTCGACTATACCTCTCTAACCTCCCTTACAAGAGCACTCATTTCTTATGATTATCTTTTAGAATTTTGCCACTTAACCACTCATCAGTATCATATTCTTACATTAAAAATGATGGTTAATATTGAGCAGTGCTAATAAACTATTATATGATCATATAATATTCATGAATTTGAAGGGTGCATTTTATAAGATGGACATATAACCAAATATGCATATACTATCTACTTAAATACTCTTTAACATAAACATTATGTCATTTGGACATCTACACAGTCCCAGCATTATAATACACAACTGATCCCACATAAAGAAATGGTCATCCTGATGCATTTATTAGCCATCAATGTAACCAATATTGTCATTTCCTTGTACTGCTAATTACATTCCAAATAGTCAGTTATCATCTGCATAATTCTAAATTCTTTAAAAATTAACCTTTTACATTCTAAATATTCACGTCTCTCCCTTGCAAATTCTCCCTTCTAGTCTCATCATCTGATACAATATTTGTAAAAAAACATGGTGCGAGTGACCTTACCTGGTATTCCTAGGAAATTTCATCCATAAGCGAAGCAAGTAAAGAGATAAAAACTTAAGGCAATCCTTTGGTGTAAACCAATGTTTGAAATAAAAAACCCAACTACAGAACTCAAAATAATCCGTTACATAATGTAACATGGCCTTTTTTATTACGTAATTCCTATGTGTAACCCAAAATCAACGTAGCTCTGTGTTTTTGATGTAACACATGCATTAAGATACACTCAATTGTAAAGTAGTGTATCTATGTTACAGCCAAAAAGGTAGGAAAATATTAAAAAACCTTGATCCCCTTTTCCTTGTTTCCATGTAGATGTGGATGTGGATTTCCTTTGTTTAACAAATATTCAAGTCATAATAATTTAGTTGTTAACTTTTCTTAGTTTATAATTTGTATAAGACTTTAGGTTGTCAGAATTTGCTTTATATTGTTTATTATGCTTTTATGACTTCTTTTGTATTGTTACTCTGATATTTATTACCATCAATGATTGTTCGTTGCTAGTTGCTAATAAATATTGAAATTGCATGTTATTTATTATTACCATAATTTTTATTATTTTTCAGATGTTAAATTTTTTATAATATTTATCCTATTTATCAACAGACTAGTTATTTTCATATTTTTTAAATGAAAAATAAAAAATCAAGTAACTTGTGTATGCATTACGTTATATACATTACATTATGTTACGTTATTTTCAACATTGGTGTAAATCTATGGTGATCTTTTGGTGTAAACCTACGGGGATGAGGAATGTGTTAGGATCCAAAATAAAAAAGACAATTTTTATAGAGAAATCAAAGCTAAAACAAGATAATTGAGCGCAAAAGAGGTGCGCTCTCCTCCCAAGACGCCGAAGAGGACGTCCGCACTCGTTTATTCTAGATCTAATCCTAAAGACGCTCGAGAGAAAATATCATTCATCAAGCATAAAAAATACAAGCGACGGCTAGCCCCATATATAATAGAAAACTAGGGTTACTAGGCAAACGGGCCCGCGCGTGCGGAAGTCTTCATGGGCCGGCGGCTTAACCTTATGCGGCATGGGCCTGGGCCCACGGTTACCTGCGGGAAAATACTCGCATGTGTCTAACATTACTCCCCCAAAGAACCACCTTGTCCTCAAGGTGATGCATGTAAGTACCGGCGGTGCTGCTCCGAGTGGGAGTCATCCTCTCTTCCGATCCCTTCGTCCTCCGCGTCATCTTCTGCGTCTGCTTCCGCTATTCAACACTTGCAGCTTACGACTCGCACAGCGGTGTCCGGGAGTGAAGCGCTCGTCGCACCTGAAACAGAGCCCTTTTTGCCTCTTTTCTGTCATCTCCGCATCGGTCATCCTTCGGAATTGGCCCCCAGCCGATGGTGGATTGTTCTGCTGCTCCGTCTTCTCCGGCCCTGTCCGATCTGCCTCAGTAGTGACCCCTGCTCCGCCGGCTCCAATCGCGGTGCCCCGCTGTATCTGCCCACTATAGCTGTTCCCGCCTCTCCTATCCTCAGTCCGAAAGTCCTCTACCATCTGTGCCATCTCGATGACATCTGACAGCCCCAGAAGCTTGTAGGGCCTCACCGCATCTCGAAGACTAGGTCGCAGCCCCTTCAAGAAGGTGCTCTCCAGCGACTCGTCCGACACCCCATGAATTCGCCCTGCCAGTGTCTCAAATCTCTCGATGTACTCCCGCACCGGCCCCTCCTGCCTGAGGGCATATAGCTGCTCGTGTAGGTTCCCCAGACGGGGATCTCGGAACTTCTCCAGAATCAGGTCCTTTAGCTCCTCCCAGTCGTGAATCTGCTGCCTCCTCTCCTTCCACTAGTACCAACCCAAAGCTCTCCCCTCCATGCAAATAGCCGACGCCTCCAACTTTTGTACCTCTGTCATGCGGTGTGCTGCAAAATACCTCTATTCTATGAATAGACAGGCATGCGGATCCTCTCCTGTAAACAGCGGCATCTCCAGCTTCCGCACCCTGAATTCTCTGCTAAAGTGCCCCTGCTCGGGCCTCCCCTCCTCTCTGTGACGCGGACGGTAGTGCTGTCTCCTCTCATCCTGAGTCTCATACCGCCTAGGTGGCCCTCCTCCGCGGCCCCCATAGTCTCCTAAGTCTTCGTGCCCCTCGTTGCCTCCAAACCCGTCCTCTGGCCACTCATGATAGTCTCTGTATCTCCACTCGGCGCCTGCTGTGCGTCTCTCCTGGTGGTGGGGTGGTGACGGGGTGGTGGCTACCACCTACTGTCGTCAAATCGAGGGTCGGGTGGGTCCCGGTAACCCTCGCAGTAGTCTCCGTGCCCCTGGAGTCCCCCGGGTCCTATCTTCTCCTCAAAGTCGCGTGCCGGTAGCTCCCGAGGCGGCTGTCCGTCGTAAAAAGGCTGAAAATCGCTGCTCGCAGGCTGAAAATCATCGCGCGGGGTCTGCGCCTGTCTGAGGGGCCGCGGCCTGCCTGGGGCAGAGCCACCAGCCCTGTCCGAGCATCTTGGGGGCCCCAGCGGCTCCCCCGGGGGTCGGCGGGGGTCGCCGGCCCCTTTGGGGGCTTCGCCGCCCTCGGGCGAAGCCAGGAGTGCCCGCCGCCTCCCTGGCGGCCCTCCTGGGGGGTGGCGGAGGCCGGGGAGGGGCCGTCGCCTCCTTGGCGGCTCTCCTGGGGGGCCGAAGCCCGGGCCTCCCTGGCGGCCCTCCTGGGGGGCCGAAGCCCAGGGAGGGCTGCCGTGCCCCCCGTGTGAGTCGCGCGCCTGTCGGTGGGTGGGGGTGTGGCCGCCGGTCCATCCTTGCGCTTCCGTCAGCTTTCGCCTCACCTCTTTGCGATAGTCGACCCTCCATGGCTCCTCTTCCTCATCCTCGGCCAAATCATCCACCAAAAAGTCGTTTTTCGGGTCAAAGCTTTCAACTTTTTCCTTCCCCTTGCCTAAAGGTGGCGTCTTTCCCGCTGATTTAGGATTACCATCCCCTATATTGTTCGACGCCAATTGATTTAGGGTTCCCATCAATTGTGCGAATTGTTCGTCGTGCTTTGCTTGATTCGCCGCCAATTGGTTGATGGAAGCCGTCAACTTTGCCATGGATTCATCGTTTGCCGCCAACGATTTCTTGATTCCGTCGATCTCGCTCGTAAATTTCGCCTCCAAAGCCTCAATTTTGTCTTGCGATCTTGTTGAAGCCGCCATGGATCGTCACGTGCTCTGATACCAAAATATTAGGATCCAAAATAAAAAGACAACTTGTATAGAGAAATCAAAGCTAGAACAAGATAATTGAGCGCAAAAGAGGTGCGCTCTCCTCCCAAGACACCGAAGAGGACGTCCGCACTCGTTTATTCTAGATCTAATCCTAAAGTCGCTCGAGAGAAAATATCATTCATCAAGCATAAAAAATATAAGCAACGGCTAGCCCCATATATAATAGAAAACTAGGGTTACTAGGCTAACGGGCGCGCGCGTGCGGAAGTCTTCATGGGCTGGCGGCTTAACCCTATGCGGCATGGGCCTGGGCCCACGGTTCCCTGCGGGAAAATACCCGCAGGTGTCCAACAGAATGGTTCATCTTCCCTCGGTTTGTTATCAGACTAGGACTACTACGTATGGCCAAAATAGGAATAGAGAAAGGAAATGCACAAATAACAGATATTATATAGATCTTAGCTAAAGTTACTTTACCATAGAAATATACACACCTTGGGGTAATAAGCAGGTCCAAAAGGAAGTTTCGACAAAATCCAATCTTTGACATCATCCACTCCCTGACCATACTTGGCACTTACGGGTATGACCTCATCAACTTCTGTGAACTTCTCATACCACTGCAAAAAAGAAAGGATATCATAGTATGTTAAAATCAAGGTACTATATAAGGCCATTTCTGTTATGGACGTTGATACATTTGTTCAAGAGATTATCATGGGCCAGTTTGCTTTTTAAACACCACAATAGTTGGTCAAAAATTGCTCAATTTAACCGTGACAGAACAGAATGAAATCCTATCTTCTGTTCTATGCTTACATTATGTATTATCAGACCATCATCCACAAATATCTATTACAACCGAAAAGAAGGTCGTATAGAAAGGCTACCTGTAGTCGCTTAGCAATTTCTCCCGGCTTAATCAGATCCTTCTTATTCAGTACCAATAGAACAGGAACCTTGTCCTTGAGATCTCCCACGCCTTCTTCAAGCACTTCCTCAATCTAAAATGAATAGGTCAGCACGCACAAGATGACTTTATGTAACTAATCACAGTCACGAGTAACAAGTAATACCTTTTCAGGCACCTTACAAGCATCAACAACAACGAGTACACAGTCTGCATTTACACCAGCACTCCGTACATTTTTCATCATCATAGAATCCAGCTTGTGCATTTTCTTCTCAATGATACCGGGTGTATCATATAATATCATCTGCAAACTAGCCCATAATTCAGATGTTATAACTACAAAACCACATTAGAAAATTATACATCATATGCTACTTTCGTATATATTGTATGATTTCACTAACATCGTTTAAACATAGAACGAATAATACCTGATATTCAGGTTCTGAACATATACCAAGGATTCGATGGCGTGTGGTTTGAGGCTTGTCTGTAACAATTGAGAGCTTTTGACCTATCATTTGGTTTGAAAGAGTGCTCTTTCCAACATTAGGCTTGCCTAAGACAGCAACATATCCTGCATTTACAGTTAGCTCCAAGTTTTTCACCGAGAAACATCTAAAAATGACTGAAGGCAGCAAACAAGATAACGACTTGCATTACGACGAATCTGAATAACAAAATAGCTGAAATGGTGAGATTTCATGTTATTCGTTGTCGATCATCGCTCCCTATTAGAATGAGAATAACTTATCTTAAAGGCAAGTCTATCAAACGGTCGATGTATACTTTAGGTTTTACAATGAGGATTCTCATGTTCATAGTTAAATAAACCAAGTTTTGGCAGAAACCCAAAGGATTCATACCCTAGGAAGCTCAGACACTTCAATCATCAAGCCATGTTGTATCAGATACGTGTCAGATACACGCCTCAAAACGCACAAAACACACGCCTCAAACGCACAAAATGAACATGATACTTCTAATTTTAGTATGCTTTTGAAGAACTTAAGAACTTACTTAATTGTCACTATATCGTGTTGTGTTGTCCCCATATTGGTTTCGGTTTGACAGCTATCATAAAACTTGATAAAGCCTTTTTGGAGCCCTCAACTTTGACTTGTCCTTCCCAATTTATTGGAAATGCTTGGATGAGAGAGTATAATTACAAGTAAGCCGAATATGGCCCAAAATCTTTGCACTTATATAATATGCTCAGTAAATGTGCACCAATGACATGATTTTGATGGTGATGGCACATAATCAAATTGAAAAAATTTAAGATATTGTAGGTGGAATTAAAAGAAAACAATGATCAGGATATGAACATCTGGACTTTAGACCTGAACAGAATAGTACTGAACATGGCATCATTCTACCACCACTTACAACTACTGCATAGAAATTAAGGTCACATAAATCACCAGTGTTATAAAAGGCGGTTTCATTATGCGAGCGGTCTAGTAGCGCAGATCGTATAAGCGGATTATGCGGCCGATTAGGCAGTTTACGCGGTTACGCAAAAATGAGTAACTTAGTATATAAATAAGCAATAAGTTTATGTATATGTGTCTGTGTATATTAAATTAAAAAAGATAGGAACAAGAAAAAATCATATCAAGTTTTAAAAGTATGGATTAATCAATACTAAAACATCAACGCCATTATGACGATTAATACATAAAATAACTAACGTCTAACGTCTAAAGCAATCTACACACAAAACATAACTATTTGGTTTTACGTCCAAATCAAAAGCATGTCAAACATAAGTACTTTAAAATTAAAAAACTGATATTTATATTTAACGTGTCGTGTTTCTTAATGTTTTGGGATTTTTTGTTGCCGATTATGCGTCCGCATATTCGCAAATGCGGTCGATAACATTTATGCGACCATTTAGGCAGCCGACCGCATAATTAAACCGCATATCTTAATTTTCATGCGGTCAAAAGCCGCATTCTTATATGCAGCCGCATATGCGGCCGCATATAACTTGTTTTAGAACACTGTAAATCACAACCGAGACAGAATTTCAATTCAGACCGGAAGTCACCAGTTAACTCAACATTGCTACTGAGCAATTATAACATTAAAGATATTCAAAGCATGCTTGCAAAGAGGCAGCGACATCGTCCGGTATACAAGAACTTGGTAAACACCAGCACACTCTTGGTTGCTTATTATGCAGTCACCGAGACAAGGAATGCCAAAAAGAATTAACTAAATAAGTTAAACATCAAACGATTGGCATCGTCTTTGACAAGAAATGTTTGCCTCTTAACTGGTTTATTCAAATACGTATTCCAATACTCTTGTTAACCATAAACTTAAAAAGGTTGTTCTCTTATCTCCCAACCCTCTTCTACAAGACTACAACACACATATTATGCATAGATATCTGAACTGGCACAAAGCATGGAGATCCACTTGGAACAGTAAAGGAAGCTTCGGCATATACATGGAGTTTCAGCTAGAGTTTGGAAAGTTTGAGACCGTCTACGAGTTTCGGCTTATGTTTGTGAGGCTTCGGCCCTGTTAAAATCAAAATGGGCTGAATGCACATCAGATATGGAGAATTCTATACGGAATAGGATGCATGCTGTTACAATTTGCACTTGTAGAGCCAAAAATACCCATATACCTTTCTTATATATACTCGAAAAATCTACATAGCTTGGTATGCTTTTTCCACCAACACATACATACATATTTAACGGTTAAGAAGGCTGACATGAACATCAGAGTGTTTTAGGTTGAGCATCATCACGATCTCCCTTGACAAGTTATTGTCTTTGGTGTGGTGATTCAAAGAGTGATCATCATCTTGGAAAAACACAGACCACCAACTAACATCAGTTCTCACACCATATCAGTTCTCACACCATACAGATTTATTGTTTGTAATACTGGTTATTACAAAACTGTGCTGTAACAATTGATGTTATCTGTGGGAAGTTCGCATTTGATCCGATGATTCTTTTATGATAGTGAGCGAAGAAGACCGACTCTTCGTCCAGAGTATGTCACGAATGATGAGTTCTGTGATCTTATGAAACAAATAAAGATGTTGACCGATCAAGTAGAACCTTGACCAAGATGCCACAAGAGATGAGGGTTAAGACGATCAAAATGACAGAGATGGAGACATAGTTCATAGATGGAGACAGGTTCAACACGAGAGATGAGCATCAAGAAGAACAAGATAGTGGGGCCCCAAAATCACAATGGAGGGCTCAAGAATCGAACACAAACAAATGAACATGTATTAGCTCAGCATAACATGCATTCCAATCTATCACAATCAGAATCTCAATAATCTTAATCAATGCACTTCGAATTCGGAAGGTGAATCTACATCAACCTATTGGCGAAGGTGATCCTGGAGGTGGCAACTATTGTCGAGATTAAACTACCTAACTTAGACATCTATGATGAGTTGTGAGATTTGAAAGAACACATCATATCTTTTACCGAGATGATGCAATTGTATGATGCGTCCGATGCATATTTTTGTAAAACTTTCTACACTACCTTAAAGGGAGCAGCTAAGGAGCAATACCATCAATTCACCCTGGAACGATATGCAAATTTGCTCAGATGGCAGATGAGCTCATCCATCACTTCGTCGAAGCCAAAAGATGATAAAGAATCACACCCTACTACTCGGATGAAAATGCAAAAAACAAACCGTTGATTGACTTTCTCAAGCAGTTCAACAAGGAGCGAATGATATTAACGAAGTTCCAGATAACATGATATTATGGAGAATGCCCTATTGTTATGTAGTAGTCTTCTTTTTCAAAGAGATGTTGCGAGCTCAATACCAAAATATCGAGGAGATTATAAAACATAAACAAGAATTCATAGATGCCGATGAAGTATTGGCTTTCAAGCATAAAGGCAATGGTGCGAAAGAGAAAAAGATGGAGTGGAAGAAGCCCACAAAAGTAGGTATAATGCTAGAGAAGGGACATTAAAAACATAAGCCACATCGAAATTTTGCTATGCAGAGACAACCGGGGTACATTCTTCTTACAGTGGGACTGATAAGGATCCTTATGAAGGCGAGGATGAACGAAATGCTAACAAAAGATCTGTCCAAGATCCAAGGTGATATGTGAAGCAAGACATGGCAAAATATTACAGTTATCACTGCAGTCATGGCCGCACGATGAATGGTTGATTACAGCTTCAAATGGACTCAAAGCATTAAATGAAAAGGATTAGCTGCTGCAATTCATTATAGGGGATTGTGAATGGCTAAAACTCAGCCTTATCTGAAGCTACTGAAGGACTAAAAAGCTTTTCTGAGGCAGGATCCCCACCAAGATCATCCATGTGATGGCAAAAGGACTGAACATTGAGAATGGATCTATCTCTGTTATGAAGGACTATGCTAGGGGTCTGGCATGGCCCCCTAACTAAAGAGGTCATGGTAAATTGAAGTAAAGATTGGGGATTTGAGCAAAGACTTGACGAGTATTCATGCACTTCACGACTTGGTGTGAAGTTTGAATATTTACAATGTGTGTTTTTACGCGCTAATGCAAGTTGAGAAATACAATAATCATGATCTTTCATATAGGATAAGAGGGCACAAGTGTATCTATTAACGGAAGGCCTATAGGATGTAGGAAAAGTGATAGGGATCCAATTGAGTCCAATTTTATTTTTATTTTTATTTTTATTTTATGGTTATTGTTATTTTTAGGTTTTTGTATTTGACTTGGATTAGATTTTTGTATTTAATTAGGACTTGGGTTTTATTTTATTTTCTTTTTTGGATGAATATAGTCCCAAGTCGAATTGGGTTAGGACAAGGGTTGTAAGCCTATAAAAAGGCCCTAGATTGGTTTATTTTATTTCAATAATGAATGAATTAATCAATGAAAAAATTTCTTCAAACATGAGAAAGGTCCAACTCATTGATGTGAAGCCACAGAATCCTTGGTAAGAAGCCAAGAAACTTAAATGTATAAGTTCTTCCCCAAATCATTCCCAAATTTCTTCTTAAAACCCTATTTCTTTCGTGTTCTCCAACAAATTTGGTATCAGGTCCAAAACGTGATTTGTCCTTTTCTTTTCTTTTTTATAAAAAATCTTTTCTTTTAGTTAAGTTTTATATCAAAAATCAAAAAATCTTATCATTTCTATTTTTATCCTTTTTAACATTATATTCTATCTTTAAGATTTTAGAACAAAAAACCTAACTTTTTTCTCCATCCTATTTCCCATCAATTTTTCTTCTTTTAGTTCGGTTTTAGACCAAAGTTTTTTTTAAAAAAAATCCTTTTTTTCTTTTTCTTCTTTTTTCTTTCTTTTCTTTATTATCACCTTCTTATCCTTAGGATTTCAGATTTAAAAAACATTAAATTTTTTTCATCTTTTTCTCGTCATAAAAAAGACACCCTTTTTTTATTTTTTATTTTTCCTTTCTTCGAATTAGATTTGGATTTTTCAAAAAATATAGAAAAAAGAGATAAACAAAAAAAGAGATCAAAAACATTTCATCTTTTTCTCGTCATAAAAAAGACACCCCTTTTTATTTTTTTATTTTTCCTTCAAATTAGATTTGGATTTTTCAAAAAATATAGAAAAAAGAGATCAACAAAAAGAGAGATAAAAATAATCACAAAAAACAGAGGGGCAAAAACATTTAAAATAGAAAAAAATCAACAAAAATTGAGCGTGGGATGTTCAGACAGATACCAATCTTTTATGGCTTCAAAGATAAATATGAATATGATGATTAGAAGTACCATCTTGATTATTTCTTCTCCTGTTTTGATTTTTCAAACGAATCAAAATATACATATAAATATCTTAAGTTAGGTGGAGAAGCGCTATCTTAGTGTTTGAATCAATAAGTTCCTTATCATCAATGATAATATTCAGGTCTGCTCTTCAATGTCAGTATTTTTTCACAGCACTGAAAATTCCAGAAGCACCCCAGCAATCCTCAAGTCTGAAGATTGAGGAGATCCAATAAAACTGATACGTCAGATCAGTGTTATAAAAGGCGGTTTCATTATGTGAGCGGTCTTGGAGCGCATAGCGCGCGACCGATTATGCGGTTTACGCGGTTTACGCGAAAATGAATAATTTAGTATATAAATAAGCAATAAGTTTATGTGTTTGTGTATATTAAATTAAAAAAGATAGTAATAAGGAAAAAAATCATATCAACCTTTAAAAATATGGATTAATTCATACTAAAACATCTACACCATTATGATGATCAATACATAAAATAACTAAAGTTTAACGTCTAAAGCAATCTACATACAAAACATAATTATTTAGTTTTACGTCCAAATCAAAAAAGCATGTCAAACATAAGTACTTTAAAAATTAAAAAACTAAATTTTATGTTTAACGGGTCGTGTGTTTTTAGTTGCCGATTATGCACCAGCATATTCGCATATGCGGACGCATAACATTTATGCGGCCGATTATGCGGCCAACCGCATAATTCGACCGCATATCTTAATTTTCATGCGGTCAAAGGCCGCATCCTTATATGCGGCCGCATATAACTTGTTTTAGAACACTGCGTGAGATCCACGGCCTTTTTCTCCAAGCATGCGAACAAATGAAGAGTAAACAAGAGATCAAATTCAAGTCAGTGCCCCACGATATAGATTGATCCAACACCTAAGACAAATTGTGAGCCTGAACATGAAAATAAGCCAGATCCTAAACATGATATTGATACAAAATTAGAGCTCGAACCCGAATTAGAGCCCAAGCCCGAATTGGAGCCCGATCCAGCATTGGAATTAGAGCCCGAGCCCGAGCCCGAGCTTGATACAGCAACACAAACTGAGCCAGAGCCATATCTAGTACCATCTGTTGAACGTGCGCCAGAACTGCAGACAGAAGTGTCACTGAATCCGATTGAGCACATCGAGTTTGCTAACTCAGTTCCTCGGCACTTGACCAACAAACAAGTTTTACATGTTTTTCTCTCTTTTGTGTATTGAGAGAAATTTTCGGACGACCTCCATCGACAAGTCTATGTCTTGTTATACTTTAGAATTCGTAGACGTATCTTTTCTACATATAATGGATTACTGATTTCTACCCAGCCGTGTTACTCTTATCATTATTCATCAAATGATGAAATTCTCAAGCTGGGAAGAATGATATGGATCCAATTAAGTCCAAGTTCTTTTTATTTTTACATTTATTTTATTGTTATTGTTATTTTATTTTTGGGTTTTTGTATTTGACTTGTACTAAATTTTTGTATTTAATTAGGAATTTATTTTTATTTTATTTTATTTTTTGGGTGAGTATTGTCCCTAGACAAATTGGGTTAGGAAAAAAGTTGTAAGACTATATAAAGGCCCTAGATTGGTTTATTTTATTTCAATAATGAATGAATTAATCAATGAATTTTTTTTTCAAACCTCAAAAATCCAACTCATTAGTGAGAAGCCTCAGAACACTTGGTGAGAAGTCAATAAACTCTAATTTATCAGTTCGTTCCTAAATCTTCTCCAAATTTTCTCTTAAAACCTAAATCTTTCGTGTTCTACATCAAAAGGCTAGAGTGATTTTAGCATACCGAAATGGTGGGAGTTTTTAGCATGCTTTGACTTGAGGGGTGGGGGATGGAGCAAGCGTCCATGTCACGCATCCCGGCCACGTTTGGTTTCAGATTTAAGAGCAAACGTTAGAACCCAAGCGCAGGAAGCAAATGAGGACATTTGTATGTTTTGGGATCATGCCTGTAGGAAACAAAGAGTTAAGAATGAGTACTAAAGGGAATTGTGACAAATGAATAAGAATTAAATTCATCATCTTTGCCGCCTTTGCCACCCTATTGCTTGGGACAAAGAGGGTTCATACGCCCTTCATAGTCAGCTTTTTTAAGAGAGTCGGTCTTCTTTTTTTGTCTTAATGTTCTTTAACCTTTTAAACATATCATGTGCTATTTAGTTGAGTGTGTCCTTTGGAGCTTTCGTCTTTCCGGTTCCCCTGTCGGAAGGAAATGGGAACGGTCAGGTTAAGCTTTAAATGAATAAGAACTCAAACTTCCACCATTTCTCTTAGGAAACCTGTAGAAGAACTGACAAGCTTCGTCGAAGCTGCACCACTCATTGCTGAAATAGTTGCAGCGTTCTAAATATCACTGATATATTGGCAATATTAATCGATATATTGGTTTTCTAAGAATGCTGCTATTGATATCAAGTTCTACTAGCAGTTTTAATTTTGAATCCAATTTTGGGTTGATATTGAATATCGATCGATAACTATCAGGGGCTCAGGCAGATCCACTTAATTGGATATGTTCTAATATGTCAGTTTCATCCCTTAAAGAAAGGGATGAAGCAAATTAGAGCTAATTTTAGTTCTAATTTGCTTCATCCTCTTTTGTTCTTGAGTTAGGCTATGATTGCATCCTCCTCTATTGATTTCATGTGTTAGATCACAACTCTCTCCCCACTCCGCTTTACAGCTTGACTCTTGCTCTTGACTTTCATCTAATCCGCAAGTTTTGCAATAAGTCAATACTAACAGCAACATAGACAAAAATGATAATATCAATAGCATTGTGTTAGACCTGCGGGTCTAACCCGCCGGCCCACATGGGCCGGGCCTTTTGTAGCCGCCAGCCCATCCCCCTTTGGTTAGGCGCGCGCGCCCATTAGCTTAGGGAAACCCTAGTTTATTTTATAAATAGGGCTAGCCGTCATGTGTAGGATTTTCAGGCTTGATATTGGAAATTATTCTATTGAGCGTCCTAAGAGTAGTTCTTAGATTAGACGAGTGCGGACGTCCTCTAGGCGTCTTGGGAGGAGAATACACCTTTTTGTATTCAATTATCTTGTTTTTGCCACTCTTTATCAATAAAAATCATCTTTTTATCTTGGTTCTTAACAGTTTGGTATCAGAGCACGTGACGATCCATGGCGGCCACGACGAGATCCCACGACAAAATTGAAGCTTTGGAGGCCAAATTCACGAGCGAAATCGATGGAATCAAGAAATCTTTGGCGGCCAACGACGAATCCATGGCAAAATTGACGGAGGCCGTCAACCAATTGATGGCAAATCAAGCGAAGCACGACGACCAATTCGCACAAATGATGACAACCCTAAAGCAATTGGCGGCGAACAACAAATGGGAAGAAAACCCTAAATCGGGGGAAAAGGCGGCACCTTTGAAGAAGGAAAAGGAGAAAGTTGAAGGTTTTGACCCAAAAAGTGATTTTTTTGGCGGAAGGTTTGGACGAGGATGATGAAGAGGAGCCGACGCGGATCGATTATCGAGAGGAGATTAGACGAAAGGCCGCGGAAGCCCAAGGATGAACCGGCGACTACGATCAACCCCGCGGAAAGGCACGCAAGGAGAACGGGGGGCCGCGGCAACACCCCCAGCGGGTCATCGGCCCCCAGGTGAGCCGCAGGGGGGACGACAGCCACCACTGGGCTCACCCAGGGGCGGCGGACCCCCCGGGGGGTCCGACGAACCCCCCGACCAACGGGGGGGCCGCTGGGGCCCCCTGGAGCACAGGGGGGCCCGGCGAACCCCCCGGGGTCGGCCGGGGGCGCCGAACCCCCAGGAGGAGCCGGCGACCCCCGCCGACCCCCGGGGGGGCCGCTGGAGCCCCCAGGATTATCGGGGGGCGGCGGCGAACCCCCCTGGGTTCGGCCGGGGGCGCCGACCCCTCCTGGGGTTCCGACGACCCCCGCCGACCCCCGGGGGGCCGCTGGGCCCCCAGGACGCTTCCAGGCCACCGCGCGACCTGACAGAGGCTTTTGGCGGCAATTTTGGGGGCTTTCAGCAAGATCCGCCACGGCGAGAGGCTCCGGCACGTGTTTTCGAGGAGGATTTGAGACCCGGGGATTTTCAGGAGCACGATGACTACTATCGGGACCCTCCCGACCCCCGCTTTGACGACGGGGGTGGCAGCCACCGCCCCACCACCAGGAGAGACGCACAGCATGCACCGGAGGGAGGTACGGAGACTACCAGGAGTGGCCAGAGGGCGGTGTTGGAGGTGATGAGGGGCACGAAGACCGAGGGGACCATGGGGGTCGCGGAGGAGGGCCACCCAGGCGTTATGAGACCATGGACGAGAGGCGACAGCACTACCGTCCGCGTCACAGAGACGATGGGAGGCCCGAACCGGGACACTTTGGAGGGGATTGCAGAGTCCGGAAGCTGAAGATGCCGATCTTTTCTGGGGACGATCCGCACGCCTGGTTGTTCACAGCGGAGAGCTATTTCACGGCGCATCACATGACCGAGGCGCAGAAGCTGGAGGCGACGGCCATCTGCATGGAGGGGAGAGCTTTAGAGTGGTTCCAGTGGAAGGAGAGGAGGCAGCAGATCCGTAGCTGGGCGGAGCTGAAAGACTTGGTGCTGGAGAAGTTTAGAGACACCCGCATGGGGAACCTACACGAGCAGCTATTTGCCCTCAGGCAGGAGGGGCCGGTGTGGGAGTACATTGAAAAATTTGAGACGCTGGCGGGGCGAGTCCATGGGGTGTCAGACGAGTCGCTGGAGGGCACCTTCTTGAAGGGGCGGCGTCCTAGTCTTCGAGCTGCGGTGAGGCCATACAAGCCTCGAGGACTTTCAGAGGTCATCGAGATGGCGCAGATGGTGGAGGACTGCCGAGCTGAGGAGAGGCGAGGCGGGAGAGGCTACAGTGGGCAGATGCAGCGGATCACCACGACTGGGATATGCGGAGCAGGGGTCCCTACTGAGACAGTTCAGACAGGGCTTGAGAAGACGGGTGAGCAGAACCCGCCCTCGCCCGGGGGCCCATTTCGACGGATGACCGATGCGGAGATGAGGGAGAAGCGGCAAAAGGGACTCTGTTTCAGATGCGACGAGCGCTTCTCGCTCGGACACCGTTGTGTGGATCGGAAGCTGCAGGTATTGATAGCGGAAGCAGACGAGGATGATGACCTGGAGGACGAAGGCATCGGAGGGGAGGACGACTCCCACTAGGAGTAGAGCTGCCGGGACTTACACCACATTGAGGACAAGGTGGATCTTTGGGGGGGAGTATTGTTAGATCTGCGGGTCTAACCCGCCGGCCCACATGGACCGGGCCTTTTGTAGCCCCCAGCCCCTCCCCCTTTGGTTAAGCGCGCGCGCCCATTAGCCTAGGGAAACCCTAGTTTATTTTATAAATATGGCTAGCCGTCATGTGTAGGATTTTCAGGCTTGATATTGGAAATTATTCTATTGAGCGTCCTAGGAGTAGTTCTTAGATTAGACGAGTGCGGACGTCCTCTAGGCGTCTTGGGAGGAGAATACACCTTTTTGTATTCAATTATCTTGTTTTTGCTATTCTTTATCAATAAAAATCATCTTTTTATCTTGGTTCCTAACACATTGATAGCAACAACCATAACAGCGGTAGTTGCACCAACAATAACAATAGCATGTAAGTTTTTGTTAAAAAGTTTCTTCACTTCTTCACAAACTTGTAAACAGAATAATAACGATTGAAGTTTTATAATTTGTTATGATGGGCTCATGACTTCTTTTAAAATTAGAAAGGTTTAATAACTGGCAACGTATTGATTTAAGTATATCTCAAACATATTTTTTATATGAGTTTTTATGTTATATATATAATTAGATATATCAAAAGCATACATATGATATTTATTGTTAGTGTCTAATATGATATTCTGATATTTAGTTTATGTTCCTCCTATATACATGATATCCATGAACCGATATCATAATTTTCAAGCTGATACGAGTTTGATATTGGATATTTACAACACTAACCATTGGCAAATGAAAATCATGGAGTTGAAGTCATCCGATGAGAAAACAATCTTCTTGAGCCATTACAGAACTAAGGGTGATGATGCACCCTAATGTGATAGGGGCAAGCTATGTTAGCGGAATGTTATAGGAATTCAGTAACATCACTAAAAAGTCTGGGTGTGAAAAATGAAACCCATTATCAAAAAATTGATGGTAGATTGTGATTTTGTTCACCTTACCATCGACGACCGTGTGATTGTGATACAAACTTCTAGAGAAAATAACAAAAGATGATATTTTTAAGAGTGGAAATATAAAAAGGTGGACTTTTATAATCAAATGAGAAGAAACAAGATAAATCATCTTATAGGAGAATATCAACTCACTCTCTTTGAATTAATGAATCAAAGAGTAAATCCCCCAAGCAACAATAATCAAAATAACGAGTTTTTTCTCAAAATTAGCATCCCCTAAACAAGAGGGCAGCCGGCCCTAATTAACCCCAAAAACTTCCCAAAATTAGTCAAAGACCCAAATACCCATACTCATAAAATACATCCCTTAATTAATTGGAAGTGGGCCCCGCCGTCCCGTGGCCTCACGCGTGCCTCCTCCTATAGATGCGTAGGCCGCGCGTCGCATCAATACTCCCCCCAAAAGAGCCACCTTTGTCCTCAAGGTGGAAGTCTGGAAATTGCTGCTGAATGATGTCAAACGGCTCTCATGTAGCATCATGATCTTACAACCCGTGCCAATGAATGAGCACCTCACGAGTACGGCTCGGTCCTTGTCACACCGCCTTAACATCTAAAGGCTCCATGAGCACCTCCATATCGTTAGTGAGAGCATGTGGAAATAGAGGGGAAGAACTGTGATCTCCAATCGCCCTTCGTAGTTGTGATACATGAAAAACTGGATGAATGACAGAAGAGGGTGGTAACTTGAGTCGATACGCCACATGGCCAATCTTCGCCTCTATCTCATATGGATAATAATACCGTGTTGCCAGCTTCTCATTGCACCGATGTGCCAAAGACTTCTGCCTATACGGTCTCAGCTTCATGTAGACCTTGTCCCTGACATCAAAGTGGACATCTCTACGGTGGCCATCTGCTCGTGCCTTCATCATCTGCTGGGCTTTTTCCAAATGATGCTTCAACTCTTCAAGTACTCTATTCTGCTCACCTAAGTACTTCTCCACTTGTGAGACCGGGGTCAACGTGTGTCCATAGTGCACCAGATGGGGAGGGTCACTCCCGTACAAGATCTTGAAGGGTGTCATCTGGGCTGCCGAGTGAAAAGATGTGTTGTATCAATATGCTGTCCATGCCAGCCACCTCGTCCATTGCCTCGACGTATCTGAAACGAAACAGCGCATGTATGTCTCAATGCTCCTATTGACTACCTCTGTCTGACCATACGTCTATGGGTGGTATACTGTGCTCCGTTTCAATATAGTTCCCTGCATCCGAAAGAGCTCCCTCCAAGAACTACTCATAAAAACCTTGTCCCTACTCAAGACAACCCACTCTGGGAAACTGTGCAGCCGCACCACCTCCTGCATAAAAACTGCTGCCACTGACACGGCTGTGTATAGAAGCTTCAGCGGAATGAACTGCGCGTACTTGCTCAACCGATCTACCACCACAAAGATGACAGTGTATCCTTCGGACCTCGACAAGCCATCAATGAAGCCCATAGTAATCTCATCACATACTCTCTCCGGCAGAGACAATGGCTGCAATAGATCCGCATGTGCCATAGCCATATATTTGTGACGCTGGCATGTCACAGTTCGCCACCCGCTGGGCTATGTCCCTCCTGATACCAACCCAGTAAATTTCCCTGGCCATGCGCATATAGGTCTGCTGTACTCCAGAATGCCTCCCAATGGCGCTGTCGTGAAACTCCTGAAAAAGTGACGGTATATAAGTCGATGAACGCGGAATGACAGTTGCCCATGGTACATCAACATCCTCCCCTCAATAGTGTAGCCAGGGTGCTCAGTCGATTCTTGCTGTATCGCCGCTCGAATCTGCACGATCCCCAAGTCCCCCTCTGCCTCCTGCAAGAGCAGCTCCCAGTCAAGTAGTACTGGCAAGGTCAACGCCCTCAACATCACCCCTTTATTCCGCCGAGACAAGGCATCAGCTGCTGTATTTTCCAAGCCCGGTTTATAGTGAATATCGAACTTGTAGCCCACTAACTTGGAAAGCCACCGCTGATGCTCTTCGGTGACCAAACGTTGCTCCAACAAGTACTTTAAGCTTCGTTGATCCGTCCTGATCACGAACTCTCGTCCAAGTAGATAGAGCCACCATATTTGAATAGACAAGACTGGCCATGAACTCCTTTTCATAAACCGACTTCTGCCGTGCTCCGGCTGATAATACCTGACTGAAGAAAGCAATATGTCTGCCTCTCTGCATCAAACCCGCCCCCAGGCCATACCCCGACGCATTGGTCTCCACTACAAAAGGAACGGTAAAGTCTGGCAACCCCAACACCGGTGCAGTAGTCATGGCCACCTTCAAGGCCTCGAAAGCCCTCGTAGCTGGTTCCCCCACTTGAAATTGTCTTTCTTCAATTGCTCTGTCAGCGGCTATGCTATAGTACTATAGCCCTTAATAAATTTCCTGTAATAACCCGTCAGCTCCAAAAATCCATGTAGTGTCCTCAAGGTAGTAGGTAGGGGCCAGTCCTGCATGGCCGCAATCTTCGATCTATCTGCCTCTACTCCCTTCACGGACACGACGTGCCCCAAAGTACTCGACATGCCGCTGTCCAAAGAGGCATTTCTTCTGGTTGGTGTACAGCTGATTTGCGATCAGCTCCAGGAATACCACCTCCAAGTGGCCTAAATGTTCCTCCATGGACCTGCTATACACAAGGATATCGTCAAAACACCAGAATAAACTTTCGCAGGTATGGACGGAAGATCTTATTCATTAGGGCCTGGAATGTCGCCGATGTGTTGGTCAGTCCAAATGGCATGACCAAGAACGCATAGTGTCCCTCATGTGTCCTGAACGCCGTCTTGGGCACATCCTCTGCTCGCTAGGGGTGGCAATTTTCGGCCCGGCACGATAGCCCAGCACGGGCCCGGCACGATAAGATCGTGCCTGGGCCAACAATTTTGGCCCGAAATCCTTATCGGACCAGGCTGGCCCGGCCCAGTTCATTTTCGGGCCGGCCCGGGCCAAGCTTTTCAGCCCATGAGCGGCACGGCACGGCACGAAAAGCATTTATTCGCCCCACTTCAATTTGACCACACACTAATCTAAAGCGGATTTCAGTAATGTGCATTCATTTATGATGTTGAGTCCAATGTCATGAATCTTATCAGATAAATGTCCAAATATCATAAATTTTAACAACTTCCCGCCAGCGCCAACTGTCTTCGGATCTTGGGGGTCGATCTCAATTTCCGAGAAGAGACAAAGAACCACCAAACATGTTACTTCATCTTGCCAAATAAATGAAAACAATGTAGGACACATCACCTTATGCAACCCACTTAATCCTCTTCTTTCGTGCTCCATTTCGATGCATCTTTAAGCATATGAGACAAGTTTGTGTATAAAAATATGATAAAATATTGTCATAATACATAATTCATTCAACCCTATCGGACCGGGCCGGGCGGCCCGAATTTTTATCGGACCGTGGCCGGGCCTCTCCGAAATGGCCCGAAGTCTTATCGGGCCGGGCCGGCCCAGTCCTTTAAGAAAACCGGGCCGGACCGGCACGGCCCGATAAGACCGGGCCGGCCCGAATTGCCACCCCTACTGCTCGCATCAGGATCTGGTGATACCCTGATTTCAGATATATCTTGGAGTACACCTCTGCTTCGTGAAGCTCGTCCAACAACTCATCAATGACATGTATGAGAAACTTATCCCGAACCGTTTTCTTATTCAAAGCCCGATAGTCAACACAGAAACGCCAACTTCCGTCTTTCTTCTTAACTAACAATACCGGGCTAGAGAAAGGACTAACACTCGGCTGGATCACCCCTGCTTGGAGCATCTCTCTCGCACCATCCGTTCTATCTCATCCTTCTGAATCTGTGGGTACTTGTAGGGCCGCACACTGATAGGGGATACTCCGTCCCTGAGAACAATGGCGTGCTCGTGGCCACGAGGGGGAAGGCCACTAGGTGTCTGGAAAATCTGCTCAAAGTGTCCCAACAACCTTTCCACCTCAGCTAGTACCATCGATTTCTGCTCCTTCCCGTCCACGACGATCCCCTGAAATTCCACCAACACACCATCTCCTTCCCTCTGTAAAGCCCAGGTTATGGACCGAAAAGCCACCAACGAAAAGCATAAATTGGGATCCATCGCTAACACCACTATCCGATCCACATCCTAAAACTCCATTTGTAATAGCTTCCAATTGATTTTCATATCCCCCACTTGCTTTAGCCATTGGACCCCCAATATGATGTCGGCATTCCCTAACTCCAGAGGCAAAAAGTCTTCCACCACCTGTACCCCATGCATGGTCAATAACAACCCCTTGCAGAGGTCCCTGCTCTCCTCCACCCTGCCCGTCCCCAGTAGCACCGTGAACTTCTCCTCATTACTGAGCTGTAGCCCATACCGCTCGATCAATCGTAGGGAGATGAAATTGTGGGTGGCTCCATATCAATCAGCACTGTCACTGCCTCTTCTGCCAGCCGTCCCACTAACTTCATGGTGCAGTTCAGCGTGATGCCCACCACAGAGTTAAGTGATGCCCACCACAGAGTTAAGTGACACCTTCGCCACGTCTAAGTGCAAATGCTCCACATCCTCCTCTTCGTCAGCCACCAACTCAGCCACATCCTCCTGGTCCTCCTCGTCGGGCACGATCGTCAACTGAAGGAGACGGCTCCCGCACCTATGCCCCGGCGTGAACCTCTCATCGCACTTGAAGCATAGCCCCTTGGCTCTTCTGTCTCTGATCTCGGCATCCATCATCCGTCTCCCCTGTCCTCCAGGGCGTGAATCCCCACTGCCAACGGCCCCTCCTGGGGCAACTGTCCCCACTTAGCCGCCTTCGGCACTGCCGCTGGTGGCTGAGTGCGGAAGTTCTGACCCCCCCCCCCATGCTCCCCTCGCACGTCGCTCCTCAGTCTGATTCTCTTCTGCTCGGTGCGCTAGACACATCATCCCTAACAACCCTTGGGGTGTCTGCATGCTCAACTCTGCTCTAATAGAGGGTTTCAGTCCATTCATGAAGCACCCCTCTAAAGACTCCTCCGAAACTCCCCACACACGCCCTGCCAATGCCTCGAACCTTTTGATGTAATCCCTGACCGTGCCGTCATGCCTGAGTGCATACAACTGCTCGAAGAAATTTCTCTCGTGCCCTTTCTGAAATCGCTCCAACAATTCCTCAGTGAGCTCCCACCATGTCTCCATCGGTCCCCTACTCTCCCGCCAGTGGTACCAAGCTAAGGCCTCGCCCTCCAAATAGATGTTGATCGCCTGGAGTACCTCTTCCTCTATGAGCCCCATCACCTGAAAGTACCGCTCCACTCGGTATATTCATCCCTCAGGATCTCCCCCTCAAATATGTGCATCTTTGGCTTCTTGTGACGATGATCTGCATGTGCGTTCCCATGCTGGCCTCCATCAAATCCTTGATCAGGCGGTCTATATCGGAAGTCTCCCGGAAATCCTCCAAATCTCCCCCCTTCGTCCTCCACCACCATTCTTCCCTCCATGTCCTGCCTGGATCTGCAAAGGATTCCGCTGAAAGTTTCCCCCACGACCTGTGCCTACGCCCGCGGTCCGCCGCATTGTCGCTATGCCTCTAAAAGGAGGGGGAGGACCCTGGAGGGCCCCACCTGGTCCCCATGGACCTGCCGTGTGGTCGAAGAAGCCGGGAGGCCTCGCCGTAGGCCCGAGTGGGCCCCGGGAGCCGTGGAATTGCCCGTCGCTTGCGGGGTTGCTGCCAGGGATGCCATGCGACCACGACAAGGCGCCGTGCGCCTCCTCCGCGGTAGCCCGGTCCTCTAGAGGGGGAGGCAGCCCCTGTGGGACCCAGCCGAACCCCGGGAAGGGTCCGGGGAAGCCTGCGATCCCGGGGTACCCCTGTGGGCTTCGCCGACGTTGCGGGATGTGTGTGGGGGCCGGAGAGGGTAGATCTCCCCCCGACGAGTCCCCGAAGCCCTCGGGATCCTCTCCTTCATCTTCAAAAATCTCCTCGACCATCTCAACTCTCTTGTCCTTGTCCTTGGCCAAAGATGTCTCCTTTTGTTGCGGGGGTTGCGATGAAAGGATTAAAAGAATCCGCTTTACATCATCTCTTGTCTCCGTTGACTCCGTCTTGGTTGAAGCAATAGAGGACTCCAACTTGACAAAGCGTTCCTCCATCCCCTTCGCCAGATTTTCGATTCGTCCTTCAAGTTTCTCTTCTAGGGCATCAATCTTATCCTTGTATCTAGTAGACGCCGCCATCAGGATCGACTGCTCTGATACCAATTTAATACAAACTTCTAAAGAAAATAGCGAAAGATGATATTTTTAAGAGTGGAAATATAAAAAGGTGGACTTTTATAATCAAATGCAAAGAAACAAGATACATGATCTTATAGGAGAAGATCAACTCCCTCTCTTTGAATTAATGAATAAAAGAGTAAATCCCCCAAGCAACAATAATCAAAATAACGAGTTTCTTCTCAAAAGTAGCATCCCCTAAAAAAGAGGGCAACTGGCCCTAATTAACCCCAAAACTTCTCAAGTCAAAGACCCAAATACCCACTCATAAAATACCTCCCTTAATTAAGTGGAAGTGGGCTCTGCTGTCCCGTGGCCTCGCGCGCCTCCTCCTGTAGACGCGTAGGCTGCGCGTCGCATCAGATTGGCAGGGGTAAACGGATGGCAAAGCGATAGGTAGAAAGGCCAATATCCAAATCAAGGTCTTCCAAGTTTGTGGAGTTCAAAAAAGTAATACTCACTTCGTATTAGCTGGAGATGTCATCTTTTTTAATTTGATTCATCTGTTGCTAAGGCGAATCGGTGATTATCTCGACCTCAACATTATATCGACAATGTCAATAGCATCGCCGGTGTCATTATGCCCAATATGGCTTACATTATTTACAAAATGTTCAGAAAGGTTTGCTGATCGATATATTCTTCTTCCTTGAGGTTGAAGCTTAGGGCATAGATCTCAATCTGATACGACATTAAAGAGGACAAATACATCTCTAAAATAGATTTCTTGGGTTCGATCACCGAGTTCATCAACCAGACCCATCAATAGGCCTCGTTAGGGTCATGTATCAAAAGATATGAAGTTTCGAAAGTGGAAAACTTGCATAGAAGATGAATAATAAGCTCTGATTGGGAAAGACAGTCACTCTGTGCGCTTCTCTAAAATGCAATAATTTTTGTTAAGTCATCGGGCCGACACTCGAGGGGGCTCGTTCGACGAGCGATGGAGGCCCACGAAGCCCACCAAAGAGGCACGAAGCTAACTCAGTCAAAGCCCACTTACCAATCGCCCGTTGCACTCCTGCCAATTGAACGTTGAAATGAAGATGAGCTCATAAATAGCGGGAATATGGGCGACGGTTACCCCTATAAAAGGGGGAAGATCGTGGCACCATAATTGGTGACCGTTATCCTTCCAACGGCACTGAAGAGACCTCAGATGTCTATAAATACGGGGAGAGATGGACAGAACAGGGGGGTACGAGATCTGATACTCTGAAATTACATACATTATCTTATATTTCTTCTACAAAAGAGCTTGCGACATTAGATCTGAGACGAGCCTCCGTAGGTTGATCTCAGCAGCTCCAAGCTCCATCCCCACTCTTAAGTCCCATTCTAACTTAAGCATCGGATGGGATTTGGGTCTGGACCCAGAACTGACCCCCTGACGCTTCCTTGTGGTGCAGATTATCGAATCTCAATTCTGTTGAGAAGGTTGTGCCTAAGCTTTTCAACATCAATCGACTGAGGCTCGGTTCGAGGGTCGAACAAGCACCGCGAGCAAACCACCATCTACCAACGACCCTGGTTCTTCCACCTAGGGTCCCACTTAACTGACTGACTAGGCTCCAACTCGGCAAGAAAGAATCCACGTCAGCATCTCAATTGTTTCGGTCATTTTTGGCTTAACAGTTTGGCACCGTCTGTGGGATGGTTCATCAGTCCGACATCCCAGAGTAATCAACAAGCTATGTCCACTGGACCCAGCAACGTCGGACCGAACCCAAGTCTGAACGAGAATTAGAACGCGAACATCGTCCAAGTGGAGAATGCCTCAGATTCTACATCCTCGTCAAAAAAGACCCAGGAGGGCCACCAAAGTACCTAAGGTGTCCCAGGAGCAATTCGACCAATTTACAGAGCAGGTCGACAAGAGTCTCAGCGTATTGGCGACTCTGGTGCGTCAAAGCATGGGAGATCCACCACTCGCAAATGAGCAACTACCGCCTCTAAATCCAACACCGACACCGACACCGACACCGACGAGGGATGCTGTCATGCTTAGGGATCCAAGAGATCCGAAAGTGGATCGACAATAGATCGGCCCACTCAACACAACTCCCACATCTCACCAATATGGCACAATGGAGAATGATAACCGTACCTTCGGTTTCAAGGGAGGACCACTTCCCTTCAACTATAGGCGCACGACTCGCAGCATCCTGAATCATGCAATAAATGGGGTCTCTCTAGGCTACAACCCTCTCGATTTTACAAGTAAAAATGGGAGGAATGCGGAGGAAATTCCCAACCGATCCTCAGGAGCTATTTACATGCAAGGCGGGGATAGGCGATTCCAACTTATCCATTCCGCACTTCGACAGACCCCGTTGAAGGAGAACATCACGTCTGCTCCTTTTCTCTCAAAATTCAAACTCCCCGTCGTGCCGACGTATGATGGCAGAGGCAACCCGTGGGCACACATCCGCAAATACTTAAACGTGATGCTGCTTCATAGGGCCAACGAGCCATACCTCTGTCGAGCTTTCCACACTACCTTAATTAAGACGGCGGGGGCATGTACAACGGATTACTCGACGACTGTGTCGGGTCATTCGACGAATTGGCAGATCTGTTTTGCAGACAATTTGTCGTGGGTCGACGTCTCAAGAGAAAGTCCTCCCACCTCTTCACGTTCAAATAAGAATGATAAAGAGCCAATCCGAGCCCTCATCCAGCGGTTCAACGACGAAAGGCTCGAGGTAAAGGACACACCGGATGTGACTGTCATCGCGGTATTCACTCAAGCAGTGCGGAACAAACACTTGCAGAAGGCCCTCTACCAGTTTCCACCGAACAACCTCGTGGAGCTGTTCAATATAACAGATCGATTCACCATCTCTGAAGAAGCGGAGGAACCAACTGAAACTACTGAGAAACGCACTCCTGCTCGCCGTGGAGACACCAGGCGAGAAAAGCCATCCCAGGGAACCCCTCGTCAGGAACCTCGGGATAAGAGACAGAGGAAGAGGAGTCCTCGAAGCAAGGAGCGCCCGGCTTCTGCAAGACCAAACGCACCCAAGGCGGAGGTCTTAGCTTATGCCCAGCGAGAAGAACTGGTCTAGGAATCCGCAAAGAATGGCAAATATGAAAAAAGGGACGACCTCAAATTCTGCAAGTACCACAATGATTATGGGCATGATACCAATGATTGTTGGACACTCAAAAAAATCGACGCATTATCAAGCGTGGGCAACCCCAAGAACCTAGTCGGCAATCAACCAATCAAGGAAAGGCCCTCAAAACAAAAGGACAAGATGACGAAGTCGCCTATCGCTAAGGTGGTTGATTAACGAGCTTCTAAGCTCAAGATCAAATAAAAGCCTGGAAATAAAGCGACCCCCGACGAGATTCGGAAATGCTTATACACTTTTTTCTTTCTTTAATAAACCCGTTTTTCATCAAATACAATTCTGATTCATTTTCGAAACAACTTTCTTCGACAGAGCATTTGTGAATTTTATGAGAATTACCCCATCAAGTTCCTCGCTACAAGGATCTGATCCTTAGGAAAATATCGATGGGCCGCATTCATTAAACAATTATATTGATGAAAACTCATGTGCCTCATACCGGGTCGTCAGCCGTAAGTCGAAGGGGCCACCCATTCGCCACTGAACGACCCTACTGTGTCGTCAGCCGTAAGTCGAAGGGCCCACCCTTTCGCCACTGAACGACTCCACCGAGTCGTCAGACGTAAGTCGAAGGTCCACCTCTTTGCCACTGAACGACCCTTTCGTGTCATCAAACGTAAGTCGAAGGGGCCATCCCTTCGCCACTGAACGACCATCTCGTGTCGTCAGCCGTAAGTCGAAGGACAACCCCTTCGCCACTGAACGACCCTACCGAGTCGTCAGCAGTAAGTCGAAGGGATACCCTTTCGCCACTGAACGACCCACAGAGTCGGCAGACATAAGTCGAAGGGCCATCCATTCGCCACTGAACGACCATTTCATGTCGTCAGTCGTAAGTCGAAGGGACCACACCTTCACCACTGAACGACCCTACCATGTCGTCAGCCGTAAGACGAAGGGACCACACCTTCGCCACTGAACGACCATCTTATGTCATCAGCCGTAAGTCGAATGGGCCACACCTTCGCCACTGAAAGACCATACCGTGTCGTCAGCCGTAAGTCAAAGGGCCACCAGTTCGTCACTGAACGACCATATCGAGTTGTCAGACGTAAGTCGAAAGGGACCACCCCCTCACCACTGAACGACCCTTTCATGTCGTCAGCCGTAGGTCGAAGGGGCCACCCCTTCGCCACTGAACGACCATGTCGTGTCATCGACGTAAGTCGAAAGGACCACCTCTTTGCCACTAAACGACCTTGTCGTGTCGTCAGCTGTAAGTCGAAGGGGACCACCCCATCGTCACTGAACGACCCTTTCGTGTCGTCAGTTGTAGGTCGAATGGGCCACCTCTCCGCCACTGAACGACCCTCTCGTGTCGTCAGACGTAAGTCGAAGGTGCCACCCTTTCGCCACTGAACGACCTTGCCGTGTCGTCGGCCGTAAGTCGAAGGGGACCACCCCCTCGCCACTGAACGAGGTGGTCTAATTTGGACATGCTTCAACGACTTAACCCCGACCACCTTGAACAAGGGTTTAACTCGTCAAAAGGGGCCATCGGGCATTACGACCACCCGTATGAGCAACGACAAATAAAGAGATAAAAGCCAAGTAATCTGGCATTTATACTACAAAATTGTCCTCGTTTATATGACACTCACCCCTATAAATTTGAAAATTCTGGCGACATAAGAAGAGCGTCAAGATTCTGCAACGAGTCGTGATGCCTCTGGTCTCCCTCAAGCTCAGCAACATGCTCTTGATCCTCCGAAGCACCAACATCCACATCGTCATCCGTCGTAATGACAATTTCGCCAGTAGGAGCGTCCCCATCCGTGCCTTGACTCAAATCATCGCCATCGATGACCGGGAACAGCACGGGGATCTGGTCGATCTTAGCGGCGATGCCAGTGAATCGATCCTTCACCTTCGATCGACATCGTTCATAGCCCTGCGTATACAGTTCATCGAAATCGGACAATGAATCCTTGTATTCCTGAACCACCCTCTCCGCTATGGTTTCTGCGCCAACTCCCCGAAAGTTGTCGGCAAGTCGGAAGAGGAGCTCATTCTCCCGGATTTCCCACTTGGCTTTCTCCTCCAGCAGAGTTTTTCCACTCGCTCTCTCGAGGCGGCTTGGGCAGCTTCCCTTTTACAAGACTCGCTTAACTCGTGCTCAAGCTCGAGTATCCGTGTTTGTCTCAGTTTGCACAGAAGCCCTAGTCTATCCAGCTCCGCCTGAGATTTCTCCATGGCCATCTTAACGGCCCCCAAGGTGACTTCATGATTAGCCACCACCAATGCGCGTCGACGCAAAGCAACATTGGCCACGAGAGCCTGTACACAAGGCACGATGGTCAACATCCACGCCTGCATCATCCATAATAAAGGATAGCACAGTAGTTACCTGGACATTCGCATGGATGGCAATCGAAGCGAGCCTATCATAATCGACCCTCTCCAGAATGGACCTATCCCGCGGAAGGGTCGCATTTTTGGCAATCCGAGAGGCAGTCTTGCACTCCAGAAGAGCAGAATCGTCTCTCTTGATTGGAAATTTCATTTGAATGAGCTCCTCCGCATGACAATCAAATGGGGCTTGAGGCGATCGACTCTCTAGCAAAAGTGGTCTGAATTCATCAGGAATATCCTCAGACAGAAACACTAGAGGGAACAGGCCCCCCAAGGCCAGGAATCCTGATGCAGAAGGGGCTCCGGAAGGGGCCGGGTTTCCCCTGAATCTCCCTCTAGGAGAGCTCCCTGTTCCTGCTCATGAATGTGGGTCTCACCAAACAATTGGCTCGCATCCGAAGACTCAGGCCGACCCACGGCGTCAGTCGACCCAGATGGCTCTGAGTCACTAAGACGAAGTTGCCGCCTTTTCTTATTCCCCTCAACTGCAACCACCTCAAATTCGGTGGGTAGCTCGTCTTTTTCTTTCGCTGGAGACGAGCCAACTGAGGAGCCTTATGAGCGACAATGGGCAATTCCTCTGATGATCGAGCCGCTCCTTCCTCCGTAGGAGGCACTCGAGGAGATAACATGCTCTCCTCAGCTTCTCTGATAGAAGCCTCGACCCCCTCCCTCAGCGCGAGATCCACCTGGTACTCCAAACCAACCATGCCTGCAAGAGAAAAACATGTCAAGACATGAAACGAAGATCGAACAGTTAGTGGGCAGAATTGGATCGACCTTTCTTCCATACGGTCTGAAGCAATACTAAGTCGGACCACAACCACTTCGTCTTTCTTATATTCTCTGGCAGATTCAATAGTGCATCGGTGACTTCCTACTTCGCTCTGGACAGAGGATTGTCCTTGGCGAGACCTAAGTCAGGCACACCCCACCCAGTGCAAAAGCTAGCCTCGCCTTGAATTACCACGAATACGAACTCGTCTTTCCAATTGGAATTCGAGGAAGGGAGATCATCAAATAGCTTCTTGCCTCGGCGGGCCGTTATCATGTACCAATCCGGATTCTTGAGTGGATGAATTGAAAAGAAGTGATTGAACAATCCCATCGACGATTCAACTTTATTCATCAGGCACATAGCAATGAAACCAACCAATGCATCTATGGCATTTGGCATCAACTGACAAAGAGAAATGTTCAATGTGCTCAGTACGTAGCGCATGAAAGGATGCATGGAAAATCAAAGCCCTCGTTGGAAGGCTTTGACATAAACCCCAACCTCCGATCGCCGGGACGATGAACCCTTTCATCCCTCCCCGGCAACCGGATCTGATAATCGAGCTGGATATATTTTCTCTGAAATTCGGGTATTTGATCGGCTCCAACCTTGGAAATTTGGTTGGCGATCAAACCGGGCACCACGGCTCCCTCCTCGTTCTTCTGCACGATGGAAGCTGAGCTCCTCCCAGAGGCAGGGGCAGATGACGAAGCCTTTTTCAAAAGGAGAAAAATCTAAATTGAGAACGATGAAGACGATCACTTCAAATTTCCACTCTGGAACCGTCTTATATCGACTAGACGATCACGACATGATAAGACACGTTTTGAAGATCCGAACCTCTTAGCATCTTGGATTTCGAACCGACGAATCATCCAAATCAGCGAAACGAGCGCTTTGGCGCCTAAAACTTGAGTATTAATTCCTCGACTGTCGTGCCTCATTAATGTGATGTAACGTCGCTTGACCCCAACAGACAAACTGTCTAAGGTCGAGCGACGGGGGGCCATTGTTAAGTCATTGGATCGACACTCGAGGGGGCTCGTTCGACGAGCGATGGAGGCCGACGAAGCCCACCAAAGAGGCCCGAAGCTAACTCAATCAAAGCCCACTTACCAATCGCCCGCTGCACTCCCGCCAATTGAACGTGGAAATGAATGTAAGCTCATAAATAGAGGGAATGTGGGCGACGGTTACCCCTATTGAAGGGGGAAGATCGTGCCATCATAATTGGTGACCGTTATCCTTCCAACGACACTGAAGAGACCTAGGAGGTCTATAAATACGGGGGAGATGAACAGAACAAGGGTGTACGTGATCTGATACTCTGAGATTACATACATTATCTTATATTTCTTCCACAAAAGAGCTTACGACGTTAGATCTGAGACGAGCCTCCGTGGGTTGATTTCAGCTGCTCCAAGCTCCATCCCCACTCTTAAGTCACATTCTAACTTAAGCATCGGATGGGATTTGGGTCGGGACCCAAATCCGACCCCCCCCCCCGACGCTTCCTTGTGGTGCAGATTATCGAATCCTAATCCTGTTGAGAAGGTCGTGCCTAAACTTTTCAACATCGATTGACCGAGGCTCGATCCGTTCGAGGGTCGAACAAGCCCCGCGAGCTAACCACCATCTACCAACGACACTGGTTCTTCCAACCTAGGGTCCCACTCAACCGACTGACTAGGCTCCAACTCGACAAGAAAGGATCAACGTCAGCATCTCAATTGTTTTGGTCATTTTTGACCTTAACACTAGTAAATGAAAAAATCAATGGTTTATTTTCTTATTTAAGGGGGAGTGATCGATTTGAAGGCGTGGGAGGTTTTTTGCCCAAGCACGATTCATGAAGCATCTGCAAGTGGCCAAAAATCTCACTGACACGTGATCAATACTTAAGAACGAACGAATGACATCACCTCCTCATACTAGTTGGTTGTGCACTCCTTTTAAGGCGTCACGTCTGATATCTATATATCATTTGAGTGCAATCTTTAAATACACCAAGTAAGATAGACCGCATGAGATGACGTTATGATAGTCTATGGGTTTCTTGATTCTTATAAAATTAAGGGAGAATGTAGGCAAAGAAACATGTAATAGTTTTGACCATGTACCAATTGATGTAGGCAAATAAACATGTAATAATTTTGACCATGTATCAATTTCACTTAGGTGTTTGCTTTGTCAAAGTGTTGGCTTCATCAAGGTATCAATGTCGACCATGTAGGAAATGAACATGGCTTCACTTTGACGCTCATCCTTGGTGAGCGACAACATACATGTGCAATTGTTACAAACACATACACACACACACACAAATGGGCTCAAAGCTTGAAGATCTACTTACAATAATAAAAGGGACTTTGGTACGTATGGGGACTTTTGCCCATGTTTGAAAAAACTAGGTTTGTTTGAATGTTTCAGCTTACATTTAGAAAGTTTCAACATGTCAAAAGCCCATGAGAGATGGTACCGATCTGATTGAGAATTCAATGCAGAGTAGGATTCATGCGTATGGCTAGAATTTAGATATGTAGTTGGTAATATTCCTAGATGTTATATATATAAATTACAGAATCTACACAGTCAAGTATGCTTTTTTCACGCATTACATATGTCGTAAAGATTTAGTGGCTCAAGATGTTAGTTTGAGTGTTGAAGAAATTTAGATTGGGTTTCATTCCAACCTCTTTTGAAAAATTCTTGTCTTTAATGTACAAATCCAAAAGGAAACGATCATCATCTTATGAGAATCAGCAACCAACGCAGAGCTACCAATAATTCTCACATGATACAAATTTATTATTTGCAATATTAGTTGTTAGGAAACCGTGTTGCAACAACACCCCCAACCCTCAAACCCAACCAAAGCCGTCTTCAATTTCAAGACTCTCCGCACATTCTATGGATAATACATGATAAGTCGTTTTTATGTTGGCCATCATTCACTAAGGGTACTTCATAACTTTCTTTTTAAGCTGTGTCGGCCATCATTGGCTCATCAAGTGCCTTGTGACACTTCATAATTCATCTCTTACATTGCCCATTCCTTCCAGTTCCATCTATGAACATGTAAAGAGTGCAATATCCAATCGTACAGGAAAGAGACACCCAAAGGGACAAATGCGCATTGCCAACCATCCAATTTATTTCATTCTATTCCCTAAGCCCACTAACACGTCCCCTAAAGCTATGCACTTTGGAAGTTATTTCTTTCCAACCGTTAAAACGTACAAGCCAGTGACTCAAATCTTGCAGCCATTAGTCTCAAAAAGTCCGCCAACACTTTCCATAATTAATACCCTTTCTGTCATGTTTCGTTATATTCTAAGGTTAGGACTGTTGTTTTTTTATTGCTGAAACATCCCCATGTGTGCACAGTTATATGGGGGCCTCTCATAAGTTTAGTTATTGGGCAATTAATGGAGTATGCCTTGTTTTTTCTTTTGGGGCAACCGACAACAGACGGAAGCTGAGACTCTCAGTTTTTTAGAGAGACAGTGAGTGGAAAAAAACAGAGCAAGCTTTCTTTTGGCGGTCTTGGATCAGAGAAGAAAAGGAGAGCAAAGCTAGGGTTTTGGAAAGCCAAAGAGCTTTGCTTGTGAGATCAAAGGTAAGTGTCTGTATTTCTTCTTCCGTGTTTGAGATCTAGAGTCCCTTGGGTAGCTTCCTAGTTTAGAGCTATATTACCAATGAGTGATCTCCATTGGTGTGGGATTGGTCCCTTGAGAAGCTCTACATGTTGTAGGGGCTTTGTTATCAAGGATCCCCACTTGGTTGAGTGTGTGTGAGCTTGGTGAGAGATCTAGGGTTAGGTCTTGTTGCTTGGAGCTATTCTCTCATTGTGGCGGTGAAAGAAGGAGATGATAAGGTCGGTGTATACCTTACTTGATCGATAGTGAAACCGGGTGCATTGAATGTTGGATGTAGGCTGTTCGCAACCGAACCAGGGTAAATCTCCATCTCTTTTGTGTTGTTCTTACTTTCGTATTATATTTGCGTGCTTACATTATCTATCGCAAGATCGTCGAGTGAGTTGGTAGTTGGTGACAACTCTCTCTTGTGCCCGTGAGGTGTTTGGTTGTATGCGTAGGTGACACTTCGGTGGAATTCGGGACTTGGGGTTATTTGTGCGTCATTGTGTACCTATCCTAAGTGTTAGAGAGGTGCACGGGGATCCAACAAGTGGTATCAGAGCTTCCGGTTTGCGAAGAAGTGTAGTGTCGTGATGGCGACTTGCTCATGTGAGGAGACGGCCGGATGTTCATACGAAGTAGAGGCTTAATGGCCGGGACAATTATGGTCCATGGTGACAAAAGATGGTGGCTTTGTTGAAGCACTATGGAGTTTACGGTGCCGTATGTGATACTGGCATGCCATGTAAGGCAACGGTGAATGATAAGCGAAGGATGGAGCATAAAGCCCTTGGTGAGATCATGCAAGCCTTAGAGGATGAGATCCTTCGGCAATTTGCCAATGTGGAGGTCGTGAGCAACCTATGGAGGATGCTTGAAGCTCGGTACTCGACCAAGAGACCCATTGGACGAAGGTTGCAATTGTGGCAACACTTCTATACTCACAGGATGAAAAGGAAAACTTCGTTGTGGAACCATGTTGGTGAGATGGACCGTATAGTAATGGACCTACGGGAACTGGGGAGTGTGATAGAGGACGAGCAACATGCCATGGCGCTACTGTGTTCTCTTGCTCCGGTGTATTCCAAGTTTGTAGGCTCGATGTTAAATGGCCGAGACTCACTCACGTTGGATGAGGTGAAGTTCGCATTGAATACAGGGATCTCCAAAGTTTGGTGGTTAGTGACACCGATGGTTGCGAGGTATCCAATGTCATCAGGGGTCGCCAAGCGGGCGGACCCACTCCAAGATCCAAGACAGGCCGTTCCAAGAGTCGGAATCGGCGACAGCAGCAGCGGTCCAAGTCAAGGGGCCGCGGTGACAACAAATGCTTTCTAAACAGGACATTGGAAGAGGGATTGTCCGAGGTTGAAGGCGAGGACGTCGATTGGCATTGTGGAAGATGTTGCTCAGAGTTCGATTCATGTTGGAGCACGAGACGGGATGTTTTCTGACGAGGATGATTGCTCGGTGTTTGCGGCATACTCCGTGGGAGAAGCGCAATGTTCGTGGCTATTGGACTCGGGTTGCTTATTCCATATGACTCCGGATCGGAGTGCGTTCGACTCATACATTCCATGCATTGGAGAGTGGATTCTCGTGGGGAATGGTATGGAGTGCGAGCAGGTTAGGATTGGCACGGTCAGAGTCAGAATGCATGATGTCATCATACGTGTGTTTGATGGCGTCAGAAATGTTCCTGATCTTCACAGTGGCCTGATATCGATAGGAGCTTTGACCGGGATGGGCTACAGGGCAGTGATCGAGGAGGATCGACTGCGTATTTTCGAGGATGCATGGTTGTCATGAAGGGGAAGAAGCGTGGTAACTTGTATGCGCTCGATGGGCACACTGTAGTGGGCGAGACTGGCAGATCACAGGTTGTGGCATCTCAGATTGGGGCATCCTGACGAGCAGAGCCTTGACATTCTTCAGAGGAGGAGTGTGTTTGGAGGTGATCGTGGGCTTGAGTCTTGCAGTGACTGTGGTCCAGAGCGGCCGAGGCAAGTGCAGTTTGGGAAAACTGTCAGATACAGTAGGGAGCCCCTAGAGTGCGTCTACGCCGACGTATGTGGTCCATGTCCAGTTCCTTCCTTGAAAGGCACGAGGTACTTCACGGCCTTCATAATGACTTCTCGAGGAGAGTCATGGTTACTCTCATGGGATCTCGGGAGGAGATCCATGAGAAGGTACGGCTATAGAGGAGCATAGTCGAGAGGCGGATGGGTAGACCCGTAGGTGAGATCCGTGCTAACGACGTAGAGATACGATATGTTTGCAAGTCAGAGGGGATCGCGTGTCGTTACACCATTCCTGATGGAGACCCTCACGGTGGCGTAGCAGACATCATGATCAGGATATTGGTAGAGAAGACACGGGGGCTATTGAGGCCATCTGGCCTTCCTAGGGAATTGTGGGCGGAGACCCTTGCTACTGCGGCTTACCTCATTAACCAAACACCGTCACTAGCAGCATGTAGTTCTATTCCCGAGGAGTTATGAACGGGCAGAGTGGTTGACTTCTCGCACTTGCGTACATTTGGATGTCCAGTGTGGCCACACGAGAGGGACGATGACGATGTAGGACAGTGCATGCAAGATTGTGTCCTAGTCGGGTACGTTGGTGGAGGTGCGAGAAGGTACATGTTATGGTATCCTAGTACCCGCGAGGTGATTGTTAGACGACACGTCATAATTAACGAGTCTGCAGTGCTTAGGGCGGAGCAGACTCATGACGATGTGCAGAGAACAAAGGACAGCCCGGTCCATAAAGAGGATGAGGTGATTCAGATTCAGACTCAGGCAGATGATCAGACATGTGTGGAGACGGACATGGTGCAGAGTTCATCCGATGTGATTAGTGTCAGTGATCAGCCAGCATCTCACGATGTAGCTCCAGGTTCAGTTCAGTTAGAAGTGCAGAGGACAGCGGTCTACGAGGAGGCGTTGCAGTCGGTCGTCGTATCGATGCAGTCAGTTGCAATGTGTGAGGAGACAAAGATCTCTCACAGTTCTAGCATGCACGTTGTGGGTGCTCTTGAGGAGACCCAACATGCTGAGGTGTGTAGCTTTAGCTTCAAGGTAGAGACGTCGATCTACGGAAAAGTAGGCAGTTGGTTTCCGCGCCGATGCCAGAGGTTGCAGTAGGTGAGGAGACGGATGTCTCTCACGTTTCTAGCACGCATGAGTTGGTTGTTTCTGAGGATGACCAGCGTGTTGAGGTGTACAACTTCAGCTTCAGCTTTAGGGTAGAGAGGTCTTCTGAGGAGCTTGACGACAGGGTAGAGCATTCGCTGTGCATAGTAGAGCAGTCTTCACAGTATGGGCACAGGCGATATGGCTCTCATTTGGCTAAGAATAATTTATCAGGCGCATCTTCTAATACTTCAGAGGCCAAACCAGTGGAAATGCAAAGGAGCATGGAATCTGATAGCATGGTGGAGCATGGAGACTCCCACGACAGTGTGGAGATTGCGATGGTTGTCCCAGGTGGAGTTACCACTAGGGACATGGAGCTGAGAGTTAGGAAGCCACGTATCGAGTGCGTTCTCACTCGATATAGGGAGGAGGCAGAGCCAAGTGGAGCTCCTTCAGTGTGCACTCATATCTCACCTTCGGCGAGTTCATCACAGAGCGTGGCAGGTGAGGACGATCTTCAGAGGCTAGATGTTGGTGCGGCGGACAGTTTGGCGCTTGTGTGTGCATTCGTGTCTTGAGTCGTCGGCACAGTCAGTTGAGGCACAGAGCTGGTGGACGACGAGTATTGATGACAGACATCAGCAGATAGGGTGGATACAAACATCGTATCGATGTGACTCAGCTGGGGTTAGTCTGCAGAGCAGCGGAGAAGACGGCGCATTTCTCATAGATAATGGCCATGGCGAGCATGAGTTACTCGCAGACCCGTGGGGTGATGATATGGATGTTCATGGATTGACAGAGGGCTCATTGGACGCTGGCACGACGTCATTTGATTCATTCATGGAATCCAAGTTCGTAGGGTTATCCTCAGAGACTGATGACTTCATCACAGACATGGTGATGGACGAGACGGAGATGCGTGAGGCTAGGCTCAGACGACTTCTGAGCTTGACATGTCTCTCGGAGGATTGAGGCGCCAGAGGGTGCAATTTTTGATGCACATGATGGAGGTTCACAAGTCCGATTGTCAAGGCAAGGTGAGTTCATACAAGATGGAGTGTTGGAGCTGGAGCTATGCTGAAGAGAGTGGATTTTTCAGCAGGGTAGAATGTTGTTTTTTATTGCTAAAACATCCCCATGTGTGCACAGTTATATGGGGGCCTCTCATAAGTTTAGTTGTTAGGCAATTAATGGAGTATGCCTTGTTTTTTCTTTTGGGGCAACCGACAGCAGACGGAAGCTGAGACTCTCAGTTTTTTAGAGAGACAGAGAGTGGAAAAAACAGAGCAAGCTCTCTTTTGGCGGTCTTGGATCAGAGAAGAAAAGGAGAGCAAAGCTAGGGTTTTGGAAAGCCAAAGAGCTTTGCTTGTGAGATCCAAGGTGAGTGTCTGTATTTCTTCTTCCGTGTTTGAGATCTAGAGTCCCTTGGGTAGCTTCCTAGTTTGGAGCTATATTACCAAGGAGTGATCTCCATTGGTGTGGGATTGGTCCCTTGAGGAGCTCTACATGTTGTAGGGGCTTTGTTATCAAGGATTTCCACTTGGTTGAGAGTGTGTATGAGCTTGATGAGAGATATAGAGTTAGGTCTTGTTGCTTGAAGCTATTCTCTCATTGTGACGGTGGAAGAAGGAGATGATGAGGTCGGTGTATACCTTGCTTGATCGATAGTGGAACCGGGTGCATTGGATGCTGGATGTAGGTTGTTCGCAACCGAACCAAGGTAAATCTCCGTCTCTTTTGTGTTGTTCTTACTTTCGTATTATATTTGCGTGCTTATCTATCGCAAGATCGTCGAGGGAGTTGGTAGTTGGTGACAACTCTCTCTTGTGCCGTGAGATGTTTGGTTGTATGCGTAGGTGATACTTCGGTAGAATTCGGGCCTTGGGGTTATTTGTACGCCATTGTGTACCTAGCCTAAGTGTTAGGAAGGTGCACGGGGATCCAACAAGGACAGCCAATTTACTCCTCCCACTTCGAGGCGATCGGTCAATACACCGCACTGGATCCACTCCTTGCACACCAAAATAATCCTCTTCCCCTTCTATAAATTAGATTAACCATCCAGTGAGCTGGGATTGAATCCTGCTCATTTCCCTGACAGAGAACACATACTCCGGTAATAGAAAAAAAGCATCATACAATTCTACCAACCGCCTAATTACCAACACACACATTTGAATGGATTCGCTTCAGTCTTGTGATGGTAGCATTAAACCCTACCTTTTTACAAGTACAATCAAATACAATTCAAAAGCGGAAAAAGGATTCTCTTTCGGCTACCCCTAAATGCACAATTCAAGATAATGTGCCCTAAAGATGTTGATATCGCTATTATCATTATTATCTTCTTGATATGGGTCTTGTCAGTAATCTCAAAAGATGCCAACTTTAATAGACCTAACATGAGAGAAACTATAAAGAATTACTGACCACTTCGATGGTTCGGGTCAGTGCAATTCTGCGAGTCCAGCTCCTCCAGCTCGTATTCATCGAGCATGGCGAGGTTCCTATCGGGCTTCTCGTTGAGAGATAGGAAAGAAGAGGGAGAAGCAAAGCTTTCGTCGTAGTCTTCATCTTCTTCGTGGTTTAACGGGGTTCTGACGTTGGCGACAACCCTCGCTTTGGATTGAGATTGAGAGGGAGGAGGCCGGAAGTGGAATCTCGAAGAGAGAGAAGAGAAAGGGATGAAATGGGAAGAAGAGAGAGGCGAAGGAGGAATTAGGGTTACTACCGATGTTTGCCGAGACGAGGAAGAAGAAGGGAATGTGGCAGAGAAGTGAATAGCCAGTCCCAGCTCCATTGAATCCAAAAGGAATTTGAGAGAGAGAGAGAGAGAGAGAGAGAGAGGTAGCAGTCCATTATCCACATTTATTTTTGTTTTATTTTATGCCCGATCTGGGCCGAACCCATGTTATCTATGGGCCAGGCCTAATGTAAACTGGTTTAATATTTTCTGATAATAATTTAATTTAAAATTAAGAAAATACGGTACAAAACTCAATATTCAGGTAACCGATACAGTACCTAATGGATCAATCCATGAATCGATAATTCCATCCCACGGATATGTACATGGGCACGGTCAGCCCGGCCCACTCAAGGCCCACTTCCACTCCGAGCATCTATAAAAGCGCCAAGTGTGGTAACGAGAAACCGAGAAACAACTCAAAAACTACTCGAAGAACAGATCGGCCATTACGTGTAAAAAAAGAAAAGAAAATTAAAAGTTGAGAGAGAGAGAGAGAGAGAGGAGGCAATGGATTTGAAGCGGTTGGTAAAAGAGGAACAGGAGGAGAGATATTATGATGCTATTGATGGTTCTAGCTCTGTAAATGTAAATCACGAATCCAAATCCGAATCCAAATGCCATGATAATGATTGCGGCGGCGGCGGCGGCGGCGGCGGCAGAAGAGAGGATCGACGCCCAATTGATTCGGGTTCTGCTCTGCAATCATTTCTCAATCACATCCCAATCACGCCAATCCTGTCCCATTCTCCAAATTCCCCTGGTAATATTCTAACTTTTAAAAGAATAATTCTATCATGTTCATCATCGGTATCGATTTGATAAGAGTTTGACAAATACAAGGGTTTCGCTATTACTCTAATGAATTAGGCATAAAGAAACTAGTCTGCAATATTTCCTGGGTGATCTATTTGAAGAGGCAATGCCATTTGCAAAACTCATACAAATGCACGATCAGAGGAACGAAGTTGGCGAATTTTTCGCGTGCCAAACAAATTCACGAATAGAACGGTCAATTTGCGAATTAAACCATAAAATTTGGGCCCTTTTATTCACAAACTTCGAGAATTAAGTCTGCCTTAAAATCAATAATTCAGCCAAAAAAATTGCCATAACTATGCTTCTTACGGGTCAAGCCTGAGATCTTTCAAGGATGGTGTTGATGCACGGATTCTCGCTGGCTCCAGACCAGGCCTCGAGGACGAGCAATCCCGCAACAGGGAGCCCGGACAAGATGGTTTTGCCAGGCTGATGGGAAATAGTCCATCAGTACTGCCTGAAACAAACAGAGAAGTCTCTATGTGCGTAACTTTTAGAAACTCAGATATATTCATTTGTTTTTCTCTTTACTAATTGCCAAACTTCTACCAAACAATTCCCAAATTTCTGGATATTTCTCAACTTTTCTTAATCTTACCAAATTATATCCTAAATGCCAGACATGTGACTATGTGCATGAGAAGTTAAGGGTTTATGTTAAAGGATCACATCATTAAAAGATGATGCCTACTATTAAAACAAAAATTAAGCAACCTATATAATTTTACTGGCATCTCTTTGTGTAATGCCTTCATGCACATCCATACAAGACCCAAGTAGGCCTTACTTTTTACAATTTCCTTTGGGCCATTGGGTTGTGCATGTGTGTGGATATGTCCATTTTCCTTAGCCGTGATGGGTTAAAAATTAATACATTAGTTATCTATAAATGTGTGGGCTTTTAGGTGCTAAGAGACAGAAGGGGCTATCCAGACTATTTACTCCGATGATGAGTCATTATGATATTCAATCACCATGGATGAACCTTTTGTATGTTAATAATACTTCGCTGCTTCCACCACGAAGACATGTTGTTTGGTTAAACCGTATGGGTGTGATCGACACAAAGTGCATGAAAACATTGCATCACATTACAACTGAATGGTTTAGTTGACTACCTAATTATTGCCTGATTTGGTTTACATATTTCAGAACACATATTATGAGTTCTGTTAAGATAATAATTAGTGTGCCTAGGAAATAGTTTTGTGGCTCTTTGGTTCTTGTGTTTCTTGGGGTGTTGTGTATTGTCTCTTGGGATCTAGTGCATGTGACTTTTGGGCTTCTATGCCTAATAATGAGTCATGTTATATATATGTGTGTGGTCTTCTGTTGTAACTATTATCATCAAGCAATTCAATCCATCTCATCTTCTTAACATGGTATCAAAGCCTTGTCAATCCTGATCTGATCCAAACACTTCGGTTGTTCAAACTCTCCATCTCCCCCAGGGGAGGGGGACTTCTATTGGCGATATCACAAACTCGGTTGGATCTCTCCGGCTGGAATCCTCTCCTCATGCCACTTCCAATTCTTCACTATCCTCATTGGAGGCTCAGGCGACTCTAGAACTTTCTTCGGTTGTATGCGAAACATCGCTGCAGGAACCGGTTTCATCCCCTTATCGCCTCCCATGTGTCCATAATCATCACCTCGTGGGATCGAGCTCATCACCTCCGAGAACTTTACATCCTTCGCCTTCATCGAGGCCCTCGGATCCGCCCGTTGGGGCGTCAATTTCAGCCCTACTTCGGCAGTCGCCAACTTCGCTGCCGACATCGTCCTCCTCAACCCCAACGACGAGATCATGGGCTTCGATCACCCCCTGACCAGATTCTCTGTCGATGTAATGTTAGCTCTTAGTGGCATTGATTACTCATTAGCACCTGAATTGCTCCCCGAAGACAAGCTATCACTATCTGAATCGATTCCCATTTGTCCACCAAACGAAACCCTCCTCGTCCCATCCTCCATCAAACAGAAGACTGCCACAGCAATCTTACAGTCCTCTTTCTTGTTGTCCGAGCAATCCGAGCTCCTCGTGAGAGAGCTCCGACAGTGATCTGGCCATCGGCCACCGGTGGGAATGAGAATTAGAGTGATCCACAGGCATCAAGTTCTCCTCTCTCTAACATGTGTCTCTGTTTGTTGTCGTTGCTGTTGTTGCGTCTTGGCCCAAACACAAAGTTATTCCACTCCGCCTAGCACATAGCATGCATGGTATCCATGTTTCGGCTCACGTCACTGACCAGGTTCTTTGTTGATGCATTCGGTGAGGTAGTTGTAGCTCTGGTCGCTCTTCTGGTTCTATTGGGCATGTTTTGCATCTATAGATCTCTCTATTTTCAGATAATGATCCAAAGTCGTGATCCACAACTTCTTCGACTTCTTCAAGTCCGCCATTCACGAAGAATCTCCAGTACTGCGACCTCCATTCATCTACTTGGTGCATATCACGTGTTCGAGCGAATGCCGCAACTATGCTGGAACTTTTGCTGCCTCGCCTCAACGATGTCGGGGCCTTTCTTACCTCCGTGCAGCCAGTTAGGCATCAAGGCATCAACTGTGGCTCAACCCTCCGTTCTTATCCTTCTACATTACATCGGATCGTGTAACAGCACATCCCCCACTTCTCTCTCCTTCTCTTTTTCTTTTTTTTCTTTCGTGGCCCGCTCCAGGCCCAAGCCCCATGGGCTTTTTCTCTCTTTTCCCTCCATCTTTCTCTTTCTCACTTCCCGCAGCGAGAGCCCAGAGCCCCGCGGGCTCGTTCTCTTCGATTGCCCCTCTCGCCCTCTCTCTCGCTCGATCTCGCGGCAACTGCGATGAGCCTAGCGAGGGTTCGATCTCTTCGACTCGCGGCCCCCTCTCTCCCACTCACACGTTCGCCGCGGTTCCCTTCTCCTCTCTCACTCGCGCGTCTTGTAGGGCCTTCGATGGGGTCTTGCCGCCTTGTCCAATCTCTACAAGAAGCCCATCGCCTCTCCCTTCAGCTGTCGATGGCGATTGAGAGGACGTGAGCCTAAGGCGGTTCGGTTGGCTACTTTAACCTCTCTTCTCCTCCATCTTCTTACTGGAAGCTCGGTAAGCATTCCTCCTCTATTTTCGAAGCTGTTTTCGACTGATTCCTCGGCTTCCTTGATGTGTGACTTCGGGTTCTTAATTTTCTAATTCTTCGACTCCGATTCAGGTAGACTCTATCTCCCTTTCTTCCGCTTTGATTTCGATCTCTTTGGGAAAAGATGATTTAGGGGAAGAATTAGGGTTTTATTGTCCCTATTATTATCACGTGGGGTAGGACGCCCTCGCCTGCTTGTGTAGGGTCGTGGGGTCTCGATGCGGGGTTATCTTGGGTTGGCTACTCTCTTTGCCGTTGTTTCCTTTAGGGTTTGCTGTTGCATGGGGTTCGGTTGGTGCTCTGCTTGCTGGTTGGGCTCCCCACTTGCTTGCGACTTGGACCTGTTACTTGCACCTTTGGTTTCTTGGGTTGTGGTTGGGCTCAGCTAGCTCTTCAGCTTCTGGTTCGGGTTCGGTTGTGTCCATTGCGCGCTGTTTTGGTTTTCTGAGTGGATTACTTGGGATCCGAGTCCCGTTCCTCAACTGTCTTGGTTGTTAGCTCCAGTTCCTTACTAGAAATCCAGTGCACTTTGTCGTAGGCACGGGTACCCCCCACTGTGTGATGAGAAGACCCCCAATCTGATCCCCCCTGGCCTAGACTCTCTAGCGCCATCATGAGTTGACTTTTGGTTTTTCTTTATTAAAGCAATTGTTATGTTTTCTTGTTTCTTGGTCGTTGCGAGAATCAGTTAGTGTTGCTTCTTTTTATATATCAGTTCAGTTTGGAATGTCTTGCCATGAGGAACATCTGTGCTATTTATCACCTGCCAACATTATTATCGTGCTGTCTCATGAGCTTACTAGTACCATGTTAGTTTAATATTGTTAAATTGCATAGCCTTGGGATGTTCTTGTGATGGCGTATTACTATATCGATACTGGATGACTAGTGGACTATCCTGAGGTTGGCTCTTGATATGACACGTTACTAATACATGTGGATCCCCCTTGACTACGTAGTTAACGTAATATTAAAATTGACTCATCCCACGACACTAACAACTAATAAAATGAATTACTTCAGCTTGACTCGCCGGGTTTGGGGAAACTTATGATTGGGGAGTACGGGAGTGAATGGGACCTGATCTATAGCCTCCATATTAGGGGTGGACGTACATCATTATGATGGGTCCTGAGTCCGGGGGCAGACAGGGACGACCATCTTGATTGGTCCTGAAGCCCATCACATGTCACATTGTTACAGCTCTTACAGTACGTTACTTTCTACTTTTGGACTCGGCTCGAGGTCGCACCCTCGTGGTCCAGGTAGCTTCCAGATGCACATAATGCTCCCCTTATAAGTCACGGCCTAGAATTGGTTCACTTTAGCTCGTACCATCTTTACAGTGGTTTGTGCTCATTTTATTCTTCATAAACATGCCTCGTTTCTGTACCCTTTCTTCTGTTGTCGTATCGCCTTTTTGCACCTCTTTACTCTTCCGTCGTATGGGTTCGTGGATTATCAGGTCAGGTGACTTCTTGTTCAGTAATATCACTTCTGTGGGTGTCTTGTTTTCTTTTGTGCACACTTACTTTTCTTGTCCATTGTTTAGATATTGTCTACTCTATTGAGCATTGTGCGACCTCTGTTGCCCACTAGGTACGACGCACAGGATCACACAGAGGTGTTTGAACACGAAGAGTTGGAGCTTTTGGTACAGGACAGTGAGAGGAGTTAGAACTTTTGGTACAGGACAGTGAGAGGAGTCAGAACTTCCAGTGCAGGACTGTTTGAGCCTTGACGTGGCGGCAGGTACGTGTTCCAATTACATTTCAGCAGTAGTGTAGCTTTTACTTGTCTCTTTTCTGCCTTACCTGTTTTACTGTCCTTACCTGTTTGTTCATGTCCTGTCCTTATTTTAGAACTGTGTTACTTGTCATATCTAGAGTGTCCTTACTTTCTGCACTGCTCCACATTGACTTCACTAGCACCTGTGGTACATGCACATTCATGTTTCAATCGTAGCGGCACCTGCTGGGAGGCGGGACGCTGCAGATCGGCGTCCTCTTCCACAACATCGCCGCATCCTCAAGCAATCGCTCATCGGATCGTCCCTTGCGGCCTCTCCACAAGCAGCACATCCTCGGAGCACAGCCTCCTCGGCCCTCAGGGGCCTCGCCCCCTGGGGCACATTGTGATGCGAACCTAGATCTGGATCTGAAAATCCAGATCTGAATCTGAGATTTAAAGCTACAAATACGCTACTCGTTAAATACGACTACGAATTAACGAAATACATTAACTAGAGATTACTCTCAAAGAACTAGGGACATAAAGGAAATCATAATACAATTGATCTAGGGAAATAATAAACTAAGAAATAACTTTCTTTCACAATTTTCGCATACCCTCTAGGGCCGGCTCAACCCCCTTAAATAGAAAAAACACTCCTAATTGTTATTTTACCCAATTGCCCCTTCCCTCCAATTACTAGCCGCATTACTACTCCGCCCCTGAAAATCCACATTGTCCTCAAGGTGGTGCACGATATCCGTGGACCATCCGTTCCACCAGGTCGATTGCAAGCCTCCTCCCGGGTCAAATGGATGAGAGTGGTCCCCACCGCTTTCAACGAAGTCCAGAAAAATATCGTCGGGCCAAGGCGGGATCCAAAAAGCGTCGTCGGGCCCCCACAAATACTTAGGATGGTCGTCGTCATCGTTGCACTGCTGGAATCCTTCCCCGGGCCCCATAGATGGCTGAAATCCTGAAAATGACGCAAATCGGGACGCGTGCTGGGCCCAAGGGGGGCCCGAAGTGCTCGACAGGGGTTGTCGGTCCCCCTCCTGCATCGCTGTCCCCAATAGCGCCTCCGGGGGGTGTCGGAACCCCCCCAAACTCCTTGCCGCAGCCCCCCAGGGGCTCGGCGGCACCCGCCGGCCCAAAATCTGGGTCGGCGGGGCACCGCCAGGGCCCCAGGGGCCTGTCGCCGCCCCAAGGGGGTACGGCGGGGCTCCGTCGTGCCCCAGGGGGGTGGCGCAGCCCCGGGAGGGGCGGGCGGCCCTTACCGCCCCTCCTGCGGGTTCGCTGGCCCTCCTGGGATCTGTCGGAGGGGATGTCGTCCCCCTCCGACGTTCCGTGCTCCCTCCGGTGGCTCAAAGATGGCCTGAGATGCCTCCCACCCTTGGTTGTAGTGGTCGAAGGCGCCGTCTTCTTCAGTTTCCGGATCTTCCTTGTTAAAAATCATATTTTCTGGATCTGAAAATTTCAGATTTGAAAATTCCAGATCTGGATCTGAAAATTCTAGATCTGGATCTGATAATTCCAGATCTGGATTTGAAATTTCCAGATCTGGATCTGATAATTCCAGATCTGGATCTAGGGAAGATTTCAGATCTGGATCTGGAGATTTCAGATCTGGATCTGATAATTTCATATCGGGATCGCCGACAGCCGCAGGCTTCAGATCTATTTTTGTCTTTGCAGCGGAAAGATAGCGACGGTCGATCTCCGCCACTTTCTCCTTATATCGACGATTGATCTCCGCCAAACCCTCCACTATTTGACGGCGCGCCCTTTCCCTTCTCTCTACCCATGCGTCGATCAGATCCATAAGTTGGGTGCTTCCCCTGGATCTAGTCTCTGATACCAATTGATGCGAACCTAGATCTGGATCTGAAAATCCAGATCTGAATCTGAGATTTAAAGCTACAAATACGCTACTTGTTAAATACGACTACGAATTAACGAAATACATTAACTAGAGATTACTCTCAAAGAACTAGGGACATAAAGGAAATTCTAATACAATTGATCTAGGGAAATAATAAACTAAGAAATAACTTTCTTTCACAATTTTCGCATACCCTCTATGGCCGGCTCAACCCCCTTAAATAGAAAAAACACTCCTAATTGTTATTTTACCCAATTGCCACTTCCCTCCAATTACTGGCCGCATCACATTGTCGGCCCAATGCGGATTTGGCCCCAGCGGCCTCGGTCCACCGCGATCCCTCATCGGCCCCTTGCTGCCTCGGTCCACTCAACCTCGGCCCCTTGCGGCATCTCCTCGGCCCCTTGCGGCCTCGGTCTCTACATCCTGCACTCCGCGGTCATCCGTTGTCGCCATCTCCTGGATCTTCTTTCGAGTCGTTACAATTCCTCTCCAAACTCAAAGTTACACCTTGAGTTTGGGGTGTGTGTTAAGATAATAATTAGTGTGCCTAGGAAATAGTTTTGTGGCTCTCTGGTTCTTGTGTTTCTTGGGGTGTAGTGTAGTGTCTCTTGGGTTCCAGTGCATGTGACTCTTGGGCTTTTATGCCTAATAATGAGTCATGTTGTGTGTGTGTGGGGTCTTCTCTTGTAACTATTATCATCAAGCAATTCAAACCATCTCATCTTCTTAACAAGTTCTTTGGATACGAATCAAGTGGGTTCAAAGCAAACAGACGTCTAATAGCATGATTTTCGGGTTACCATTCCAGTAAAATTGGATGGGTTGAAATACTCCCATATCAATTTAATCTGATCCCATTTCATGAGCTCAAGATTCTGCACATCATGAATCATCAATTTGGATAGCACACTCTTACTTTTTGTTTCATAATATAAACTTGCCCAATTTATGTCCATATGTTACACTTGTACGGTTGTCCAATTGAATGAGATTGATGGATTTGTTTCATAGAAGCATTAATTATCTGACATGCCATCAACTATCATTCAGTTTTGGAGCTAAGATCCAAGGACTCTGTTCGAGATGCAATTAGTTTGATGTGCTCTAAGAATGTGTCAGGCGCACCTATCATTGATAATGTAGATTCTGATCTTCGGAAGTTTGTGGACCGGGACATTGGTTTCATTGAATTTTCTAGCATGGCATTGTGGTCGCTTGAGGTAAGGAGATGTAACCCATATCAGTAGAGTTCTATTTCATCTGAAATATTTTTCTCTTTTCTCCGCAAGTAATTTATGTGGGCTCATGCAAGGAATTCGAGGAAGCAAAAGCTGAACCAAAAGATGACAACACTGGGTTTCTCGCAATGTTAGAACAAAATCCTCAGATTGGACAAACCAAGGTATACTCCGTCAGATCTTATAATCTCATAATTTCATAGGTTAGGACCTCACTGCACGTTTACTTATTGTGGTTCTTTATTTCTTTGAACTTACTGGGGGTAAAAGGATTGTCCAGGGTTTAGAGTAGATAGTTTCAAATGCTGATTTATATCAACAGGTGATTTTTCTGATGCTATGTCGCACTAGAAAGATTTATTATTATGAAAAATGACCTGAGACAGAAGGATATCCCTTGCTTTCTTTCCTAGAAATGCTTGACTTTTTAAATATCGACACATTATTCTTCTTCTTTTGTTCCTTACGTGCATCTGTACGGTAGTTACAAGGAAATCTGTTGAAATAAATTTTATTTCTGAAAAAAAGTTTTCCTTCCACTTGTTCAGTTTTTAAGTGATTTAAGTAAGATTATTCACGATTGCTGTTTCACATTCTGGGTTATTCTAGGTTTTCATTCTGCGTCATTTTAGGTTGGAAAGTGAGATTTGATTTTGTTTGTTCCAGATAGAAATACAAGTTGTCTTCTGTGTCATGCTTCCTTATAATTGATAACATGGTAAACCTGGCTTTTTACTCTTTTTAAGGAATACCAATCACCGGGTAATTAACTTTTCTGTTTTTTCTGTGGGCTGCCTTTCTTCTTTATCATTTCTTCCTAAATATTTCTCAGTAAACCCTCTCAATTGGCAACTGTAGATGCTGATCATCTCATGGAAATAATATTGTTCAATAAGTGTTTCTATTACTCTTCCACAACATTTTTTATACAATGTTGCTTCATCTTCTAGGAATCGGTATTGCTACTTGGTTTAGTAATGATGTTTTGTTTGACCTTGGGAACTAGATAGCGGAGCTAGCTAGATTATTCTTGTGGGAGCCTTTCTTCCCTGTCAACTCGAATGACACACTCTTTCATGTGCTGCTGCTCTTTGCTAAACACACCAGATTGAATGTCGTACCGGTCGTTGAGTCGTCAAACTCTCGTGTTGTTGGTTTCATTGATCAGGTAATTAGTATATATCATCAGTATCTTTATAAAATATACGTGAAGATATTTACATACTTCCAAAAGAGGTTGCTTCTGTCCTAGAATGCGGTAGTGCAATTGCTTCTCCAGTCCAGTGGACTAGAATGGTTCGATGAAATTGCAGACAAAGCCATTGCAGACTTCGGGTAAGGAATAGATTCCACATATGATCATCTTGGAGCTCTCCCGACTAAACTAGAGTGCTTTTAAGCTTCTATAGTTACTAACCTTGTTTTTGTCTTTCCTTCTCCATTTTTAAGGTATTAAAAACATTATCGTACATTTCTGAAATAGGGTTTGCTGATATTTAATCATCTTTGTTTAGGTTTGAGAACGCTAGTAGATTTTCTTGTGCGTATGGGGACCAGAGCATAGCAGATGCCTTGCATATCATGTGGAAGGAACAGATTACTGGTGTTCCGGTGGTTGACAAGGGAAGCGAAACCCTAATTGGAACTGTAAGGTGCAGCGATATATATCGTCTCCTGGAGGATGATAACATCTTCAACAATAGAAAGTAAGTTTAATGCTTTAATCATTGGTCCACACATTTAGCTAGTTAAACAGATCTTTAATCGATGGTTGTTGCTAGATTATGCATTACTTGGTACTGTATGTGTCGTTTGTAACTCTGGCATGCTACACCCACCACCAGCAACGGAAACAGACATCCAGCTTTTGTTTCTGATTTTTGGGGATGCTATTCTTTTGTTCTGTTGATCAGTAGACCTATAAGTGAGAATACGAGTCTTTCGAGTTAGTAGACGTTAGTTGCATCTTGAATTTCTTAGTCCCATGGTATGTTTCATTTATGTATAAATACATGTTATAATGAGCTTACACATTACATGATGCATTTGTCTGTCATCCACTTATCATGGTTTTTAAAACTTTATTTTTGAGTACAGAGTACAATGAGGGCAGTAATTTCTTCGTGGTTCTGGTATCAGATGTTACGTCCACATATCAGATATCATATTACTACTGATTCATCTAAAATGGTCCGACGACATTGTTAAATATCAAATGTCTCTAAATGGCATCAGTTAGAATTGATTGTAGATTTCCAGAACTCCTGGCCAAGTTATGGCAATGATTACAGCTACTATTTTAATGCAACACCAATTTGGTGGTGTCACGAATTTTGTTCAGTCGTTTCTTATAATAGAGGCAGAGGGTATGCTTACAAATCCAAAAAAAGACAGCAATTAACACCATTTTATATTTGGGATTTTAAAAGTCATACGGTTTAATAAATAACAAGAAAAATATCTACACATATATAAACTTTTCTTTTCAAAAAAATAATAATGAGAAAATCATTTAGCAACCTATTACACTTCCAAAGTCAAATCATTGTGTTTTTTTAAAGCAAATTTGAAATCCCTCATATAATGTAGGAGGCTGAATAAAACTTTTTTCCATTTTGAGTTTTAATATAATTCATTGAAGGAAAAGAAAAATATGTGATGTTGCCCATGGTAGAAATCTAATTTTGTATAACATCAACTTATGCACATGCATTTGTATATGCACAGACATCTAGTTATTTATTAGCCAAATGTATTTTGCTCTTAGTATGAATAAGAACAGGCATATGTTGGCTTCTATCGGAAATTTCATAGAAATTTGAAATATGTTCTTATATAAAGCATTCTCCTGTCTTCCATGGGTGCCTAAGATGGCGAAGCTTTAAACATGTATCAGCTGTCCAACAGAATGTACATGCTGCATACTTTAGTTAGATCTTTGGTTATAGTATTCTTTCACTCCCATTTTTCTTTCCCCCTTATCCTCCCGGAAACAAGGGGAGTGTGCTCACCTGTTTCACCCAAGAAGCAATCATGATTCATGGTCACATATCAAGTACCAAGGCAAACGATCGTAGCTACTTATAGGATGTGCTATGCAAAATGCTTACATATCGAAATTCTTTTGAATTAGAAATCATTTCATGTCAATGCCTATGCTTGTTTCAGGAGCCTTACGGTGGAAGAATTCGTGAAAACAAGTGCTGGAATTGTTCAGAGACCCAACAAATCACCAGATGGAAGCTGTGTGCCGCAACTTGCTGCATGCACTCTCCACTTGAAGAATGATGTACTTCCTCGAGCAAATACTCTGGCAACCAATCAGAAATCTGACTCACTTAAGCAGGCGATGAAATATTTGGTGGCATCAAAAAGCTCGGAGAGCTGCTTGGTCAATGAGTCTGGGAAGCTGGAAGGTATACTGACACTCAGAGACATCATCTCGCAGTTCTCTCCACCGTCATTGGATTCAAGGATTGATGGAGGCGGATTCTTCCGAGCTGCTTTAGAACAGGCTGGGTGCCATGTGAAAGATGGGACACTGATTTGCAACCGTTAGCTTTTGTGGTTTCGTGATTCATTTTATCAGCAGAGATTCAAAAGCACTTCTTGCTAGCTCAAGTTCTTCCTTTTGGGTTCATGTAACAAGACCCTGTTTAAATGGACTGCCGATTGTTGTAAGAGCTCAGAAATCAAAAGACAAGCTCATTCACTACTGACCGAGATTGTGTTTTGATATGCATGGTCAATAAACCAATAGCCCTTGTATCATTTTGAATACTGTGGACCTTAACCTTTAATTTAACCTGGCCAAGCGTTTATTTTATGCAATCTACCCTGAAAATTTAGGGAAGGTTTAGTTTCGGTTGCTTATTGTTGTGCAAATAGCAGTCTGCATCCTTTTATTTGATCATGGCATTCTTAATCTGTTTGCTTCTTTGTATTGGATCATTGAACTCTAGATTCCTTGCATGTATGGACTAAATTTTTGTCAAGCTTCTTATTGCAAAGTATCATTGTTTCGTGTACATAAGAATAACATACAATATATATAAGACATCGTTACAGTGCATATTTATTACACACAATAGGTCCTTACAGAAGAATAACATACAATATCAAATGGAGGAAAAGTATTTCCTGAAGAGAAATGTCGGAGATTTCTTCTGGCGCAACCAGAGAACATTATGTACTATTAGTTTCGCGACCCAGTAATTTCGATTCCCCTGAAATCAAGAAATTCAAATATCAGCCCTGGAGTCTCGCCATCAACTGAAGTGAAATAAAGTTGTGGGAGTCATATCATGATGAACTATAAAACTGTTTATGTTTAAGCATCCAAATACTGAATTTTGATCAAAACTAGTACTCTGCAAGGATCATCAAACAAGTTCTAATCATTGGATCCCACTCCCAGACTCGGAGAGCATGATGTGATACGAAAAATGTATGCCAACCCAACTAGTTGAAAATGGGAATTGTATAGGCGACGGTCTTGAATTTTTTTAAAAGGAAAGATGAAGGAAGAAAGAACGACCATGGATTCAACATAGGTAAAAAAGAACACTTTGCCTTCCTATTTTGGCAGAACTACAAATGACATAAATCTCCATGAAAAATTTATGTGGGCATGGGAAGATGACAATATGAAATATGATCAAGGGTCGACAAAGTGACAAAGTAACAAGGGAGCATCGCTCATCTTCACATGCTTTTTCTAAAAATGCATAATGATTGGTGGTAATTTGTCAAGAAATAAGAACAGGTAACATCGTGATCAGAAATAACTGGCAAAAGTCGAAGTAACATACAGATTCAACACGAAAGCTTTAAAACTCCGATGATTTAACTCCATCTGTCAGCTATAGCACTATCTGATTGCAAGTTTATATATTCTCCATCCCAGCTATTTGCATACCATAGAAAAAGGGAAGCTGTCATCCGATCCTTCAAATTTTCCAGACAACCACGGATTCAATTCTACGAAACTCACACGGACGGAAATTAGTCACTTGTTTACCCATCAATGCCATTGCAGCTAGACTCGGGAACTGTTTTGCTTCAAACTTCTCAGGTGGCAATCTAGAATTCTCTGGCTCACATATCACCTGTGTAGGTAAGGCTGTATCTTGACTGCTTTTACACCATCTCCTGATCCAAGGAATTACTTTTGCTGAATCACCCGGGGAGTATTCACCATTTTTTGTGACGAAAGTTGCCTTATCAAGTTGATAATCGGGTAAGTCGGAGATAGATCTGTTGTAATTCGCTACTTTAGCGAGCAGATTTTTCATTTCACCAGTAGAAGTGTCTCCCGCCTTAAATCTCTTGCTACCAAGTGGGATGGGATCCAAAGGGTTAGGCCGGAGCCGCTTGAGCCATCTACATCTTGGTTCTGAATCTGGTGTGCTTTCAGTATGTGCATTGAAGGGGTTTCTCGACAGGAGATCCATGCTTTTTGGTCTAGATGAATCTGTATCTGCTATGTCGGAGCTTTTCAAGTTTGGGTGAGCAACATCCTGTGGAATCTGCAGTTATTAATTAGTATCATTCAGTCGTCCTGTCAGCTTTCAGCTTTCAATAATGTACATATGCAGTTAGGGGCTTCGCAGAGGTTGTGAATTGGATTAATAGCTATCCTAGGTACAATCACCAATGGATTGCTCTATTGTGGAGAGGTGGTTACATACCCATTTCCTTGTATCGTTTAAATATCATACTGTGCCATATAGACTCAATAAAGTTTATATCTGGTTACTTAGTTACTTTGCAAGGAAAAACGTGTTATGGCGATTCAAATTGTAAAATTGTATTGCCTTATCTACTACAAAAGCTGTGTACATTTCTGCTACAGAAGCTTTCAAAGAGATGTGGTGGATGATGCGTTTCTTGAAAGAACTGGGTATAAAGCATAACATGTATATCCTCTATTATGATGGCCATCCTAGAAAGAATCCAAATTTTCATTTCAAGTCCAAGCATATTAACACAAGTTATTACTAGTTTAGGTGTATACTTGATGAAAAAAATTTACAACTTGAAAAAATCCATCCTGACGAAATGGTATAGATATGATGACCAAAAGGGCTTTCCAAAGAGAATCAAGGATTTTGCCAGCAGGTGGCTGGCATGGACCTATATAATGCATGGGTGATCTCCTGTTAGGCTGGAGGGGAAGCATAAGTATACATCCCAGTACTAATTCAATTAGCCCAACTAGATAGGTGGCTGCACATGCTTGCAATGGCTAGTTGGCATGCATAACTGTTCACAGTAGTTGCCTAACTTAGATGCTAGATATGCTTCAAATGTTAGTGGTTGAAAACTTGAAATGGTTAGCTAGCACATGTTAAGGATAACTAAAATAGATTATTGATGTCCTATAAATACCAGTTCATTCATCTATCACCCATCACCCTAAGTTCTTTCAAAAAACTCCAATCAAATAGAAGTGAATAGAAAGAAAGAAGAGGTTAATTACAATATACTCTCAAATTTCTCTCCTCTTTTTTTTGAAGGGTAATAAATTTTATTAATTTAACTCAAGCAATTACAATAATGGACTATAAAATTTCTCTCCTCTTGCTCCCATCACGACGCTAGTCTTGTAGCAAGCTACAAATGTTGCTCTAACGTTATAGATTATTTCTGTGAACATAATATTGTATTCATCTATGTTTTGTAGAATTCTCAAATTCTTAGGACAAGCTTATAAGGTTATACTATTTTATTGAAATAATGAAATTACTCAAAGTTATCCCATGATTTTTCCTAAAAAGGGTTTTCACATAAAATATGTCTTATTTGCAACGTGTTTTATTTGTGGTTCACACAAACTGTGGAAACGAATTAAATTTCCAATCAAGTAGCATCCTTCAGGTTAAAGAAACAAAATATAGAGCTTGGATTGTGGCTAAAGGTTAAAGTAAAAAAGAATGTATAGACTTCAATAAAGTGTTCTATCTGATAGTGAAGCGCTACTTGCAGTGGTTGATCATTTTGACCTAGAACTTGAGCTACTTGATTTGAAGATTGTATTTTTACATCGCAAGCTAGAGGAAGATATTTTGATGAGTCAACTGGAAAGATTCATGGTCAAAGAAAATGAGGACTGTGTTTGCAAGCTAGAAAATTCTTTATATTGTCTGAAACAGTCTCCTAATAGTGGTATAAGAGGTTTTGATACTTTTATAATAAACCATTACAAGAAATTTGTATGATAGTTGCGTTCTACCATAAAAAGCTCAGTCATGGTGCATAATATATGTTTATTATTATATGTTAATGATATGCTAATTGTAGCTGGGGATATGTCCGAAATAAATAAGCTAAACCAACTTCTGGGAAAATAAAATAACTTGATATGAAAGATCTCGATGCAGCCAAAAAGATTCTCGAAATGAAAATTCACAAGAATAAAAAATAAGGTAAACTTATCGTTTCCTAAAAGTGTTACATTAACAAAGTTCTAAATCGTTTTGGTATGCAAAATGCAAAACCTTTCTACTCCACTCGCTACATACTTCCTACTCCACTCACTACACACTTCCATATTTTAGCAACATTGTCCTTTAAATCTAAGGAAATAGAAAAAATACATGTCATGTGTACCTTATGCAAATGATGTTGGTGGTATTATGTATGATACAATCTACACCAGTCTAGATATTTCACAAGACACCAGCAGCAGCTATATTAAGTCAACTGGGAAAGGTCAGTCTATTGGAAGACTATGAAGTAGATATATCGATATCTTAAAGAAACTATGGATATTTATTTGGTGTAAAGCAGAAGGTCTAATAATAGCTGTAACCTGATTGGATGCTCAAATTAAGATTTTGCATGTGATTTAGATAATAGAATGTCCTTGATAGGTAATTGAATCATGCTAACAGGCTGTGCCATCAGTTGAAAAGCAACTTTACAATCGACAGTTGCTTTGTCTACTACTGAGGCCACATACATGGTGATTATAGAAGCCGTAAAATAATTCATATGGTTAGAAAATTTGGTCAGTGATCTTAGTTAACATTAGAAGAAACTATGATGTATTCAAATAGTCAAAATGCTATTTGCTTGACTGAAGATAATTTGTATCATGAAAGAACCAAACACATCATGTCAAAATTGAGAAGATTGGTACTAAAGATAATACATCATATATAAAGACCAAGCTTGATCCTTCGTGAAAGTTCACACACTACAAGAACTTGCTTAGTATTTCTTACGACGAAGGTTGGGACCTACAAAGATTGGCAGTTGCAAAAATTAAAGATTATTTACTCGACGTTTGAGTCAAAATGGGAAATCTGATGCATTTTTTTAGTAACGATGAATACTTATTGAAAGTTTACGCAAACATTCATTAAGATTAGTTGAAAAGATACCCAGGAATTCATCTCGCAATGTAAATTGAAATTGTTGAAAGGAAAAGGTATGGTCGTAGCTGTGAACATCAAGCTTGTTTTATTTAAAACACATGTTGCAGAAGCTCACAAGGTCTACAACACGTATGCAAAAATTTCCACCTTGTGCAAGCAATGACGACAAGCTTAAAGAAAATTTTCTATAAAAAGGTGGCATTGGCTTTTCTCCGAACAGATAAATACAGTAAAATTAAGCTACGATTTCATGGAGAGAAGGTCATTCTCTTTTGTATAATACCGTTGGGGTTTTATATGATTTTTTATTTGTAGATTTGGGTTGCGAAAATAATATGTAGTGGTACTGTATTTGTATTCTCTCCTTCCGATATATTGATATTCCAATATGTTGATGTCTGTGGATGTAGATCATAATACCAAACCATGTAAATCTTAGCGTCTTTTTGTGTTTCTATTTTTTCTTATTTCTTGCTTATGCAATAACGAATTACTTTGTGACCGATTGTTTCTGCTATTTATAACACATCATTATAACCACCCCACTCTGATTTTAAGAATAATGTCTCTATCAATGTAATCAGACAACACACAAGTATAGACTTATGGTCGAAGTGCTCGTGCATAATCCATGATTAATGAAAGTATATAATGACCTTAAGTTAATCCTTGGAACAAATTTATGGTGATAAAAAATCACTCGAATCTCTTTGCCTAATTACTACTCCATTATGACTATTTTAAGAAAACCACAATAACTAGATGCCTTTTATTGCTAAAGCTTGCAACAATATCACCTATTTTTTTTGAAATCAATAAAAACCAAACATGAATCTCTTTATTTTTGTTATGTCTATCAACTGTAATAGTAAACATATAGCTTCCATGTCAACCTTCCTAGCATATAACCAAATTGGTTTCAAGCATACGAAATGTTCCAAATATTGGTCTAATATCTGTAATATCAAAAAAACAAGAGATCGATATGATACATGTTGTTTCATATCGGTTTCTGATTTTCAACCGATATATGAGTCTCAATTTCAAGATCGGACAGCTATTTCGATTGATATTTTAGTTTGAAATTTCAGCCAATTAAAGTGCTTGTTGGTTTAAAGTTTCTTAAATCGGATCCAATAAACATTGGATCTAACCCAATCTGATAGCTAATAATACTTATAAAAGAGAAATGTGGTTGACCTGATATGCAATCCTAATTTTGTTGAAAAAATTTCAATTCCGCCGCTAGTTGATCTTTCTCCCACTTCTTGATGCCTTCTACGGTTTGATCTTCCTTATCTTCCTTCTCTTGATCTCGAATCACCACTCTCTCGACATCTGCTTCCTCGTATTCTTTCTCCCCTCGGTTGTGGATTAAGGGTAGTGATGGTTAGCAAAGCGATGAGCATCTCCCTTATTTACCATGTCTACGACGCCAACCATGAGTCCTCATTGAGAACTACATCCAAGATCTCCTTGAAAACATCCTAGGTTTTAAATTATTTTTAATTTTTAATATAATTTAGTATACTTTTTATTGGATTTTACGTTTTAATTTGATCTATCAATCCAATTATGTTGTGGTTGATGTAAAAAATGTTTCATTTTTCCCCAAAAAACCGAGCTTTGATTTTAATCGGGATTTTCCCAATTTAGTTTAGTCTAATAATAATAATAGTACTAAATAGTAATTTTGGTTCAGTGATCTTTTTTGTTTATAGAGAATGGAATGCAAAAGAAAAAAAATTTGTATTTTTGGGCATTGGCTAATACTAATGTTGAAGGGACTACTCTCTCATTTAGAAAATCGATTTATTTACAAAAACTAAGAAAGGGAGACCTAATTTAATAAACTGACCTCTTCGGTACAAGGAGTACTAAGAAGACTTTCTTCCTTCTCCAAGTCATAAGAGCGGAGTGAGGGTGAATCATCATCCCTTGACTTACTCTGTAATAAGAGCGGTAGATGTATGGTTTTGAATAAAATAAAAAAATAAAAGATCATATAGATATATAGATATGTGTAATGGTTCATTTTTTAGCCTAGGCCCACTGTTTTGGCCCACTCTCTTTTATTAACCCCCCTCCACTAATTCTCTCTCTCCCCAACTCATTTCTTCTCACCCGCCTGCAGCGACCCGTGCCCTCTTTCTCTCCAGCGCACGGGCGAATGAAGCAGCGGACGAAAAAAGAGGGTTTTCGAAACCCTAGCCCCGATCTCATCTCACGCCGCGCAGATTCTTCGGGATTCTCGATTCGATAAGATCTCTCTCTTCCTCTCTCTCTCTTCTATTTATACGCAATGATTCTAGGGTTTCTCTCTTGCGAAAAATTGTTTTCCTCTTCCAAAGCTTCCGATTGAGTTTCAATTCCTTCTCTGATTTTATGAGAACTCTCGGCTTGGTTCTTCTACGCCATCAGTAAACCTTATTTGCTTTGAATTTCAGTTATTTCCTTCATGTTTTTGAATTTGTGGAAGAACTAGGGTTTCGGGATTTTTGTACATAGGAAATGATGATTCGTGTGGTTTTAGAAGGGATTTATTTCCTGATGTTAAATTGTGGCATCCTACGGGCGTGGCGGCAACTTTTCCGCAGCCCTATAACTGCGTTTTGGGATCTAGGGTTGGCCGCCGGATTTTTCCCTCTTTATAGGGATGTTCGGCTGTGACTTTGTGATTTTTTTTGCCCCTCGATTAAGATCTGGACTTTGGGAGTTTTGTTTGTTTTACTCTGCAGTTTACTACTGCTGCACTTTTACTGTTCGGCTGCCCTCATTTGAGCCCCTGTTGCGTTCAGTTACTTACCTCTTTACTTTATAATGCCAGTACTGTGGTGCACATTAAACTGTTTGGTGAATTATAGGAGGGTTTCGGTTGACAATATTGCTATAGCACATGGGATTAATTTCTGTTCCTGCTTTCAAATTTTGAGGAGATTTTCCCTCGAGCTGGTAAACCCTAGAAAACCCATCACGAATGCCAAATGAGACGAATCTGATCCTAACTATGTTTACCCCTCTTAAAAAGTGATTTATTTTCAGTTTTAAATGCTTTAAACGTTCGATAGATCTCATTGATTTAGAAAGCTTCAAGTAGAATTTTGCTTTCGTAGAAATTTATTTATAGCTTTGTATTGTTAGAAGATAAATTTTGTAATAATGATGGTGCAAATAAATATATTAATTGAGGAAAATCGGCACAGTTTAATGCACTAATCATTTTACACAACTTAGAGAAAATAGAACTAGAGAACAATTGAATTCGGAATGACATGGGGTTTTGGGAACTCATAATTAAAGTTAGACAGAGTGACGGAGACTACGCTCATTAACAGACCTGAATGACTTGACTGTGTTCCTTTGATAATATCTTGGACCAATAAATTTAGGGCACATGCGAGCTCGCATGTGAAACCCGAGGTTGTTCTTTAGCCCGCTCTTTCCCTTTACAATATTAGTATAACATAAAAATGGAATGTTTTAGTTAGATAGGTACAACCTAGTGCTAGTGTTATTGGCTTGTTTAGGACTAGGGTTACATGAAAGTTATAATTGTTGTTTATTGTAAATATCGTTTACTTTATCTTTTCAAATATTTTCTCAACAGAGACTGAACCAGAGTACAAGGAGGCTCCAACTTTTGAGGAGTCCGAATTCCCAGTGGAGAGCACTGATTTCGAGGATCAGTAAGGAGAGTTTTTATCTATTGTTTAGTTGCTTTCTTTATTGTTTAGAAATAAAGACTAGTAGTTTATCTTTTGTTATGCTTTTGTACCCTCTTTCGAAGGACGAATAAAATTATCTCTTTTATGAAATTCTCTGTTTGCTCTATGTTGGCTTCACTGGAACTTTGCAGGACCTGCACAAATAATGAAAAAGTAATGATACCCGAAAACGGAGCGTTACAATATGATACTCGATTGATTGTGATTGCTTGAAGAAATCGAAACAATTTTCCATCAAGTTGGCAGTAAATTCAAGTTTAATGCAACATATTGAACTAAGTATACCATAAACATGAGTTATATTGTTTATATTTACTTAGATACATGTATGGCATGTAGGATTTGAAACTATAGCGTGAAACACTAGAGGGGGTGAATAATGCCTTATAAAACTTAATAAGAAAATTATGCCAAATTAAATTACTCTTATGCAACATATGTGCCGAATCTTGAAAAGGAGCAACAACACAAGAAGCAAACGCAAACAAGATATATACATTGGTTCGGATTCACCACGTCTTTCCGGCTTGAATCCTACTCCAGCAACCCACTAGCTCCCCGCTAGTGATTAGTGTTTCCACTGATGTCCACTTGCCAAACTAGACAAGTGCAAATGATACAAATCACTTTCACTTCCCACAAACCGGGAATGAACTTTCTCTCACAATCGAGATGCACCTTTTTTCTGTAAGGACCGTCTACCTTGCAATACTAACAACAAACACTCAAGAGGGGGGAATAGAGTAATTGCAATAAATTGTGCAATTAAATTAAACTTGCAAATGTGGAATAATAAGTGCAAGAGGAATTAATCAACACAATTAATCCAAACGCAAACACAAGAATTACCATGGTTCCCCAAACTTGGGTACGTCCAGCCACACCAATATCCACTATTATTCTCACACAGAGAAGTGAATACAATCTCACACAGAGGATTTGGATTCTCACACAAAGAAATCCTCACTCTCACACAGAGAGACATCACACAGAGGATTTAGGATTCTCACACAGAGAAATCCTTGCTTTCACGCAGAAAGACTTGTGCTTTCACACAGAGAGACTCAACCAACCCTCACACAGAAGGTTATACTCTCACACAGAGAGTAACTAGCTCTCACACAGAAAGCCAGGGTTTCAATGAAATACCAAAGTAAAACAAATACTCTTACCTATGCCTTGAGATGAACTTACTCATAAATGAATGCAAGGCATGGAAGAGGATCTCCAAGTGATGAGATTAGCTTGAAAGCACTTGGATGGTTTCCCTTAAGCTTGACTTCAATGCATGAAGGAGAGAATGAGCTCTAAGAGGGAAATGAGAGAGTTTGAGAGTGGCTTAATTAAACTCTAATGATTTTCAATAGCATCAAGAAGTTCCAATGAACTCAGCCCTCTCATATATATAGGAACCCTATATCAACTCTCAAAACCCAAGAAAATAGCCAAAATCAAAAAGTTGTAACGGCAAATTTCTGGGAAGAAACGTCTGTGACAGTCGACTGATGAACAAATGACAGTCGACTGTCCAACGGCTAATAATTCCCAGCGGCTATAATCTGAGCCTCGACAGTCGACTGATGAAGACGATACAGTCGACTGAAAAATAGGACAGGCGCCTGTTAAACCTTCAGCAGGCGACTGATGCAAGGGATGGAATAAAACAGAGAGTTGCACTCTTTCTCTCAGTATGCATACAGGCGACTGATGAACAGATGACAGGCGACTGTAAAATAGACAGGCGACTGTAAATCCTTCATCAGTCGACTGCTACAGGAGATGGAGAAAAACAGATAGATGTAATATTTGCACTTACGCCTTTCAGACGACTGTTGGCCATTTTACAGACGATTGTAAATATACAAGCGACTGTAAATACATCATCAGTCGACTGATGCGAAAAGCTCAAGTAGAGTCAATAATAAGTTGACTTGAGCAGTGCACCACAGTCGACTGTAGAAGGCTCGACAGGCGACTAGAATCACCCAGTCGACTGTAAAACATTCAGCAGGCGACTGTAGGAGAGCCAGAGGCTCCAATTGAGTCTTTGGGCAAGATGAACCTATTAGGTTGGATTCTATGATAATCCTAAGGCTCACTAAGATGGTTAAATGCATATGCATGAATGAGTAGACCATCTATCAAGGCATTACATTAAACCTAAACTCAAAAAGAGAGAAAGCAATAAATGAAATTACATGGATTACAATGCTTTTCTTAGAGTCTATGGCTTCAATCTTGATGCCTTGATGCTCCCCATCATCTCCAAGCTTTGATACCCCTTGAGTCCAAGCTTTGGCCATTCTCCTCTTGATGTCCATCCTTACACCAAGTATTTAGTCTCCAAAAATGATATTCTTAAAATGTTAACTATGAGACTAAAACACGCGAGTCATTAACAACATAATGTTGTGATCATCATCAAAATAACATTGGTATGAAACACCAATACTCAATATTTTCCACTTGACTACTCTCAACCCGAGAGGAAACTTCTCAAATACAAAAGAGAGTTTGAAACGAAATATGAAATAACTTCACAACCTATGCCTTGAACATGACTCTTAAGAATGAGGCAATAAAGGTGTGCGATGTGAGCTCTAAAGGATGAGAGTGAGAGCACTAACAAACTTGTCTCAAGATGTGTAGCAATGAATGCTATGAGCTGATCTTGAAAGCTTTGAAGACAAGTTGAACTTTAGAGCTTTGAGCTTGGTTTGCTTTGAATGCTCGTGAATGCTCTAGGTGAAAAATTAATGTCTTTGATGCACTTAAGAGTGTAATGGATGATGTCTTATATGATTTCTTAACTTCTCAAGTGAAGGCATTAAAGTCCTATTTATAAGCCATGGAAATCTGCTCAAAATTAACTCAAAAGCACAATCATTTAATGCTTCTAACGACTATTAACGGGCAGAAATCCTAGTCATCAGTCGGCTGATAAAGGACGATTAGTCGGCTAAAGTACTGTTCCGATTGCGCATTAAATGCAGTCTAACGGACATATACCAGTCGTCTGAAGTAGACTTTCTAGACGGTTGGTCCACTGTTCAGTCGTCTGGCATCATGTGTTGGATATTGAGTCTTCACCCCGTGGTTATTTTGATGATGAGCAGCATATTATGCTACTAATATTTTCATTGAGTTTGTGTATATGAAATGTATTTTTAATATAGTTTATGAAGCAAAGATGTATTGCACAAATAGGAGTCAAATTAAGGGAGCTCAAATGTGATGAAGCAAACAAATCAAAGTAGGTTATGAGCAAATGTGCAAGGAACAAATCAAGTCAAGTTCAAATGAAGTCAACAAGAAGAATTGTAACTACACACATAGAATAAGAAGAAGGCTTGAGCTCACATTCCACGTCTACATCCTTAAGCTGAAGCCTGGAACTCGAAGATGAAGCTCAAAGAATGTGTTCAAGCTCAAGCTAAAGAGGAGCTCAAATTCAAGTGAAGCATATGCAACAAGCCCAAGCTCAACCATGGCTTCAAGTTCTTCATGGTGACTAGTGTGTGAGTTGTTTTTCATTTTTCTTACGATTATGTCAAGGCCAAGAAAGAATATGCCCACACACAAAAAGATTTTGAAAATGGCTTTAAATTCATGGTATTATTATATAAATTTATTTTCATAGATATGAGCGCAAAACTTCTTAAGAAAATCACTTTTCAAGAAGGAGTCGACTACCAAACACCTAGGAGCCGACTACCTGTCATTAGCAGATTTTCTCATAAAAATACTCTGGGAGTCGACTACCAAGTTTGGGAGTCGACTACCAGCTGTAGCAAATTTTCTCAGAAATTGCTCTGGAGTTGACTACCAAAGTTGGGAGTCGACTACCAGCTATTGACGGTCAGATTCATTGAATCTGTTTTGTAGCCATTTTGGGGCAAAAGTCAAACGTTTTTTAAATGGTTTGAATTCATTTTTAGCCCTATAAATAGAGAGCTAATGTAAGCTTTTTATATACCAATTATTCTTGAGCAAAATTCAAAATTCTCTCAAGCATTCAAGCTCTCTAATTTCCATTGCTCTCAAGTTTTTTTTATAGCCGACAGTTTTTAAATTCTGATCTTATTCTTGTGCTTATTTTTCTATCTTGTTTTAAGATCATTTTATTTGGCTATTACAAGTTGTTTTTCAAATACTTCTTACTTCATTTTTGAATATTCTTAAAAGTATTTTAAAGTAACAAAATTTCTTGATCACATTGAATCAACTAATACTCTTTGTGATCAAAGAAGATTTATTATTCTTTAGCCACATAGAGCACAATTGCACATTCTTCTTGGCTATAGAATTATTGGGTGTAAAAACTAATCTCCACAAATTTATTGTGATGTATTGGATCTGGTCTTATTTTTGAGTCCCTTGGAGATAAGGGTGTTGGAAATCCTAGTTAAGGCTAGGTGGTGGTGTTTGAAATCATTGTTGTAGGCAAGGAGTGTGTAAAAGTCCTCGGGTTGTGAGGTAAGGAAAAATCCTCATTAGAGGTGAGGTGGTTTGTACTATTTACCGAAAATAGTAGATTAAAACCCGACAGAGATTCGAAAACTGGACGTACCCAGGTTGTGGGGAACCAGGATAAAAATCTATGTGTTTGGTATTGTTATTTATTCACTTGCATTTACATTCCGATGCTTATCTTTATTATTGCAAGTATTTGTTGATTAAGATAGATATTAGGTAATTCTATATTAATCTTAGGAAGAATTCTAGAGGTAAAGTTTTAATTTGCGAAAACACTATTCACCCCCAGGTCCCAACACCATACCATCAGACGTCTGAATAACTCTAACAGTACTATATGAAATATAAGGTCTGATCATCCAGACGTCTGAGGTTCATCATCCAGACGTCTGATCAACTGTTCAGACGTCTGATCAACTGTTCAGACGTCTGGTAATACATCTTCAGACGCCTAAAAACTGACTGACCACAGAGAATGGGTTAGTGGAAATTTGCAAATGAATTTCCGAGACGTCTAATGCATATCATCCAGACGTCTATTTTCTGTCAGTCGATAACATCCAAGTTTCTGTTTCTTCGGCTACAATTAAACAGACGTCTGATGTTCACCATCCAGGCGACTGACGAATTGTTCAGATGTCTGGAATTAGAACTCCAGACGTCTGTCCTGACAAGGGTTTTGGAGAACTATATGCATATGAACACCAGGCGTCTAGAAGCCTAACACCAGGCGCCTGTTGAAGGCTGAAAACCTCTTCTTTGAGTTTAAGCATGTTCTAACCCTATGACACTCAATGACATATGATTTAATGAGATTCATGAGTGTTGTGAGTGATATTCTAGTGAGTCTATTCAAGGCTTTGACATGCTAATTCAACTAAGAAGTAAAGTAAGAAAGATTTACACATTAATCCTCTTTACTTCCTTTTGAATGCTTTGAAGACTTCCATTTGAGCTTTGAGGAGTCCAACGCTTTGACTTCCTTGATATCACTCCTTCATATCTTATTTGAGCTTGTTGAGATCAACACTTTGAATTCCTTTGATCATCTATTGATCCTCATGCTTCATTGATTGATGTTCAAGCATCAATGCCTTACGTCATCAACTTTACTAGGTGTCTTTGACCATAGTGATGATGCTCTTATTTTACTACAAAACATATGGATTAGTTGGCAATTGATTATGTTTGTTTATCATCAAAATCATATTGGGAAAACCAATATTCAACATGGCATACATATGGTATCCATTTTTAGCTTTCGGTTTAACATTGTTTAGTCAATATCACGGATATATCTCGATATCCGTTGTCCGATATTATATTTTCCAAGCCAATACGTGATCGATATCTAATATTTAAAATGATGAGCATACGTTGAACCCCCAACATAAAATAATGAAAATGAAAATGAAAAAAATACAATCTTTGCTAGATCGATTCTTTATATTGAAACATGTCCTTCATTATCGTGTCACGTCCTTCAATGAATTGTCATCAAATGAATCGACGTTATCATTCCCATAATCTCCCAAAGGATATGATGCTACAACTGATTTAGAAGACTCGATTTATTTTAATCAAAGTATACATTAGGGATGTTTGGTAATGACTTAAACAACAACCATGTTAGGATATGGCTTAAATAACATGGACCACCCAACAACTTACTTCCTTTTATATACATGTCATCTTCCATCGTCTATAAGCAATGAGGATTTCTTATCTGAAAAATTGTTATAAAGGGGATTCACAGTTCAAAGAATAGGGGGTGATATTTGAGTAGGAGCTCTAGAGTTATTTAATTATTACATACGGTCTGTAATGGCCCGTTTATTTCTAAAAGCCCACAATCCCACTTAATAAACCCCCTCTCTTTTACTCTCCCCACTCACGCACCCAGCCCCAAACCCAAAAAAAACCCCCGATGCCCGTTTCTTTTCTCTCGTTCGAAGCTCTCGCGAACAACGACGGCGGCGACTACTTAGGGTTTCGAAACCCTAATGATACCCGACGACGCGTGATTCTCTCACAAGGAAATCACGACGAATCCGAATCCCGATTCCTACGCGATAAGATCTCTTCTCTCTACCCTCTTCCTCTCTATTTTGTACGAAGAGATTTTCTAGGGTTTGGATATGCGAAAATCATTTTTCTCCTTCGAAATTTTTCGATTTCTGTTTCTGAGGTTTCAGTTCTTGTTTTTGGGGGCTTCAATCTTGCTCCTTGGGTTCGGACCTTGCTTTTGGGGGCTTCGACATCATCTTTACTGTTCGGATTTGCTCCTAGGGCTACGAAATTGCCCTGGGACTTTCGGATTTGCTCTTTGGTTTTCGGATTTGCTCTACTGGCTTTCGGATCTATTATTTTCCTTTCGCAATCTTTGGTGGAGGTAGATTCGATTCTTATTGGACTTTTAATTATCTTATTTTTGGTAATTGATGTGATGATTCATGTAGAGTTTGAGATGATTTTTTCTCCGATGAATATTTTTGGCATCAATCTAGGTTTACGGCATTCTTTGTCGTTGTTCGCTATTGTTTGTTTAGATCCGTAAGTTAATATGTGATTATGGTTGGCCGCCGAGGTGGAAGGGCCCGGCTTAGGGGTTGTCTACGTTTCTCATGGGTTAGGCCGATCCTTGTTCCTAGGTTAATTTTGTTAAAACCTTAGTGATAAAGACCTGTCTTTACATGTTCTGTTCAGTTCTTTGCATATTCAGTTTCCCTTGGAAAATATACATATCTTGTTTTCCTTAGGTTTTAGTTCTGTTACTTTATTGAAATTCAGTTTCTGTTCTTTTAAATATTAAGTTTAGTCCATATATATATTCAGTTATGTTCCTTTATAAATTCAGTTCAGTTCCTTTAAAAATTCAGTTCAGTTCCTTTATAAATTCAGTTCAGTTTTCCCTTACAAATTCAGTTCAGTTCCTTTATAAACGCAGTTTTTTTCCTTTATAAATACTATTTTTTTCTTGCAGACTTCAATTCCGTTTCTCTTACAAGTTCAGTCATGTTTTCCTTATAAATTTATAAGTTTATTTTAATAGTTTGAAACCTGTACTCCCTTTAGTACAATGATTTTGGCCTAAAATTGGTATCCTCTTAAGCAAATCTTGGTCCGAGCAACCCTCTAAGAAGGTAGACACAGCCCATTAATGGTGCCAAAAACATGAATCTGATCCATTTATAATTTTTATTACTTTTATCGCATCCGTTTATTTTTCTTTCGTCTTTTCTTTATTTATAAGTCATGTGCTTTAAATATGTTTTTCTGAGGTTGTTAATATTAAATGCTAAAGTTAAGATTCTGCTTATGAGACCAGCCTTGTGAAAGGTTGAAAGTCTAAGTTGTTGACTAATACTAAATTACATAATAGAGATTATGCAACGTGGTTATACAAATGATATTGGTATGCCTGATATATACACAAGATCTGACAATCCGGAACACAGTTTGCATACCTCTCTCTAAATTATGTAATTTAGGAATTAAATACATAAACCCAATACTTGACACCCTATAATTAGAACAACTACACTTGACGTCACGGGTATGTGGTAACTTATAATTGAGAGGGTGCGGGAGCGATTGAAGCCATGCTTATGGCCCCTATCTGGGAGGATTTCCTTTTATGGGTCCTGAGTTTCCGTTACAGTTTGACCTTATACTCGGCACAGGGTAGCACCCCGCAGTCCAAGGTGGACTTCATGTTGCACATCGTGCTTTTCTCTTATAAGTCACATCACAACAACAATTCTTTTGGTCGGTTGCTTAATTCTTATTGACACTTAAAACATGTCAGGTCAGTAGCTTTTCCTTTACAGTTCCGTTTGTGTCTTTTAAATTCCAGCAAAATAAATCAATTAAATGTTTAATACGGTTTACAATCAACTTTATTAATGGTGGTTCAATTCCATCATGTGATACCCAGCTCGAAGAGGAGGCTCCGCAGTACGAGGAGTTCGATTTTCCTGTTGATGACGCTGACTTTTGAGCTTCTGTGTTATCGGAAGAGTTTTTACATTTCTTTCAGTTATTCTTTCTTTCAGTATTGCTTAGTTGAACAATGTAGTTTCTTTTCTGTTTTAGACTCTGTAATTCATTTGAAGGTTGAAATAAAATGAGTATTGTTATCCTTGTCTTAAATATTTCCTGTTTAAACTATATTGACTTCACTGTTACCTGCAAGACCTGCAAAACTATTGAGAGTGTGACGGTACCCGTTCCCGAGGCGCTACACTGTCTAAGAAACTTAAGAGTTTCTTTTAAGATTTCTATGTATAAGAAACTTAAGGGTTTCTTCGATGAGTTTCTAGTCGTGGGTTTTATGATTTATGTGAATAGTCAGTAATTACTCTATTTTTGTTATATACTTCCTTCTGTTATAGTAAAATATTGATTGTCCTTATGTTATGTGTGGATATATGTGTCACGCTCCGCTTCCCTAAAATGGAGGCGAGACGTGAGAAGGTCCGCACGAGAGTGGAGCTGCGAAGCCCCAAGCCCGATAAACGTCAATTTAGTATAAGCAGGTCCATGTAATCGCAAAAGGAACAACAACAACAATAATAATAATGAGACGGATATAAAATACCAATCCCAAAGTTTGTCCACAAAATATTCAACATCACAGAAAAGCCACCAGGCTAACAGAAAAGAGTCTAAGGCCCAGAACAAGGCCAACGAAACAACACAAACATAACAGAGTATCGAACTAGGTGCCACGCACCGACAACTAAGCAGTCCAACAAAAGTACCTAAACGACGACACTAAGACTGATCCCCAGTGTCAACGTAGTCCTCGACCAACGCGGGTCCTGACTCAGCGTCAGCGAACACCACGTCCTCAGCAAGTAACTCAGGCTCGGGCTCTAACATGTGTCACCCAAAAGAGAAAAAGGGCACATGTCAGCAAGTCGAAAGACTTGTGCAAGGAAACGGAAATAATGGTAAACTAGCAGCCTAGCAATTAAAACATGGTGCATGGCAAGTAAAGTACGGTGGTAACAAATAAAGTAAAGGAGAGTACAAGTGGCAAGTGGTTGTAGTGACATGTAATGTCAAGTAACAAGTACAAGTACAAGGGATCACTCAACGAGTGCCCTATGCCCTCAGGCTGTGTTCAAGTGTCAAGTACAAGGGATCACTCAACGAGTGCCCTATTGCCCGCAGGCTGCGTTAATCTCGTCTTCTGGAGCACGGGCCAGAAAGTGCAAGTGGCATAGGATTGTGCCCACGCAAGGTGGGGGCCTAGCCGGAACGATAGTACAAGTATGTAGCAAAGCTACGCAATCACGATGAGTATTCAAGCATGCAATGACATGAGCAGTTAATACGCGTACCGATAATTGTATTTAAACGTGACAGGCAAAATGCAATAGCAGTTAAGGATGCATGGATGACATGAACATTTAATACGCGTACCGTTAAGGGAAAATAAACGTGACATTCAAGCATGATGAGGGTGACGGACCAAGCTTCGTTGTCAAGCTAGGTCAATGGCGTCTAAACGGCTATCCTTTCACCGTCTAGTCTCTTTTACGCTAAAGCAAGGTAAGTGGCCTAAGACATGGCCCAAATCAAGAGATGCAAGTTTCACTTGCCTAGCACCGGGGATGACGACCACTTCGTCACACGGATGCCAAACTATGGGGAAATCATTGTTATGGGGGAACAATCATCAAACAACATGAAATTATATTAGTGTTTCATAAAAATACCAATAGGCTATGAAAACATAGAGCAATCGATTTCTTACCGAGAGGAAACGGAAGAAACACTCCGGAGAACCCTAGGATCAGATCTGGAAAAGATTGGAGAAGTTTGGGAGAATTAGGGTTTTGGGGGATTTGGGGATTTTGATGGATTTGATGAGATTTTGGGAAAGATGAGAGGTAGATAGAGTGGATGGATGGTTTGGATGATGGATTTAGGGCTTGGAATGAAGAAATGAAGCTTGGAGGAAGATGGGGGCTCAAGGGGGAAGATTTTAGGGTTTTGGGTCGTGTTGGGGAAGATGAAATCGATTGGGTTGGGTTTAAATAGGATGGGCTGGCGGCTGCCCAGAAATTAGGGTTTCAACACTGGTTAGTCGGTCAAAGAGCAACCACTGACCGACTAGTTTGGCAACTAGTCGGTCGGTCGACCAACGCAGACCGACTAAGTGCAAACAGTAACTTCTGAACGAAAATAGGATTTTAGAGTTAGTCGGTCCATGAACAAATACTGACCGACTAGTTTAGCATCTAGTCGGTCGATGAACGTTCTTAGACCGACTAAGAGTAAACAGTAACTCAACTAAAATTAAGATGATGTGTTAGTTGGTTAAAGAAGCATTGCTGACCGACTAGTTTGCAACCTAGTCGGTCAACCAACGTTCTTAGACCGACTAACGATAAACAGTAACTCCTGAGAAATTTAGAAAGCCAACTAGTCGGTCCAAGAAGGATTGCCGACCGACTGGATCGTCATCTAGTCGGTCGGTGCCCCTTCTTATACCGGCTAATGAGCACAAAAAGTTCTGATACGGAGCGCGGGGCCCCGGGATCGATTCCTAAGACTCCTAAGCTTGATCTAATAGTAAGATACGACCGTTATGAAGTCCGTCACGAATGACATACTTCGAAATCGACAATCCTAAGGAAGAAACGAGAAAATACGACGAACCGATCGAAAATGAAAGCTACGGAGACGAAAACCACACAAGAGGAGAAAATCCACCAAAACATATATTATATTATATTAAATCCAAATACATGAAAAGCAGTCGTTACATCCTCCCCAACTTAAGAAAAATTCCGTCCTCGGAATTTCCAAATACTCACGAGTCCGGAAACAAAAGTGGGAAACGCTCTCGCGTCTCATCCTCATTCTCCCAAGTAGATTCTCCAGGTGAGCCGTGTCGCCACATCACCCTCACAAGATTGACAATCTTGTTCCGAAGCGATTTCTGACGCCTGTCCAGAATCTGCACTGGATGCTGGTCATACGTCATATCGGGGCGAACGGTAATCTCCGAAAAATCTACCGCATGAGACGGATCGCTAATGTATCGACGAAGCTGCGACACATGGAAAACATTGTGAACTCCTTCCAAAGATGGCGGCAAGGCCAGGCGATAAGCTACCTCGCCAACCCTCTCCAAAACGTCAAACGGTCCAATGTATCGCGGGCTCAACTTTCCACGCTTCCCGAAACGAATCACACCACGATTCGGGGAAATCTTCAAGAACACATGGTCGCCCGGCTGAAACTCCAAAGGACGACGTTTAGCATCCGCCCAATGCTTAAAACGGTCCTGAGCAATCCTCAACCTCTCCCGAATATTCCTGACGATCTCCACGGCCTCCACGATCATCTCAGGTCCCAACAACTCCCGATCACCAACGTCATCCCAACTCAATGGCGATCGACATTTCCTCCCATAAAGAGCGGCGAAAGGCGCCATGCCAATACTCGCCTGGAAGCTGTTGTTGTAAGAGAACTCCACCAGGTGCAGATGGTCCTCCCACGAACCCTTGAAATCCAACATGCACGCCCTCAGCATGTCTTCCAAAATCTGAATCGTCCTCTCGGACTGGCCATCCGTCTGCGGATGGTACGCCGTGCTGAAACTCAGACGCGTACCCAAGCTCTTCTGCAAACTCTGCCAGAACTGAGATGTGAACCTCGTGTCTCTGTCAGACACGATACTCACGGGGACTCCATGAAGTCGCACAATCTCCTGCACGATTCACGTTACATCACTATCCAAGCTAGGAAAAGGAAATAAAAACGGAGAGTAAAAGAATTTTACCTCTATTTATCTCCTTGCTAGCGCCTCAGTGGACTGTCCCACTCGGAACGGAATAAAGTGCGCAGATTTGGTCAATCGATCTACGATCACCCAAATCGCGTCATTCTGCTTCGGACTCCGAGGTAGTCCAGTCACGAAATCCATAGTGATGTGTTGTCATTTCCACTCCGGAATCGGAAGCGGTTGTAGCAACCCGGCCGTACGCTGATGCTCCGCCTTCACTTGCTGGCAAACCAAGCACTTGGCTACACTCCGAGCCACACTCCTCCTCATACCATGCCACCAATAATTCAGACGAAGATCCTGGTACATCTTGGTGCCACCAGGATGCACAGAATACGGCGAACTGTGTGCCTCCACCATCAGCTCCTCTCTGATATCCCCAGCTGGCACACACAACCTGGCTCCGAACCTCAACGAGCCATCCTCATGAATCAAAAATTCAGTCCGCAGACCGGCTTCCACCTGCTCTCGAATCTTCACCAGCTTCGGATCCTCAGCCTGGCCAGCCTTAATCCGATCCACGATCGTCGATTGTACATGCATGTACATCAACGACGAAGCCTCTCCAGGAAGAACAATCTCCACACCAGACTCGCAAAAATCCTGCTGCAATTTCCACTGCGAGGTCAAAATCATCACCGCGGGAAGCCTACTCAAAGCATCTGGAACCACATTCACCTTGCCAGGGTGATACTGCAAATCAATCTCATAATCCGCCATAAGCTCCAACCATCGACGCTGTCGCATGTTGAGCTCCTTCTGAGTGAAAATATACTTCAAGCTTTTGTGATCGGTGAAAATCTTCACTTTCTCACTCAGCAGGAAGTGCCTCCAAATCTTAAGAGCAAACACAACGGCAGCCAACTCCAAATCATGCGTCGGATAATTCTTCTCATGAACCTTAAGCTGACGAGACGCATACGCCACAACATGCCCATGCTGATGCAACACACAACCGAGACCCTTGCCAGAAGCATCGCAAAAGATCTCAAATCCACCACTGCGATCAGGCACAACAAGAATAGGGGCAGTCGTCAACCTCTCCTTCAAAACACCAAAAGCACTCTCGCAATCACCCGACCAAACAAAAGCAACATCCTTCCGCGTCAACCTGGTCATCGGCTCAGCAATACGGGAAAAGTCCTTAATGAATCGCCGATAATAACCAGCAAGTCCAAGGAAACTCTGAATCTCAGACGCAGACGACGGAACAGGCCACTCCCTGATGGCCCTAATCTTCTCGGGATCCACTGAAATACCATCTCCAGTCACCACATGCCCGAGAAAAGCAACTCTATCCAGCCAAAACTCGCACTTCGAAAACTTAGCATACAAACGATGCTTCCTCAAAATCTCCAACACCGTCCTTAAGTGCGAGGCATGCTCTTCCTCCGACTTCGAATAGATCAGAATGTCGTCAATAAAGATAACGACAAACTTATCCAAAAAGTCGTAGAAAATCAGGTTCATCAAATTCATGAAAACTGCGGGCGCGTTAGTTACGCCGAAAGGCATAACCACAAACTCATAGTGTCCATACTTCGTCCTGAACGCTGTCTTCGGAACATCATCCCGCTTCACCTTCAACTGATGGTAACCACTCCTCAAATCCAATTTAGAAAACACCCTCGAACCTCCAAGCTGATCAAAAATATCATCGATGCGAGGCAACGGGTATTTATTCTTAATGGTCACCGCATTCAACTCCCGATAGTCCACGCACATGCGACGCGAACCATCCTTCTTCTTAACCAGCAACACCGGTGCTCCCCACGGAAACACGCTAGGATTAATGTAACCCTTCTGCAAAAGCTCATCCAACTACTTCCGCAACTCTTCCAATTCTGCAGGTGCCATACGATACGGCGCCTTCGAAATCGGCTGCGCACCTGGAACAAGATCGATAGAAAATTCCAAAGCCCGATCAGGCGGCAAACCAGACATCTCCTCGGGGAAGACGTCGCCAAAATCTCGCACCACAGCTGGCCACTCCAGCTCCATCTGCATGGCCACAGCCTCCACCGGCCTGGCCCGAAATCTGACAGGACCAAGCGAACTGCTGCCACGACTGAACTCAAACACTGGATGTCCAGGAATCTCGAACACCACCTTCTTCCTCCGACAGTCGATCGTAGTATAGAAGCTCGCAAGCCATTCCATCCCAAGGACTGCATCATAGTTGATGATGTCGTGGACAATGAAATCAGCACAAAGCTCACGTCCACAAACCACCAACGGGCAAGAATTGCACCCACGATGCACCGAGACTACACCGTTCCCTGTGACGATATTCCGACTCTTGGGAAGAGGGGACGTCGACAAGGAATGCCTCTCCACGAAGCTCCGAGAAATAATGCACATCGATGCACCAGAGTCAAAGAGGACTCGTGCAGGAAATGTGCAAACCAAAACCACACCTAACAATCAATTAACAATCAAACCCTAGTCTAGCAAACAATCATGAGCAAGCAACCAATATAATCAAAAATCAAACTAACTAAGGAAGATAAATAGCTAGAATGAGCGTTACCTGCAATAACCTCATCCACGGCCATGCTCTCCTCCTCAGTCATCAGAAAGGCCTGCCCTCTCGGCGGAACAGCCTGCCGAAAGGCCTGTCTCTGTGGAACAAGAGGCGCTCCACGTCCAACGGGCACAGGAGCTCGCTGCTTCAACGGCTGTGCTGCAATAGGAGCCCGCCAAGGCTGTCTCGACTTCGGACACTCCCGGATGGTGTGGGCAGGATCTCCGCAGACAATGCACTGTCCTAGGAACCTCCTACACTGATCCCTGAGGTGTCCAGTCTTGTCACAGAAATGGCAAGTCTTCAGGATAGGCCCACCTGGCCTCTTGAACTGCACCGGATGATTAGGCTTGAAACCAGGCCTAACCACCGCCCTGGCCTGCTCCATAGGCCTCTTCCCAGCTCCGGAAACATGTCCCTTCCTCTGATTCAAATTCAACTCTTGCCGCCTCGCAGCAACCAGAACCTTCTGATATGACTCCAGGTCAGAAGAGGTCACAAAGCTCTGAAGCTCCAAGGCAAGTCCCTGGAGAAATCGCTGAGCTTTCTCATCGGCATCCTGCACCATCTTAGGTGCAAACCGACTGAGCCTCGTGAACTCCTGGTGGTACTGATCCACCGACAAGCTCCCCTGCTTCAGATCTATAAAGCGCTGCAGCATCACCTGCCGAGCAGCCTTCGGGAAGAACTCTCCATCGAATCTGGACTTGAAGGTAGCCCAGACGATCGGCTCCACCAGCATCTTCTCTTCAGCATCCCACCAATTCCTGGCGTTGTCCTTCAGCTGCCTCTTAGCCAAATCAACCCATCCAGCCGGGTTAATCTTCGCCATCGTCAGGTTATCCTCAATGTTCCTTATCCACTCGTCGGTAGCCAGAGGACCCTCAGATCCATCAAAATACGCGGGACCCAGCTCCCGAAATTGCTTCGCTCCCGGCTCAGAGCGAGGGGCATCCGGAAGAGCCCGGGCAGCTCGAGCAAGTGGAGCATTCTGGACTTGCAGGAGCACGCCCTGCTGCACTTGCATCATCTGCAGCATCATCCGCATCATCTCACCGCTGGTGGGTTCCCGCTCAGGCTCCTCATCATGAGGGATCGCACCACTACCCCCACCACGGGTGAAACGTCTTCCTGCCATCTAGTGACACAGAAAACGAAGCAGATTAGACTCATAGCTTATGACTCGGATATCGAATTCATTTGTTGGACAATCTAATATTATTATTGTTATCCCTGATAATTGCAGTTACAGAGGGACCTGCATGGGCCACCACTAAAACCTGTCACGCCCCGCTTCCCTAAAATGGAGGCGAGACGTGAGAAGGTCCGCACGAGAGTGGAGCTGCGAAGCCCCAAACCCGATAAGCGTCAATTTAGTATAAGCAGGTCCCTGTAATCGCAAAAGGAACAACAACAACAATAATAATAATGAGACGGATATAAAATACCAATCCCAAAGTTTGTCCACAAAATATTCAACATCACAGAAAAGCCACCAGGCTAACAGAAAAGAGTCTAAGGCCCAGAACAAGGCCAACGAAACAACACAAACATAACAGAGTATCGAACTAGGTGCCACGCACCGACAACTAAGCAGTCCAACAAAAGTAGCTAAACGACGACACTAAGACTGATCCCCAGTGTCAACGTAGTCCTCGACCAACGCGGGTCCTGACTCAGCGTCAGCGAACACCACGTCCTTAGCAAGTAACTCAGGCTCGGGCTCTAACATGTGTCACCCAAAAGAGAAAAGGGGCACATGTCAGCAAGTCGAAAGACTTGTGCAAGGAAACGGAAATAATGGTAAACTAGCAGCCTAGCAATTAAAACATGGTGCATGGCAAGTAAAGTACGGTGGTAACAAATAAAGTAAAGGAGAGTACAAGTGGCAAGTGGTTGTAGTGACATGTAATGTCAAGTAACAAGTACAAGTACAAGGGATCACTTAACGAGTGCCCTATGCCCTCAGGCTGTGTTCAAGTGTCAAGTACAAGGGATCACTCAACGAGTGCCCTATTGCCCGCAGGCTGCGTTAATCTCGTCTTCTGGAGCACGGGCCAGAAAGTGCAAGTGGCATAGGATTGTGCCCACGCAAGGTGGGGGCCTAGCCGGAACGATAGTACAAGTATGTAGCAAAGCTACGCAATCACGATGAGTATTCAAGCATGCAATGACATGAGCAGTTAATACGCGTACCGATAATTGTATTTAAACGTGACAGGCAAAATGCAATAGCAGTTAAGGATGCATGGATGACATGAACATTTAATACGCGTACCGTTAAGGGAAAATAAACGTGACATTCAAGCATGATGAGGGTGACGGACCAAGCTTCGTTGTCAAGCTAGGTCAATGGCGTCTAAACGGCTATCCTTTCACCGTCTAGTCTCTTTTACGCTAAAGCAAGGTAAGTGGCCTAAGACATGGCCCAAATCAAGAGATGCAAGTTTCACTTGCCTAGCACCGGGGATGACGACCACTTCGTCACACGGATGCCAAACTATGGGGAAATCACTGTTATGGGGGAACAATCATCAAACAACATGAAATTATATTAGGGTTTCATAAAAATACCAATAGGCTATGAAAACATAGAGGAATCGATTTCTTACCGAGAGGAAACGGAAGAAACACTCCGGAGAACCCTAGGATCAGATCTGGAAAAGATTGGAGAAGTTTGGGAGAATTAGGGTTTTGGGGGATTTGGGGATTTTGATGGATTTGATGAGATTTTGGGGAAGATGAGAGGTAGATAGAGTGGATGGATGGTTTGGATGATGGATTTAGGGCTTGGAATGAAGAAATGAAGCTTGGAGGAAGATGTGGGCTCAAGGGGGAAGATTTTAGGGTTTTGGGTCGTGTTGGGGAAGATGAAATCGATTGGGTTGGGTTTAAATAGGATGGGCTGGCGGCTGCCCAGAAATTAGGGTTTCAACACTGGTTAGTCGGTCAAAGAGCAACCACTGACCGACTAGTTTGGCAACTAGTCGGTCGGTCGACCAACGCAGACCGACTAAGTGCAAACAGTAACTTCTGAACGAAAATAGGATTTTAGAGTTAGTCGGTCCATGAACAAATACTGACCGACTAGTTTAGCATCTAGTCGGTCGATGAACGTTCTTAGACCGACTAAGAGTAAACAGTAACTCAACTAAAATTAAGATGATGTGTTAGTCGGTTAAAGAAGCATTGCTGACCGACTAGTTTGCAACCTAGTCGGTCAACCAACGTTCTTAGACCGACTAACGATAAACAGTAACTCCTGAGAACTTTAGAAAGCCAACTAGTCGGTCCAAGAAGGATTGCCGATCGACTGGATCGTCATCTAGTCGGTCGGTGCCCCTTCTTATACCGGCTAATGAGCACAAAAAGTTCCGATACGGAGCGCGGGGCCCCGGGATCGATTCCTAAGACTCCTAGGCTTGATCTAATAGTAAGATACGACCGTTATGAAGTCTGTCACGAATGACATACTTCGAAATCGACAATCCTAAGGAAGAAACGAGAAAATACGACGAATCGATCGAAAATGAAAGCTACGGAGACGAAAACCACACAAGAGGAGAAAATCCACCAAAACATATATTATATTATATTAAATCCAGATACATGAAAAGCAGTCGTTACAATATGCCTTAGTGCCTAGCGACGTAAATCTCCGGGTCTTATGTTATTATTTTTCTCCATTTTCTTTCTTGTGCAATTATGATTTGATTCTACGTTTGGGTTTCTTCCGCTATCCTTAACAAGAGAAATAGTATGTCCACCATAACTTGGATGGTGATTGATCCAGTCCTGCTAAAAGACTTATAATCAAGAAAGAGAAAGAAGCTTGATTAAAAGAAAGCTAGTTGAGAAGAATGTCCCTAACCTTTCCAATAAAGATATTCCTAAGCTTTTCAATCTAGTGCTCTAGCATCGTTTAAGTGATCTTTATTTCTGAAGACGCTTGTATAAGATAATGCATCAAATATGCTGCCAATGTACGAATCCAGAATTGAGGTGTTTCATAAAGATTGTATGGTCAATGTCTGCAATGCAACTAAGATAGAAAAGCAGAGCGGATGTCAACAAGTCATAGCCAGGAACTTAGATAACGTAATAGATTGGAGTGGCAAATAGAAATAATGAAATACATTGCTGAAGCCCATTCATTTCTTAAGAATGGAATCAAGGTTACATCAGACTATGGTGAGGTGTAGCGGTTGACTTAGGGTTTGATCACAATTTTGCTCATGTACCAAATCCTTGCAGAAAAGGATAAAGATTCAGAGATTTGTGGATAAAGTTTAGAAAGGAAGATTGCATAGAGAATTAAAAAAATCAACACAAACAAGTCAAAAAATTCACTGTCGGATCGTGTATCAGATTATAACAATCTGACGTGATTTTCACATTTTTGAGTTTATTCACTATTATTATTCTTTTTATTTTACTTCTTTATTTATATTATTTTATTGCTATTACTGTTATTGTTATTTCTTTTGTTGTTGTTATTATTATTATGTTGTTTTATCTCTTTCTATTGAGTCCATGAAACCGACCCCAAATTTTTGGGGGGAAGTCGATGATGATGATGATGATTGCATAGAGAACTAGATCTGAACAGAGCGAAATTTAGGACCCAGAGAGGAATTAGAGAAAGTGTGGCGAACTTTCCCATTGCCATTGATTCTCATACGCTGAAAAAGAAAATAGTTTTTCATATTACAGAACTTCATTCATGTGAAGCTTCCAAACTCATCAATCAATTATACACTGAAAAAGAAAAATAATTTTTCATATTACAGCACTTCATTCATGTGAAGATTCCAAACTCGTCAATCAATTATATAAGTGATAACAACTAATCAAAATAAATCAACTCTCTAATCCACCCTTATCAAACATCACAAAAATAAAATGTAAATCCTAAATAAATGAGTAGGAAAACCTGATCTAGCAAATATCCAAGACTATACGTGTTAAGCTGAAGAATCGAAAGGTATTCTCCATCAGAAACATTAGCAGATACCCATTACAAAATTATAATCAGTTTGACTCTCAATGGTTTGTTAGGATCTAACGAAAAGATGAAATTTTTATAGAGAAATAGAAGCAATAACAAGATAATTGAATACAAAAGAGATGTATTCTCCTCCCAAGACGCCAATAGAGGACGTCCGCACTCGTTTAATCTAAATCTACCTAAGGATGCTCAAGAGAAATATCAATCATTAAGCATGCCTAAACAAGCAACAGCTAGCCCCTATAAATAAAAGAAACTAGGGTTACTTGGCTAATCGGGCGCACGCCGGCGGCTATGGGCTTGGGCCCGTGGATCTAACATTACTCTGTCCCTGAAAATCCACCTTGTCCTCAAGGTGGTGCATGAAAGTACAGGCGGTGCTACTCCGAGTGGGAGTCGTCTTCCCCTCCAATCCCTTCATCCTCCACGTCATCATCCTCGTCTACCTCTGCTATCAACACTTACAGCTTACGACCCGCACATCGGTGTCTGGGAGTGAAGCGCTCGTCGCATCTGAAACAGAGCCCTTTCTGCCTCTTCTCCCTCATCTCCGCATCGGTTATCCTTCGGAATTGGCCCCCAGCCGATGGTGGGTTGTTCTGTTCCCCCGTCTTCTCAAGCCCCATCTGATCTGCCTCAGTAGTGATCCATGCTCCGCTGGCTCCAGTCGAAGTGTTCCGCTGTATCTGCCCACTGTAGCTACTCCCGCCTCTCCTATCCTCCTCTCGTGAGTCCTCTACCAGCTGTGCCATCTCGATGACCTCGGAAAGCCCCATGGGCTTGTAGGGTCTCACTGCAGCTCGGAGGCTGGGCCTCAGCCCCTTCAGAAAAGTGCCCTCTAGAGACTCATTTGACACGCCGTGTACTCTCCCGGATAAGGTCTCAAACTGCTCAATGTACTCTGTCACCGGTCCCTCTTGCCTGAGAGCGTATAACTGCTCGTGCAAATTTCCCAGGTGGTGATCCTTGAACTTCTCCAGGATAAGGTCCTTCAGCTCCTCCCAGCATCGAATCCGCTGCTTCCTCTCCGTCCACTGATACCACCCTAATGCTCTCACCTCCATGCAAATAGCTGCCGCCTCCAGTTTCTATGCATCTGTCATATGGTGTGCTGCGAAATATCTCTCCGATGTGAACAACCAGACATGCGGATCCTCCCCTCCGAACAGTGGCATCTTCAGCTTCCGCACCCTGCAGTCTCCTCCAAAGTGCCCCTGATCGGGCCTCCGCTCTGCAGGCGAGGCTGGTGATAGTGCTGCCACCTCTCATCCTGCGTCTCGTACTGCCTCCCGCGAGGGCCTCCACGTCATCCCTCAAAGTCATCACATCCTGCGTCATCCCCAAACTCAGCCTCATAGCCTCCCCCGTCATAGTAGTACCCATGTCCCTCTCCGGGGTCAAATCCACCTCCAAAGTCACGCGTCGGGTCCTCCAAATAGGGTTGAAAACCCCTCTCGAGCTGTTGTCGTCGTCCGCGCTGCTCGTCGGTCGCGTCGGGGGCCCGCCATGGCTCGGAAAAAAGGGCTTGGAAGGCCTGATGGGCTGCGGGACCTGGGCGCTGCTGCCCAGGGGCCCCGCGGCCTTGTACCAAGCCCGCGGGGGCCTGGCGGTGGCCGCCCAGGCCCGCAGGGGCCTGGCGATGGTCGCCCAGGCCCGCGCAGGCATGGCGAGTCTCCTCCGGCCCCCCGCGGCCTTGGGGGGCCGCCGTGGCCCGTTGGGGGCCGGCGAGGGTTCGCCGGCCCCTGGCGAAACTGAGGGGGGCCGCCGCCCCCCTTTCCGGTGTCCGGGGGCTCCGTGGGGAGCCCCTCCGCCTTGCGCCAGTCTTGGAGGCGACGGCTAGGTTGGCCGGCCCCCTTTCTTGCCTCTTCCGCCCTTCGCCGCACCTCCTCGCAATAATCAACCTTCCATGGCCCCTCATCTTCTTCCTCGTCCCATTCTTCTACGAAATAGGGTTGGTTTTGGGTAAAAAATCTCTTCTTTTTCCTTTTCCTTCTTCAAAGTTACCGCCTTTGGTGTCGGATTAGGGTTTCTTTCGCCTTGGGAATTAGCCATCAAAAGGGAGAGAATCTTTGTAAATTGCTCGTCGTTCTTTGCTTGACTTGCCTTCAATTGCTCGATGGATTCCACCACCAATTCCACCGATTTCTTTACCCCTTCAATTTCTCCCATGAACTTTTCCTCAAATGCCTCGATTTTATCCTTCGATTTCATCGCGGCCGCCATGGATCGTCACGCTCTGATACCAAATTGTTAGGATCTAACGAAAAGATGCAATTTTTATAGAGAAATAGAAGCAATAACAAGATAATTGAATACAAAAGAGATGTATTCTCCTCCCAAGACGCCAATAGAGAACGTCCGCACTCGTTTAATCTAAATCTACCTAAGGATGCTCAAGAGAAATATCAATCATTAAGCATGCCTAAACAAGCAACGGATAGCCCCTATAAATAAAAGAAACTAGAGTTACTTGGCTAATGGGGCGCGCGCGCATGGGCTAGGGGCCGGCGGCTATGGGCTTGGGCCCGTGGATCTAACATAGTTCTAAGTGAACAAACCAGAATATGGATGTCTTGGTGCAAGTAAACACTGACATTGACCTTCAAAATTGCTGATAGCAAATAATAGAAAAGACCAAGATATAGTTAATTGCAACACTTTCTAAGCATAGCAGATTTTACAAAACCAACCTTACGGGCTCAACTTAATAGTAATATAGTAGCATGTCCAAGAAAAAAAGCTCAATTGTCAAAATTTGTACCTCTGGTGATTGGGCAGAACTTCCATCTGCAAACAAGAAATGAAAGGGTTGGTTACATTTATGTTTCAACAACTATAACTTAGAAATGACATAACACAGCAATTTACTCAAAAATTCGACTATATTTAATGTTTGTTGATGCTTCTGAACCACAAATGTATAATAGAGGATGAGCTTATCATAATTGAACAAGATTGGATGCTTTCAATTAATGTAAAAAGTGTACCTTCAGGACAGCTTGGTGTTTCCTGGACATCTATATGCATAGCATCAGTTTTAGCCAAGGGCACATTTTTTTCAATCATAAATTGGGTATCAATGCCGCCGCTATATTCTGTATTGTTGGTTGGGCTCACGAGAGTTTGTGGTTTCTCCTTGCAGTAGCCGTGAAAGTATGACATGGCCGGCAAAGTAAGCTTTTCAAAGAAGGCGATCCCCTTTGTATTGGCAGAAGCGGCTGAATCCCCAACAATACGGTCTTTATGGCACAAATCCATGCTCACCGCCTTCCTGATCAACCTATGCTGGGTGCCACTTGAACTCTTCCCACAGTCACCTTTCTTTCTACTCAATGAATTACATGACATTTTATTTAATCTGCTGACCTCAAGACTGGTTCTGTAACTATCACGACTATTTTGTCTTTCGTTGTCACATTCTTCAGAAAGTAATAATGGGCAAGGAACATTCTCAGGACAATAACTTGATCCACCCTGTAACCTATTCCATGAACTTCCAACACATCTCAGATCATCATTTTGCATTTCAGAAACCATGATGGTCGGCTGCTTGGAACAGTTGCACAGCTCGTGCTTTAAATGAGATAGATTTGCATTTGCAAAGTGCTCTTTTAATGCTAGACCAGAGCAAAAATAGTCGTTTTCCTCGTCATTCTCCACAATTGATGTCACATTTGGTCCATGACAGTTATAATATGGTAATCCTCCCAGGGATTTGTATGGCCTGATATCTTCATCATTTTGTGCCATATTTTGTTCTGGATGATGATGCCCTGCATATGCAAGTCCTGTTAAATGTGGAGCTAACTTAGTCTCCTGAGACCTAGTCCTTTTCTTCAGAGCCATGATGGTCTCGAGCTTTCTATTAATATCCAACATTGGAAAGTGTGACCGCTCTGATCTTAAACTATTTGAATTCTGAAAATGACACGAGCTGAATTTTTCCCAATTTTCAGAAGAGGCAGTCAACTTCGGTTTGGGTAATCTTTCTAATGTTTCAGAACTAGAGGAATGCAAGTTACGCTTAAGTACAGAATTGTTTATGATCCTAACTCTTCCATTGTCACCACCTTGAGCTTCTATAGCTTGGTGCATGTAAGATATTTGATCTTTCTTACATCTCCAACTGTTCCTGCATTCATAGCCATAACTTTGCTTCATAGTTTTAACCGGCAAGCAACGGCGTCCTGTTTGACACTTAGGTGCACGTGTACCAGCAAAGTGTTCGGCCTGCATGGACGTGCTGCTGCTAGCTTGAGACCAGTGTGCCATCCATTGCACTTGATAAGGGTGCGTGGGTTCTATGTTATTCGTATTACCCGAGACAAGTTTAAAGACTTCACTGTTACTGTATCTTAGAGATGTATCGTCCGACATGATAAGCTTTCATAAGTTGCTGGAAGCCTCCTATTTCTTTTGTTAAAGGACTTTGTTCTCAGCACAGCTTCCACAACGTCATGTACATCCCATGATTCTAGCACGTCAAAATCCCACCAGTAAAGAAAACTATATGTTTAAATTCCTAGTAGTATTTAATAAGATCATGCAACACACAAAACCAAGAAACCCTTAAAACCATGATGAAAGTCAAACTTTCACTTTGGCAAACCAAAAATCTAAAAGGAATAAAAATAGAACTATAGATTCACTGTAATAAACACTGTAGGATAAGTAAATAGGAATGAAAATGTAAATATAAATATCAAGCCAATCCTAAAAGTTAAATGTCCACAATGCAGTCGTAGAAGTAAAAAAAAAGGTTTCCACTAGATACTTGGCTGGAAGTACAAAAACATTTAGAATTGATGAAGAATATATGCAAGACTAGGTAACTCACGGAATTTTTAGAAGGTAACTAACTACGCTCAACTATTTAGGAAATGGAAAAGGATCCAACATGCATAAAATAAAATAAAATAAAAACGTAAAAGCAACTAAGTTTAAAAATCTAGCTATAACTACCAACTGGAAATAATCACCACATAAAGCTATTAGGAGAAATGATATACAAAGACAATGACAACTAGAAAGTACAAAGAAATGATTATGACTACTGTTTTTCATGCATGAAATGTGATATAAGCTGTTAACTAAATTTTCGGTTTTGAGAATATGATCACAACGCCACTTCATAAGCAGCTCTCAACATAAAATCAAAGCGATCAACCAACTTAAAACATCCTGTTGTAATCCTACGATTAACATGATTAACATCCTTCTCAACGTTACCATGATGATCAATTATTAGCTCCTATATAATAAAAATGTCCACATCTTCCTATCTTGTGGTCAGCAAACATGTGCATGATGCAGAACCCATAATATGATTACAAGAAAGTGTGTGTAAAAATAGTCACCTCAAAAGCACTCCAAATGAAGCCTTTATTGGTGTCTTAGATGCCGTTGTTCATACATACCAAATAAAATCGACCCAATAACCATCCATGGGAAACATTTATATCCAATATATTTACAACATAATTCCCTAGTTTTTGAGGCATCCACACTTTCACAATCATATGGGCATGCCAAGTTATGCAGGGGCTGCCACTACTGGGCATGAATATTCCAATTGGTGTGAGTGTGTTCCTTGCTATGAATTATGAACTCAAATCATCCAAGGATCAAAACTCCAAATCATGTCAAATTACGAAGTAAAGGGGAAGTTGAATAGAAGAGACAACTCCATATTCACTACCAAGTAAGCAATTGACATGCCTACATACAAATTCAATACATGCCTTTCTCATTCCTCTTCCTCTTCTTTTTCTTTTTTGTTGACAAAAACAGGACTTCATTAATAAATCAATAACGCATAATCCATCAAATAACTTGGCCGAAAGAAGGGATTTAAAAGTAGGTTTGGATCATCAAACGGATTTAACTTCTGTTATCTCTAGTAAATAATCTTTATTTAATCTAATCTGCATTTCTGCATATATGCTCCTCTGCAATCACATAATGCTTGATTATGTGCCCATGTAACTCAAATTTGAAGTACAGCAAACATTACCTAAAAGTAATTTCTTCATAGTTTTAGTCTTCATCCTAGATATTGAATTTCAAATTACAAAATTATGTTATCATCTCATCATGCATGCTGAAAATTCCAACTTTGTGCGGTAAAACTACCAATTTCTTCTATTTGTGAGGTTTCACTAGCAAATTTTGAAATTTGATAGAAACACATGTCAGATCTCAACACCCAGTAACCTAAAACAAGAAAAGATGGCGGAATTTCTCACGTCACCAGCATTAAAAAAGGGACACACAAGTAGATAAACCCTTAATCACTTCAAATTTAATAAAAAACTAGCAGCATCACAATATACGGAACCAAAAATGGAGCGTAAAATACTGAAAAGAAAAGAATGAATCAAAGAAAAAAAGGTTTACCTTTTCCTCCCAATTTGAAGAATGATGCAATATCCAAAAACTATACTGAAGATAGAAACGAGAGAACAAGAAGAGAGAAGGCTTTTCCGCCTCTTGTTGTAAAGAGAAAATATATAAGCCATTAAAATTCAAGTGGGGAATCGAGGCTACGAGTCAAGTCTGAGGCCATGAAAAATCAAAAATTTAATTTTTGAAAACAAAAGGATGAATATTTAAAGAAACCTATTAATTATTAGTAATTATTATTAGTAAACAGCTGAAATTGAAACTCCACCAGATGACCATGACAAAATATTTATTATTATTTTTTCGTTTTAATCACTTTTTCTTTTGGAATCTTTTAAGATGCAAAAAGGACATCAAAATATCTCGCCGCCGGCGCTTTTGGTTGCTTGACCGCCGGTGAAGTTACCGCCACTCGGGGCGGCGATTGAATCTCATTATTTTTCATTTTTAATGGCAGTTGTTGGATGGAAAAAATTATAGAAACAGGTAAGATAACAGCGGTGAGTTTACCGCACTACGGAGCCCATGGATTTTGGATCGAACTGAATCCAACTCACTGATGTGTGAATGTGTATTTAATGGTGGCTAAGTAACAAGATTAGGGTAATTTTTAGCTTTAGGAAAAAAAATCAAAATAATTTTAGATTTCGATCGGAGAAGAAAATAATTACAGAAATCGACTAAGTTTGGCGACGTCAGTTCTGACACGAGTCTGGGCCTGCTTTGTTGTGATTAAAAAAATCATTTATGCATACACAACAAGATTTGAACCCACAACCTCATACACCTCATCCATACGCCCTACCACCAAGACAAGTATCTAATTTGTAAATTATATACAAATAATATATTTGAATGTTTAAAAGAAACGGCCCTCCAAATGACTTGACCGCATATGACAAGTGCGGCCAAATTGTGAAAACTCAATTTGGCTGCACTTGGCAAGTGCGGCCAAATTGTAAAGCAGATCCAGGCGTGTGCCAGAGTGCTGACGTGGCCAGACTTGGTCGATTTCTGTGATTATTATTTTTTCGGTCAAAATCTAAAATTATTTTGATTTTTTTCCTAAATCTAAAAATTACCCATAAGATTATGTTCAAACAGTTTGGAGTTTGGAAGAACATAATTTTAAAACAAATTGGCTTTTTCTTTATAAAATTATGGAGGAAAAAAAAGAATTTCTTAAGCTCAACTATTGTTATCTCTTCTGTTACGGATACCATCCCTATTTATAGAGGAGAAATCTCATTAAAAAGATTACAAAATACTACTTCCAACAGTTAGCTTTTTGATGTGAACGCAACCGACAAACTTATTGTTATTCGACTAATAGGTTTATTAGTCGACTAACGGCTTGGGTGAAAAGTAGTGTTCGCAGTATGCATTAATTAGTCGACTAATGGGCCTATTAGTCGAATAATATGTGTACTAGTCAATTAATAGTCTAGTTAGTCCACTAATAGGCTTGATATTAGTCGATTAGTTGTCATGTTAGTCGACTAATAGAAGGAATATTTGACTTCTGATATTTGGATACTATAGTCGACTAATATATGTCGACTAATCACCACTGAAAAATCACTAGTATGGCTTAGAATCAAGGGATTTTGGAACGAATTAAGTTCATAAAAATTCAAAGTCTCAATTTTATGATTTGGTGTACATGTGAGTATATCTTAAAGGCTTTAACAATAAAGCTATGCCAAAAAATAAAATTAACATCAAGAAATAAAATTACAATGTTTAAGCTTGATTGAATTCGATTATCATCCACGTTTTTGTCTTAAGTTGTCGTCAATTCTCGAGTCTTTACACTCATCATATACTTCCTAATACATACACAAATCATGGTAGTGCCAGCAATATGTTTGTTCATTATCAAAACATATATTGGGATAAACCAATATCCAACATGAATATCTATCAAAATATATTTACATCTTAATGTCGTTAGGTAATGCTGCGATATCATAGTTACCATGACGTATTACTCTATTGAGTTTATCTATTTTGCCTTGACCAATGATTTGCTATAGTTTCACATCAACCACTTGTGATACTACTTCTCATTCTAGATGAGATGAATCTCATCTTGACTGTAACGTCCCATCATACGTTTTGGACTAAACCCAATGAATACTTGACAATAACTAATGCATCAATAACTAATGCATCGTTGGTAAATAAGAGCCAAAGGATATAGACTTCCCACATGCAAGGTGCTCTAGAGTGTCTTTGGTCTAAAGATTAACCTGCGCTGATCATCAATTGAGAGCTTCCACTGAAAGTTAGAGTTGTTACCATGTTAAAGCTTATCAGTAAGTTGTTCTATGAACTTGTTCTCCAACAAGCATATGTGTACTGTCTCACGATGTCTGCACAACGAATGGCTACGAGACCAGTCATTCACATCTCAATGATAAAGATCAGTACACACTAGTCTATCTAAAATATCAATATCATGTTTTGATACTTCATCGATAATGAACATTCTATATTATGCTTAAGCAATTTGATTAGGCATCATTATCATAATAACGTTATAATCCAAACTCCGTGCACAATTTAAGAACTTTATCTATGCAATTATACATTTCACGTACACATACATATTCATATATGAAATCACAATGATAATGAATTCTAAATAACTTACTATTATAATTATTTTGAACAAGATGTATCAATTACAATGCTTGTCTTAAGGAAAAATATTCCCCAACAATTACTCTATCTAAATGATGATGTTACATTGTTAATCACATCCAACACCACAAGACTTAGAAGTGGCCATCGTGATTGTGAGGTAGCAACAATAGCAAAGCGTCTATTTATCGTGTACTATGTTAGCATGCATTATAAATTTTCAACGCAAACTAAAGTTCATTGCCCATACTCTTACATTGATCGACTATAACATTTCAATACAAAACAATGCTTCATTTTCAAACTTTTACATTGAATTAGACAAGCATCCTCTAGTTTTTGATAATATGCTGAGCTACAATTGCAAGTATACAACCCTTAATTACTAAAATGATACAATGAATTAGCTTCTCCATTTGATCCATCTTCAACTAGAACTTCAGGTCACTATCCCCCATTTGCAACAATAGGATCTACAACTCATTTATCACATCTCTCATTTCACCCTCAACTGTTTTGAAATCAAATTGCTTGCACCAACCACCTTTACATTTCTCTTGCTCACTAGCCCTTGGCTTGATTTCATTCTTATATATTGGACCTAAGTGGAAGAGCTTGTCATTAGTGTCCCCTGCAATATTACAATGAGAAAGGTGGAGACCACATAGATGAAAACTACTGGAGGGTAGAGAGCCATTAGAATCTAGAAGAAAGAAAATTGGTTATAAAGAGGGAAGAGCTAGGATAGTAGAGAAATCAAGGAATAATATGAATGGAGAGAATATTGGCCATTTTGAGATTACATTAGGATGGAGCAAGACTTAACAATTAAAACATTCCCGGTATATATTTTAGGTGTCGATATTGTTTATGGGTGTTTTTCTCACCACTGATATTGTTAGATGATTCTTGATGATGGTACAGTTGCAGTAGCTGTCGTAGGATGACATTGGCAGCTGACTGGGTATTGGATGAGCTAACCCAGGGCTGAATAGACATCAATCCGAGCTATTTCAGCTAAGTCCAAGCTATTTCCGGGCTACATTCAGCTTACTACAATAACGAAGAGCTCGTTAGGGAGGATCGGATGTGAGGTCTGACCTAATCCCATCCGATGCTTACGTTAGCCTTTGACTCAAAAGATGCTTGTTGTGACTATGCTCGACATGTTGGGAGATCAACTGATAATTATCACGCCAAGATATGGAGGAAATGTAGAATTTTAGGTGGAGCAGTTACTAATATAGGAGAGTCTGACTTTTTGGTCCTTAGAAAATTGTCTACTCTCCCATTGTCCGAGAGACTGCTTATATGCAATTGCTTTTGAGGGACGTTAGAGGGTAACGTTCGAGCTTTTAAACTACTTTATTGCTTCTAGCTAGAGCTGTCTCATTGATGACGAGCATAACAGTCAGGCATTGAATGCCATCAATGCCTTCATTCGGAGCTGATGCTTTAAATGAAGAAGCCCAACGGTCAGCTAGGCTGTCGTCTTGAATGAAGAAACGGCTGGCACTCACGTGAGGGCCTTTCGCTTGTTAGGCCGAAGCTGGGGGCTTTACTGGGCTTTTGGGCATGCCCAGTCAAATAAACAACAGAGTGATCATTGGACCGGCACTAGTATGAGATATGAAACACATCTCATCGATAACACGAAAATCGATGCGTGTAGAATGAGTGAGTTGAAGGAAACAGAGAAGGCTATGGTGCCTTGTTACCATCCACCAACTAGAGGGTGTCATTTAGAGATTTTTGTCCCATTTATGACCAAACTTTGTGAGGCAGCAACTCGTTTGAGCAAATTGTATCATCTCCTTAGCGTACGAAGAGACCAGTCCAGTGAGCTTCCAATTGGTAACCACCAGCTGCAGCTACCAATCTTCAGCTAACATGATAAAAATAACATCAATTCCAATGAATTCAATCATGTAGGGAGACATAGGGCGACATTATGCTTGAATGGGGGTTATGTCACGTTTCATCCAACCTTTTGGAATGATGCATGCTTGCACATGAGAGAATGTTAGATGGGGAGACAAGTAGTTAAATAACCAAGCACAATTGTGAGAGAGAGAGAGAGAGAGAGAGAGGCACATGCACATGAAGATGGAGAAGGGGCCGGTGGTGGTGACCGGGGCCGGCGGCTACATCGGTTCATGGCTGGTGATGAGGCTCCTCCGGGATGGTTACACTGTCAGGGCTACTGTTAGAGACCCAGGTAATATTGATTGGATATCTATGTGAAATTCAATATTATAGCTACCATTGTTATGATGCAACGAGCTACCAATGGGTAGCTCACTGAAAGCCGTGGAGTCTCATCTTGCAGCAAACATGAAGAAGGTGAAGCCGCTGTTGGACCTCCAAGGAGCAGGATCTCATCTCACCGTCTGGAAAGCAGACCTCAACGATGAGGGGAGCTTCGACGATGTGATCAATGGATGCGCCGCGGTCTTCCATGTTGCTACTCCAATGGACTTCGAATCCAAAGACCCGGAAGTAGGTCTCCAATGCCAATGGTGATTGTTATGGTTTTGGTTACTGTGTTAACATGCCCAAGTGAACTTGCTTGTAGAACGAAGTGATAAAGCCCGCCGTTGATGGGGTGCTGAGCATCCTGAAGTCCTGCAAGAAAGCCGGAACAGTCCGGCGTGTCGTCTACACGTCGTCCGCGGGAACGGTCAACGTGGAAGAGCGTCAGAAGCCGGAGTACGATGAGAACTCGTGGAGCGATATCGAGTTCTGCAGGCGTGTCAAGATGACAGGATGGGTATGTGTGCTCTCTGCTAAACTTAATGGTGATTTCCTCAAATGTAGAGCTAAACCTGGCATCTTATTGCTGCAGATGTATTTCGTATCGAAATCTCTTGCAGAGAGAGCCGCATGGGATTTTGCAAGAGAGAATAGCATTGATCTGATCACCATAATACCGACGTTGGTCGTCGGCCCTTTTATCAACTCAACCATGCCACCAAGCATGATCACTGCGTTATCATTGATCACAGGTATTGGTGATCTCTCATTTGATCTCGGCAACTACTATTGCCAAATAACTTACAAAATGGGTTGATTTATGGCAGGAAACGAAGCTCACTACTCAATAATAAAGCAAGTCCAGTTGGTTCACTTGGATGACCTGTGTGATGCTCACATTTTCCTGCTCAATCACCCAAAAGCAAATGGAAGATACATATGCTCATCCCATGACGCTACCATCCATGACCTAGCAAGGATGATCAGATGCAAGCATCCTCAGTATCACATCCCACAAAAGTGAGCTTTCACTAGCAAATTCTTTCTTCGTTAAGGAGAACAAGAATTATATGTTCATAAGAATAATGATGCAGGATCGAGGGCATCGACGATGAGATTCAGACGGTGCGCTTCTCCTCGAAGAAGCTACTGGAACTCGGGTTCGAGTACAAGTACACGATGGAGAGGATGTTTGATGATGCGATCAGGTCGTGTATAGAGAAGAAGCTCATACCTCCGCAGACAGTGGAGGAACTCCCTGAGAATGGCAAATTGGAAGTGACCGGAGAGCAAGTTGATGCTGCTAAAGCTATTATGAATGGAGCAAATGGCACCTGAACGATCAGCTACTGCTGGATGTTTGTATATATCATTGGTATTCCAATAATCCATTGGGGGAAAAAAAGGAAAAAGCTGGATATTAAATCTAAATATATAGTACTGAGACAAATTTTCATCTGATATATACAAAGATTAAATGTAACACGGTTCGGAGAGGCCGTAGCTAGAGGAGCTATGATGAAAGTAATCAGGATTATCTTTGATAAGCAAGCCAATCGCCATTCTCTGCATACATCATGCAAATAGGTGCATTGAGTTAAAACATCAAGGATCCAAAAAGAATCTCTTGGTTTAAGTTTTAGGTCAATAGGGCTGCTAATCAGCAAACGTGTCAACATACATGAAAATGAACAACACAAAAGATCAAATAATCGAAATGGGAGACATTTCTTGATGCAAACGTAGAAACATACTAGAATATACAGAATGAACGGAGACGGCTGCTATCATTGAGTACCCGTGTTGATGGATACCACTTGATGCCCTCCGAGCATACATTTTACCCTGCGCAGTAACTAGTACGAAAATGTTTAGGTATTGCAAACTGCCAGATTGGGCTACGCCAAAGGCCAATCGGGCATACTCAAAATGGATGGAAGAATGGAATATTACATTTACAAAAATGCAAAAGAAGTCGTCATATATAGCTACAACTAAAAAATGTCAACAGTTCAACACATACCAAAAGGTCATTTACAATCCATGATATCTATCAATCCGATACCAACAGCTATCGCTCTTCTGAATTGAATCTGTTCCATGCCTCCTGCATCCAAAACAAACACTCGTGAGCGGCTTGTATTGAAGTTACTAGCTATACAATGTACTTTCAATGACCATAATGGCGTCCACCACTGATTCCAGTAGACCAATATAAATATTGGTAAAATAAATAATGTCACATGTTATGAGAATTTTGACGCATGAGCATGAAAATACATATATTCTTATTACGAGATTAATGGAAAACAGATGACACCTGAACAAAAATGATCCGGCATGGCGACGTGACACAGTAGTCCCATTAACCGAGAAAAAAAACAAGCACATAGGCTTTACTCATGTTTACGTTGTTCTTCGATTAATAAAAATGCGCCCACTAATGTGCACCTGTTCGTCATTTTTAATAAGGTGCCCCGTATTGTTCATTAATCTCTTACATAAAATGGGAAAACATATATTTGCACGTGATTTGGGGTTTTTTTTTGTTTTTTTGTTGTGCGTGCGCGCGCGCGCGCGTGTGTGTGGGGGGGGGGGTGTTGTGTGTGTGATACACTCGTAACAAACACATGTCTTGCAAAGTGTAACACAGTTTAATTTGTTGCAGCAAAATCTAATGATTAGAGATGAACATATATTAACTTGTTACAACAGTTTCTTAGCCAGAGAAGCAAATGTATTTAACCTCTAAGTTGTATCCAGTTGGTCAGGCGTTGCTATCTCATATGGGAGTCTACCCAAAACAAAAATAATTATGGAGGTTGTAAAAACTCATGCAAGAGATTTCACTTCTTACCATCCAATCCATCAGATACAACTTTTCTCGATTCCTTCGTATCTGTCTCATACGTCACCTAGATATCCATTTATGAAACATTGTTAACATTAATAACAGCCACAATGTGATAGGGTCAAGTGATCAGGGCTGGCTACTCGATTTAAATTTGTTGTACCACCCCAAACCCAACCAATTTACGTTTTCCCGGTCTAGGCAAGTATTGTTCCTTCAATGGATGCCCAAGAGAAATGAGCATCATCAAGAACACAATGGTAATTTCAACAGACCAATACATGGGTCCCGAAACTGTTGGAGTGTGGTCGAGTTTAGCTTGAGAAAGAATGTTTATAAATTTACAAAATCAACTTGATTTCATGCCGGGTTGTTCGACAACAAATGTAATTCATCTTATAAGGCAGATTATGAAACAATATAAAGCAAGAGGGAAAGATTTGCTTATGATCTTTATTGACCTAGAGAAGACATGATAGAGTCCATAAATAGTTACTGTAATGAATCTTAATGAAAAAAGGGATCCCTTTAAAGTTCGTTACTTTAATTCATAGTATGTATCAAGAAGCAATTACTAATATGAAGACTTATAAAGGAACTAGTCATCATCCGTGACAATATTGTAAGTTGGTTATGGCCTGATATGGCCAATTCTGCTTGTAACCGACCCGATACTCGGTTGAGGATTTTCCTCAACCGAGAGACCAAGTCTCACATGGCCGTTGAGGAAATCGTGGGCGGTTGAGCAAAATCCGGGGCGGTTGAGGGATGGAAGATATGGTGGTGGCCCCTATATAAAGAGGATGGAGTTTCTCTTCTTAGATCATCAAAAATACTCTCAGCCATATCTGGAATCCCCAAACAACAAAATATATTTTCTTTCTCTCTCTCTCATTGGTATCAAAGCCAACGTTCCAACCTAATCCGCCATCTCTCACCTCGATCTCCGGAGGAAAGCTCATCTGCTGAATAGTTTCCGGAGAGATCTCGCCCACCGAAGCAGTTCTTCCAATCCACGCGCAACCGGCTGCAGTGTCTTCATCAGCGTTCGGAAGCTTCATCAGCGTCTTCATCTGTCGTCTCTCTCTAGTGCCTCCTTAATCGCAGAGCCATCTTTTTATCTCGGTCCATGCCCTAAGATCCACCGCCTCACCCTCGAATTCTTTGTTTTTCCCTATTTTGTGCCTCTCCCTTAAATTCTTCGTTTTCTCAATTTCGTTCTCCGTTCCCGTTCACGTCAGATCCCGCATCCCGACATCCGGAGGCGAAACAGATCCGACATCATTTTGCCGTTGCCCAGCACCAAAACTCGAATCACCTTCTGTCCAACTGATTTCTCCTAAAAAAATTTTCCATCATCATTTTTCCCACTGATCAAAGAAAAGGCACTCACTTCAATATCTGAGACTTAGTTACCCTTCATTAATTTTATTAATATGCCCAGTCACCCTTCCAGTCTGAGGCTATCTTTCATTCCTTTGTTTAAATCCAAGACACTACTTTGTTTAAATCCAAGGCCATGTCCTTCCTATTCTTGATCACCAAGTACAGTCAACTGTGCACCGTTTTGTTCCATCCAAGCGAAAACGGAGTAGCTTCTTCCCAGGCGCAAAACACGGAGCAGTTGGAGCTTGACGTGTTCTTCATCACGTTCCTTATTTCCGAGACACGTTGCGGTCTTATTATTATCGAAGCGGAAGATTAAAACCCGATCTACAATCAGGTTCTGTTTATATTTTTTTTATATACTTGCAATTTATTTGATTTGCATATTTTGACCCTTTAAACTTAAACCTAACTTAAAATCTGATTCACCCATTAATTAAAAAGGGTAGAGATCTTTGTCCCATCACATTATATTTTGTGCGTATATAGACTCTATTATAACCTAATAAAATTTGCCATCCTCATTAAAATTAAAATTGGATTTTTAGGCTAGGTTATTAGATATAGTTTTAGTTGATTTGATCACATCTATTTTTGTCACCTTATACCTGAACCAAACTTTATCCAAAACAGTAACGAACTATGGCAAGCAAATTGATTGCATCTGAACTGGCTAAGATAGAACGCCTAAACGGTTCCAACTATGACATGTGGCACCGGAAAATTAGATATGGACTTATACATGACAATTTAGATAGTGTCATTGAAACCACTGCTCCTGCTCTCCCTGAAAATCCAACAGATGCCCAGAAGAGAGAGCTAGAACAGTGGAAAATTAATGACAAGAAGGCTATGAGTCTCATGCTAATGTTCATGGACGATAGCCTAATAAAGGTGTTCGAAAACTGTAGTACTGCCAAGGATATGTGGCAGTCTATTAAGGAGAAGTATGATATCACATCTGACGTGAACATACAACTCCTACTGCATAGGTATAATTCATGCCGTATGCAGGAAGGTGACAATGTCACCGAACACGTGAATAAAATGATTGTCATGGCTAAGGACCTAGCTACAGCAGGAACTGAAATTCCTGAGAAGCTTCAGGTGGCAACTATTCTGAATAGTCTGCCACCGTCGCTTGATATGGCGGCCACTACGCTTAGGCTAAATGGAACCGTTAAGCGTGTAACTGACTTGCCAGCTCAGCTAGCAATGGAACAAGACCTTCTGGCTAGGAGGAAGGGCTCGGACGTCAACCTTGTGCAGGAGGAAGAGGCGAATGCTGCTCAATACCGGAAGGCACAAGGGAACCAGCGTCTTGGACCTGTGAAGCACTCCTTCAAGGGATCCGGCCAACAATCAGCTCCCGGGAAGAAAGGACCTCCTGGATCTTGCTACATTTGCAGGAAGTATGGTCACTTTAAGGCCAACTGTCCTCAGGCAAGGAATAAGGGCAACTCAAAGCGCCCAGAACAAGGAGGATCCGGAAAGCGGGAATTCATTGGCGTCACTGAATGCAACGCTGCAACAACAGACGCTGAAGGCTGGTGGATCGACTCGGGTGCAACCCGACATATAGCAAAGACGAATGAAGGAATAGTTGACTTCCAGGAACTGGAGAAGGGAGACCAAAGGATATACATGGGGAACAATACCTATCTGGATGTAGAAGGTATTGGTTCATACAGATTGGATCTTGGGGACAGCATCATGGTCCTCAAAGATGTGTTTTATGCACCTGGCATAAGACGTAATCCGGTCTCTGTTCCGGCTTTGCTGAAGAAGGGTCTTGAAGTGAGATTTTACAACAATAGGGTCTCTATTGGGAAAGACAAGAAAGTGTTTGCAATGGGCAAGTTTGTGCCCGGTCATGATTTATTCTGTCTTTCCGTTGTAAAATCTGATATTGGTAATAAAGATGGTGATTTGAATTATTCCTCGTGTCTATTGTCTGATTATGATCTTTGGCATATGAGATTAGGTCATCCTGGTAACAATAAGATGGATCAATTAATCAAAATGGATTAATTACCGGAACTGACAGGTGTAAGGACATTACCCTGTGAACATTGTTTAACTGGGAAGATGACCAGGAAATCATTCTCGGAAGGTCAAAGGGCTAATGAATTGTTGGAATTAGTTCATTCTGACATTTGTTGGCCCTTGAGCATAAAGACACGTGGGAATAAGGAATATTTCATAACATTTATAGATGATTATTCCAAGTATACTTTTGTGTATCTTTTAAGCAAAAAGTCGGAAGCTTTTGAAAGCTTTAAAAGATACAAGGCAGAAGTTGAAAGAAAACTTGGAAGGAACATAAAGGTGTTAAGAACTGATAGAGGTGGGGAATTCAACTCAAAAGAATTTGAGGAATACTGTATTCAGTACGGTATAAAGAAGCATACAACTATGCCTTATACGCAACAACAGAATGGTGTGGCTGAAAGGAAGAATAGAACATTAATGAATGCAGTGAGATGTATGCTATCGCATTCTGGTCTCTCCAAGGATTTTTGGGGAGAAGCCATATTGACTGCAAATTATGTTCTGAACAGAATTCCCACAAAATCAGTCGAGACCACACCGTATGAGATATGGAATGGACGCAAACCCAATTTAAGTCATTTGAGAAAATGGGGTTGCGTGGCACATGTTCTCATTCCATATCAGGTTAGAGATAAGCTGGATCTCAAAACCGTAAGATGTGTATTCATAGGGTATTCTGAAAAGTCTAAAGGATATAGGTTCTTCCATGAAAATAAAGGAGTCATTGAAAGTAGAGATGCTACTTTTCTAGAGAATCTAGAAGAAAAGGAACAAGTCCAAGAAAATGTGCCACCCTTGCTGGACTTAGATGATGTTCCGCATGACGACTTGGATATAGTGGATGACGTACATCATCCAGCTATGGAAGATGAACCTGTAAATGAGAATATACCTATGGCAAATCAACCAGCTGAACCTGTCCAGCCTGCAACCCTTAGTGGCAACAAAAGACCCAGAACAACACCCGCATGGATGGACGATTATTATCTATATTCATGTGAACCATCTTGTTTCTCTGTGGATATTGATATAGATGAGCAAGCTGATCCCTTGAATTATACAGATGCAATGAAATCATCTGAGTCAGATCAATGGCTTGAGGCCATGAAAAGGGAGCTTGACTCAATTGAGAGAAACAATGTATGGGAGCTTTGTGATTTACCAGAAGAGAGGAAGTCCATAGGATGCAAGTGGGTGTTAAAGAAGAAATATCGGGTTGATGGGTCTATTGATATATTCAAGGCCTGGTTAGTTGCAAAGGGATTTACTCAGATAGCAGGGATTGATTATCAGGAGACTTATTCTCCGGTGGCTAAGTTTGCATCCATTCGGATAATCTTAGCGATTGTTGCGCATCTTGACTTGGAACTCTACCAAATGGATGTCAAGACTGCATTCCTCAACGGAGAGTTGAAGGAAGTTATATATATGGATCAACCTGAGGGATTTCAGGTTGAGGGATAGGAAGACAAAGTTTATAAATTGAAGAAATCTTTGTATGGTTTAAAACAATCATCTAGACAGTGGTATCTCAAATTTCACAACATTATTATCCAACTTGGTTTTGTTGCAAACAAATTGGATAACTGTGTGTATGTCTTGAAAAGTGGGAGCAGTTTTACGATATTATCCCTGTATGTGGATGATATTTTGCTCGCTGGAAATGACGTTGAAGTGTTGAAAGGAATTAAATCAGCACTTTGTAGTGAATTTGAGATGAAGGACATGGGTGATGCATCCTACGTTCTTGGAATACAGATCCTTAGAGATCGGAAGTCTAGAATGTTAAGTTTAAACCAAGAAAAGTATTTGCATACAATATTGAGGAGATTTGGAATGTACAATTCCAATCCGGCCCCTACACCATTGGTTATGGGGAAGCCGTTAAGTAAAGAACAATGTCTTGGAGAGGGACAAAGTCGGCTGAATGTTCCATATGCTCAGGCTATTGGAAGTTTGATGTATGCAATGCTGTGTACTAGACCAGACTTAGCGTACCCAGTTAGTCTGGTTAGTAGATATCAAAGTAATCCTGGTCCAGCTCATTGGGAAGCTGTTAAGAGGATTATGAAATACATAAAGGGTACGGTGCACCACAAGTTAGTTTATCAAGCAGATTCGCTTGAGGTTCTTGGTTACTCCGATGCAGATTTCGGAGGGGACAAAGATGACAGGAAGTCAACTGCAGGACATGTGTTCATCTTTGGTGGTGCAGCTGTTTCTTGGGGTAGCAAGAAACAGGGTTGTGTAGCGAGATACACACAAGAAGCTGAGTATATAGCCTGTAGTATGGCTGCTACTCATGCGGTCTGGATCAGACGGTTCCTATTGGACTTGGATCTCAATTTGGTGGATGGACCAATTGAGATGTACTGTGATAATCAAGCAGCCATCAGCTTGATCCACAGTGGTGCAAACAGTTCCAAAGGGAGACATATTGAAATACAATATCATTACGTACATGATATGGTGGAAAGGAAAGAAGTCAATGTGACTTATATTCCAACAAGTGATATGATTGCTGATCCCTTGACGAAGGGTATTCCAGCAGGTATATTCATCAAACATGTCGGTTTGATGGGACTTAGAAATATCTAAGTCAAGGAAACTTTCATGAATAATGAAAGGAGACAATCATATATAATGATTGTACTCGGTAAATAAAATGTGCATATCTCACGGATAGTGGGAGTATGTGAAATTACATCATGTGTTATATCTCACGGATAGTGAGGGTATGACCGGAATGCACTTGGCCATTTCAGGCCAAGTGGGAGATGTAAGTTGGTTATGGCCTGATATGGCCAAATCTGCTTGTAACCGACCCGATACTCGGTTGAGGATTTTCCTCAACCGAGAGACCAAGTCTCACATGGCCGTTGAGAGAATCGTGGGCGGTTGAGCAAAATCCGGGGCGGTTGCGGGATGGAAGATATGGTGGTGGCCCCTATATAAGAGGATGGAGTTTCTCTTATTTCAGTATCAAAATACTCTCAGCCATATCTGGAATCCCCAAACAACAAAATATCTTTTCGTTCTCTATTTCTCTCAAATATGTCACTAGTCATTCAAAATATTTCCCAAGAAAATTTCAACACATTCAAAATCTCTTCCCCAAAAAAAAAAACAATTTGTTGCCTTATTTAAAATATTTCAACCAACAAATTTTTTTAACCTAAGTTGATCCGACATCGCGATCTATCATCATCACAATCCGAAATTCTTCCTATTGGATCCATGAAGTCGAACCCAATTTTTGTGATGAACTAAGCTGATGATGATGAATACTGACTCCCTAACTTATACTGATTTAGTTGGTATTTGTTGGGCATGGTTGGATCCGAGCTCATACCTAGTTCAATTTATAAACATGCTTGATTCCTTGTCTCAAATGATGGATATATTTTTCTAGCTTGTTTCTGAGTTCAAATCTGATGTGTTATAGTACAACTTTGGGTAGCCATCCTTAGTGGTGTGCACATATTATGCATGGGTTTGATTCCTTTCCTGATAATTTTTAGAGGGAGACTACTGTGAACTTGACCGCTTGTTTCAAACCCTACACATTGACGAAATGGGCTTTGTAGGAGGAGCCATTTTACCCAATATAGGTGGGGCATGTTTAGGTCGGTTGTCTCACCCTTCAACTGAATGGGTCAAGTTCAGACCAGACATGATTTGGTTTGAGACAAAAATGAGTTACCTAACCCATTTGCCACATGTAACTTATACTGATTTAGTTGGTATTTGTTGGGCATGGATCCGAGCTCATACCTAGTTAGCTTTTATAATCAATTTGCCACATGGATCCGAGCTCATACCTAGTTAGCTTTTATAATCAATTTATCAACATGCTCAATTCCTTGTCTCAAATGATGGATATCTTGTTCTAGCTTGTTTCTGAGTTCAAATCTGATGTGTTATAGTTTAACTTTGGGTAGCCATCCTTAGTGGTGTGCACATATTATGCATGGGTTTGATTCCTTTCCTGATAATTTTTAGAGGGAGACTACTGTAAACTTGGCCGCTTGTTTCAAACCCAACCCATTAATGAAATGGTTTTTTGTTTTTGTTTTTGTTTTTGTTTGTTTTTGTTTTTGTTTTGTTTTGTTTTGTTTTGTTTTGGTTTTTTTTTTTTTTTTTTTTTTTTTTGGGGGGGGGGGGGGGGGGGGGCGGTGGGCTTTTACCCAACTATCAGGAAACAAATGCTCAAAGTTCATATTTATATTTTATATACAAGAAGATACATGTAACATGGCAAACAAGGACATGTAATGATAACGTTCCTTAGAATATGAAATGTCAAAATAGAAATGAGCACCAAGTAGAAGATAAAGGGCGAGGGGAAATGCTCGTATTGCATATTGTGGAAAAAAGACCACACTGTTCTTTATTATTGTTCACACGATTAGAAAAGATAAGATACCAATATGAAAGCTGTTGCACAAATGGTTGTCATTACAAGCATGAAAAATGATCAAAAGAATGGAACAAGGATAAACCACAACCAAACTAACATCGTTGCTAAATTTCAATTAACTACCTTAAACTTTATGGAGATATCAAAATATCACTCTGGACTTTGAGACAAAAATGCATAATGCCTTGAACTTTTTCCAAAGGTTTCACAAATTACCCTCTATAAGCCTACTGTTAGATCTGTGAGCACATGCCTGTCACATGAAATTTAATACCTAAAATATCCTTAGCTTTATTTTTTAAAATATCTAAAACTAAAAACCCAAACCTTGATTTCCATCCCTATGCAGTGCATGCCTAGTCGACAAGGACGAAAAGATGAGGCCAAAGAGCAGGGAGAAGAGTTTTGGGGCAGATTTAACTTTTGCTAGTAGAGAAGAAGGAGAAATTATCATGCTTTTGGGCCAGATTTGGACAATTTTGGGTTGAATTTGAGTTTGGTGAATAGAGGGAGAAAAGATTTAGGGTGGTGTTGGGTTGGATTTGGGTTAGATTTGAGCTCTTTTGGGCCAAATCTGAGTTGATTTTGGTGTGGGAGTGTGTTTGGGTGAGAAGAGGAGAGAATCTAGAAGTACTTGGATTCGGATTTAGGTCAGGGATGTAGGGAAGGATCAGAAGAAGGAAGGACATCTAACAACTTTCCATATACTGATTTATTGTTGGTTTGTTTGTACATATAACTTCACTAATGATGCATTTCGTGCCCTTGCAAATTGTCAACAATACAGTTAATGCACCTATGTGAACCATAATGAATCAACAATGGTTGAAATGTGATATATCTTTAAAATATAAAATGTAAAATGGGTCATGTAATGAACCGACTTTTTTCCACTACTATCCTAATTTTTTTCTCTGGTTGGCCCCAAGCAAGGCGAGCAAGCCCAACCGTTAATTTCTTTTCTTCTCAATAGAATCAAAGCCCCACAAGCCCACAAGCCCGAGTGTGAAGCCCAACCGTAATTTTTTTCTCTGGTTGTCCATTTGCCGTCCCTCTCCGGCCCCAACGCTAATTCTTTTTTTCCTGAATCACAAAAATCAATCAATTCTTCAGCTCAATCCATCGTCCCCAATTCTCTTTAGAAAAATATTGAAAACCCAGTGAGACATCAATATCATAATTTCTGCATCCGCCTTCTCCTTCCTATATTGTGCTCAAAATTTTGCCAAGCTCGAGCCTAATCACAAAAGGGGGCCAACTTCCCTGCATTTTGGCCTTCTCATTCACATTCACCAAGATCAAGCAAGTTATTTTGCTGGATTTGTTTAGGACACACAAGTTTAGGATTAAATGGTTTCAGCTTTTATGGTTGTCTTTAATAAGGGATTGTATTCTCTGCTGATTAAGATATAGATATTGTCAAGATGATCGTCTTTGCTAGAACGTTAATGGAATTAAAATAAGAGTATCAAGGAAAACAACCCGAGAAGATGAATTTTTATAAATTTGCATTATGGATTCTCTGGAGATGATGTTGGGAAAAATAAGTGACATGGGTCTGGTAAAGAAATTAAAGACTAAATTGACTGCAGATGATGAATGTAGTTTGTCCATACTTGTTTTAGAAAGGTTCTGACCCAAAGAAAACTAACATCCCCAACAAGGTTCGGTTTGCCTTTTCTTATCGGAGTGATGAATTACGGGTCTTTCATTTGAGTCAAATAACAGAATATTCCAGGCAAAGTTACACAAATTTATTAGAATTTGCTACATTTTAGTTAGCATTGCCCATGTTGGGATGTCCTTGTCCATGGTAGTCCTTGTCCATGGTAGTCCTTTTTCACCATTCATTTTAGGAAATAGCCATCTTCTCCATCAAATAAACTGGTATTGTATTCTTTTTTTACCAACTCAACACATCAACTCACTGGCCTGGTTACAAGCAATGTTTGAAAAAGCATTCCATGACACTTTTTAGCATAGGGACCACTTATTCTAACATAGCAAGCACTGAAAGCACAATTTATTTGAAGCATTACGCTGTTGGAAAACATGTATGCTTTTTATCAGTGAAAATATAGCAAAATAGTGAACGCTTTTCTCAAAAAGAATTTTCTGCCATATAATTACGAAATCTCATTAGTGGTGGGCCCAAAATTATATGTTTTCCTTTCTTTTAAATTTCTTCCGAATTTAAAAAAGTGGACCCCATATCTCATTAGTATATTTTCTATTAAATTCAAATGGTCAAAATATTCCTCATCTTATTTCCCTCTTCTCTTTCCATCTAGGCTACGAACAGTCCTTTCATTTTATAGTCCCATTAGGCATGTTCTCTCCTCAAATCGCCTTCCCCTCCTCCCTTCCTTCAAATGTGTGATGATTAATCAGGTCTATATTTACCGTAGGTGTGAGTATCTAAACCTTGTAGTGTATGTTTGCATATGTAATTATTATATGTATAAACTTGCACACAGTTTTGTTGTTGCACAATTTTCATGAATTTCCAAAATGACTTACTGCCGCTATGCATATAGGTTTATCATTTCGCTACACGTTAGCACTTTTTAAAACATTGATTAGAAAACTGAAAATCGAAATCATCTGATTTACACATTTAAACAGCCATTATTTCAACAAAAGAAAGAATTAAACAAGTCCAGCAACATCATTACCCCTCACGAGACAGAAATTAATCATTTTTATACGTTTGATAATGCATATAATAAGAAGAGCATCGGCTCAGTTGATTGATTTTTAGACAAAATATTTGCATAAAAACAATCAAGTGAAGAAAAAGAAATATCAAGGTCATACCTTCAGTAGATCAAACACTTTCTCACATATATACTTTTGCTGAATGCTAGCACCTCTTTGCTGCAACTTGTCAGGATGAACACAAAGAGTAGCCTTCCTGTAAGCTTTTTTAACAGCAGCTGCGGTAATAACATCTGTTAAAGGTATTGGTTGCCAACCACTTTCAGAGCCAAGGATCTGTGAATTAAGTCAAAAACCAAAAAAAAATAATTTGCATCAAATTTCTCCCAAATGCTTACCATTTTAAATAACATCGCATGACCATTTATGTTAATGAGAATAAGTGCAATTTTGCATTAAGTCCAAAAAACCGAAGCAAGAGAAGGATTTGCCGGTCATCTATTCAGTTTATGGGCCACATAATGGCAAAAGAATATAATATGAACTTTGACTTGGAGACAGAGGATATGACTTTAGGGGGAGAGAAAATTGATTTTTGAGAAAATTCCAATTTTCAAGAGATCTTCTCTACATAGCAGAACATGATAGTGCCACGATGCTCGCTGTTATGTGTAGGGAGAACAGATTAGTAATGAACATAGGTATCAAATCTTGTTTTCATGCAGGACATACGGTGTACAGAGAACACATGTTTAATTAAAAACGAGTAAGAACTCAAATCAAATATGGTCAGTAACTGATATAGCTAGTATATTTTAATGATTGGAAAGAAAAATGAGCTCAAACTTTAACCTTAGTTCATTTTAAGTTTTAACATTAAAATAAAAAATGTATTAAATCACATCAATTGCTCTTTGTAATGTTATATACTCTACGCATACTGAACACATTCAATCTAAATGCATTAGGGCATGCTATTTTCTATCTGGAAATGCATTCATAATTCTGATAATCTACCTTTACGTGCATTCATATCCATATTACAAAGGAAGGATACTGGATACCCTTATTTTTCAATATATTAATAATTCAAGGATCATATTAAATATTGTCTTTGTTTATCAGTTGTCATGTTAAATTGTTGCATAACAAATATGTAAATGAATTCTAGAAACTGATGTCTCCATGGAGGACCTTCTGTCCGAGGAGTGTAACAAAAGGACATGGCCATCAGCAGATGTGGCATGCTGGAATCCTTCCATAAGGTAAGAAATTTACTAGTAGTATCAAAAAATTCCACAATAAAACAAGACCCAAAATCTCCAATAAACCTCAAGTCATTGGTTTATGTTCAAGTTGTTTTCTGTTTCTTAGAATGAAATCTGACTTAAAATGTGTGATTCCAGGGCAAGAAGACCATCAAGGCGAAGAAACGGGCATGTCACAGTTACCTCACAGTAAAAGGAAATTTAAATCCATTAGTAAGTTACTAGTAGATAGAAACTTCCTCATGCCAAAAACACAGCTCGAAAATTGATCATTGCAGATATACGTCAAAAAGATATGTAATAATTAAAACTGTAGTAGCATAATCTAAATAAAGGAATAAAGAGATAAAGTAATGGTTGAACTTTCATAACAAGGTGATCAACTTTTTGTAAGAGGAAAAATAGTTTAGTAAAGATATGTAGTGATAAAACATAAAGCCACGTGATCAAAAGGCGGAAAAAAATTTTAATTTTTGGGTGTTTTTTTTTTTTTTTTTTTTTTTTTTTTGGGGGGGGGGGGGGGGGGGTTCTCTAAAAGAACAGGCATAAACATGAGAGAGTAGATGCAGTTTTAAATTCTGACAGGTGAAACCCAAACAATAAGATATTTTCATTAGTTTTCATCGTATATTTGAACAATGTTAACAGCAGTAATGGTCAAGAAAACAACATAGAGCACTAGCCAGTGCATAATCAAATAGAATGGGGAATGAATACCTGAAGGTTCTTAAATGATATGAAACAATCACTAATTAGCATGGCAAAGTATATGCAGTTAAAAAAATAAGACAATCATATTGTGTCAGTTTCTTTTCCAAAGTCCACTGCATTTAATTAAACTCATATTGGTGGAAATTTATTAGTTATTTGTCGAATATAGCCATAGAACCAAAAGCACAAACAGGTTTTTAGGTCTTTACACATTGCCATGCCAGTTTACTGGTTGAACTTTCAATGTCACTAAATAAAGGCATTTAAGACTTCTCGATGTATAAAAAAATACTGGATCAGTCAATTGTCCTACAAATAATAAGACAAGAAACTGTTAGACCACATATTAAAAGACCAAAATTAGGTTTTATTATCCTATATTAGCTGGCTCTATCAATGAGTTGTAATAAATGCACAACAATAGAATCACCGGGTATCAGATATACAGAATAATGGAAACATTGGCATAGAAATTAGGGATCCTTTCCATTTAACCAAATCCTTAACATTCTAAAATTAAGCACATGGGACAAGGCATGTGGCCCAGCCGTTGGTGCTAGAATGACTTTAAGTACTTTATTATCGTTAAGTAGCAGCAGAAAAGCAATGATACTACAGTGTTTTAGTCTACAACACAACAAACAAACTATTAAATCAAAGCGTAAAAAATGAAGATGCATACATATTGCAGAGTTGATAGCAATGCCCTCAGATTCCCTTCTTTTCCAGTTGACCACCTCTTGACTTCAGCATCCAGTGATTCTGCTAACCTCTGCAACCAGTTTTATCATAGATCAGAAATGGAATGCAAACTGGATATGTTCAATACTTTCATGACCATGAATCAATCTTACATTTCTCTCTGCTTGCTCTCTTTGAGTAAGAATATCACGCATATTCTTTTCTGCAAGAGCTTTTGCCTGTTAAGGGAAACACAGATAATCAAAAATTGATGGAGCAACTTCAAATCCTGGAAAATATTTGCCTACAAATAAATAAAGGATGTGAATTTCCAAATACCGCTCGCTCGACAGTACGTTGATGCCTCTCAAGCCTTGCTTTACACCTTAACGGAGATTCAACATCGCCTACATTTAAACTAAGCATCTTTAATTTCAAATGGTAAGAATAGAAGCAAAGAATCAAGACAACTCACATTTGACTTTTGTACCGTTGGGCCTCACAAGATTTAATAAATAACATTCATGAATTGCCATAAAATGTATTTAAAATACGTAGATCATATATTACCATGGGTAAGAGAATCCCCCTCACTACGAGAATTGCTAGAAAATCCTGCTGCTGTATGAAACCTTCCATCATGTCGCATATCCTGCATGACCCACAATTGTAAGACCATTGGAAGGACATGACACATTGACATAAAACTCTTGTCATTACATTACTACTTACAGAAGAGCTGGGCTTTAGCTTTCTATCTCGGTCTTCTTTATCATTTGCTCTAAAATGGTCTCCTGCTTCATTGTCCTTCCTATTCTTGTCCCGAGATATAGTGTTCAGTCTTTCTGAACGTTGTCTTGCATCAGCAGCAGCTTTCTCAGCAAGCGCTTTTTCGACAGCACGCTCTCGTGCCTCTGCCGTTGCTCGCTCAACGGCAGCACGTTCTGCCCTCAATTTAGCTTCCTTCAATGCTTTTTCAGTTAATGATCTCTCCAAAGCTTCAGCAGAAGCCTTTTCTGCTTTCTCCCGAGATTCTGCAAGTGCTCTTTGTCGAGCTTCAGCAGTAGCCCTTTCAACTGCAATCCTTTCTGCTCTCTCACGGGCTTCCGCAAGCGCCCGTTCATGTGCTTCGCGGGTCGCCCTTTCAATGGCAAGTCGGTCTTTTTCTCTTTCCCTTTCCCTATCTTTCTCTTCCTCTATTTTTCTAGCCTGCTCATTCTCATGGTCTCTTACTCTTTCTAGTCTATCATTTTCCACTTTTTCTCTTTTACGAACTTCACGTTTAGAATTCTCAACCATGACGGTGGTCCCAACAGTTTCTTGAGCATCTTGAGATGAGCTTTGTGACTTCCGGTAGACTTCTTTAGCGGAATCTCCTATATCTGCATTTTCTGCCCTCGACCCCTCTTGTAGGTGTCCTATACCCTTGTCCTCAGCCCTCTGCGGGTCCTGAGCTGCATCAAAGTGGTCTTGCATTTTCTCTGAACCAAGGAATCCATTGTCGATCATATGCTTTCCATTTTCACTCTCTGCATGAGCGCCACCAAAAACTCCCAACTCTACAGTATTTTCCACCGCTGGAGGCATTAAGCCAGAATTTTGTCTCTTGTCAGCTTCACATGTTTCTACCGCACAGAAATCTGTCTGACATGTCTCTTTTGATGAGTCCATTTTCTCACCAGTTACTCCAACCCCAATGGTGCCTATTGCTTCTTTGAGTTCTTCAGGAATTCCTTTCGCTTCACTGCAATGTTCAGCCACTTCACTTTGTAAATCATTTTCAACTGGCATGCCTTCCCCTTGTGGCCCAGCCAATTTTCCACTTTCCACATGCTCACTGACTGAACCAGTGGCGCCGAATTTACCCCCATTTTCTCCATTACATGATTTGTGACTAACATTTCCCCTTGTATGAGAAGAACTTTCATATAAATCGGACTCTCCATTTGCTACCGGTTCTTCTACTTGCCTCGCACAAGTTTCAGAGGGAATTTCAGCCTCGCATCCAATCTTCTCCTCACTTTCATATGATGCAGAGGTCACATAACTTTTGCTTGATTCTTCCGTGTTGTAATCGTGCTCTTTAGCACCATGCAACTTCCTGTTTTTTTCATAATCATGATAAATCTCCTCAAGTCTAGAAGCACTGTTAAAGAATATCACATTCAGTTCTTTCTCCTCACAAGAAGCATCCTTGCCACCATCTGGTTTCTTTAGCCCCTCGCCGCTGGTAAGTATGTCCGTATTAGCATTTTGGTTATGAGAACTAGAGGGGATTTCGGATTTATTCTCTTTCAATATGCATATATCTGGAGTTTCTTCAGGTACTTTGCTGGTTTTCACCGTGTGACTATTACACGGTTTAAAGTTGTCATCAGTTTCAACCATCTCGGTGGTTTCTATAACTTCATCCACCTTTATTGACCTCCTAAATTCATAGGTAGGTTCGGCCATTTCAGAATAATCTTCCCAGTCGTCATTGACCTTTTTGGCTGCCTTTGGTTTCTTCTGAATGTCTTCATGACTGGAGAATTCTTTTACTACTCTTAACTTCTCATTGTTTATCAACTCATAGAATTGTTCCTCAACTTTCCATTCCCCAGATACCTCTCCTGGTGAATTGCTTGTCTTAGATGATTTAAATCCATTTCCTTGCCTCAATTGACAGATTTCTCTGGCCACGACACATCTTTCCTTCTCTTCATATTCTGGTGATGTTTTCTCTGCTTTTGTCGCTTTCAGCGTGTCCTCCAAAGCATACGCTCTCATCCCCTTTTCCTCCTCAAGCAAGGATTTTCTAGCCGTCACACCGGAAAGTCTTCCTTCATCAGAAGCCTTAACTTCCTTCCCTTCGTCAAATTTTGCACCTTCTTTGTGACCCAGCTTCTTACGACTCCGAAGATTATCTTGTTTTCTCTCCATTAATTCCTTTGCACTCTTTAATCTAGCCTGGGCTAGCTCCATCGCTTCCTTCATAGCAGCAGCAGAAGCTGCTGCTGCTGAACTAACATCCACCTCCACGTCCTTTGCAGCCCCTTGAAGCCCATGGGTTTTGGAAGCACCAATTTTATAGTGTATTTGATGGCTCGATGCAGGTTTCAATAAGCTTCCTTCTTCATCACCTCTGGAATTTCTGTTTATCTTCGTCTTGGTATCTTCTTGCTTACTAGTTAATTTGGGTGGTGCTCTTGAAGGTGGTGGCACTTTGGACGGTTGTGTTCGGAGGTTGATATCAGATATACTTACATATGTAACATCAGAGTAAGATATATCTCCACTAGATGCCGAAAAATTGCTAGATGAGCGTGAATGGTGCTTCATATTTACAAGATCATCTTCTGAGGCCACATGCTTGGTGCTAAAATCTTTCTGATTTGTTCTCAGATAAGCTCCACAACTATTTGTAGTGTCAATAAAAGAGATTGGTTGGGATATTTTTTCTTGTTCCACACCATTCAATTGCCCATTACCCTTTATGTTATGGATGATATCATTGGTTTGATTTTTTGGAGGATTATCGCTCCTTAAATCCCGCGAGGAGCATGAATCAATAGCATATGTATATCCAGGAATGGCATGAAGTTGTGTTACGTGTGTCTTCCCACTAATTACATCATCTATGCTGCCACGGGGTGCCCTATGATATGACATGAATTGCTTTGAACCATCATCGGCATGGTTAGAGCTTGATGAGAACTTATTCCTCTCTAAACAATCCCCATAATCTTTGCTCACATCTTCAGATAATCGATCTGAAACGTCTGCCTTCTGTCCAAATCTTGCATCCGTTTGGGCCCTACAATCAAATGTTATGACGATTAATCAAAACATCTTAAAACCCAAGTCAAAATGTTGGTATAAATTCAGAACACAAGGCAAAAAAAGATGGTACTAAATTTAAAACAAACAATTAACTAACTGGATGGCAATAAAAGTACACCAAATGCATTGAGACATTGTCTCATATTACAAATTTCAAGAATAATATCATAAGCCACCATTTTCATAGAGGGGAAAAAAAGAAGATCAAACAAATTTAACTACAAAAATAGGACATGATGATGTGGAAAATGTGATTGCAAAAGAAAACGTTGCCACAACTTACCAACAGACAATCCTTCCACCAGCACTTGCAAGAGCGTGATGCGATCCGGGTTTACACCAGGCGGAGGCGGCGCACGGCACGAGGCGGCGCGCGGCACGAGGCGCGGGTCAAGTCATGGGCTAGGACCCTGCTTGACCCGATGGATGACTTATTTCTCATGGCTCATTTCTTTAGTAGTGTGTTTAGTAATTAGAATGGCATATTACTCTTTCATTATCTATTTGATTAGGAGGGGGGTTTAAGCCTACGAGCCAGATGGTTTTTCACCCCCTAAGGGGCGTCGACAGCTGGCGGCCCCACCTGGGGGCCGCGGGGGTGATTCACCCCCTTGGGGGCCACGAAGGAGGGCGGCTGCAAGGGGAGCCTCGGCGTGAGCATGAAAAAGAGTGGGATGATGTAGGAGGTCTCATCAACGAGAGGGCCAGGGGAGGAGATCGAGGTTACGGAAGGCAGCGACCTGAAGCAAGTGGACGGTCGAGAAGCCTCCATATCATAGACGCCAGGTATGGAACCGGGAGGGCCCACCACGAGGTGACGTCAACCCAGAGAATAAGATGAGGAAGTTGAAGGCGCCTCTCTTTGATGGGAAGGACCTCGATTGATGGTTGTACCAGATGGAGAGATATTTTGACATCGCAGGCTTCACCGAGGTAGAGAAACCGAGGGCAGTAGTGCTGAGTTTCGAAGGCGAAGCTCTATCTTGGTACATGTGGACCCAGAAGCAGAGGCATGTTCGGACTTGGAGGGAGATGACCGAATGCATCATGGAGAGGTTTCAGGATATCCATGGGGAGGGCTATTTGAGCAGTTATATTCCTTGAGGCATGTTGGGTCGGTGCGGGAGTATATAGGGAAGTTTGAGAGTCTCTCGAGCCAAGTGGAGGGAGCATCTAATGAATCGATGAAGGGAAACCTTTTAAAGGGATTGAAGCCTGTGGTGGTTAGGGCTGAGCTGAGAGTCCAGGACCCTCAGGGGTTAACGGCCATGATGCGGGTGGCCCGGAGAGTGGAGGACAGATTGACTGAAGAGATGAGGTCTAGGGGAACTTGGGACGGAGCATCTGTACACAGTCCAGCGCCTATTGCGGCACCCAGGACCACTGCGGGGGTTCCAACGACGGAGACGAGGTCGGGAAGGCAGACTCGCCGCATGTCAGAGGCAGTGATAAGGGAGCAAAGGGCTAAAGGCCTTTGCTTCAGGTGTGACGAGAGGTTCACACCTGGGCACCGATGTACCGGGAGGGCTATGCAGCTGGAGGTTACAGCTGAGGAGGAAGATGAGGATGCGGTGTTGCTCGACGGAGGCAAGGACGAGACAGAGAATCCTTCACATTTAGATATTGTGGAGATTTCTCTCAACTCCGTGGTGGGATTCACTCCATATCACACGATGAAGTTGGCAGGAAGGGTGGCAGCTAAGGAGGTTACAGTGCTGGTAGACAGTGGGGCGATGCACAATTTTATTTTACAGAGGGTGGTGGAGCAGCAGGATCTACAGCTTAGTGATACATCGACCTTTGGGGTGATTTTAGGCACGGGTCAAAGAGAGGAGAGCGGGGGGTCTGTTGAGGAGTGATACTGACCGTGCAGGGGGCTCAGATAGTTGATGATTTTTACCCCTGGAGTTGAGGAAGGTCGATGTAGTGTTGGATGTGCAGTGGTTACAGAAGCTGGGCGCACCAAGTTCAACTAAAAGTTACTCAGGATGGAGTACCAAGAGGTGGGCAGGACAGTGGGGCTGTTAGGCGACCCTAGCCTATGTTGTTGCGCAGTGTCCCTCAGATCCATAGCGCGGATAGTGCTCAAGGGAGGGGAATGCTTTATGGTGCAGTACCAGGAGTTGGGAGCAGTAACAAAGGAACAAAGGGTGCCTACAGAGGTGTGGGAGTTGGACAGTTTTGAGCACGTGTTCCAGATGCCACATGGGCTACCTCCCCAGCGGGATCATACACACGCTATTGTCTTGCGCGAGGGAGCGTCATCAGTCAGTGCGCGCCTGTACAGGTACCCTCATATATAGAAGGATAAGATTGAGAGTCTTATACAGGAGATGCCACAGGCGGGGATGATTCAGCTTAGTGTGAATCCCTTTTCTAGGCCGGTATACTGGTGAAGGACGGTAGTTGGAGGTTTTGTGTGGACTATCGCGCCCTCAACAAGGAAACTGTGCCCGACAAGTTTCTAATATCAGTGATAGATGAGCTACTGGATGAGTTACATGAGGCAGCAGTCCTTTCGAAGATAGACCTGAAGTCGAGGTACAACCAAATTAGGATGAAGGCTGAGGATGTTCCGAAGACAACTTTTCGGACCACGAGGGACACTACGAGTTCCTAGTCATGCCCTTCGGGCTGATTAATGGTCCCGCTACTTTTCAAGTACTCATGAACAAGATTTTCATGCCATATTTGAGGAAGTTTGTGCTAGTATTTTTCGACAACATCCTGGTGTATAGCCGGACAGTGGAAGAGCAATAGCGGGATTTGGAGACAGTTTTGCAGGAGTTGCAGCCCCACCAGTTGTATGCCAATAAGAAGTGTGTGTTTGCACAGACGAATGTGGAGTATTTGGGACATGTCGTTTCGGCAGGAGTAGCAGCGGACAGAACAAAGGTGGAGGCGATGCTAGATTGACCACAGCCGAGGATGGTGCGAGCGCTGCGGGGGTTTTGGGCCTGACTGGGTACTACCGTCGATTTGTAGAGGGGTACAACAATATCGCTTAGCCATTGATGAGCAGTTGAAGAAAGACATTTTTCAATGGAATGAGGAGGCCACGAAGGCATTCGAGGCGTTGAAGCGAGCGATGACCACTGTTCTCGTCCTGGCCTTATCGAATTTCGACAAGGACTTTGTAGTGGAGACTGACGCCTCGGGGTATAGCTTGGGGGCAGTACTGATGCAGGAGCATAGGCCGATAGCCTATTTCAGCCAGGTACTGTCAGCGCGGGCTAGACTGAAGTCTGTATATGAGCGGAAGTTGATGGCGATTGTGTTAGCAATTCAGAAGTGGCGGCCCTACCTATTGGGACGACAATTCGTAGTGCGTACGGATCAGCGGAACTTAAAGTACCTGCTGGAGCAGAGGTTGGTAGCGGAAGAGCACCAGAGGTGGATCTCTAAACTTGTAGACTACAAGTTTGAGATTCAATACCGACCCGGATTGGAGAACAAGGCGATAGACGCTCTTTCATGCAGGGGGAGGTCGCTGGCATCGCAGCATTGTCGGTATCTCTGTTGACAGATTGGGCACCAATGTGGAGGGAGATTGAGGCAGATGTGGAGCTGGCCAAGTTACGAGAGGATCTTACCCAGGGGACCTCTGACCACCCAAATTATTCACTTGACGGGGGATGTTACTATTTCAGGGGCGATTATTGATACCACTGACTTCGGTGCATATTCCTTTGATCTTTCATGAGTTCCATGGAAGCGCAGTCGGGGGTCATTCTGGTGTTTAGCAGACATATATGCGGATGTCTAGGGAGCTATTCTGGCGGGGCATGAAGAAAGACATTGCGAGACTGGTGACCAGTTGTGACATATGCCAGCCCCACAAGTACCTGGTCATGGCCCCCCAGCAGGGCTACTGCAGCCGTTGGCCCTTCCAGATCAGGTGTGGGAGGGCATCAGTATGCACTTCATCGACGGACTACCATATTCTGATGGGTACACTGTGATTCTGGTGGTGGTTGACCGTCTGAGCAAGTATAGGCATTTTATCGCATTACGACATCCTTAGACGGCGGTGACGGTGACGGTAACGTTCATACGGGAGGTGGTTCGCTTACATGGGTTTCCCACGTCGATAGTGAGACCAGGACACAGTATTTATAAGCCAGTTCTGGAAGAAAATTTTCTTAGTGCAGGGGACCGCCTTGATGAGGAGCACGACGCATCACCCCCAGACTGATAGCCAGACGGAGGTCGTCAACAGGAGTGTCGAGACGTACCTCCGATGTGTTACCTCTGAGTGCCCGAGGAGTTGGAATTGGTGGCTTGCCTAGACAGAGTATTGATACAACACTTCCTATAATTTGTCTGCACAGACTACGCCATTCCGGATCTTATATGGGAGAGACCCCCCCTCATTGGTCCACTACAGCAAGGGCGCAACTCCAGTTTTACAGTTGGAGCAGCACTTGAGCGAGAGGGATGGTATCCTAGAAGAGTTGAAGAAGCACCTTACGAGAGCACAACAGATTATGAAAGCAAAGGCTGATGGGCACCATCGGGAGGTTAACTTCGAGGTTGGTGATCATGTTTATTTGAAACTGAGGCCTTACAGACAAAAATCCCTGGCTAGAAGCTTGCAGCTCGTTTTTATGGGCCTTACGAGATCTTGGCGAAGATAGGCCCAGTCGCTTACAGGTTGGCTCTGCCTACAGGACCGACATTGCACCCAGTGGTTCATATATCACAGTTGAGACGGGCTATATGAGATCACATGGCTACATCCACCTACCACCTACTCTGACGACGGATTTAGAAGTGTTGTTGGAGCCTCAGGATGTCGTGGAGGTGCGGCGTGAGGATGGATGGGGTACCGAGGTGCTGATACGATGGCGTGGACTACCGGACCATGAGACGACCTGAGAGGGCTATGATACCATCCTTTCGCAGTTTCCTGATTTCGACCTTGAGGACAAGGTTCGTCTTTTGGGGGAGTGATGATGTGATCCGGGTTTACACCAGGCGGAGGCGACGCGCGACACGAGACACGGGTCAAGTCATGGGCTCGGATCCTACTTGACCCGATGGGTGACTTATTTCTCATGGCTTATTTCTTTAGTAGTGTGTTTAGTAATTAGAAGGGCATATTAGTCTTTCATTATCTTTTTGATTAGGAGGGGGTTTAAGCCTACGAGCCGGCCCTAATTTATTTTTTATCGAATATTTTGCAATTGAAGAGGATTATTGTTAGGGTTCTTGGGGGATTAAACTCGTTCCATCAACACAAGTTAGGGAGGGATCCACTCCAGAAAAGGATCACTTATCTTCAATTCAGGCATTAGTTCTATTTTCACAATCAAATTTCTTCTCTATCTTCCACAAATATCAATTTATTCTTTTAATTTGAACGGATCGCATCAGAGTGCCTTGCCAATTAGTGGAGAATGACTTCGATATAATGACAATCACCATTAGAAAGCCCACCACTTAAGGTTTTTAACCACGTCAGAAAAAGACAGTCACAAAGAATAGTGAAAAAATTGTCAAGGCTACCTGGCACCCAATGCTTTATGACCTGAGTAGGGTTCATGTAAACATTGCCCAATTCGATCAGTGTGTTCATAATAATGACACTGGTTAAAAGCAGTGGGCATGGCCTTCAGTTAAAAACAAGCTAATGCCCATCTTTGCATCCCCGCTAGTATCCTCTTCACCTTTATGTGCAATTATATGCTATCCGTTGCCATAGACATGGAAGGTATTCTCCAGCCAGCAATCTAGTCCTGACTTCTGCTACAACTGTGTCCCACCTTCATTTCTCAAATACCATCGGTACGACTATTCAGTATCCATGCCAACAAAATCCCTCAAGGAACTAATATTATTAACCCCATGAAAGCAAAATGATGTGGTACAAAGAATATCTTCAGCCCCAATTTTAGCGGAGAAAGTTTTATCTGATAAAATTATCATAGCTAGTGCCATAGGGAATTACTTTGATCCCTTGGAAAGAAAATGTTTATGAGAAAGAATTACTTAGACTGAACATAAGTCCAGAGGAAGCATGCTAATCTATGAAGCCTATGCTTATGGGCATGATGGGAAAGCTCCTTGAGTTGAGCAGAGTATGATGGAAAAGAATCAAGAGGTTCTACAACATTTCAAGAATGATGATAATAAGACGTGTTGATCATTTTCTCACTGTACTAGGGTGGATCCTACACGGTTCGAGTGAATTGGATTAAAGAGAAATGAGTCAAATGGGGGTTAAAAGGATTGTGTGAAATGATAAATTTAGGGTGTGAAATGATAAATTTAGTTAATAATATTACTAAATTATAGCTCTTTATGAACCTAGTGAATAATATTACTAAATTATAGCTCAATGTAATGTGGTGCCCAAACGGACCAATAAAACCAAGAACTTATGACCACGGCATGAGATGGTCATACCTAAAAGAAAGGACCTAAAGGGGGATATAAAATTAAACCCGAAATATGTATATAGCAATGTTTCGTCACTACCCATTGCCTTTGCTTATACCGATACCCTGTAGAAGTTGAATCCCATGGTGATTCAATCTTCAAAATCCTATTTTGATGAATCTAACTTTCCTGCCAATACCCCAAATAACATATTTCCCATTATGAGATTCCACAAGCAATGATACTAATCTCCTTCAAATCATTGCTTACAAGCATGATGAGGGTATGTGCAAAAAGGGGAAACCCTTCTTGTCAAATAAGCTGTATTGCCCATTGTCTTCTTGCTATCCTTGAACAACTCATTATTGAACTGTAAAGTCCCTTCTATCAAAGACCCAATAGCTCCTAGGGTAAAATCAAGCAACAAACACAATATCTCTCAATTAAACCTGAGAGAACTACAATGCTTATTTTTTATCTGTATCACTATCCGTTGGGAAGAAAGATTCCAGAGTTCTAATGGTCTCAAATAACGGCGAAAAGATGAAATAACAAGTTCACATAAATCCTTGGGTTTAAGGAAATTATGGATATCAATTAAAAGACAGATGAATTAAGGAGGGTTGGATCTGTTGCGGAAAATGACAATTTTAGGATGTGTTCTTTGCAGTAGGGAACATGATTATCAGATCAATTGTCCAAACGTAAAGCAGCTACCGAAAGAGAGTGATAAATACCCCATTGCCAAAACAATAGTCATAAGAATTTAACATATCTCGTATCAGCAACGATGACGCAATCATCAAAGGAATATACTCCTTAATTTAACCGGAAACAAACAGAAAACTCGATATTTAGTAAAGTAAAACTCGTTAAACGTTTCATGCGGAACAAGAAAAGTAAGAATTTAAGGGCTGTGGCCAAATTGCTTATCAGTTATGCCTTCCATTATACTCAAATGCAAACGAAATTAGATCCCAATAATTGACCCACACTGCAAAATCAAAAAGTTCGCTTTTTTGTGTGCAAATACCCACTCTTCGAAAACTCATTGTATCTCACTTTTCACTAACAAAAACTTGTAGCACAAGCAAAACAACCCAACCCCCCTCAAATCCCGGTATTTGAAAGCAACGACCTAACCAACACCGACAAAAATCCAGTAAACGCCATTTAAAAAGTGGGGAAATAAAGATTTCGAGCACGAAAACAAAAGTCCAAACCTTCCATTCGAAGAAGCCCCAGAACTCTCCGCCGTCGTCTTCTTCTTTTCACAAAACAACTCCTCGTAGTCAATGGCAAAGTCTCCACCGCTAAAACCCCCAAAGATCTCTGAGTAATCCACCGATCCGCCGGCGTCGAGGCTCTCAACCGAAGAAGGCGGGAGATCGAGGTAGGGAATGGAGCACGTGGTGGCGATCCCTCCGAATATCTCGGCGTAGTCATCGGATTTGTCGGCGAATGGGGCGGAGTCCTTCGGGGCCCCGCCGAAGACGTCGCCGCGGCCGGAGGACTTCGCCGGCCGGCGGGAGCTCCGCAGGTCCTCCTCCATAGCCTGACGGAGAACGAGCGAGCCCGAGGGAGAGCTTATGGTAACGGTTAGGGTTAGGGTTTAATCTCTCTCTCTCTCTCCAAATTCTCTCTCTTTCTATTTGAGCGCTGATCGAGCTCTGTTCCTTTGAGAGCGCCAGCTTTTTCTCTCTCTCTTTCTTTTTTCTTTTTTCTATTTTGTTAAAATAAAATTGTAGGACAGAACTATTTACTTTCTTGAAGAAAAAGCGATAAATGCACCGATACCGGGAACCAAATTTTGAACCAATGGAGACTGACAAGTGGGACCCAGTAGGAGTTGGTCCTGGTTTTTTTGCTGTATAAGGGACGCGAAGAGAATTACTTTTAAATGATCTGTGACAACAGGGAAGCAATTGAAAAGACGCGTAAGGGTCCTTTTGGTATTTAATTGGGGGTGCGAAATGACGACTGAACATGCCTGCTCACTATTTTTATGACCGTTTGCCCCCGTGAAAAAAGTACTATTTGCTGAATTTATCATGAATTTTCAAAGAAAAAATTCTGTCCAGGAAGGAAGGCGAAAATATTGGTGGTGTGCCAACGGACTGTGGTACAGTGGCATTACCTCTAGGGATGAGAATGAGCATGTCCAAAGCCCGATTAGGCTTCCAAATGGTCCTGTCACATCATCATCCCTCTAATTCCTTCACAAATTTTTCTAGAATTTATGAAGGAATTGTAAGGATGATGATGTGGCATGCCCATTTGGAAGCCCAATCGGGCTTTGGGCATGCCCATTCTCATCCCTAATTACCTCTGGTTTTTAGTTGGACAACCAGGGATTAATCCTTGGCTTAGATACTGAGATTTGATGTGTGTAAATATGTGAATTGAATCTTCATTGGTACAAGACTTTTGAAAGAGAGCCCAAGAATAAAATCAAGCGGAAAGTGGATAACATTACACAAACGCGGAGTACCAACGTGGAAATAGGCAAGTTAAGCCCATATTTAAACCCAAACAAAGCTTCTTTTTGTAAATTCAGCCCATAGAATCATCATTACTCTAAAAAAGCAAGTTATATGGGCTAAAATGGCTAAATTAGAGAATTCATGTGGGCTAGAATGCAAAATTAGCAAAACACCCCCCAATTTAAATTTGCAGATGGCGTAGTCTAGACGTGGTGTCCGCTCATTCTGACCTGGAATTAAAAAAAATTATCGAAAAAATAGTGGGCCCCAGAAGAGTCAAATCATGTCGAATCCTTGCGGATCCCACATCATTCGTACCCAAAATTAAATTAAAGGAAAGTGATTTTTTATCATCTTTTCTTTCTTTTGTACAAACTTATTGACCCTTTTGAAAGCAAGAATGTTTGGCCTTTGTTTGCATCAGCTTCCATTCTGCAACAAACTTGTCTTCTTCTTAACGGGTGGGCAAGGGTTCTCTACACCCGCTTGGATGTGACCCGCACCCACAAACTTAGTATTTTTCACAAACTTGCCTTTTAGCGCCTGTTCTTTCGCTGGAATAGGAAAAATGGAATTGATGGAAAGTTTGTATTCCTAGTAGAGAGAAAATAGAGTTTTGTGTTCTTTTGAGTGGAATGTGATATGGAAAGTGGGCTTTGGAATAAATAGTGATGTCCACATTCTATCTTGTGTTCTTTTGGGATTGAAGAATTGGAATGAGAAAGTGGAAAGGAGGTGAGTTGGAGGGGGAGAGAGAGAGATGAGCTCGATAGTGACAGCGGACCCAACAAAATCAGCCCATTCCTTTGTATTCCAGCCCAAAACACAGAACTTCTGACAGCACCCAGGGATTCCCAGCTCCCCCTCCACGTCGGCGAATTCCTCTGTTTGGTTTTGACGCAAAAGAACAGCGCGAAGGGAATCCAGGGGAGTAATCGCGTGAATAGGCGATGAAAAGTGACCATATTTGCATTCCCAGTCCTATTCCGCGCCAAAGAACGGGCCCTTATAGCCTTTCGGTATCAATGCAACTTTGCTCAGATGCCATGACATATTTTTTTTCTAACCAAAGCTTAAAAGTTTGACGGTAAGTTTATCATGCAGCGACTCAAATTCAAAACATGCAAAACTACGAGGAGATTACAAATGGTTGTGAAAGTTCGTCATGTATCAGATCAAAAGTTAGCTCTTCTTTTATGGGTGCTCCTTTTCCCATTCAACCAAGGGGGCACTTTTTCCCATCTAACAAAATAGAATAAAAAATGACATACAAATTTAACAGATAGTTTTGCTATCTTTACGAAGATTGCACTATATCAATGAGAATTATAAAGATAACACTATTTGCTCAACGTCATGGCACAATTCCCACACTGTACTAACAATTTCTTAAGGCAAACTGGCATTCAACTACTAAACTAGTTAGGAATAAGAACTCTTTCTTTTCCTTGCATCTTTTTATTCTTCTGGATATGCAACAACAATTACTCCCCTTGCACAGCTATATGTTCATTGATTCCCAAGACCCAAGAATCCTAAAACAATTAGAGATCCATCCTTCTTAGTTACTCTAATAAAAATCCTACTCGTGTTAGAGAGTCTAACCCAAATCTAAACCTGATGGGACTTTTACCTTAAAAACATTACTCCCAAAAGGACTTTTAATCCATCATATAATTAGATATAATTGCCCGCAATAGCACTCTAATATACAGCTCCCGTTAGAATACTAGTTCGGCCTTGAACTATTCTTGATTTAGAAAATAAGTCACAGTAATTAGCCCCCAAACCCAAATCATATTGGAACTTGTATGATTTCCCCCAAACCGACCAACTTGTGGCGGACCGGTTTTGGGTCGGATCCCTCTTTAACAGGCCACCCATTTTCCTTCCTATGTCGAACAACAAGCGTACACGATCAAATGTACCATTTCCGAGGTCGGAAAATTCATAACGACGCCATAAAAGAGGACAAAATCTAAACTTTTACTTCTAGTTGTTAAATTGCTCCGTTCACAGATACTCAACTGATGGCTCAGATGACATATCCAAGTTTCAGGCAGCATGGCGTAGATGCTACAGTAGTTATGTACAGAAGTTGATGAGAAAAGTATATGCTCCCGTACATAAAATGGTTGGTTAGAACTCCCAAAATACAGAGAATACGGGGTCAAACTTTCCAATTAGCACGGCAACATTAGCGCTGTTACCCGCAGGAGTTACAACAGGAATTCACAGCCTCGATCTCTCGGCTATGTAGGTTGCATACCGATCCCTGCGTTGTTTCATCATGTAAAATACTTAAGCGAGATGAAAAGCAAGAGAGGCGAAATGCAGGAGAGGTTCAAGATAAGTCACTCACATTGAGTTCTGTATTGCTTTGACCGCATTCTCAGCAGGGAGGAACTCGCCCACTGCGACCTCCTTGTACTCGTTCTTCTTGTCTATTCAATTGCTCTGTCAAGGTTTAACCGGATAAAAAGAGACATGAAATAAGCAGTAATATCATTAGACGATCAAGAAACAATGATCTTCATGAGAAATCTAACAAAAACAAGTAGCTTGCTCTTCATGAGATCATCAACAGAAAATCATGGAGAAACTATATTCTAACAGTTGCCATTTAAGCAAGAGAAAAATGAATGGAATAAAGATGGTATCCTGTAATGGATACAGTCCTGAAAGAAACTGCGGATTTCTGAGAGGCGGTGAGGGGCAAGATCCTCGAGGTCCTTGTAGTGTCGGAATTCAGGGTCATCCTCAGCAACAGCGATAATTTTGTCATCCTGCTCGTTCTGGGAAAATATATATAGCCGGGCAAGCAATCAATTCATTACTTCTAGAGGGGTTCTAACTTCTTGCAAAAAAGGATATTCTTCTTGCAGTACAAAATGCCAACCTGATCAATCATGGGCATCAACCCAATAGCACGCGCACGAAGAAAGCAGCCAGGCACCGCAGCCTCCTGCAAGGGAAGGAAAACCATGTGGACTTGGTATGGTTCCGTCGTGAAAAGGGTTGAGGGCTTGTTGCATCTGAATAACCTATTCTCCTTCCCACCGAAAAAAATACCTGCATCAGCACCACCACATCCATGGGATCACCATCCTCACAAATGGTACGCGGAATGAAGCCATAGTTGTGTGGGTACACAACAGAGGAGTAAAGAACACGATCAACCTGGTCCAAGGAGCACAGAAAGTTCAGAGACCAATATCTTGTATTGAAATCTTCCCACTTCAAATATCGTATATCCAAACACTCTCAATATGACAGCAACATATGTTGGCACTAATACTATCACATCATTTCCAGTTATAACGTAAAACAATTAACGAGACAAATAATCCAAAACCTAGACAATTACCACAAAAGAGATGTTTTTCACATTAAATCTTCAATTGGTTCCCTTCTCCATATACTAGGATACAGTTATATATAAAGCAAGATCAAACTACCATGGACATACCATCTTGGACATTAAACCTTCAATTGGTTTTACTAACATTTACACAGTTACCTTTCATATTTAACGATTGCCATCAAAACTTATCACCATGCTAAGTGACCACAATGCCTTCCAAAATCGGCACTCAAACAAAGATCAAAATCTTACCCGTTGTAGAGACACGGTTATCACATTATTAAAAAAAGTTGCTTACACGAGTATAAATTAAAGAAGACATTTGCAATTTACGAAGCATCCTTAAGTATAATTTATTATAATATCGATAGCTTCACCGTCACTCAGTGGCGTAACCAGGAATTTTTTTGCACTGAGCGAAAATAAAGATGATGCTAAAGAATATATTTTTAAAATAACTACACAAAAAAATTATATGTAACATGCTTAATTAAATTATTTATTGATAATAGCTACAATATAATATTATAGATAAGTTCAAAATAGTATCATACATATATACATGCATGTATATGAAAATAATATTTGATAAACAAAGTAATAATTAATGATTATTTTTGATATTAATACATATAGACACAAGCGTAGGAAAATAACGATTGATATAGATTTTTTTACATTAATTTAGAGATAGATGGGAGTGAGAGTTAGAGAGAAAAAAGAGTTAGAGAAGTGTGAGGCAATGTGTGTGTGATTTATATAAATACATATGTTCTGTGCCAGACACAGAAACATGGACAGTCGGACGATCGAGACGAGGACGAGCAACTCAAACAAAAGAATAGCGCTATGAAAGATGACATCGTTAAACCATCGACCGGCCAAGTAAACACCAATGAGTTTTATTACGAAAGGAAAAAAATAAAGAGAGCTTCTTTGCGCCACCTACCATTTTACTCCCGTGCACAACCGAAGTTTCCTTTATTTACAAGTTTGCCATTCAAGTTTTCTTATCGCACACACCAAATTTAATCCCCAAAGTACCCCGGTGTGCGCGATGAGTAAATTCCCAGCCCAGCCACACCGCCGTCCCCTGCCGTCGATCATCTTTGTCTTCATCTTCCGACAACCAATCCCTCGTTGCTGACCTTCTTCTTCATCTTCCGACAACCCATCCTACGCCGTCGACCCAGCTCCATTTATTTGAATTCCCCCGCCCAGCCCTAGCCCCCGCCACCGACCCCCGCCCCGCCGCCAACCCATCCACTGCATCTCCATCAAACTACCCGGAACCGGCCCCCTCCGCCACCCCCTTCGACCATCTTCATCTTCCCAGCCCCCCTCCGTCGTCACATCCTCCGACAACACATCCCCTCCCTCTCCCCCTCCGTCGCCCCCCGCCACCTCCTCCGACATCCCCAGCCCCGTCGGCCCCTTTTCGACTTCGCCAGCCATGTCTCCTCGTCCTCCGACCCCCGCCCCGCCGCCAACCCATCCACTGCATCTCCATCAAACTACCCGGAACCGGCCCCCTCCGCCACCCCCTTCGACCATCTTCATCTTCCCAGCCCCCCTCCGTCGTCGCATCCTCCGACAACACATCCCCTCCCTCTCCCCCTCCGTCGCCCCCGCCACCTCCTCCGACATCCTCAGCCCCGTCGGCCCCTTTTCGACTTCGCCAGCCATGTCTCCTCGTCCTCCGACATCCCCAGCCCCGCCCCCTCTGTCACCCCCTCCGTCGATCATCTTCATCTTCACAGCCCCCTCCCCCCTCCGTCGATCATCTTCATCTTCCCAGTCCCCCTCCCTCCCCCTCCGTCGCCACTTACCCCGCCACCTCCTCCGACATCCCCAGCCCCGCCGCCCCCTTTTCGACTTCGCCAGCCCTGCCTCCTCATCCTCTGATCTCTCGCCGCCCCTCCTCCAACAATCTTGCCTTCGCTCCCGCCTCCGCCCCTCATCCGGCCACTCTCCATCTTCCCCGCAACCCGGCCATTCCAAACCCTAAAAATCGTCGGCATGGGGACAACCGCGAGGGGGGAGATTAGGGTAAAAGAGGGAGAAATTTTGAATGTCAAACTTGTGAATAAGCGGTTGTACGCGCGAGTAAAACGGTATGTGCACGAAGAAGTTTCCAAAATTGAATACAAATCTTCTCTCTTCACAACAAAGAAGAAGCACATAAATTCTATCCAAAAGCTCTCCACAAATCTCTCAAAGTTGGCTCTCACAAATGGCGTCTCAAAGTTCTCTCTATGTTTCCCCTCACATGAAACCCTCGTTGAAGACACCATCATATATATAGCCCTAGGATACAATATGTGTTGTTATGGAGAAGGAATTTCCAAGAGATACAAAACCCGCCTTTCACAAAATTTCCATCCAATCGCAACTCTATTACGAGTAGGACGACGCTGCGTCCTAGAGTAGGCCCCCCCTCCGTGACGCCGAGCTTCCTCCTGAAGACCGAGCAAACCGAAGTACCGAGCCGATCGATCCGAGCTACCCTAAGCCCAGACTGTAGAGTTGCAGATCCATGAGCCACCGATCCTCTGAACCGATGAACCAAATGTGCTGTCGAAGTCCAGTAGCTCGGCATTCTCGTCTCTAACTTGTGCAGAGTTAGATAGGTCGGATCCGAGCACAGCCGACTCCTCAACCAAGTCAACTTTCACAAATCTCCACCTTGGTGAGATTTCGGCCTCTGTCACACAGCTGACTTTCTATGCACCACCTTGGTAGAGTCACATCTGGTGTTCTTCATATTTGCTCTGAAGAGCCTAATGCCCTCACCTGGGCTCAATTGGCTCCACCGAGTCTCAAATGCCCCCAAATGGGGGCCGCCTTGACATCATCTCGAAACCACATTGAGCAAGTCCAAACAGTGCTTAAACTTAGCTACAGATACAACCTTAGTCAACATGTCCACAGGGTTGTCATCTGTTCCAATCTACAACAGTTGATGTCGTTGTCGTCTTCTCCCACATAGTCTTGGATAAAGTCAAATCTTACATCGATTTCCTCGGTGCGAGCATGGAAGACCTGATTCTTAGCCAAGTGCAACACACTCTAGCTATCACAATGGAGGTCATACTTCTTCTGGTAAACTCACAGATCATCCATCAAGCCCATCAACCATATCATCTCCTTCACCGCTTCAGTCAATGCCATGTATTTTGTCTCTCCGTAGTAAACATGACCGACGTAGACTGAAATATACTCCACCAACAGATCGAAGCTCCTGATAGGGTGAAGATGTAGCCAGTCATAAATCTCCTCCAATCCAAGTCACCTGCAAGGTCGAAATCAACATAGCCAACAGTTTGCGAACCTTCATCACTTCAGCTATAAGTTAATCCGACGTCTTGCGCCCTTGATGTATCGAGTATCCATTGAACTGCTCGCCAATGTACTATTCCCGGGTTGTGTATGTATCGGCTCAACATGCTGATTGCATGTGATAAGTCATATCGGGTACATACCATAACATATATCAAGGCTCCTACTGCATGTTAGGTATTGGTGTTTTAGACCAATATTATTTTGATGATGATCAAAACGTTATATTGTTGCTAATGACTCTCATATTTTAGTCTCATGTTTAATCAAATGAACAATATCATTTCTGGAGACTAATAGCTTGGTACAAGGATGGACGCCAATGGAAGCATTGCCAAGGCTCGGATCTTGATGAAGGGAAGCTCATCAAGAAGTGCCAACTCTTGGAAGATGATGGGGAGCATCAAGGCATCAAGAGCTTGAAGATTAGACTCTAAGGGAAGCAATTGTAATCCAGGTATTATTTCATTTAATTGATTCTCTCTTTTTTGAGTCATAGGATATTGTAATGCATTGATAGATGGTCATACTCTCATGCATATGCATTTAACCATCTTAATGAGCCTTATGATTATTATCATAGAATCCAACCCAATAGGTTCACCTTGCCAAAAGACTCAATTGGAGTCTCTGGCTTTCCAATAGGTGACTGTTGAAGGCAGGACAGGCGACTGAGCCAGGCGCCTGGTCAACCTTCTACAACCGACTGTTGTGCACAACTCAAGTCAAATATTTATTGACTCTTTTTTAAGCTTTTGGAGCCGGCGATCGAAGTTCATTTGACATGTGCCTGTCTTTATTCAGGCGCCTGGATATTGTTCATCAGTCCTTTGTGTACCAAAGTGCGTAACTTGCCATTTCTCAACATCTCTCCAGCTTGTGTGTCAGTCGACTGATATAGCGTTTAAGTCGCCTGTCATTTTTCAGGTGCCTGAACTTTGCTAGTCAATCGTCTGAATGCACAAGTGTGTAAGTTGTATTTTTCAGCTCCAGTCCATTCCATGTGACAGTCGCCTGACGAAATCTTTACAGGTGCCTGCACATTATACAGGCGCCTGTGTAGTCTTCTATAGGCGCCTGTCCTGGCTTAGATTATAGCCGTTGGAAAAAATCTAGCCGTTGATCAGTCGATTGTCCATCCTTCTTTAGTCGCTTGTCGATGCCGTAAAATCCCAGATTCTAGCCGTTGCAGAATTCTGTCATAGGCCGCTAGCTTGGGTTTTATGGGGTTTTAATGGGTTCTTATAAATAGGAATGGGCTTAGTTCATTTAGAACTTCTTAGAACTATTGAAGATCATTAAGGATCATTAAGCCACACTCCTAATCTCTCATTTCCCTTCTCATGAGCTCATTCCTCTTCATGCTTTGAAGAAAGCTCAAGGAAAATCATCCAAGTGCAATCAAGCCCATCTCATCACTTGGAGATCCTCTTTCATGCCTTCTTCATATTGAGTAAGTTCATCTCAAGACATATGTAAGAGTATTTATTTCATCTTTGTGTAAGTTGAAACCCTAGCTTTTTTGTGAGAGATAGTTCCTCTCTTTGTGAGAGGTTAACCCTTGTGTAGGGTTGGTTGAGTACTCTCTGTGTAAAAGTTATGTTATTTCTATGTGAGAGAACAAATCCTCTGTGTGAGGTATCTCTGTGTGAGATTGTATTCACTACCTTGTGAATATTTGGTGTGGCTGGACGTACCTAAGTTTGGGGAAACTGGGTAAACTCTTGTGTTTATGTTTGCATTGTTTTTGTGAATTATTCTTCTCTTGCATTTATAATTCTGCATTTGCAAATTTAATTTTTAATTACACAATTTTTTGCCATTACTCTATTCATCCCCACTCTAGAGTGTTTGTTGTTAGTATTGCAAGGCATAGACGATCCTTACACCGCATTAGCATACAATATGCTCTTCTTCTCATATTCGTTCTACGAGCAATGCTCGGTACAAAGTTTGAAGTGAGGTGCAAGCGGAGTAACTACGGACTTCATCCCTTTACAGCCAAACCTTTACATAATAGACCTCAAGTAGCGACTTTGTGAAAGATGAACTTTACCTCCACTTTCATCCCCACACTAGAGTGTTTGTTGTTAGTATTGCAAGGCATAGACGGTCCTTACACCGCATTGGCATACAATATGCTCTTCTTCTCATATTCGTTCTATGTGCAATGCTCAGTACAAAGTTTGAAGTGAGATGCAAGTGAAGTAACTACGGACTTCATCCCTTTACAGCCAAACCTTTACATAACAGACCTCAAGTAGCGACTTTGTCAAAAGATGAACTGTACCTCCACTTTGATCTCTTGTGATCTTCATCCTAAGAATCCTTTGTACTTCGCCTAGATCCTTTATCTCGAATGCACAACTGAGCTTAGACATCAATCTCCGAATCTCCTCTTTATTTGATGAAGATATGAGCATATCATCAACATAAAGCAAGAGATAGATGAAGGACCCAACAACCAATTTTGAATGAACATGTAATGATCATATAAACTCCGAATATACCCTTGATCATCTGTCATAAAGCGTTCAAAATGCTTGTACGATCGTATAGGTGACTGCCTCAGCCCAAAACCCCTATCTTTCAGGACCGTGGGACTATTGTTCGGTTCCCAACACTCATTAACCAAGTGCCTTGACTTCATGGTGATGTGGCCAATTCTGAACGTATGGTTTTGGAGACATGGTTTCTATCATACTTTGATGTGTGTTTAAATCAATATAGATTATTGAAATATGTGATACAAAACATCCAAAATAACTCGAAATAAACCTAAGATGTATTTAAGATTTTTGAAGATTTTTGAAGCTCAAAACACCGAGTTTGTGAAGCCTAAAAAGGAAGAATTATTGAAACCCAGGCGGATGAATGGTGTGACCTAGCCCGGAGCTGTTTTGTGTTTTGCAATGTGAATATTACGGCTCACGCTGCATACAGCCCACGCACGGCTTGTGGGCAGGCCCGTGTAAGTTTGCATGTGGCGTGCGGTGTACAGAGCCATATGACAAGTGCACAAAAGAGCTGCACAATGCGGGATTAGGAAATGATGCATGGTAGCACAAGGATCGATCACTCCATGATCGAATGGCCGAAAGCAATGTGCACGGAAAGGGCTATGGGTTACAACTAGGAAGCGCATTTAGTATTTGCTTTCGAGTTGAATACGAACACTATTTAGTGGGTTTCAAGTCTACTTTCAAAGCTATTTAAGGATGTTTACGTTAGGATTTTTCATAAGTTCGAGAGAGAACAAAAAAGTTTAAGTGTTATTTGAGAGCTAAAAGTTAATTTTATCCATATATTTTATTCTCCAAATTCTTAACCGGCTTGGTTTCCCTTAAAGTCATATTATATAATCCAAGATTAATTGAAGAATTATTAATCTTTTCAACTGGATGTACACCAAGAATGTGATAAAACTATATAAATCTTGATATCAAATATATGATTCTATTTAATTTTACTTTAATTTTCTTATATTGCTTGTGTTGCGGGTTTTGAAAAGATTATCTTTTAACATTGGTTCATTGGTTCATGATTCTTGGATTTTCATGGGGTGATTAACCGCTTGATAAGGATTTACACGCGTTCCCAATAGTTAGAGATATTTAAAATTTCGGGCTTTGTTTAACTGCTTTAGCATATACATCATCATTTTTTTGGAAATTACATATTGCACCATGCCTTAAACTAGCTTGTACTATAAATTTTTAGTCATTTTACCATGCATGCCTCAAATTTTGATATGAGGTTAAATCTAGTGAAATAACCAATTTTATGATGAAATAATGCTAAATTGAGTGTATTCCCACCATTTATGTTGTGAAGGCTAAGCAAATCATGCTCTAGTTCCCTAAAAATCATTATTAATTCAAATTTTCAACCTTGCTCACAAAGGACCACTTGCAAACTATTTACTATTATAACTCCAACACCCCCTAAATCATTATTAATTCAAATTTTCAACCTTGCTCACAAAGGACCACTTGCAAACTATTTACTATTATAACTCCAACACCCCCTCCCCTTACTTTTCCCGCCTTCCAATTGCAATTGACATTTCAATTAGAGATGTCATGTACGTACATACCATCCTCATTTGATATAATATTTTTTTAAAAATAGATTGGACCACAAATTTTGGTCATTTCAATTTCACTTCTTTTACTAGATTCATAATTAATGATTTCTAATTCCCAATGTCAAATGACGCATTCTTCATTAAGTAACTAGAAAATGATAAAACTTGCCATCCTTTTAAACTATGCACTGTATACAAATTAAATTACATTAGAGGTTTACAATTTCATATAGATTTAATGTTTTATTTCACATGCCTTGCACTTGCCTAAAAATCTAGAAATTGAAAACCACGAAGGGATGTAGGGGCATGCATAATTTGGTATGGTTCTATATGTTATTTCTCAAACATATGTAGACATATATACAAAATTATATCGTGGAACACGCGTGCATGCACCCTACACACACACCCCCCCCCCCAAAAAAAAAAAAAACACACACACACGCATCTTTTCTTATTTTCTTTAGTTTTAACATAGAGAGCCTCATACATACTACATAGTGGTTCGTGTATGGTGCGGTTCTTCTGCGACCTTTAGTAAATTTCAGGGTCAATATAGGTTTGGAATAACCGACACCAAGCCACAAAAAGGGAAAACCTAACCACCACAGAACCTGGCATTCAAGGTCTGACTCCATGACCAACCCCATTTTGTCGGAGAAAGGCTTGGAATATCGTGATGACAAGGCAACGACCATCGACCACTATCCCAAATAAAATTGAGCTAAAACAATTAGATGGGAGATTATGAAATAACCACCACCATACTAATCAAATTGAGCTAAAACAATTAGATGCAAGATTGCACCAAATATTAATTCAAGTTAGATCGGGCCAAATAGCAAGTTTCTGCGTGAATTTTGAACTTTAGACTGGCCGCATAATCTAACCCAAGGTATGCATATTCAAAAAAGGGTTTGCATCATATTTCTAGAAATTGAACAAGCATGACATTCTTGTATGGACATTCTGGTTAAGGACCTCCTTGAAATAGGAAAGAGATAACATCAGCTTATGCTTTTATGGAGTTGCTTTCAACATACATCACAAGTTTGTCTATCATAATGTTAACTAAACATTTATATTACTTTATAGGAATGTGAATATGATATAATGCAGATGATACATAAAAAGATGCAAAGTTAATGTAATGTGACAGACCACTTGTAACTTTAGACTTCATGAAGTGACAAAAACAAACATATATTCTAACCTTAATGAGACCAGTTGCTTCATCCAATTCGTACTTAACCTTGCTTCCCTTGCTTATTTCAACCACCTACAGAAATTCATAATAAGGGTTAAGTTGCAATAAAGCAAAGTTGACATGATAGCATCCAACACCTTCTGTATCAGACCATAAAAACAAAACAGTAATAGTGATGTGGTCCTAAATAGCTATTGCAATGAGTAAACATCATAAAGAGGTGTTTTACTCCCATTTACAAGGTATTGGTCAAAAGAATAGTAATACCATGTATAGCATCCAACACCTTCTGTATCAGACCATAAAAACAAAACAGTAATAGTGATGTGGTCCTAAATAGCTATTGCAATGAGTAAACATCATAAAGAGGTGTTTTACTCCCATTTACAAGGTATTGGTCAAAAGAATAGTAATACCATGTATCAACTGATAGAAATTCCATTGGAGTGTCTTTTCCTAAGTGGCACGTCGTACCGAACCCCGTATGCAACGATAAGTATGCAAAGGTTGCTAGGTTGTCACCGCAGAAGCGACGTATCACACGTAATCTGGATGTGGTGTGAAATATGTAAGTGTTCCCGCTTCTTGATGGACGTGAGTGGGTAAAAAGTAAGTCCACAATCAAAGATCTAGATTAGGAACATAGTGTCTCTAACTAAGAAGTTAGGAGAAATTACATTTGTCATATTTAGAAGGAGAATTAATATTGTATATGTAGCATCATTGGGCCTGCTCTCGAGGGAATTCGTTCAGTAGGCGATCGAAGCCCACAAAGCCCATGTAAGAAGCCCGAAGCAAACTCAGTCAAAGCCCACGTGCCATTCACCCGTTGCGCTTCCACGCATCAAACGTGGGATTAAAGGAAGTTCATAAATAGCGGAGACGTGGGCGATGGTTACCCAAATTAAGGGGTGATTGTGGCGGCATAAATGGGGACCGTTATCCTCCCACCGTTATTGAAGAGACCTGGGAGGTCTTAATACACTGGAAATGAACAGAACATGGAGGTACGAGATTCAATACTCTGACATTCTATATTCCATTTAATATTTTCTTCCTCCAAATAGCTCGTGACGCTTGACTCGAAATGAGCCTCCGTGTGTCGATCTCGACTGCTCCGAGCTAGGGGGGATTGTGGCGGCATAAATGGGGACCATTATCCTCCCACCGTTATTGAAGAGACCTGGGAGGTCTTAATACACTGGAAATGAACAGAACAGGGAGGTACGAGATTCAATACTCTGACATTCTATATTCCATTTAATATTTTCTTCCTCCAAATAGCTCGTGACGCTTGACTCGAAATGAGCCTCCATGTGTCGATCTCGACTGCTCCGAGCTCTCCCCCTCTTAAGTTCCTATACTAACTTAAGCATCGCAGCGGATTTGGGTCGGGACCGAGATCCAACCCCCCTAACATTCCTCTGTGATACATGAAGCTCGCGACTGAACGACCACATGTCGTCAACCATAAGACGTAGGAAGGGGCCAACCCCTCGCAAGTGAACAACCTTCTCGTGTCGTCAGCCGTAAGATGCAGGGGCCAACCCCTCACAACTGAATGACCTTATCGTGTCGTCAGCCGTAATACAAAGGGACCACCCCCTCGCAACTGAACGATCCTATCATGTCGTCTGTCGTAAAACCCCTCTTGCAACTGAACGATCTTCTCATGTCGTCAACAGTAAGACGAATAGACCACCCCTCGCAACTGAACGACCCTCACGAGTCGTCAACAGCAAGACGAAAGGCCACCCCTCTTGCAACTGAACGATCTTCTCATGTCGTCAACAGTAAGACGAATAGACCACCCCTCGCAACTGAACGACCCTCACGAGTCGTCAACAGCAAGACGAAAGGCCACCCCTCTCGCAACTGAACGACCTTCTCTTGTGATCAACCATAAGGACCAACCCCTCGCAACTGAACGATCCGATCGTGTCGTCAGCCGTAAGACGAAGGGGCCACTCCCTCGCAACTAAACGACACTCTCATGTCGTCAGCAGTAAGACGAAGGGGCCCCCCTCGCAACTGAACAACCCTCACGAGTCGTCAGCATTAAGACGAAAGGGACACCCCCTCGCAGCGGAACGACCATATCGTGTTGTCAGCCGTAAGACGAAGGGGACGCCCCCTCGCAGCTGAATGACCCTAACGAGTCGTCAGCCGTAAGACGAAGGTGCCACCCTCTCACAACTGAACGATCCTATCATGTCGTCAGACGTAAGACGAATGGAACATCCCCTCGCAACTGAACGACCCTTATGAGTCATCAACAGTAAGAGAAAGTGGCCATCCCTTCGCAACTGAACGATTCTATCGTGTCGTCAGCCGTAAGACAAAGAGGCCATCCCCTCGCAACTGAACGACCCACTTATGTCGTCAGTCATAAGACAAATGGGCCACCCCCTCGCAACTGAACAACCCTCATGAGTCGTCAACAGTAAGACGAAGGGCCAACCCCTCGCAGGTGAACGATCCTATCGTGTCGTCATCCGTAAGACGAAGGGGCTACCCGCTCGTAGCTGAACGACCCTCTCATGTCGTCAGTAGTAAGATGAAAGGGCCACACCCTCACAACTTAACGACCCTCATGAGTCGTCAGCAGTAAGACAAAAGGACCACCCCCTCGCAGATGAACGACCATATCGTGTCGTCAGCCATAAGACGAAGGGGCCACTCCCTCGCAACTGAACGACCCTCTCATGTTGTCAGTCGTAAGACGAAGGGACCACCCTCTCGTAACTAAACGACCTATTGTGTCGTCAGCTCTAAAACGAAGTGGACACCCCTTTGCAACTGAACGATCCTCACGAGTCATCAGTAATAAGACGAAGGGACCACCCCTCACAGATGAACGACCATATCGTGTCTTCAGCCATAAGACGAAGGGGCCACTCCCTCGCAACTGAACGACCCTCTCATATTGTCAGTCTTAAGACGAAGGAGCCACCCCCTCGCAACTGAACCACCCTATCGTGTCGTCAGCCCTAAAACGAAGGGGACACCCCCTTGCAACTGAACGATCCTCACGAGTCATCAGCAGTAAGATGAAGGGGCCACCTCCTCGCAGCTGAATGACCATATCGTGTCGTCAGCCGTAAGACGAAGGGGCGACCCACTCGCAACTGAATGACCCTCTTATGTCGTCAACAGTAAGACGAAGGGGCCACCTCCTCGCAACTGAACGACCCTCACGAGTCGTCAGCAGTAAGACCCTTCCACATCCTCGCAACTGAATGACCCTATCGTGTCGTCAGCTGTAAGACGAAGGGGCCACCCACTCGCAGCTAAACGATCCTATCGTGTCGTCGGTCATAAGACGAAGGGGCTACACCCTTGCAACTAAACGACCCTCTCATGTCATCAACAGTAAGATGAAGGGGCCATCCACTCGCAACTGAACGACCCTCACGAGTCGTCGGTAGTAAAAGAAGGGGCCACCTCCTCGTAGCTGAACAACCTTATCGTGTCGTCAGTCGTAAGACGAACTAGCCAACCCCTCGTGTAACGGTACGTTTTCGTTGTACTTCGTTCGTGCACGTGCTTTTGGCCGTGCACGTGTTTATTTTAGACTTTGTTTGATTTTGAATACTTTTGTGTGATATGCCGTTGTGAACGTCTCTGAGAGTATTAAATAGTGGCACTAATTTGGAACGACGTTTCCCGAGTCGTTTTCCCACAATTTAAACTTACTCGATGAGACGTGACGATTCTCACTCTTGACGGAAGACGTTTCTATTTTTAGTTCCGTCGTCCGACGTCAAAACTGAGATCCTTCTTCTTAGTTAGCTCACATTCGTCGCCACGATCACCACGTTATTTATTTTATAATTTTTGGAGTTTATTTGACCACTTTTATAATTTTTACAAGTTTTATAATATTTTTAATAATTAATTTATAAATTATTTTCGGCCAAATAAAATTTATTTGAGTTTTAAACGTTTTAAAGAATTTTTGAGCCAATTTCCAGCTCATTTGGACCAGGTCAAACCCTTGGATGAGATGGAGTAATTGAATTTCAAATTTTAAATCTTTTTGAACTTCTAATCCTATTAGATTTAGCCCTAGACCAAGTCAACCCATCTTATACTATATAAGCAACCCCTAGCAAGACCTATTTTCCAAAGAAATTAGCCCTGGCCTCTTCCAAACTTGAAATTGGACGTTGCGACGAATCGTCGCAACGTTGCGACGTTCAGCCCCCCGCACGACCGAGAAAACCCACCGCATCCGCCCGCTCCGACCGATAGCCGCCCCCGCATCCTCGCCGTCCGCACGCTGCAGCAGCCACCCACGCCCGTTCCCCCCGCTTGGCCGAGAGAGGCCCTCGGTCTGACCGAGGCCCCGCTCCGCACAAGCGCTCCGCATCGACCCGCCCCGTCGCCCCGCTCCGCTCCGTGTCTGAACGGTCGCCCCGCCCGCTGTGACCGAGCGCCCAAGCGCTGCACGTTGCAACGCTGCCCCGCCTCGCATCCCAAGCGCACGACCGAAGCCCCCGACCGGTCTGACCGAAGGAAACGCCCGCCCCCGCGCTGCTGCACGCCCCCAATCGTCGCACAGCGCCGTTCCTAGTGTCTGACCGAGCCAAGTCCCCGCACCGAGGCTGTACGACCGAGAGCCACTCGTCGCAACCCCGCATCCGTCGCACCACTTGCCTCCGTGGGCCCCCCAAGTTCTCCAGAGGTATTGTGGGTTCCCCAAAGGTCCCTAGGACTACTGTGGGCCCCACTTTGGTACGTTCTCTTCGACGACTTGCCGCGTACGACGTCGTCGCACGTCGTAGCCCGTCGCCGCACGTATTAGCTTTGGAATCTGGAATCGTCGCCCGGGTTGATTGCTCTGAAATTTCCAGCGAGGAACTAATTGGAATCTGGACTTGGAGCGCGATCTTTTATTCCAACCCCCGGCGTCGCTACCCGACGCCGGTGTAGCTTTCGCGTCGTGTTGAGGTAACGTTTTGCACCCCTAGGACCCCCAACCCAATTGCATGCTAATCAAGACTAAAAATCAGTATTTTAAAGTATTTTAAATGTTTTAGAAATCACTAATCAAGATTAATAAAACGGATGTAGGCCGGTGGACTTGTGCACGTAGGAATCGTGACTTTGGACTCGTTGGACGGTGTTTTCTTGACGTGATAGTTGCAGGCAAGTGAAACTTGCCAAATCTTGTTTAGGGCCATGTTTTTAGGCCACTTCCTTGCTTTTAGCGTAAAAGAGACTAGTCAGTGAAATGATAGCTGGCTAGACGCCTACTTGATCTAGTTTGACAACGAAACTAGATCCGTCACCTAAATGATCTAGCTTGACAACGAAGCTAGATCCAACCATTAAACTGTCATTCATGCATGCTAAGCTGTCACGTTTACTTTTCTTACTTGTACGCTTTACTACTTGCCATGCCATGTCATCCATGCATTGATTGTTGCATCGTAGCACACGCTACAATACTTGTCCTCGTACTACTTGTCCGGCTAGGTGCACCCCTACGCCATACTTGTTTAAACACTTCCTGGCTCGTGGTCCAGAAGCGGGCCTCATGTGTTGGCCAGAAACCAATGCCCGATACACGTGGAGGGGTAGGGATAAACGGTTACTTGAGCTTAGGAGTTGGCCCGCGCAGCCACTCTAGCCAAAAGACGGAATCTCTGTGCACGAAGTGCTTACTTTTCTTGTCGTGTTCTTGTCTTGTGAATGTCATGTCATGCTCGTACTTTACTTTACTTTACTTTACTTTACCCGTTGCACTCATTACTCAAACTGCCATATCATTGCATCATGCTAGAACTGCTAGGTTGCTTTACTTCTCCCACTTCTAGTTTCCTTGCACAAGTCTTCCAGACTTGCTGACATGTGCCCCTTTCTCTTTTGGGTGTCACATGTTAGACCCTGAGCCAGAGACAGTTGCTGAGGACGAGGTGTTTGTTGACGCTGAGCCCGAGCCTACGTTCGTTGAGGAGTTCGAGGACACCGGAGACCAGTCTTAGAGACTGATTTTACTTGCTTTTGCTTTAGGTTGCTGTTAGATGTCGGTGCTTGCACCTTTTCTTTGTTTTCATACTTTGTACTTTTGTTGGCCATGCTGGGCCTCTTTTAGACTCTTTTATTTTAGCCTGGTGGCTTTTTCTGCGATGTTGAGATTTATTATGGATATTCTGAGATGTACTTTTGTCTCTTTTCGTTATTATTATCTTTGTTTCGTTTCACGTTGCAAGGACCTACAGTTTGAAGTGATTGACGCTTATCGGACTTGCGGCTTTGTAGCTTCAAGTCTGAGCGGACATTCTCACGCTTCGCCTCCACGTTTTTGGGAAGCGGGGCGTGACAGGTTTTGTTGGTGGCCCATGCAGGTCCTCTTCTTGCGATTGCGAACTAACGGAACAACGATAATAAACGGAATATCCATTAAATAAATAGCAACATCCAAGTCATTAAGCTTTGAGTCTAATTTGTTTGTTCGTTTTCTATGTCCTTAGATGGCTGGACGACGACAGACCCGATCTGGCACTGGGCCCAATCGTGCTGAGGAGCCAGATAGAGAGCCCACCAATGCTGAGATCATGAGGATGATGCATCAGATGATGCAGGTACAGCAGGGCATGCTCCAGAACACTCAGAGTGCTCCTCGCCATGAGCCAGGAGCGAAGCAGTTTCGGGAGCTGGGCCCGACGTACTTTGATGGATCTGAAGGACCGATGGCTGCAGAGGAGTGGATCAGAAATACTGAGGATAATCTGAAGATGTCGAAGGTCAACCCGGCTGGATGGGTTGATCTGGCAAAGAGGCAGCTGAAGGATAATGCCCGAAACTGGTGGGATGCAGAGGAGGAGCTGTTGGTGAGCCATATACCTTGGGCTACTTTCAAGTCTAGATTCGATGAGGAGTACTTTCCGAAGGCTGCTAGGAGGGAGATGTTGCAGCGCTTCATTGAGCTGAAGCAGGGGAGTCTGACGGTGGACCAGTACCACCAGGAGTTTACTAGATTGAGCCGCTTCGCGCCGAAGATGATAGAGGATGCTGAGGAGAAGGCCCAGAAGTTTCTGCAGGGTCTTTCTCTAGACTTGCAGAGTCTGGTGTCTACGTCGGACATGGAGTCATATCAGAAGTTGCTGGTAGCTGCTCGGAGACAGGAGAAGATTGCGAAGCAGAAGAGAGGACTGATTTCTGGAGCTGGGAAGAGGCCTATGGAGCAGGTCAGAGGAGTGGTTAGGCCTGGGACTAGGCCTAATCAGACGGTGCAGTTCAAGAAGCCTGGTGTGCCTCCAGAGAAGACTTGTTACTTCTGTGGCAAGACCGGGCATATCAAGGATCAGTGTAGGAAGATGTTGGGACAGTGCCTGGTTTGTGGAGACCCTACTCATGCTATGAAGGAGTGCCCTAGGTCTAAGGTACCCTGGAGGGATCCCGTTGCAGCACAGCCGTTGCAGCAGAGAGCACCTGTACCTGCAGGTCGTGGAGCGCCTCTTCCTCCGCAGAAGAAGGCTTTTCAGCAGGCTGTGCAGCCGAGGAGGCAGGCTTACCTGATGACGGCAGTGGAGAACGAGGCTGCAGATGAGGTTATCGCAGGTAATTCTCAAACTAGTTGTTCCCTTCCTTAGATAGATTTGATTGATTTTAGTTTATGTTTGAATTGATTACACATGATTGTTTGTTAGATTAGGGCTTGATTGTTAGATTATTTGTTAGGTGTGATTTTGGTGTGCACATTTCCCGCACGAGTCCTCTTTGACTCAGGTGCATCAATGTGCATTATCTCTCGGAGCTTCGTCGAGAAGCATTCCTTGACGACTTCCCCTCTTCCCAAGAGTTGGAACATCGTCACGGGTAATGGCGTGATCTCGGTGCATCGTGGGTGCACTTCTTGCCCTTTGGTGGTCTGTGGACATGAGCTTTACGCTGACTTTATTGTCCACGACATCATCAATTACGATGCCGTGCTCGGGATGGATTGGCTCGCGAGCTTCTATGCTATGATCGATTGTCGGAGGAAGAAGGTGGTGTTCGAGATCCCCGAACATCCGGTGTTTGAGTTCAGTCGAGGTAGCAGTTCGCTTGGCCCTGTCAGGTTTCGGGCCAGACCGGTGGAGCTTGTCGCTATGCAGATGGAGCATGATAGACCAGCTGTGGTACGTGAATTCGACGACGTCTTCCCCGAGGAGATGTCTGGATTGCCTCCCGATCGAGCTCTCGAGTTTTCGATCGATCTTATGCCGGGAGCGCAGCCTATTTCGAAGGCGCCGTATCGGATGGCTCCAGCAGAGTTGGAGGAGTTGCGTAGGCAGCTGGACGAGCTTTTACAGAAAGGATACATCAATCCCAGTGTGTCTCCGTGGGGAGCACCGGTGTTGCTGGTGAAGAAGAAGGATGGCTCGCGTCGCATGTGTGTGGATTACCGGGAGCTGAACGCTGTGACTATCAAGAATAAATATCCTTTGCCTCGGATAGATGACATCTTTGATCAGCTCGGAGGATCGAGGGTGTTCTCTAAATTGGATTTGAGAAGTGGCTACCATCAGCTTAAGGTGAAGAAGGACGATATCCCGAAGACAGCGTTCAGGACGAAGTATGGTCACTACGAGTTCGTGGTTATGCCCTTCGGCGTAACCAATGCGCCCGCAGTCTTTATGAACCTGATGAATTTGGTCTTCTACGACTTTCTAGACAAGTTCGTCGTCATCTTCATTGACGATATTCTGATCTACTCAAAGTCGGAGGAAGAGCATGCCTCGCACTTGAGGACAGTGTTGGAGATCTTGAGGAAGCATCGTTTGTATGCTAAGTATTCCAAGTGCGAGTTCTGGCTGGATAGAGTTGCCTTTCTCGGGCATGTGGTGTCTGGTGATGGAATTTCTGTGGACCCCGAGAAGATTGTGGCTACCAGAGAGTGGCCGGTTCCGCAGTCGGCGTCAGAGATTCGGAGTTTCCTTGGACTTGCAGGCTATTACCGACGTTTCATTAAGGACTTTTCTCGGATTGCTGAGCCGATGACCAGACTTACGCGGAAGGATGTACCTTATGTTTGGTCTGATGATTGCGAGAAGGCTTTTGGTATTCTGAAGGAGAGGTTGACGACTGCCCCTGTACTTGCTGTGCCTGATCGGAGTGGAGGATTCGAGATCTTTTGCGATGCTTCTGGAAAGGGTCTTGGATGTGTGTTGCATCAACACGGGCATGTGGTTGCGTATGCTTCTCGTCAGCTTAAGGCTCATGAGAAGAATTACCCGACACATGATTTGGAGTTGGCTGCCGTCGTGTTTGCGCTGAAGATTTGGAGGCACTTCCTGCTGAGTGAGAAGGTGAAGATCTTCACCGATCACAAAAGCTTGAAGTATATCTTTACGCAGAAGGAGCTCAACATACGACAGCGTCGATGGTTGGAGCTCATGGCAGACTACGAGATTGACTTGCAGTATCACCCTGGCAAGGTGAATGTGGTTCCGGATGCGCTGAGCAGACTTCCAGCGGTGATGATGTTGACGTCGCAGTGGAGATTGCAGCAGGATTTTTGCGAGACCGGTATCGAGATCATTCTTCCTGGAGAGACTTCTACGATGATGAGCATGCAGATACAATCGACGATCGTGGATAGGATCAAGGCTGGACAGGCTGGAGATGCTAAGCTTGTGAAGATTCGGGAGCAGGTAGAAGCCGGTCTGCGGACTGACTTCTTGATTCACGAGGATGGTTCGTTGAGATTTGGAGCCAGGTTGTGTGTGCCGGCTGGAGATATCAGAGAGGAATTATTGGTCGAGGCACACAGTTCGCCGTATTCTGTGCATCCTGGTGGGACCAAGATGTACAAGGATCTTCGTCTGAACTTTTGGTGGCATGGAATGAAGAGAAGTGTGGCTCGGAGTGTAGCCAAGTGTTTGGTTTGCCAACAAGTAAAGGCGGAGCATCAGCGTACGGCAGGGTTGCTACAACCGCTTCCGATTCCGGAGTGGAAGTGGCAGCACATCACTATGGATTTCGTGACTGGACTACCTCGGAGTCCGAAGCAAAACGACGCGATTTGGGTGATCGTAGACCGATTGACCAAATCCGCGCACTTTATTCCCTTCCGAGTAGGACAGTCTACTGAGACGCTAGCAAGGAGATACATGGAGGTAAATTCGTTTACTCTCCGTTTCTATTTCCTTTTCCTAGTTTAGATAGTGATGTAACGTGAATCGTGCAGGAGATCGTACGACTTCACGGAGTCCCCGTGAGTATCGTGTCGGACAGAGACACGAGATTCACATCTCAGTTTTGGCAGAGTCTGCAGAAGAGCTTGGGTACGAGTCTGAGTTTCAGCACGGCGTACCACCCGCAGACGGATGGCCAGTCCGAGAGGACGATTCAGATTTTGGAGGATATGTTGCGAGCTTGCATGTTGGACTTTAAGGGATCTTGGGAGGATCATCTCCATCACGTTGAGTTTGCCTTCAATAACAGCTACCAGGCGAGTATTGGAATGGCGCCTTTCGCCGCGCTATATGGAAAGAAATGTCGATCGCCACTGAGCTGGGATGACATTGGAGATCGGGAGCTGTTAGGACCGGAGATGATCGTGGAGGCCGTGGATGTTGTGAGGAATATTCGAGAGAAGCTGAGGATTGCGCAGGACCGTTTCAAGCATTGGGCGGATGCTAAACGGAGGCCCTTGGAGTTTCAGCCTGGCGATCATGTCTTTCTGAAGATTTCTCCGAACCGCGGAGTTATTCGATTCGGGAAGAGAGGCAAGCTGAGTCCGAGGTTCATTGGACCGTTCGATGTTCTGGAGAGAGTTGGAGCTGTGGCTTATCGTTTGGCGTTGCCACCGTCGCTTGTGGGAGTTCACGACGTATTTCACGTATCTCAGTTACGTCGATACGTTAGTGATCCATCCCACACTGTGGATTTCTCGGAGATTACGGTTCGTCCAGATCTGTCTTATGATCAGCAGCCTGTTGAGATTCTGGATCGTCGACAGAAGCAGCTGAGGAATAAGACCGTCGACTTGGTTCGTGTGCAGTGGCGTCACGGTTCCCCCGGTGAGTCTACCTGGGAGCGTGAAGATGAGATGAGAGAGCGCTTCCCGCACCTTTTCCCGAGCAATGCTTGATGTTGATTCCGAGGACGGAATCATTTCTAAGGTGGGGAGGATGTAACGGTACGTTTTCGTTGTACTTCGTTCGTGCACGTGCTTTTGGCCGTGCACGTGTTTATTTTAGACTTTGTTTGATTTTGAATACTTTTGTGTGATATGCCGTTGTGAACGTCTCTGAGAGTATTAAATAGTGGCACTAATTTGGAACGACGTTTCCCGAGTCGTTTTCCCACAATTTAAACTTACTCGATGAGACGTGACGATTCTCACTCTTGACGGGAGACGTTTCTATTTTTAGTTCCGTCGTCCGACGTCGAAACTGAGATCCGTCTTCTTAGTTAGCTCACATTCGTCGCCACGATCACCACGTTATTTATTTTATAATTTTTGGAGTTTATTTGACCACTTTTATAATTTTTACAAGTTTTATAATATTTTTAATAATTAATTTATAAATTATTTTCGGCCAAATAAAATTTATTTGAGTTTTAAACGTTTTAAAGAATTTTTGAGCCAATTTCCAGCTCATTTGGACCAGGTCAAACCCTTGGATGAGATGGAGTAATTGAATTTCAAATTTTAAATCTTTTTGAACTTCTAATCCTATTAGATTTAGCCCTAGACCAAGTCAACCCATCTATACTATATAAGCAACCCCTAGCAAGACCTATTTTCCAAAGAAATTAGCCCTAGCCTCTTCCAAACTTGAAATTGGACGTTGCGACGAATCGTCGCAACGTTGCGACGTTCAGCCCCCCGCACGACCGAGAAAACCCACCGCATCCGCCCGCTCCGACCGATAGCCGCCCCCGCATCCTCGCCGTCCGCATGCTGCAGCAGCCGCCCACGCCCGTTCCCCCCGCTTGGCCGAGAGAGGCCATCGGTCTGACCGAGGCCCCGCTCCGCACAAGCGCTCCGCATCGACCCGCCCCGTCGCCCCGCTCCGCTCCGTGTCTGACCGGTCGCCCCGCCCGCTGTGACCGAGCGCCCAAGCGCTGCACGTTGCAACGCTGCCCCGCCTCGCATCCCAAGCGCACGACCGAAGCCCCCGACCGGTCTGACCGAAGGAAACGCCCGCCCCCGCGCTGCTGCACGCCCCCAATCGTCGCACAGCGCCGTTCCTAGTGTCTGACCGAGCCAAGTTCCCGCACCGAGGCTGTACGACCGAGAGCCACTCGTCGCAACCCCGCATCCGTCGCACCACTTGCCTCCGTGGGCCCCCCAAGTTCTCCAGAGGTATTGTGGGTTCCCCAAAGGTCCCTAGGACTACTGTGGGCCCCACTTTGGTACGTTCTCTTCGACGACTTGCCGCGTACGACGTCGTCGCACGTCGTAGCCCGTCGCCGCACGTATTAGCTTTGGAATCTGGAATCGTCGCCCGGGTTGATTGCTCTGAAATTTCCAGCGAGGAACTAATTGGAATCTGGACTTGGAGCGCGATCTTTTATTCCAACCCCCGGCGTCGCTACCCGACGCCGGTGTAGCTTTCGCGTCGTGTTGAGGTAACGTTTTGCACCCCTAGGACCCCCAACCCAATTGCATGCTAATCAAGACTAAAAATCAGTATTTTAAAGTATTTTAAATGTTTTAGAAATCACTAATCAAGATTAATAAAACGGATGTAGGCCGGTGGACTTGTGCACGTAGGAATCGTGACTTTGGACTCGTTGGACGGTGTTTTCTTGACGTGATAGTTGCAGGCAAGTGAAACTTGCCAAATCTTGTTTAGGGCCATGTTTTTAGGCCACTTCCTTGCTTTTAGCGTAAAAGAGACTAGTCAGTGAAATGATAGCTGGCTAGACGCCTACTTGATCTAGTTTGACAACGAAACTAGATCCGTCACCTAAATGATCTAGCTTGACAACGAAGCTAGATCCAACCATTAAACTGTCATTCATGCATGCTAAACTGTCACGTTTACTTTTCTTACTTGTACGCTTTACTACTTGCCATGCCATGTCATCCATGCATTGATTGTTGCATCGTAGCACACGCTACAATACTTGTCCTCGTACTACTTGTCCGGCTAGGTGCACCCCTACGCCATACTTGTTTAAACACTTCCTGGCTCGTGGTCCAGAAGCGGGCCTCATGTGTTGGCCAGAAACCAATGCCCGATACACGTGGAGGGGTAGGGATAAACGGTTACTTGAGCTTAGGAGTTGGCCCGCGCAGCCACTCTAGCCAAAAGACGGAATCTCTGTGCACGAGGTGCTTACTTTTCTTGTCGTGTTCTTGTCTTGTGAATGTCATGTCATGCTCGTACTTTACTTTACTTTACTTTACTTTACCCGTTGCACTCATTACTCAAACTGCCATATCATTGCATCATGCTAGAACTGCTAGGTTGCTTTACTTCTCCCACTTCTAGTTTCCTTGCACAAGTCTTCCAGACTTGCTGACATGTGCCCCTTTCTCTTTTGGGTGTCACATGTTAGACCCTGAGCCAGAGACAGTTGCTGAGGACGAGGTGTTTGCTGACGCTGAGCCCGAGCCTACGTTCGTTGAGGAGTTCGAGGACACCGGAGACCAGTCTTAGAGACTGATTTTACTTGCTTTTGCTTTAGGTTGCTGTTAGATGTCGGTGCTTGCACCTTTTCTTTGTTTTCGTACTTTGTACTTTTGTTGGCCATGCTGGGCCTCTTTTAGACTCTTTTATTTTAGCCTGGTGGCTTTTTCTGCGATGTTGAGATTTATTATGGATATTCTGAGATGTACTTTTGTCTCTTTTCGTTATTATTATCTTTGTTTCGTTTCGCGTTGCAAGGACCTGCAGTTTGAAGTGATTGACGCTTATCGGACTTGCGGCTTTGTAGCTTCAAGTCTGAGCGGACCTTCTCACGCTTCGCCTCCACGTTTTTAGGAAGCGGGGCGGGACACCTCGCAACTAAACGATCCTCTTGCGAGTCGTCAGCCATAAGACGAAGGGGCCACCCTCGCAGTTAAACGACCATATCGTGTCGTCAGCTATAAGACGAAGATGACACCCCCTCGCAACTGGACGACCCTCTTATGTCGTCAGCCGTAAGACGAAGGGGCCACCCCTCGCAGCTGAACGACCCTCTCGTTTTGTCACCTGTAAGACGAAGGGGCCACCCTCTCACAACTGAACGACCCTCTCATGCCGTCCCCCTATACAAAGGGACTACCCCATTCGCAACTGAACGAAGTGGATTAGCTAGGTTATAATTCAACGATTTAACCCATGTCGTCTTGAGCAAGGGCGTAATCCGTTGAAAGGGGCCAACAGGCCATACGACCACCCATTAGAATAATGACAAACAAAGAGTTATAAGTCAACCTTTTGACATTATCTTACATTACAAAATTGTTGTTGTTCATATGATACATGCCACCTATATATTTGAAAATTTTCGTGTGGTAAGAAGCGCATGGAGATCCCTCAGCGAATCAAGATGCCCTTGGTCTTCTTCGATTGAAGCAACATGTTCTTGATCCCCGGAACACCAACATTTGCATCTTCACCCGTTGCGATGCCAACTTCACCAACGAAAACGGCACCCTCTATGTCTTGATCTTGATCATCGCCGTCGACGATTGGGAAAAACACGAGGATTTGGTCAATCTCAGTAGAGATATCAGGGAATTGATCCTTTACTTCTGATCGACACCGCTCATACTCATGTGTACACAATTCGTCAAAGTCAGGCAATGTGTCCTTATATTCTTGGACCACTTTCTTCGCGATTTCCCCTGTGTCGACTCCCTGAAAGATGTCGACGAGTCAAGGAAGGAGCTCGTTCTCTTGGACTTTCCACTTGGCCCTCTCCTCGAACAGTGTCTTCTCCGCTCGCTCCCTCAAGGCAATCTGATCAGCCTCCCTCTTATGTGACTCACCTAACCCGAGTTCGAGTTCGAGCACCCGTGACTGTCTCAATTTACACAGAAGCTCATGTCTATCCAACTTCGCCTGAGATTTCTCGACGGCCATTTTGACCGCCCCCAGTATGACTTCGTGATTGGTCACCACCGATGCGCGTCGGTGCAACACAGCATTGGCCACAAGAGCCTACAAGTCATAGCTGTCAAAATTTATGCATGCTTCATCCATAATGAAGACCAGTGTAATAGTTACCTGAACGTTCGCATGGACAGCAATTGATGACAGCCTCTCATAATCAACACTTTCCAGGACGGCCTTATCCCAAGGAAGGGTCGCATTCTCGACGATCTTTGAGGTGGTCCCACACTCCAAAAGGGCAGAATCACCCTTCTTGATTGGAAATTCTGTCTGAAGGAGCTCCTCTGCTGGACAATCGAACTGGGCCTGAGGCGATCTACTTTCCAGTAAAAGCGCTCTAAATTCTTTGAGAATATCCTCAGCCATAGACACCGGATGAAACAAGCCCCCCAAGGCCATGAATCCTGATGCAAAATGGGCTCCCAAGGCCATGAATTCTGAAGGAGCCCCATGTTCCTGCTCATGGGGTTGGTCCTCATCGTGCAACTGACTCATATCCAAAGAAGCAGACCAACCCACAGCATCATTCAACCCAGACAACTCCGAATCGCTAAGACATGCAAAATGGGCTCCCAAGGCCATGAATTCTGAAGTTGTCGCCGCCTTTTCTTTCCCCCCTCACCTGCAACCACCTCAAATTTAGTGGTGGCTTTTTCTTTTTCCTCCGCTGAGAACGAGCCAGTTGAGAAGCCCCATGAACGACAATGGGCATATCCTCAAAGGTCTGTGTCACTCCTTCCTCCAGAAGGGGCACTTGAGGAGATAACATACTCTCCTCAGCTTCTCTGATGGAAGCCTCGACCCCATCTTTCAACTCGGGGTCCACCTGGTTCTCTAGACAACCATGCATGCAAAGAAAAAAGCAAAATTCAATAAGACAAAGATCAAATGGTTGATGGACATGGTCGGATCGATCTTTCGTCCATATAGTGTGGCACAACACCGAGTCAGACCGTAACCATTTCGTCTTCCTAATCGCATCTGGCAGATTCAATAATGCATCTGTGATTTCCTTCTCCTCCTTGGACAAAGGCTTATCCTCGGTCGGACCCAAATCAGGCATACCCCATCGAGTGCAAAAGCTCGCCTCTCCTTGAAATACCACAAATACAAATTCGTCCTTCCAATTCGAATTCGAGAAAGGGAGATCATCAAATAATTTTGTACATCGACGAGTGGTTATTATGTACCAACCCGAGGTCTTGAGGGGAGGAATCGTGAAAAAGTAATTGAACAACTCCATCGGCGGTTCAACCTTCTTCATTACGCACAATGCGATGAAGCCGACCAATACCCTTATGGCGTTTGACATCAGTTGGCAAATGAAAAGTTTCAACGTACTCGGCAAATAGCGCATAAAAGGATGCATGGAAAATCTAAGCCCTCGATGAAAGGTCATGACATAAACCCAAACCTCCCGATCGTCAGGGCGATTGTCAAGGCGATGGACCCTTTCATCCCTCTCCGACAACCGGATCTGGTAGTCAAATCGAACATATTTTTTTTTGGAATTTGGGAATTTGATCCACGCCCACTTTAGAGACTAGGTTGGCGATCAGACTGGGCACAGCGGCATACTCCTTACCCTTCTGAGCGATGGAAGCTGAGCTCCTACCAGAGGCATGACCAGATGATAAAGCCATCTCCAAAGAAGAAAATCTGGGTCAGGGGTGTAGGATCCTGTCAAAACAACGTTAGGATCGATAAATGAAGTTGAGACTTACGCTTGCGTACGCGGCACCGTAATCTCGGAACTTCGCCCTCGGATTCGCCACAACGGTCGATACTTCGTCACGGAGGATCGAAGCAGAGTTTCACCGCCTAAATCTCTAACTAGAAGAGGATTTTAATGGAAGGGAGAAGAAAAACATAAGGATGCCTTATGCAAACTTATGGCATGGAAAAGTGTGAATGAATGCCTTACCATTGGGTCCTATTTATAGGCTTTAGGGGTAGTTATTGTAGGAAATAACTAAATATAAGCTTATTAGCATATATTAGCACATTCATTTATCTTCTTCTTTATCCACTTATCAAGTGCCATTTTGCACTTATAAAGTGGCTTTTTCCACTTATCGAGTGACTTTTTCCACTTATCGAGTGGTCCTTTTCACATGAGAAAAGGTTCCCTTCGCGCACGCCTTCGTGCACGCGACATCTGAGGTCCGTATACCCTCATACATCCCCTCATGGGTGTATTTATGTCGTCCATATCCAACATCTCCCACTCACACTTGAGGGGATTATAATGAAACTTATTTTGCTCTAACTCTTCTGTTTATCATACCGAGAAATAGGCCGTGTGACCGTCATGCGCATAGAGTCCGCTGTTGTGCACTTGTTAGAGATACACAACACTCCTCGATGTGCAAAGTTGAGTAGATCAACGCATGCTTTACCCTAGATTATTTCTTCACATTTCTTATACTTTATATTCAACAATTGAATCCCATCTGGATTGCAATTGGCTGGCCAGCTTTGAATCTTTAAAGTCCAAATGTGAATGAGAAATTAATCTTCCTCTTCTTGCGATCCTTTCAATCTTGACTTGACTTGCTTTTCTAACATGCCCCGCCGAACCGAATTAACCATAGTCCATAAGTAACATGCTAAGATAGCAATCACCCGGTCAAATCTAAAGGAACCAATTAGAGTCCATAAGGGTAATGAATTAAGACCCGTCTTTGGGTCTCACATAATAATAAACGTATTTACTATTCTAACCCAATGGTCAAAAAATGCATACGTAGTATGAATACGTATTACAACATCGCTCCTTTCCCAGGGAGTGTATGTCTCAATGATGTTGTAAGGATGATGATCAGACACCACAATGTCTGACTTTGAGTCCCTTTTTCTACTCAAATAATCCTTTGGACTCACATCCCGCATTTAGACAGATAGGATTTCAAAATCCTCTTAGATCTTCTGTAAGCATCCATATGATGCAGATCTTTCATGCGACCATTTTGTTTAAGTCATGACTCTAAATCATCCGTCTGATGATTTTGACTTTAAACAGGTCACATCTCTATTCTATCCGTCTGATAGAATAAGGCGGTTGCTCATGTGAGAGAGCCAACCTCAATCTGTCCGACATACTAGAAAGTATATATGAGATTTCAAAAATGTACATAAACATTTCTCAAGAAATTCATATGCAATGTTTGAAAAGGAACATATTCTTTTATTAAATTTGATCATTTACAGACATGGGAATTTACATTGGTACAACTCAGCTCTTACGCAATCCTTGGGATGATAAGTGTTTGTAAAACACATCTCTAGGGATCGCCTTCGTAAGCGGATCCTCTATCATCTCATGCGTAGATATGTACCTTATGTCTACCTTCTTGGTTTTATCATAGTCTTTTGCAACTTCGTATCGGATATCAATATGTTTGATCTTACAAGACACATTATCCTCTTAACCGCTTTCCAATGTACTTGCTCTGAATTGGATTGGTAACGGCTTACCATTTCCAACGGCAAAACAGATGTCCGGTCTCGTACACACCATAGCGTACATAAGACTATCAACTGCACTGGAATATGGAACTTTTTCCATAATTTCCGTTTCCTTTTGGTTCTTTGGACATGATTCCAGATATAAATTATCGCATATGCTTATATGAATATCAATGGACTTGCAGTCCTGCATATCAAAGCGTTCTAGAACCTTCTTTATATAAGTCTCCTGAGAGAGAAAGAAGTTTCTTCGAACGATTCCTTGAAATCTTAACTCCAAGGATATATGCGGCTTTTCCTATGCCTTTCATCTCAAATACTGATGAAAGCCAAGCCTTGACACTCATCACAAAGCCCTTGTCATTTCCGGCTATTAAAATGTCATCTACATATAGAGACATGATAACATACTTGCTTTTAATCCTCTTGATATATACACAGTTATCTTCATCAAGCATGGTAAAACCATTTGATAAGACAACTTCTTGAAATCGTATATACCATTGCCTTGAGGATTGTTTAAGACCATATATGGATTTAAGAAGTTTACAAACCTTATGTTCGTTTCCTTCTTTTTCAAACCCTGTTGGTTGTTCCATATAGATCTACTCGTCCAATTCTCCATTGAGAAAGGCAGTCTTTACATCCATTTGATGTAATTCGAGGTCTAAGCAAGCTACCATTGCCGGAATCAGGCGAATCGAGGTAAAACGAACAACAGGTGAGAAGGTCTCTTCGTAGTCTATCCCTTCCTGTTGCGTAAAACCTTTCGCGACAAGGCGAGCTTTATATCTGTCAATAGAGCCATCAACCTTATGCTTGATCTTGAGAACCCATTTGTTCCCAATAGCTCTACGTCCTCTGGGTAAGTCAATTAAGTCCCAGACTTGGTTAACTTTCATGGATTCTAACTCCTCTTGCATCGCTTCCATCCATTTGTCTTTAGCAGGGCAAGATACGGCCTGTTTGAAAGTAGCAGGCTCGTCATCTTCTTGTAGTAAAGTCATAAAGGTTTGCGGAAATTCATCCTCAAATCTTAGAGGAGCCAACCTTGTACGACTACTACGTCGTATTTGAGATTCTTCAAGTCCTTGTTGACTCGAATTTATATCAATTCTAATATCACTCCCACTTGGAATGTCGTTAGAATTGCTCCCACTTGGATCATTATTCCCGTATGGAATAGGATAATTGTCATTCGTATTATCCATTGGTGAAGGTTGAAACGTATTTTCGTTTTCACCAAGAATTCTCCCACTCGATTGAGGTAATCCTTCTTGATCATAAATCTCAAATAGAGATAAGTCCTGACTTATCTCGCCCTGTCTTGGAAACTCATTTTCCAAGAAAGTGACATCCCTCGACTCAAACTCAATTAGACCTCCATTGTCTTCCTGACTAACAAAAACATAACCTTTGGAGTTTTCTGTGTATCGTATAAAGATACATTTCCTTCCCCTTGGCCCAAGTTTGCCATACTTATGGGAGGAAATATGTGCGTAGGATGCACAACCCCAAGGTTTCAAAATGTTTAAGTCAGGAGACCTTTGGTTCCACAACTCATAAGGAGTGGAGCTAACTGATTTCGAGGGTACGCGGTTCAAAATGAAAGCGGCCGTCAATAATGCATCACCCAAAAAGGTGATTGGCAAGTTAGCTTGCGCCATCATTGAACGGACAATTTTCATTAAAGTCATATTTCTCCTTTCTGCAACACCAATTTGTTGAGGAGTATAAGGCATAGTTACCTGATGTACTATGCCTTTTTCATCACAAAGTTCCTTAAAACTTGTTTATTGATATTCACCGCCCCTATCGGTTCGCAAGACCTTAATCTTGCGATCTAATTGATTCTCCACTAAACTCATATAGTTTTTAAAGCAGGTTTAGTGCTTCACTTTTGTGGGATATCAAATAGATATGACCGAATCGGGTGAAATCATCAATAAAAGTGATGAAATAGGACTTCCCGCGTCTTGTCTTGACATTCATCGGACCACATATGTCCGAATGGATAAGCTGTAATGGAACATCGGCCCTTGTGCCGGTTCCAAACGGCTTGCGACAAGATTTCCTCACAAGGCAATGTTCGCAGGTCGACATTTCGACCTTTGAAACATTGGATAGAAGGCCACGTTTGGCAAGTCTATCCATACGCGTTGGTCCAATATGAGCAAGCCTTGCGTGCCAACAAATTATATTAGACTCATTAGTCAAAGAATTTGTCACAAGGAAATTTTCATTACATGAGGAATCATACATTGTACTTATTGTAATACATCCTTTGAAAACATACCATGTGCCAATTAAGGAATTATTACAAAATAGGTCCATATTACAATCATGAAGGAACCAACTATAACCAAGACCCATTAAATTGACCACAGTTCTAATATTCCTTTGAATATATGGAATGAAGAGAACATCATGAAGTAGGAGAGTGCGGTCGTTGTCCAAGACTAGCTTGCGAGTCCCAACGCCTTTCACTTCAACACGTGTGTTGTTTCCTACATTGATCCACTTCATTCCTTGGGGTATCCGGTGATACTCCACGAAGGACCGTCTGTCCCTTGCTATGTGGTCGGTGGCACCTGAATCAATTATCCAAAATGGATTAGATTCCATAAGAAATGTTGAACTAGAAACACATATGTAACTAGTATAATTACAAGTTACCTCGTCACCTCCACCCGTACACGAACGAGCATAGTGACCGAACTTGTTGCACTTGAAGCACTTGATCTTCTTCAAGTCGTTCTTCTTGTGCCATTTCTTGTGCCCACCCTCATGTTTGGGTTTCTTGGTAGACTCAGGTTGCTTATTACGTTCATTAGTAAACTTCGAACCATATTTCTGTTTCTTTCCCCCGTGTGGGGAACTAGCAACCATATGCACTTCTGCACTTGGCTTGGCAGCCGCAAGCCGCTCTTCCTCTAACTCGAGGTGCTTAGAAACGTCGCTGAAGTTCTTGATGCTCTCAATATGAGTGAGATCCATCTTCATTTGGTCCCACCCATTTGGTAGGGAACGTATGACTGCTTGGATTTGTTGCTCATCAGTGAGCACATGACCTGCGTCCTTTAAATCTGAGATAAGATTCGCCATATGTCACAGATGGTTTCCCCATGGAATGATCTGGACGTTTCTTATATGAATCGAATCTTATAGTTAAGGCGCGAAGTTTGGACACCGATGTGCCACCGAACTTCTCCTCTAGCTTGGACCATATGTCCATGGCTAGGTCATGCTCTCGGAAGATGCGCATTATGTCATCGGCCATATTGGACAATAACGTAATGCGGGCTATCTTGTTCTTCCGAGACCAAGCATCAAAAGCTTCCTTGTCTCGTCTGTGTTGGGCCGTAGTGCCCAACTCGGGTTCAATCCTGACGTTCTTTAGAGTTTCGAGCACTTCTTGCTCCTCTAGAACGTATTGTATCTTAATGGACCATAGTTTGTAATTATCGCCGTTGAGTTTTTCACCTCTGTTTAACTCAGCGACGATATTCTTTGAAGCGGAAGACATTTTACTTTTAAAATGCTGCAAAAGACACAAAACCGAAGGTTTGACCAAAACATTGCATAAAATTCTTAAAATATAACTCACACTTGAAATGATAATAGAATATCCCATTTGGATAGTTCTAAAAATTCAAATCCCACTTGGAATTATATTATATTTGATAAGTTACTTTCAAAAAATATTGAAGATGTTGTTCTAGAATCGAAAAGGTCTCTACGATTCCAATCACCATCTAGAACAACCTTCATTATTCCCCCATCACTTATCAAACAATAGTACTCTTATAGTACTAGCAGCGGAAAAACGAGTTTGAAAACGTATTTTTCAGATATAATTCCCACTTGAAATGATAATAGAATATCCCATTTGGATAGTTCTAAAATCAACTCCCACTTGGAATGATATTCATAATTTGATAAGTTACTTTCGAAAAATATTGAAGATGTTACTCTAGAATCGGAAAAGTCACTACGTTTCCAATCACCATCTAGAGCAACTTTCAATATTTCCCCATCACTTTATCAAATAATCGTACTCTTATAGTACTTCGCAGCAGAAAAGCATTTTTGAAAACTTATTTTTCAAAACGTGTATTTCAACCTAGTACCCTTATGATACTAGCGAAATATTCGGCTATACCTGGCCATTGCCGGGGTAGAGCCGTAGCCGTGCCAAGGCCGGATCCCCCTTGTGGGGATTTTTCTGCAAGCCACCGTCGCCGGCTCCCGTATGGATCCAAGCATTCCCTCCTTCAGGGAGAATTTTGCCGCAGACTACTGTCGTTAGACCCGTATGGGCTAGTCGGCATGTTCGTGATCGACCAAGGCCTTTTGCCGGATTGGTCGACCAACCAATGATCTGCACTCCTCCCGGCCAAGGGCCTCTGCCCTGGCCGAGGCCGGCCAGGCCCTGGCAGAGGCCAGGGCCGGCCAGGCTCTGCCCTGGCCTCTGCCAGGGCCGGCCAGGCCCTGGCCTGGCCGCGGCCAGGGCTCTCTGGCCCTGGCCGTGGGCCGGCCAGTGCCGGCCTGGCCGTGGCCGGCCATGGCCCTTTGGCCTTGGCCGGCCATGGCCGGCCACCCCCTTGTATGGGGTTGCCGCACACCCCGCCGGAGGGGTGGCCGTGGTGGTTATTGGCCGTAGCCAACCCCCTCCGCATGGGGAGGGGGTGCATTGCCTTCATAGCCCATTTGGCCATGGTGATCATGCACCAAAAAATCATCTTCTCCGATGGAGATAACTACCATCATCTTCCTCGATGAAGCACCCGTTCGTCGATGAAGCACCCGTTCGTCGAGAAAGTAGTTATCTTCTAATGGCCGTGTGCCAAAAATGAAAAATAACATACTTTAAAGTTCGTAAACTACACGCTCCACATGAAGAGAGTTCACATTCCCTATGAATGGAGACTCGGCATCCATGAAGAGTGCGAGCTTGACGACGTGAACGGTCGGTTCTTCCCGTCACGGAGAGTTCCTGCCATATCCGTAATGGTAGGAGACCCTAACGTGAAAAGAACAACCGATGTGTTCTCTCCGTCACGAAGCGTTCCTACCATATCCGTAATGGTAGGATACACATTCGTGAAAAAGACAACGCCTCGTTCATCGGTTCGACGGGGCGGCGGTTTGACCGGGGCGAACCCGTATGGCTCTGATACCAATGTAGGAACCTGTCAAAACAACGTTAGGATCGATAAATAAAGTTGAGACTTACGCTTGCGTACGCGGCACCGAAATCTCGGAACTTCGCCCTCGGATTCGCCACAACGGTCGATACTTCGTCACGGAGGATCGAAGCAGAGTTTCACCGCCTAAATCTCTAACTAGAAGAGGATTTTAATGGAGGGGAGAAGAAGAACATAAGGATGCCTTATGCAAACTTATGGTATGGAAAAGTGTGAATGAATGCCTTACCATTGGGTCCTATTTATAGGCTTTAGGGGTAGTTATTGTAGGAAATAACTAAATATAAGCTTATTAGCATATATTAGCACATTCATTTATCTTCTTCTTTATCCACTTATCAAGTGCCATTTTGCACTTATAAAGTGGCCTTTTCCACTTATCGAGTGGCTTTTTCCACTTATCGAGTGGTCCTTTTCACACGAGAAAAGGTTCCCTTCGCGCACGCCTTCGTGCACGCGACATCTGAGGTCCGTATACCCTCATACATCCTCTCATGGGTGTATTTATGTCGTCCATATCCAACAAGGGGTACCAAAGACAATGATTTCAATTTTCCCTCCGGAACCGTCTTATTTTGACAAGGCGACCTCATCGTGCTGGGACACATGTCGGTGATTCGTGCCTCCCAGTATCTCGAATTTCGACCCGGCGCTTCGTCCAAATCAAAAAATCAAGCATTTTGGCGTTTAAAACTCGAGTGCTACTTCTTCGACTGTCGTGTTCCATTAATGAAATGTAACGTCACTTGACCCCAACAGACGAACTGTCTGAGCTCAAGCAACAAGGGTCACTGTTGCATCATTGGGCCGACTCTCGAGGGAATTCGTTCAGTAGGCGATCAAAGACCACAATGTTGGGATTTCGAAATAGTCCCACATCGGACACATGGGGGGATCCGGGGGGTTTAAAATGTGGTTTGGGAATTCCATTTGGTAATAGGCCTTTTGGGAGAAAGCCACGTGTTTAAAACCGTGCGGGTGCCGGTGAAGCCCCAGAACGGACAATATCTTACCAAAGTGGAGCCCAAGCCCAAGGTGTTTAAACTCCGAAAAATAACATGGTATCAGAGCAGATATACGCGATGGTTTGCACACGTCCTGATATTGCATAGGGCGTGGGAGCAGTGAGCAGATATATTTTTCCGGGGGGGTTTAAAAGCACAGGCCGTCCAGATATTGTTGGGATTTCGAAATAGTCCCACATCGGACACATGGGGGGATCCGGGGGGTTTAAAATGTGGCTTGAGAATTCCATTAGTAAGAGGTCTTTTGGGAGAAAGCCTCGTGTTTAAAACCGTGCGGGTGCCGGTGCGGTCCCAGAGCGGACAATATCTTACTAAAGTGGAGCCCAAGCCCGAGGTGTTTAAACCCGAAAAAATAACATGGTATCAGAGCCGGACCCAGGTGTGCCGAAATGTTTGATCATCTGGTGCCGGCGTATGGGAGTCGACGTGTTTCCGAGCAGTGCGGAGCTCGGCTTTTCCGAACAGAAGGACGAAGCGCTTCAGATGCCGAACAGAGTGATGCCCATCGTGGCGAGCCCAAGTCGGATCCACAGGGGGATGCTGGCGTATGGGAGTCCGCAATGCTCAGGGCAGAGCGATCTCATATACTGAGCTGAAGGAGAGCTCGGGCACGGCCTACCGAGACTGATGGAGGAGAGCTCTCAGCTTGAAGGCGGGGCCTCGCGGGTATAGCTCGGAGGCAGAGCTCGGCGCAAGCGGAAGTGGTTCGACGCCATTAAGAGGATGGACCTTCCTAGCCACAGGGAGGCAGCCAAATGAAGTACGCTTGGTCAGAGCTCAGTTAAGGGCGGCGAATGGATCATCGTTCGAGGGGAGGCTCATGATCTGGTCCTAGTTCGAGGGGAGGATTGTTGGGATTTCGAAATAGTCCCACATCGGACACATGGGGGGATCCGGGGGGTTTTAATGTGGCTTGGGAATTCCATTTGGTAAGAGGCCTTTTGGGAGAAAGCCCCGTGTTTAAAACCGTGCGAGTGCCGGTGTGGCCCCAGAGCGGACAATATCTTACCAAAGTGGAGCCCAAGCCCAAGGTGTTTAAACCCGAAAAAATAACACACAAAGCCAATGAAAGAAGCTCGAAGCAAACTCAGTCAAAGCACACGTGTTATTAGTCCATTGCGCTTCCACCCATCGAACGTGGGATTAAAGAAAGCTCATAAATAACGGGGACATGGACGATGGTTATCCATATTAAGGGGGAGGATCGTGGCGCCATAATTGGTGACCATTATCCTCTCAACGTTATTGAAGAGACATAGGAAGTCTATAATAAATACACTTGAAATGAACAGAACAGGGATGTACGAAATTCGATACTCTAACATTTAATACTCCATTTAATATTTTCTTCCTCCAAATAGCTCGTGACGCTTGACTCGAGACGAGCCTTCGTGGATCGATCTCGACTGCTTCGAGCTCTCCTCATCTTAAGTTCTTATACAAACTTAAGCATCAGAGGTGATTTGGGTCGGGACCCAGATCTGACCCCCCCTAACGTTCCTATGTGATACATGAACTCGTGGAGTGACTCAACAAGAGGGTCGTATCTCTATCGACCTTCGTTTAAGACACGACCTACTCAGTGGGTCGATCGACCATCACATTCCAATTCCATCTATCGACCCTGGTTCTACTAAGCAGGGTCCTACATAACCAGCTGATGAGGCTCCACCTCAACAGAAGAAGTCCATGTCAGCCTCTAAATCGTTAACGCCATGTTTGGCTTTAACTGTATACATTTAAGAAACCAAGTGGGTGGGTAAAAAAGGTAGAATGTCGGGCTATAAGGTCATAATCTTTGATACGTAGGTAAGCAAAGAAATTGAACTTGGGATGGAATAACAATGGATAAAAATTGCAAATGAATGTAATAGATGTAAGAAGAAAAGTGATAGAATTATGCATGTTTATTAGTGCAAAGAGAGGAAGTGATCAATATTGTTAGCGTTATATGCACCATAAACATGATTGGATGATTTAAATGAACAATAATTTTGGTTGGATTCAGGGGACTTTGTGTAAAAGATACATGTTAAGGTGATTTTAATGGTCATGTATCAAACAGGATGTGTTATGAGAGTATGCATAAAGATTTTTGTTTTGAAGATAAAAATACACCTGGAGAATCTATTTTGAATTTTTCTTTTGCCTATGACTTAATGTTAACCACCACCTGGTTTCACAAAAGAGATTCACACTTGATAATCTTTAAAATAGATTTTTTTTTTCTAACTAGAAGAATAAATAAAAGATATTACAAAGATTATAAAGAAATATCAAGGAAGTGTATAACTACTCAGCATAGAATTTAATCCTAGATATGCATCTTATAAAGTGACAAAAGAGCCACAAAGTTAAGACAAACTCTAAGATTAAGAGTGATGAAAATTAAAGAATGATACACAAGAGATTTAAATAAAGGTTTCTTAAAGAGGTTGATTGGGAGTTCAGGGGGTTTAAGTTCTATAGGGAAGAAGATGGATTGAACAATAGTTACATAAAAACTTGGTGTATTTCAAAGTATTACACCACCATGTACGAAGATATCTTGGTAAACTGGATAAGTGAACATTACTGTTAAGGCTAAATATGATAGCTATAGAAACCTTACCTTAAAGAGATATAAATTAGCTAAGAGGAAAGCTAAAAGAGTTATTCAAGAGGCTCTATCAAAGATATATACCGAAGGTTATAACAAGTTAGATACAGATGATGGAGAGAAGAATATATATCAACTAGGATGAATAATGGAGAAAAATTGAAGAGACATGTGCACAGTTAAATGCATTAAAGAAGAAAACAAAAATATTTTGATCAAAGATAAAGAGATCTGAGGTAGGAAGAAAGAATATTTTGATAAACTCTTTAATGAAAGTTATAATAATGATATAAAAATAAGACAGTTCACTTAGAAGAGCTGAATTATTGTTTTATGTATAAAATCAAAGTATACGAGGTGAAGAAAACTTTAAAGAGAATGAACTAAGAAAAACATATGGATTGGATGAGCTTCTTATTGATGTGTGAAAATACTTAATAAAATTTGAGAATCAAATTGGATATTAAAGAAGTGGAGGAGCAACAGTTTGTTGCTCTTTAGTGGAATCAAGTTAATGTGTCATATCATAAAATTATAATTTTATAGGAGAGGTTGATCGAGTTTAGGTTAAGAAAGGTCACCATATTATAAAATCAATTTAGTTTTATGTCAAAGCGTTTGATAACAGAGACAATCCATCTAATTAGAAAGATTATGGAGTAATATGGAGCAACGAATAGAAATTTACATATAATATTTACTGGAAAGCTTGTGTGTGTGGTGGGCCTTGCTTGAAAACATTTCCTCCAAAATTTGTTACTCTAATTCAAGATATCTATCAAGAAGCAATCGTTAATGTGAAAACTTGTGAAGAATTAATAAATAACCTTTCAATAATTATTGGCTTACTTTTGATTCTGAGTCCCCTGTGACAACCTGTATTCATCATTATACATATAGTCGTATTCTACGTATTCTACGTATTTTTATACTTTGAAGATATTTGAAAATGGTTTGTCAGAAGTTTTATATCAAAAATGGTTTCTAATCAATTATATGAAAAATATTTTGGTACCATCATACTAGTTATAACACATAGTCGTAAGTTTAAGTATCGTCAAAAAGTTTAAAATGTTTATATAAAATTTTCTACTTAATTGTTACTGATATAGCCGTTTCAATTATTTTTCTATATAAACATTATCAAAACAATTTCAAACTTCTACAGTGTGATTCTATGATCGATTAGTACTCTCCATTTTAATTTCGTAATTTTCTGGAGTCAAATCGACCTAAAACCCGCAAACCTGCATGCTAAACGTTTTGGCCCAAAACTCGTATCTCCGCGGCTCAAACTCTGAAATGGACTTCGAGTTCGTGATCCTCACGACGATACGAACCCATGTCTATGTTTTCGTAATTTTTCGCAGTCGTATACGAAAACGGCATAATATTACATCGTTTTTACTAATTACATCCATTAATTACTTTTACTATCTTGACTAATTACCCAATTACTCTAACTTTTGCCCCCTAACCCCACTTAATTAATACCCTAACCCACCTATTTAACACACTTCCCTAAAGTTGGCAGATCCAACTATAATAATTAATTTTACTATCATCATCATCATCATCATCATTATCATTATTATTAGCTATAACTTTATACCATATATATTAACATTACCCACATCTCCATCAACCCAGGGCTATAACTTTATACCATATATATTAACATTACCCACATCTCCCTCAACCCAGGCTCACAAACCCTCCCCTAACCCACGCTCCTCCTCTCCCCGCTCTAACCCAGCCCTCTCTCGTTCACCCTCCCTTACGCAAGCACCCCCCGACGTTCGCCTTAGCCCACCGCCCTCCTCCACCCTCGCCCGCACCCCGAACACATCGCCTCTCTCTATCTTCCCTCCGAACAGCATCTCCACGCTCCCCGCCCGCCGACACCGCTGCCTCCAGCGCCCGTCTCCGAACCCCACCGCCGTCCTTGCTCCACCCAACTCTGCTCCGCTCCACCTCCGACGACGACGTCGATGTAATGCCCTGATAGCTACTGCACAAGTACTAGAGGGGGGTGAATAGTACTTTAAAATAATTAAGAAGATAATTCCTAATTATCTTGCAAACTCAACCAACAATGCGGAAATGAAAATATTGACAACAAAGAAATACAATCGCAAACAAACGAATTAACGGGTTCGGATCCACCCAAGTCTCCCCGACTTGTTTCCGGTGATCCTACGTCCCAAACACCCGGATCCCCTCCGGATACTTGAGTGAGAAACTTCTAACTCAAATTTGCATTATGAAATACTTGTAGAAAACCTCTACAAGATCAAATCATACACAAATGAAAATGTGACTCCCACAAACCGGGATCACACACAACTCTCACAACCGAGAGTAAAACTTGCAATATCAAATTAAATGAAATAAGAAATGCTTACCAACAAAATCATATGCCTTGAGTAAACTTACGATTTTAGGGCAAGGAGGATTTTGGAGGAGAAGAAGGCACCAAACCATAGCTCCAAGAAGTTGACCAGCAATAGAAGCCTAAGGAGGAGTTGGTGACCTTGAATCAAGCTCTTGGCTTGAATGGCTCACAATCAATGAATCTCTCTTAAGGAATAAGAGTGAGGGAGAGATTCTTGAGAAATGAATGAGCTTGGAAATGAGAAATAAATGCTTCTCTTTTGTTACGACCTAAAGATCGTAGGAGTCTAACTCCCACCCAGATCCGCTGACATACCCCGTGAACTTTCCCCTTCGCGAAAGGGCCATCCCGGAGGTTCGAGGCTACACGGGGACGGGCGCACCTCGCAGCACCCCCTCCCGGTCGAGACGTACAACCGCCGTTGCTCGACCCGCCAGGGGCAGTGCACTGGGGGAGCGCCCAGGCAGCGCCACCGGGTATGCTGACGTAGGCACGTGCGTATCCTTCCGTGCCAGCGGCCCAGCGAACCACGACCAAAAAGGGGCGCGGCTGGGCCGGACAACCCCCGAGCCGGTCGACCCGGCTGGTCCCCACGAACCATAGCGCCAGGGATAGCACAGCCAGACCTTCAGTTCGTCACAAACGACAAACAACCTAGGATAACGACAGCACTGACACTAACGCCGCCCGACCGTCTGACAAAGCACCCCCTAGCCGCTGAGCCCCCTGACGCTTAATGCTTTCGGCCCTGACCTCCTGACCAAAGTGCCCCTGGCCGTTGCGCCGTCTGACAAAAGCAGGTCATGCACTCCTGTTCCTGACATCCTCGTCCGAAGCTTCCGCTGACAACCGAGCCAGCTCAGCACGTCGAGTCAGCATGCCAGGTCAGCCCCGCCTAGTCATCTCCCATCAGGTATAAATACCCACTCACTTCTTACGGTAAGGGGGTTGGCAAATTCTCTCTTTCAATCTATTATTTACACACGAGAGCAAAGGTCGTCCATATCTTTGTTCTCCCACTTATAGCTCGCCACGTACGGTCGACACGCCCTCAGTCCGACCGGCGTGCCTATCCCCCGTTTTAAGTCCTATTACTGACTTAGGCATCGGATGGGCTAAGGGTTGGACCCCAACCCTGCCCTTCTGACGAGTTGCTCGTGCTGCAGGAAAGCTCGCCCCTTGGTCGACATCAGCTCCAGCCTCTCGCCACCCGATCTTCCTCCGCCGTGTCCGGTGAGATTTGACTCTGTGGCCACCCCCAGCGGCAAGTCCAGCCTCTTCACCCCATTAATCACTTGTTAAATTGCCAACCTAAACCCTCTTGTCAACAGAACCACCGTGCCCTTGGTTTCCCTCAATACAAATTCATTGTGTGCGAGTCCCACCTCGTAACAATTGGCGCCGTCTGTGGGAACGAAGGGTCACACCCATGTTAGACTCTATGCCGATCACTCGGAACCCTGACCACGGCAATGATCCCGTGGGTCAGGAGCCGCTCTCTCTACTAATCACCCCGGCGCCCGACCCCCCTCCGGGGATGGGCACCGAGACAGACCATACTTCGGCACACGCAGTCCTGAAGAGCTTCAAGGCCGTTACTCAGGCGATGGGAAGCTACCCGGCGGCGGGGGCGGAGCCACAGCCCGGTCACTCGGAGCCCCAGAACGTGAGACGGAATCTCCACCCTCAGTTCGAGGAGGGGGAAACAGGGGGCTCGCCATGAAGGTTGCGGCCCAGCAGAAGCTCCTAGAAGAGGAAATGGAGGTCGCGCGGCTGTGGAGGCGTCGGGAGGAGGCGGCCGCCGCGCAAAGGCGTTTGGACGAAGCGGCCGAGACCGCCCGGAGGGCCTACCAGGACGAAGAAACCGCCCGCCACCAGCTCCGCTTCATCATCGCGGAGCGCGAGAGGCTAAGGAGGGAGAACGAAAGCAACCGGGAAATCCTGGAGGTGACGACGACGGGCCGACGGCTCGGGGACGGGCGGGGTCCGTTGTTGGCCAGGTCCCCACCGGGAGGAGGCAGTTCGCCTCGCCTGCACCACGCCTCCGATCGCCTGCACGAGGAAGCCGTTTGTCGACAAGTACGCTTCCTCGCCGCCGAGCGCGAAAGGCTTCTACGGGAGAATCAGGAGCGGACGGAGGCCCGAGGGGAGGCGGCCGGGAGGCGATGGCACTGGGAGAACCGTAGCCCGCAACCCGTCGAATCCTCGACCCGGGGAAGGAGCCCCGCCAGGCTACTCCCCGGGGCGGGAGGACCGTCGGCGGCCGAGGCGCGACCGGAGCCAGACCCCCGAATGGCGGAGAGGGGATGCGCCCGATCGCCCTACCTATCCGGAGGAGGCCACGTCGCTTGCACGGTGGATTACGTCCGCCCCAAGGCACATAAGGTTCAAACCCCCCCACTTGGCCACGTACAACGGAAGAGGCGACCCCCTCACGCACGTGCAGCAGTACCGGGGGGCAATGGAGGCGCAGGATGTGGATGAGGTGTTCCTATGCCGGCATTTCTCCCAAAGCCCGAGGGACACCGCGTTGGACTGGTACTTCGGCTTACCCGCGAGATCCGTTGGGAGCTTTGGCGAGCTATCCCACAAGTTCTGCCAAGAGTTTCGGACCGGACGGACGAAAAAGAAGCCCCTTAGACTATCTCAGCAGGATATTCCAAGGAGAAGGGGAGACAACGGGCAGATACCTCCGCCGCTTTCAGGATGAGAGACGGGCGGTGGTGACATGCGGCGACGAGGTGCTTATGCTGGCCTTCAAGACGGGGTTGCGGACTCGGAGCCTCCACAAATCCCTGCTCTGGGATCCGCCGACCGACTATGAGGCGTTGGTTGCTATGGCGGAGAGGCATGCGTTGGCCGAAGAGCGGCACAAAGGCCCTATTTCCCCAGAGACGCCATTCCAAGGCGAGCCCCGGTCACACCCTCGGCCGAGGCAAGAAGAGGGGCCCCGAGGTCGCGACCAGCTAACCCAACCAAGGCGCGAACCGGCGGGGCGACGCCCGCAAGATTGCCCTGGCCCGGCGCGCGAGTTCGCCCCGGCCCAAGGGCCCACCCGAGTCGTCCCAAGACAAGAAGGCCCCCTACGGGCACATTACACGCAACTCAATGCCCCCCTGATCGAGGTGATGGCCGCGGCTACGAGAGCCGGACTGCTACCGGAGCCGCCTCGAGAAATGAAGTCGGATCCGGCCCGGAGAGATTTCAAAAAATACTGTCGATACCACCGGGACCATGGCCATGACACAGACGACTGCTTCACCCTCAAAAGGGAAATCGAGCGGCTGATCCAAGCGGGCCACCTAGGGGGCTTCGTCGGGGGCAGGAGACCAGACCGAGAGGAGGGGAACCACCGAAGGGCACGGAGGGCAGACCCTCCAACAAACGGTGAGCGGGAAGAGCCTCACCCCCCGAAACCAGTCATGCGCATAAACACGATATGCGGCGGGCCATCCTCCGGAGGAGCATCGTCGTCAAGCAAAAAAGGCGTACGCGAGACAAGTGATGACGGCGGGTCTTGGAGGGGATCCGAGAGGGAGAAGGATAACATACCCTCCCATTACTTTCAGCGACGAGGATCTAGAGGGAGTCGAGCTGCCCCACGACGACGCCATCGTCATCGAGGCCCAGATAGGGACGGCCATCGTCAGCCGCCTCCTGATCGACACAGGGAGCTCCTGCGACATCCTGTTCATGTCCACAATCGAAAAGATGGGGTTAAGGCCGACGGACCTGAGACCCTGTACCGGACCCCTCATCGGCTTCACCGGTCACTCGACCCCTATTGTAGGAGTGATCACCTTGCCAATAACCCTCGGAGAAGAGCCGCAGGTCGTCACTCAGATGACTTTGTTCGTTGTGGTCGACATTGCGTCGGCGTACAACGGGATCATAGGACGACCTTACATGGCGGCCATCGGAGCGCTCCCCAACCTTCTCCACCAGATGGTCAAGTTCCAAACCCCCCGAGGGGTTGGGTTCGTACGGGGAAGCCAGAAGCTGTCTAGGAGCTGCTACGTGGGATCGACCAAGCACAAGGGACCAGAGCTGAACCTGAGGATCGACCTAACAGGGCGGAGGGACGACTCCTACCATCAAAAGTTAGCTCCAGCTGATGGCACCGCGGAAGGGAACAGGACCTGCCGCGCCCACCAAAGCCCCCCTGATGAGGACGGGCAAATCACTCAGAAGAACGCGGAAAGCCAGTCGTAATATAGCCGGAAACTGGAAGTCATGAATGAAATATCGTGTCCCCTTTTGCATCTTCGAATTTTGCCTTTTCTACATGAAAATTTCAGTTCAAAACGCGCAAGACTCCGGGGCAGGACCAATCCTCGCCACCCAAACCGGAGAGGGGCACGGGCCGAGCTACGCGCTCGCTCCCGCCCAAAGAAGACCTCCGGGCAAGCTTACGGAGCTTAGCCACTCAAACCGGAGCGCCATATGCGGGGTAGGCGACGGCCCAATACCCGTCCGACTATAGAGGCTGCGGGGAGGCGACGGCCCAATACCCGCCCTCTCAAAGACTCCGGGGCAGGACCAATCCTCGCCACCCAAACCGGAGAGGGTCACGGGCCGAGCTACGCGCTCGCTCCCCCCCAAAGAAGACCTCTGGGGCAAGCTTACGGAGCTTAGCCACCCAAACCGGAGCGCCATATGCGGGGTAGGCGACGGCCCAATACCCGTCCGACTATAGAGGCTGCGGGGAGGCGACGGCCCAATACCCGCCCCCTCAAAGACTCCGGGGCAGGACCAATCATCGCCACCCAAACCGGAGAGGGGCACGGGCCGAGCTACGCGCTCGCTCCCCCCCAAAGAAGACCTCCGGGGCAAGCTTACGGAGCTTAGCCACCCAAACCGGAGCGCCATATGCGGGGTAGGCGGACAGCCCAATACCCGTCCGACTATAGAGGCTGCGGGGAGGCGACGGCCCAATACCCGCCCTCTCAAAGACTCCAGGGCAGGGCCAATCCTCGCCACCCAAACCGGAGAGGGGCACGGGCCGAGCTACGCGCTCGCTCCCCCCCAAAGAAGACCTCCCGGGGGCATCCACCCCTCCCCCAGTCGACCCTTCGTCCCCGCCCTCCAGGTCGATGACGGGGGTTGCTATCCCCTCCCCGGTTCCACCCTCCTGCTGACCGACTTCCCCCGCCCCGGCGCATCAGGAACAGACGACCTCGTCGACAGCTTCCTCCTCTTCGTGGACGCCGGCACCCCCGTCGAACTCCCCACCCCTCCTTCATCTCGCAACCTCTTGGGGCCAATTCTCTTCGACGTTCGCCCCGCCTGCTCCGATGCGCGTTGCATCATTTCCTCAAGGGACAAACTCATCGTGCGACATGCCAAAGAAAGAAAGTTCAGGGTAAGCATTTCAGATGCACTAACACCAAAATCTGTTGTACCTTCGGGCCAGATGTTCGCCGCTATCATCTCAGCCCGAGCGAGCATCCGGTAATCTCGGCCCTCCACTGGTATTGCCACTAGAAGCTGGGCCACCATTTTCTCCTCATCCCCCACTTCAACCCCCTCCTTCGCCTCGGGATTCAGCTCCGTCCAATCAGATCTCATCAACACATCCTCCGGCACGCCCACAAACACATACTGCTGGCGCCACATACTGCTTTCGCGGATAGTAGCAGGACCCCAACCTCTTCACCGAGAAGAAATAGCGAAATAAGGACAGCGATGGGCGAACCTGGTTGCTCACGCACAGCACTAGGAATCCCACAACGGCACTAATGGCATTGGGCATCAGGCGATACAAGGGCAGCTCCAGGAAGTTCAACACATCTCGCAAGAACGGATGGGGGGAAAGCGCAACCCTTGCTCGAACGAGTAAACATACACTCCCACCTCACGATCGCCCGCGAAACACACCCTCTCTTGCGGCTCCGGTTCACGAACAGAATACGGTGGCCTGACATACATCTCAAAGATCTCCGCGATGGATTTCTTCAGCACCGACTTCACGCCTGCAATCTCGAGAGGCACCTCTCCCGTCTCCGCGGTGGAGCTCCCTTCCCCAACCACCCTCGACCCCTGACCACGAAATGAAGACGTCGAGGAAGACATCTATAAAACGGACCTCTTACCTAATGGGCTCCGACAACTCGGACGGCTTCGCTACGTCGTCGACCGCTCCCACGAGGACGACTCTGGCAAGGATAATGAAGTCTCCGACAAGCTCCAACCGCTTGCAAAACCTTCGCCCAACAATCAGCTTTGCTTCGCTCCCCTCCCTGAGATCTCTTTTACGCAACTGCGCAAAGCATCATGACCGTCGACCTCGTGACACGTGTCATCAATCCGTTCCCTATCCAGCGTCGATCCACGCGTTCTGACGCCTCGCGTACTGGCAACCGTCACTTCTGCCACGCGTCCGCTTTGAAGTGGTCAGATCGCTTCGATTCCCGCCCGCCGTCGATTCGCCAGGCTGACATCTAATCACGCGATCGCCAGTAGGCCCCTTCAATTCCCGCCCAAATCCCGGCGAGGTGATTACCCCCATTCAAAATTACTCCACCCTTCGCCTCTTCTTTCTAAGCACCACCCGTCTGAAGGCTGAGTCCGACCTCCGTCGAGGCGGCCGAAACGAGAAGGCGCCACTCATCCCAAGGCTGTGTCCGACCTCCGTCGGGGCGGCATAACCGGTAATCCACCGCTCAATCAGTTCTGGATCTCGGTTGCAATGTTTAGCAAACGTTCGTACGGAACAAGCTACCTCGGCCCGCCTCTGGTCCACCGAGAATCACTCTGGATTTCTGATCAAACCCCTTCTAACCTCGGTATATCTCAACTTCCCTCTACCGACGACCGGAATATCCTCGGCAGAGCGAAGTTGGGGACAGTCACGTCCCTCACAAAACTGCCGGTCTACGGACACAACTAGGAAGAATACAGTTTCGATACAAGACCAATACAATGCATTTGCCCAAATAGCAATGTTATACATTAAACATTCCACACACTACAACAAAACATTGGCTATAACCCTTACACAAGAAGATACAGGCCTCCCCAAACCCACTTTCTTAGCGGCGCCACCTCTCAGTCGACCGAGCCCTCACATCTCTCGCCACTTGCCGAATCCCCGCATCCCTCGCCTCTTGCAACATCGACACAACATGCTCGTTATGATAGCGGCGGATCTTCGATCATTTCGCCTTCAGCTTCCCGTTTTTCCTCCAGCCGCCGCGTCGCGACACCCCTCTCCCTTTTCTCGGCCTCAAGGGCCTCCTTTAGGCCTGCTATTTGCCGCTTCTATACCCCGATCACCGCCTCCTTGCTAACCAATTCCGCGGCGTGCTTCGACCGGATGTCATCCCTCTCCCGCGTTACTTCTTGGAGTTGGCTCTCGACCTTTGCTTTTGACGAATCAAAGTACGCGGCCCGCCCCTTCTCCACCTCATAGGCCTTCCTAACCCTCTCCAGCTCCGCTTCCGTGTCCCTCAGCTTCGCCTTGACCTCCCCGAGGTTCGCCCTCGCTACCTCAAGAGACGCTCTGGTGACGGCCACAGGAGTACGGCCCCGCAGGGCTACCTGGTTCATAACCATCTACAGAAGACCCGAATTAGCGGGGCACGAATAAAGAAAGCCCAAGGGCGAGGCAAGAGAACCGGCTTACCTGCACGATGTGCCATATAGCAGAGCCACACAACCGTTCCGCCCCCACGCGAGTCAAAGATTCGCGATCGTGCGGTAACACGCAATACTCGGCGAGGCGCGCTGCCACTCCCGTGTCCTCGAATACCGACTCGTCGCAGCCTACTCGAAAAGGGAACTTATGGAGACGGTCATCTGGATACGCCTCGACCTCTTCTCGGGTCCTCTTGAAACGAATGAGGGCGCCCTCACAACCCGGGCTCGACGACCCCCCCATTTCCCACGAAGGGATTCTGTATGGCCACTTCTGAACCAAATGCACTCTGCGAGGCTCGACCACCTCTGATACCCTCGGCGGGACTGAGGGTCCGGCCCCCCGCGCGGACGAGCCCGCATGAAGATCTTCGCCGGGCCCGTCGGCAGTGATACCTGGCTCAGCTGCCCTCCATCCCGGATGCGCCCTCTCCCCACGGGGGACCCCGCCTCCCCTTTCCCGGGATCCTGCCTCGCGCGCCACCCCCTTTTGCCTTTCTCACGAGGATCAGTGTCCTCCGAGACCGGGGCTCCGGCCGATCCCGACACCTCCTCCGGCCCCCGCATCGCGTCTCTGCCTACAAAAAAAAGAAGATCAGGGCAAGTCTAGCCCAAGGTTTACCAAATATCAAAGATACCTAGGGGCCAAAAGTCCTGGGCGAGCCGACTGCTCTACGTCAGACTCGCCAACTGACGGTACGCCTCGGGCAGTTCCATCAAAATCTGAGCTTTGGCAATATCCTCCCAAGTCAACTCCACCCTTTCATTTACTAGGGGATTCCGCGCCCCCCCCCCCCCGGTTCGACATCAACGCCACGCCGCTTGGCATCATCACGAAGGCGAACTCCCTCATCCACTCGCCGACGTCGTCGGGCACCCCGAGGATAAGTCCTCGTCCTCTCCTAACACAAACACAATGATACATTCCACTCTTCCGGATTACGAAGAAATACTGGAACAGCGCCAGTGAGGGACTCAAGGAGCAGGCAAGGCACAAAACGACAAACCCCACTAACAAGCCCCAAGAACGGGGTGCTAGGGCAAATATCGGCAACTCCAGGAAATTCAGCAGATAAAGCAAATACGGATGGATCGGGAAGCGGAGCCCCAACTCGAATGACCGGACATAGACCCCGACCTCATTATCTCCAGGCGAACACACTGTTTTCTCTGACCCGGGGACCCGAACCTCATAGGGTTGTCGCACGAACCGCACGCGAATCTCCCTGATGTTAATCCTATCCAACCTACATCGGAGGGATCCAATCGCTCTCGGGACAACGGAACGCCATGACCCTCTCTCCCTAGGCTGCCGCACCCCCCGCTGCGACGCCCCCTCACCCACCAACTCCTCCCCCGCTTGGCTACCGCCTCCAACCTCGAAACGAGAAGCCATCGGTCGGAAAGGAAGGAAATTAATTATTATTACCTGGCTGATCCGTCAAATCAGGAAGACGTTCGGAAGAAGATGACCAGCGGCGGAAGTAGAAAACTAGACAGACAGAAGTATCGAACGCCGGAGAAGAATCGAAGATGGATAAAAAACTCCCGCCGACCGCCTTCCAGATCCTCTTATTTGACCCCCGGACGAACTGAAGGTCTGGCTGTGCTATCCCCTTTTTGGTCGTGGTTCGCTGGGCCACTGGCACGGAAGGATACGCACGTGCCTACGTCAGCATACCCGACGGCGCTGCCTGGGCGCTCCCCCAGTGCACTGCCCCTGGCAGGTCGAGCAACGGCGGTTGTACGTCTTGACCGGGAGGGGGGTGCTGCGAGGTGCGCCCGTCCCCGTGTAGCCTCGGACCTCCGGGATGGCGGCCCTTTCACGAAGGGAAAAGTTCACGGGGTATGTCAGCGGATCTGGGTGGGAGTCGGACTCCTACGATCTTTAGGTCGTAACAATTGCCCCCGGCCTTCGAGTCTGAGGCGGTAGCCCGGCTCGGCTCGGAGGGCGAACCATCTCCGACGGCCTGGACCATCGGTAAGGGCATTGGCCCACGCCCGGAGGTGGCGGCGTCAACTTCGAAACTCCCGCCTTACTGGTCATTATTACGATTTGAAAGGGGGGGTAGAGAAAAACGAAGCGCCTCCACGATTGGGTTCGCGACGGGTGGATGAAGTGACCCTCACGCCAGTCGAGGCGTCAAGGACATACCGATGGGCGCCGCGTGGCGAAAGACCGACGGCCGTGATGACCCGGTTGGCTACCGCCTCCAACCTCGAAACGAGAAGCCATCGGTCGGAAAGGAAGGAAATTAATTATTATTACCTGGCTGATCCGTCAAATCAGGAAGACGTTCAAAAGAAGATGACCAGCGACGGAAGTAGCAAACTAGCCAGCAAGCGACAGACAGAAGTATCGAACGCCGGAGAAGAATCGAAGATGGATAAAAAAACTCCCTCCGACCGCCTTCCAGACCCTCTTATTTGTAAAGTGGGCCACCGGGTCATCACAGCCGTCGGTCTTTCGCCACGCGGCGCCCATCGGTATGTCCTTGACGCCTCGACTGGCGTGAGGGTCACTTCATCCACCCGTCGCGAACCCAATCGTGGAGGCGCTTCGTTTTTCTCTACCCCCCTTTCAAATCGTAATAATGACCAGTAAGGCGGGAGTTCCGAATAGGGCTGTTGACGAACAGAACGTTCGACGAACTACTCGTGAACAAGCTCGGTACATGTTCGTTTACGTTCGTTCGGGAAGCTTAATGAACAAGCTTGAACAGGTTTTTAGAGCTCGGTTAGTAAACGAACAGAGCTTGAACATAACTATGTTCGTTCATTTATGTTCATGAACAAGCTCATTAAGTGTTCGTGAACAAGCTCGTGAACAAGCTCGATAAGTGTTCGTGAACAAGCTCGTTAAGTGATGTTCGTGAACAAGCTCGTTAAGTGTTCGTGAACAATCTCGTTAAGTGATGTTCGTGAATAAGCTTGTTAATTGTTTGTGAACAAGGGCTTGAGTGAATTAAAATTAAAATTAAACACTCACCTCCTCAAATTGAATTAAACACATCCACCTCTTCAACTTCCCAGCTTCCCACTCCTAAACTCCCAGGCTCCCAGCTCTCTTTTGGTCCATTGCCATTGTTCGTTCGTTTGTTTGCAAATCTGTTCATGAACAAGATTGATTGTGTGTTCGTTAACACGTTCCCGAACATGTTCACGAACAAGCTCGATAAGTCTTGTTAATGAACAGAACGTTCGTTCGGTAAGCTCGGTTAACGTTCGTTTATGTTCATTTACGTTCGTTCGGTAAGCTTAACAAACAAGCTTGAACATGTTTTTAGAGCTCGGTTAGTAAACGAACAGAGCTTGAACATGAATTTTGTTCATGAACAAAACCAAGTACACTGTTCAAGCTCGTTCAAGCTCGTTCGTCAACAGCCCTAGTTCCGAAGCTGACGCCGCCACCTCCGGGTGTGGGCCAAGGCCCTTACCGATGGTCCAGGACGTCGGAGATGGTTCGCCCTCCGAGCCGAGCCAGGCTACCGCCTCAGACTCGAAGGCCAGGGGCAATTGTTATGACCTAAAGATCGTAGGAGTCCGACTCCCACCCAGATCCGCTGACATACCCCGTGAACTTTCCCCTTCGCGAAAGGGCCGCCATCCAGTCCCACCTCGTAACATCTTTGATTTTCTAAAATGTAATAAATATCAGCCTTGAATGCTTAGCAAGAAGCCCTTCAAGTAAATATAGGATAGAGGAAAGAGAGCAAAAATCGTGGCATTTAATGCTCCAACGGCTCTATTCTGAAGCTGTCTAGTCGGTCAAAGAAGGATCACTGACCGACTAGTTTCTCAACTAGTCGGTCGGTGATTCAACATGAACCGACTAACTGGAGAACAGCCAAAAGAGAAAGTTCAGACAATAAAGAACTAGGTGGTCTAAGAAGACTTGCCAACCGACTAGTTTGACAACTAGTCGGTCGGGGAGTGTTCTTTGACCGACTAAGAGTCGAAATAGTATAGGCTGAATTCAAGAAGCACTAGTCGGTATAAGAACAAATTCCAACCGACTAGTTTCTCAACTAGTCGGTCGGCGGTTGTTCTTTGACCAACTAACGATAAACAGTAGATCAGGCCGTGAAATGAAAGACACAACTAGTCGGTCTAAGAAGGATTCCTAACCGACTAGTTTGACAACTAGTCGGTCGGTGAACCTTCTTGGACCGACTAACTGTAAACAGTGAATGAGCTAAAATGAACAAGGCATTCTAGCCGGTTCAAGAAGGATTGCCGACCGACTAGATTGTCATCTAGTCGGTTGGTTTTTCTTCTTGAACCAACTAACATGCACAAGAAGCCGCGATAAGAAGCGTTAAGCTTCGGGAAAGTTTGTATGGGCTTCTAAGATAATCCTAGCTCTAAGAAATGAGCGTTATGAAGATTAAAACGTAACACCTACTCAAGGCTTAACATTCTACGAAAAGAAGCTAGACTATAAATAAAACTTGACGAACCGTCTTCAAAGGCTTCATTTTGAATCTCTTGACTGAAGCATCAAGCACACGATCACGCGCTTTGAAGTCTTGAGACGTCGCTTTTGATGTTCATAGAAATTTGGCGACGATCTCCATAACTGCACTCACAAAGAGTTAGTTCACAATGTTTATGTTTGTTCATCATTAAAACCAAATCCGGGGAATCAATACTCAACAGTCGAGAGCCCCCGCCTTCACCCTCATCCATCGCCTTCCAAAGTCATCACAAGCTCCCCGCAAGGCCACCGCCCTCCGACGCCCGAGTGCAGCCCCCTCCTCCCTCTCCACGGTAACGAAGACCCCACCGCTTCCCTCAGATCCGACGAGACCGTCCCCTCCGACTGCACCCTTCCCCACGTCGTCGGCGCTCTTCCGCTCGACAACGACACCGTCGCGAGCAGCCATCCCACCTCCGAGCTCCCAACGCCCTCCTCCGCCTGTGCTGCCATCTTGCCATCGCCCGGAGCAACGTCCCCGAGCTCCGACCACCGCCCGAGTCGCTCACCCCCTCCTCCTCGAGTCCGCACTCCACCGCTTCGACTCCAGCAACCCCACCCCGCTGCCCTCATCGTATGTTTGTGAGGTGAGAAACGAAGTTAGTTCAAATTAAAACAAATACGTACTGAAATACGTATAAATATACGTATAGAAATATGTATATGTATAGACTGACCGTAATAAATTCATAGTAAATTGTACAGTCCTCAGAAAAATACAAGACAAGACCCAGAAAATCAGAAACAATGAAACGGACTCATTGGCGCTGGTTTCATCGCCAAAAGGTAAGTATATCTCCCACAATGATTTTTCAAAGGCAAAACTCAATAAAGTTAAATTCGCTTTACAATTCATATCATGTGATTTTCACGTACACTGACGTACGAGAAAAATATATGTTGTAGTACTAGTTAATACGGTCGTTTTAACCCCTTGTTTGAAGAATTCCGATGTATGGTTTGCCATAGAGAAATCTTTGAAAAATATAATGAAAAATCGTTTTCTCATTTTTAATTAGTTTTTGGGTCGTATAAATTAAGAAAAATCCCCATTAACTATTTTAAGTTCTTGAAAGATGTTTATTAGCCTTAGAAAAATATTTTGAACTTATTCATCCTCAATTGCTTAGTCAAAACCGTTTTCTATGATCGTTTCTTTAAATTATTGTGCATGTCTATACTTCGTATAATGGCGTAACTAAATCACAAAACTGTGAAATTGTTTGAGATTATTGAATGGACTGATGAGACATCTTACGCATCTAATACCAAGGTTTGACGTTTCGACCGATACCCTTGGGTATCGGCCGTATCGTTTCGTTATCGGTGGGTGACCGAAACTGATACTAAACAGTATCGGTCAGTTTCGGCCGATACCGGCCAATACCGATCGATACCGTTCAGTATCGGTCGAAGACGGAGAAAGATGAACATGTAATTAAATAAAAATTCTCAAAAAACCCAAAAATGAGATATTAACACTATTCACACTCTACATTTGCCTAAACATATTACGCATTGTTTGCAAGTTTGCCATATTGCAACTAACAAGTGTGTTTTTAGCTAAATGGTTAACGTGAATAGCATATTTTTAACTAATATTGTTCATAATTATTTTATAAGTTACAAATTATCTTTATTAGTTTGCCATTATCTTATTAGTAACAAATTTTAACTAATATTGTTAGTTCCATGTAACTTACAATTTCTGAAACTACCGATACGGACGAACCGAAACTCACTTTCGGAACCGCCGAAACGGGCGATACCGAGACCGAAACCTAAATTTTCGAGAGAGCGATACCAAGACCGAAACCGAGACCTCAAACCTTGTCTAATACGATGCAATTGAACTGAATATAATGAATGGAAGATGGAACTTCACTATAATGAATGGAAGATGGAACTTTAATATAAATTAATGGAAGATGGAACTTCAATATAAATAGATAGTACACGTACTTTTGACCGGCACTTGACTTGACCCGACCCGTGAGATTGGGATAGTCTATGATCATAAGTGTTACGGAGTGGCTGGATGCACCCATACCGAATACCTCCAACACATTACGGAGGTTAGAGTTGACTGTTGCCATATAGTGTGAGCAGCGTCACGGATTGGCTACCGTCACAGGGCGCACGTTAGTCATCTCTCGTACTCTTAGACATGGACTTATCACTAGAATAGACTGGTTATTAAATATTGTTCTAGCCTCTTTTTCTATAGATTGCTACAACGTTACAGTTTTGTTATCAAATGCTAAATTATTACAGGTTACAAATAGTATTGTAAATGGCTATCAAATGATTAAATTGCTACAGGCTGCAAATTGCTACGAATGTTTAACTGCTTTAACTCTTTTAAATTAAACTTATTGCTTGTCTTTAACCCTTTTAAATTAAACTTATTGCTTATCTTTAACCCTTTTAAATTAAACTTATTGCTTGTCTTTAACCCTTTTAAATTAAACTTTATTGCTTGTCTTTAAAGTTCAGCGTGGTTCAATTTTAAATATCTAACGTTTTGTTTTGGAGATTATCTTGCCGAGTAAACCTCGCTGACGGACATTTCACTTTGTTATTTTATGAAATGTCTGTCAAGTATCGATAGTGAGTTCTCTGAAGACACTACCGCAGGAGTTAAGCTAGTACTCAAAGAATACGTGGAGTACCTACCAGCTGAAAGATTAGACGATCACCTTCGCGACTGCACCTTTATATTTGAAATAATGTAATTTGTGTACTTTTGTTTGTATTGGCCATGCTAGGCCTAAGATGTATCTTAATTATTGAACGCTATTAATAATGTTGTTTGGACTGCTTCTTAAATATGCATGTAAGGACCCACAGTTTTTACACAGACGCTTAATGTGTTTAAGCCAAAGAGGAAAAAAAGAAAAGAAAAGAAAAGATAAAAATACTCCACATCGCGGACCCACTCGCGTCCTCGCTTCTGGTAGAATGGGAAGCGGGACGTGACAGGTTTTAATGGTGGCCCATGCAGGTCATATTTTTGCAAATACTTTAAAGATCGGTTTGAACGACATTAATATCTAAGTGTACAACTAGATTAGATTTTTTTTCACCTAACTTACATTGCGGTTTGTCTTGAAGTATGACAGGTCGACCAAATACTCATGGCGTCACCAGCAACATCTTGGGTGTCGTAAGAGAAATACTGGAAATTCAACGCCAAATTCTCTATGAGGCTGTTGGCAAACTCTGTAAAGTATCCCAAGGGAAGCATCCTATGGAACCACCGGGAGTCATGCATCTTCAGTCTACAACCGATCCTCGATAGTGTGCTTCCATTGTAACCGAAAGGGACATATCAAGAAGAACTGTCGCCTGCTGCTGAATCAATGTTTGGTCTATGGAGCATCTGAGCACTCTATCAGGAACTGCCCCCGCCACATTAACAAGAAAGCGACTACGATAGCCGGAGTTTTTGGATCAGCACAGCGTAAGCCACCCCTAGCTTCACAGCTGAAGGCATTTCAACAGGCCCAGGCCAGGTGTCAAGCATCCATCACGACAACAAGAGAAGCTGAGATTGCAAAGCCAGTAATCACGGGTAATCCCTTTTCCCTTTACGCCAATTTGATGCCCAACGTCTTTATTATAATTGCTAGCATACATTATCATATTATATGTATTTTCATATTATATGTATTTTCTTAGTAGCATGCCCCTTCTTGATGTAGAAGTTTCCCATCACTTCTTATCACAAAAGTCGCAATGATCCATCTCCATCGATCCTCGTTATCTTCTTCAAACTCTTGAACCCTCAACTAGGAACTAGTGTTTCATTTTGATGAATCTTAATTTAGAACCTTCATTTGATAACTACAGTGACCATCCATTCATTGCACCACCATCATCACTCTTATGGCCTTCCAATCGTCCTACTTATTCTGAGAATACTTTCTAGTCACGTTTAGTTCATCTAAACTATGGCTATACTCTTTTATAAGGAGGGTAGCATTCGAATCTTTCGATCATCCGAAGTTCGAGTTCGACAACGGAAGCAGATCAAAGGATGCACATAAGTATTTGAGGATGGTGCTAGAGAAATTGAGACGAGCCAAACCACGACATGCAAGTGTAGGCTGTTACGTCTTCTTCATCATTCTTGAGCTCGTATTTCTCTTCTACCCACTACTTTCATCTTGTGCCCGATTTTCCATGGGTTTGAATCCTTTTCCCGCCTACCATCTCCCCCTCTTTATCGCCTTTTGTCTGCATCCTCTCCTCAAGCCCCGATCCCGCCCACCCTATTCCTACCCTATCGACGACTTCAACGCCCCTTTAAACCCCTCGTCTCTTCCCTCACCAACCCATCCTATGGCTTCCTCTCTGTCGTGACGACGCCCACCCCTTCACCGTGCCTCTCTCTTCGCGAGCCCAACCCCTCTTGCCTCAAGCTCCTCTGGCCTCACTCGGAGCTCCGCCACGCTACCCGTCGTCACTGAGCGATCGCCGTCGCCGCACGACGTGGATCGACAACCGCCGATGGCCCTCTGACGTTCTGTTTTAGGATTTTTGTGTTTAGCGACGATCCTCGCTGCCATCCTCACCGCCGCCATGTGGTTGAGATCTTGGCAAGTCTAATTCTTGGGCTTCTTTTGAGCTCATTGCCATGGATCTTACCACTCTTGATGTCCTGCCTGGGCATCTCCACAGGTCCGATCCTTCGGGTTTGCGGAACTGTATGTTTTTGGCTGTAGGCTTGTTTGGGATTAATGATGAGAGCTGTGAATATCGATAATTGGTGTTGGCAAGGAGTAACATTGTCGATTGGTATTGGAATGTTGTTGGCCGTAGGTGTTGAAGTTGGATGTCGATCTAGTGCTTGAATTTAGATAATGATTTCGGTGTTGGATTGTTATTGGGCGTTATGGGTATTGATACAAGGAGTGACGGTGATGAGTATAGTGATAAGTATGGTCTTTAGTAGTTGGCCTTGTATTTGTTTATTTGTGTTGTTTTGGACGTTGGCTTGTCTTTGGTACTTATGGGAGTTGATGTCATTTGCGCTAGGCTGGTTAAGTTTAACAGCATGAACGCATATGGATTAGTCATTACGTCTTTGTATGCTATATTATTGATGACTTCCTTAGTTATGCCCCATTTGTCACAAGTAGCCTAAGTTGAAATTTTAAACTTTATGATCTTCCTTTTGATGTGATAGATTAGTTTGATATTAGCTTATCACCTCAGTTTCCAAGCTTGAACAGATGTTATCATAACTATCATTTTCATGGAACGCAATTGGCTCATATTAACTTTTGGCTGCTTAAAAGTCAAGGTAATTATTATGATGATACTGGTCTCAGTACTAATTACGAAAGTTATGGTGATGTTAATAGTATATATTTATTAGAATATCTCTTGTTTTCTTGATTCTATGATATTACATTATATTACATGCTATTAACAACTTATTTTCCTATATCATAATCGTTCGTCAAGCCTTCCCTTCGATCGTTTAAATTGCTTAGGCAATGATCGGTCTTCTAAATTTCGAGGACGAAATTATTTTAAGGATGGTAGGATGTGACGACCCGTATTCATCAGTACACGTATATTCGTATTCTACGTATTTTCATACTTTTATATCAAAAATGGTTTCTAATCAATTATATGAAAAATATGTTGGTACCATCATACTAGTTATAACATGTAGTCGTAAGTTTAAGTGTCGTCAAAACGTTTAAAATGTTTATATAATATTTTCTACTTAATTGTTTCTAATATAGTCGTATCAATTATTTTTCTATATAAACGATTTCAACCTTCTACAATGTGATTCTATGATCGATTAGTACTTAATTTCGTAATTTTCTGGAGTCAAATCGATCTAGAACCCGCAAACCCGTATACTAAAACATTTTGGGCCAAAACTCGTATCTCCGTAGCTCAAACTCTGAAATGGACTTCGAATTCGTGATCCTCGCGATGATACAAACCTGTGGCTATGTTTTCGTAATTTTTCGGAGTCGTATGCGAAAACGACGTAATATTACATCGTTTTTACTAATTACATCCATTAATTACTTTCACTATCTTTACTAATTACCCAATTACTCTTACTTTTATCCCTAACCCCACTTAATACCCTAATCCACATATTTAACCCACCTCTCTAAAGTTGGCAGATCCAACTATACTAATTAATTTTACTATCATCATCATCATCATTATTATCATCATCATTATTATTAGTTATAACTTTATACCCTATATATTAACATTGCCCTCATCTCCCTCAACCCAGGCTCACAACCCCTCCACTAACCCACGCTCCTCCTCTCCCTGCTCTAACCCAGCCCCCTCCCACGCTCCTCCTCGCCCCACTCTAACCCAGCCCTCTCTCGTTCACACCCCCCCTCTCAGGCAAGCACCCCCCGACGTTCACCTTCACCGCCCTCCTCCACCCTTGCCCGCACCCCGCACACAGTGCCTCTCTCTCTCTCTCTTCCCTCCGAACAGCATCTCCACGCGCCCCGCCCGCCGACGCCACTGCCTCCAGTGCCCGACTCCGACCAACTCCGCTCTGCTCCACCTCTGACGACAACGTCGAGAGCCCCCGCCTTCGCCCTCCTCCACCGCCTCACAGAGTCGCCACAAGCTCCCCGCAAGGTCACCGCCCTCCGATGACGACGCCCGAGTGCAGCCCCCTCCTCCCTCTCCACGGCAACGAAGACTCTACTATTCCATAGCTCCGACGAGACAGTCCCCTTCGACTGCACCCTTCCCCGCGTCGCCGGTGCTCTTCCGCTCGTCGTCGCCGCCGCCGCCGCCGCGAGTAGCCACCCCACCTCCGAGCTCCCAACGCCCTCCACCGCCTGTGCTACCATCTCGTCACCGCCAAGAGCAACGTCTTCGAGCTCTGACCACCGCCCGAGTCGCTCACCCCCTCCTCCTCGAGTCCGCACTCAACCGCTCCGACTCCACGCAACCCTACCCCGCTGCCCTCGTCGTATGTTTGTGAAGGGAGAAACAAAGTTAGTTCAAATTAAAATACGTATAGAAATATGTATACATATAGACTAATCGTAATAAATTCATAGTAAAATTGTACAGGCCTCAGAAAAATACGAGACAATGCCCAGAAAATCAAAAACGACGAAACGGACTCATTGGCACTGGTTTCATCGCCAAAAGACAAGTATATCTCGCACAATGATTTTTCAAAGTCAAAACTCAATAAAGCTAAATTCGCTTTAAAATTCATACGAGAAAAATATATGTTGTTGTACTAGTTAATACGGTTGTTTTGATCCCTTGTTGAAAGAATTTCGACGTATGGTTTGCCCTAGAGAAATCTTTGAAAAATATAATGAAAAATCGTTTTCTCGTTTTTAATTAGTTTTTGGGTCGTATAAATTAAGAAAAATCCCCATTAATTATTTTAAGATCTTGAAAGATGTTTATTAGCATTAGAAAAATATTTTGAACTTATTCATCCTCAATTGCTTGGTCAAACCCGTTTTCTATGCTCGTTTCTTTAAATTATTGTGCATTTCTATACTTCGTATAATTGCGTAACTAAATCACAAAACTGTGAAATTTTTGAGATTATTAAATGGACTGATGAGACATCGTACGAATATAATACGATGCAACTGAACTGAATATAATGAATGGAAGATGGAACTTCACTATAATGAATAGAAGATGGAACTTTAATATAAATGAATGGAAGATGGAACTTCACTATAATGAATAGATAGTACACGTACTTTTGACCGGTACTTGGTTTGACCCGTGGGATTGGGGTAGTCTATGATCACAAGTGTTACGGAGTGGCTGAATGCACCCATACCGAATACCTCCAACACATTACGGAGGTTAGAGCTTGATCGTTACCATATAAGGTCGGTGAGTAGCGTCACGGATTGGCTCCCGTTACAGGGCTCATGTTAGTCATCTCTCGTACACTTGGACATGGACTTATCACTAGAATAGATTAGTTATAAATATTGTTCTACCCTCTTTTTCTATAGGTTGCTACAACGTTACAGTTTTGTTATCAAATACTAAATCGTTACAGTTTGCAAATAGTATTGCAAATGGCTATCAAATGATTAAATTGCTGCGGGTTGTAAATTGTTATACATGTTTAAGTGCTTTAACTCTTTTAAAATTAAACTTATTACTTCACTTTAACTCTTTTAAATTAAACTTATTGCTTGTCTTTAACACTTTTAAATTAAAGTTATTGCTTGTCTTTACAGTTCAGCGTGGTTCAATTTTAAATATCTAACATTTTATTTTGGAGATTATCTTGTCGAATAAACCTCAATGACGGATATTTCACTTTGTTGTTTTACGAAATGTCCGTCAGATATCGATAGCGATTTCTCTGAAGACACTACTGCATGAGTTGAGACAGTACTCAAAGAATACATGTAGTATCTATCCGCTGAAGATTAGACGATCACCTTCGCAACTGCACCTTTATATTTGAAATAATATAATTTGTGTACTTTTGTTTATATTAGCCATGCGCCTAAGTTGTATCTTAATTATTGTACGATGAATATGTAATAATGTTTGTTTGGACTGCTTCTTAAATTTGCATACAAGGACGCGCATTTTTTACACAGACGCTTGGTGTGTTTAAGCCAAGGAGGAAGAAAAGAAAAGGAAAAGAAAAAAGTACTCCTCCTTGTTTTAAGCACATCGCGGACCCGCTCGCGCCCTCGCTCCTGGTAGAATTCCCTTTCTTTTTTGCTATAGTGATAGATCATCTCACTAAGTTTTTTGCTATAGTGATAGATCATCTCACTAAGTATATCCAAGATGATATACCTCGATGAATGTTATTTGCAATTGATATTGTTTTAATAAATGAAACCAAAAATAAGGTAAATGTAAAGTTAGATTTGTAAAAGTAAACATTGGAGACTAAAGATTTTAGATATAACATGAAAAAAGATCGAGTATATAAAATATAAGTTTAATAGAGTTAATATCATAGCATGTTGAAACTGGATGTAGAAAGTATATCAGTAAATAAGTACTTTAAGTTTCTCGGATTGGTTATCCAAGATGATGCATTGATTAAACAAGATGTTGCTTATAAATTAAAGTAGCATGATTGAAGTGGAGAGCCGTAATTGAAATATATCGTTATGGCTAAAGGGTAAATTTTATAGGATATCTGATTAGACTAACTTTGTTATATGATATAAAATATTATGTTATCATCAAGAAGTATAAACAGGTGTGGCAGGATGTGACAGAGATGCAAATATTACGGTAGATGTATGTAGTACACTAAAAATATAAGGTATGAAATGCGGATATCCAAATGAATGTATGTATGGTCCCTATAGAGGAAAAGATGAGAGACCATCACTTGAGATGGTTTGACCATGTACTCTGAAGACCTATTGTTGCACATGTTAAGGAAAACAAAACATATAAATATTAAGATTAAAAAGTGAGAAGTAGATCGAATAAAATATGAATGGAAGTGAAAAAGAAGTGATATGAAAGATCTTGATTTAATAGAAAAGAAAGATTTAAATCATAATATGTGGAAAAAAAAAGTGATTGGCATCATGATCGGAAGTGATCACACGATCCAACTATTTTATATTGAATCCATGAAACTGATCCCAATTTTTTTGGGACGACGATGACGACTATGCATCAACTGATAAAAGGTAGATACACTTATAGAGGGTTTGTACTTGTATACACTATTTCCTTGCGCATTAGGCTGTCAAATTTGGCAATTAAAACTATATTTGAAAATGCCAAGTCAAGACACTGTCTCAAGAGGGAATAGTGTCATAAATAAAATAATGAAGGTTACATATACAACAAAGATAGATCCCATAATAAAATTGCAAAAGTCGATAGCATGTGAGAATCAAGTAGTTTCTGTCACTGAAGAAATGCAAAGAAACATAGCATCTGTTGCTTCTTGGACTGACAAAGGAGATTGCATCTAGTCTAGAATGTCACATACAACACTTTGTACCCCACTAGAAAGGGGTTAAGTTTTGCGTGTGTTGCGCACAACCAGGGGGGTGTGTGTGTGTTTTGAAGTGTCATAGTTGTCGTTTTTCCACATAATTTGATGATTAAAGCAAATAAATAAGAGATGTAAATCAAAGAATAGGACGGATTAATGCAGCCCTACTCAATTTTCTGAACAAATAACATGGGAGTTAGTATCTTGTTTCCATTTTCTCTTACAATTTGTTTTCTTAAAATGTCATGTTCTCATTCTTCCATACAAGGCATGCGTGCATCCGTCCGAATGTGTGTGTGCGACCCAAGCCCCGTTCCCCGAAAAAATATTTAATTAATTAAGAATTAGACATTAAAAAATTAAAAAGAAATTCAGAATAAATCTGATAGTCTAATTTATGATAACTATTTGTAAAAATTGAGTGTGACTCAATGGTGAGAAAACAGTATTATAGCATGAGTCATGACCCAATCGTTCAAAACCGCCTGCATGTTTGCATGTTGGGATCCTGGTATTCAAAATACATCTATGTAGCATGAACATGTATTTGAGAGAGATTTGTTTGTTGGTTGAGCTGGTATTCAAAAAGCCATACATGCTGTCTGTTTTACATCAATTAACAGAAGGGTGGCTTTTATAACTGTTTTACATGGAGTGGCAACATGGAAGTTCAAACAATGCATGCATCAGTTATGGCAGGTTCCTGTAAACTTACAAATTGCACATATTAACCAACCTTGTCAAATGACACCCTATAGAAGCACCACTTTTTATCTGTAATATAGTTCAGTCCGGCCTCGGAAGACTTCTCATTACTCCAATATTTTTGCTTATTACTTTTATTTTAACCATCAAGCAAGACTCAAAAAAATTTCCAGAGACACGAGAGATTTGTGAAGGTTATATATGGCAATTAATCTGATGAAGAATTCAGTTATTTGAACTTGTATGACAATTGACACTACGAAAGCGGTATTATGTGCCTTAAAAGCCTAAAAGATTCGTATCCATCCCCCATTTATACATCATTTATCTTAATGGCAATTTATTATTTGAACCTGTATTTCTCCATCAACCAATCATCTTTCAAACAATGGGGACCCTCTTTACGAGTTGATGCCAAATCCCTAGCTGTGCAACCACAAGTGAGGATGCACCCATCCATCCTGGTGGAAAATTAGAGTGTAGGCAAACTGAGAGCGTATACACAGAAAGCGTCTACACAGAGATTGCAAGCGTGTTTTACATCGGGTCTCCATTAATTTTTCTTTGATTATGAGCTTAAGCTACTTGTCAATTTCACGTTGCAGAACATATCAGCTTACCATATGGGAAAGAACTATAAAAATTACGCAATCCCAAGCATATTTAAGCTAAATTCAGCACTACCGACATGAATTCATACATAATGACATTTATGGAATCATCAGAGAGAGAAGGAAATCTAGAGATAGTTTTATAACAAATATATTACTGAGTAACACCAAAAGCGGATGCTCAAACTTTAAGAATCGCAAGCAACAAAGAGTTGACATGCTAAAGTCGTCCCAACAATCCTAAGGGCAAATTTTAAGCACTACAATAATAACCAGCACCGTGCAAGTATTTCAAAAAGTCTGAAAAGTTAAACTTACGCAATTGAAAATTGAAGGTGCGTCGGGTCCTGCATCACAAGAAACAAGCATCGAGACGTGCTAAGTGTTCCACAAGTGATACTCTTAAAACTAGAAAATATTCATAGGAGCATTCATTTGGGAATTGGGAAACAAAATGCAAACAATAGGAAAAAAGAACGCATAAAAGCAGAGTCAGATGGCATCTGGTAGTGTAGTTCAAACTTCAAACCTATTGCTAAATCATGCCATGCGTGAGCAGCAATTCTACGTTCTCCTTGATCAGCCATTCTGCGTTCAGAAACCACAAAACATTGCCATCAGATAAATATAAATAAATAAAAATAAAAATCTCCGGGGTCATCCTTATATCATTTGGCTAAATGAAAAAAAAAATGGACGATCCACGTTCACAAAGGCAATATACATTTTAGGAATTTTCCAAATATATTTCTCAAAATGCTTATTATCCACGCACAAATTCTAGAGTATTCCACTAAAGCAACGAAGAAATAAAAACAAAAAAAAACAAGAATCATAAATGAAAAAAAACATTATTCTGAGATTAAAAAACTAAAAATAAATAAAAATAAAAATCTCCGGGATCATCCTTATATCATTTGGCTACATTTAACGTGTCAAATGAAAAAATGGACGATCCACATTCTCACAGGAAATATATTTTTGGAATTTTCCAAATATATTGACATTCTCAAAATGCTTATCCACGCAAAAATTCAAGAGCATTCCACTAAAGCAACGTAGAAATAAAAACAAAAAAAACAAGAATCATAAATGATTGGAAAAAAAACATTAATCTGAGATTGAAAAACATCATCCTGAGATAAGCGATGGATGATGATCTATGAATAATAGTAGAAAATTTTTAATTAAAATCGAATCGAACTAGTTCCTGGTGCATCGCAAAGGAGAAAGAACCAGCTAACATTAGAAGCGAGAGCAAAGGAACAACCCTAAAACCACACACTAGAGAATCGACATGATACATTACACATAAAAGATTAAAAAAAATCGTGAAAAATGAAAAATCAGCAGAAAGAAACTGGACAATATTGAAAGACGAGAGCCATGAAACGGAAACCCTAGTTTTTTTCTGGTACCAAGCGAGTGTGGGAGCAAGCTAGAGTAAGGGAGCTTACAGTGAAGACGAACAGACGATGATGAGCTAATAACGAACGACTAAAAGAAATAGAACATTCGAAGGGCTCGAGGATATTTATAGGGAAATTCTCAACGGCTCACGATCCGCCACGTGTTCGGTCCTGGCCTGTGGGGCCCGCAGGATGGATGGTTGGGCTGGAGACCGTTGCGATGCGCGGACCCCACTCGTCCAAATCCAAATTCAGATAATTCTATTTTGAAGTCCGGACACACCTTTAAGGCTTTAACCGTCGACGGCAACAACTATCGGGTTTTTGGAATAGAAATGAATTTATTTTATTTTAAAATTAATATTTAAACAATATTCTTTTGCGCGCGTTCTTTTTTTAAATCGTGTGGTTTCATACTATTTTTTCAAAATAACTAAGTTTTAAAACATCTATTATACATTTGACAGTGTATTTTGAATTCTAGGGCTGACCAGGACAAGATAAAGAGTGGCTGAGATTTGATCTTGGTAAATCAATGGTTGAGATTGTATTTTATGAAAATTTTAGTGGGAAAAGTTAACTTTTTGATAGGAAAAGTGTCTTGGGAACCAAAACTTTGAAATTAGAAATGTTTTGGGAAAGATTATGGAAACTAAATTTGTGGGAAAAAGTGCCCTGTGAACCTAAATTTTGAAATTAGAAGTGCATTGGGAAAGATTGTGGAGATTAAATTTGGGGGGAAAGTGTCGTGGGAACCTAAACTTTGAAATTAAAAGTACCTTGGAAAAGATTTGGCGTAAAACAATTTAGCAGAATAACAAATTAGCGTAAAAATACCGGAGATTTGTTGTTCCGGGCGCCGAAGGCGCCTACTAAAATTTTTTAACGCTAATTTGTTGTTCGGCGCCGAAGGCGCGTACACCAAATTTGTTGTTCCGCACCGAAGGTGCCCGCGCCGAATTTGTTGTTACACGCCGAAGACGCTCGCACCGAAGGTGCCTGTGCCACTAAATATTTTTACGCTGATTTATTGTTCTATTAAATTTTGGTTGTGAAAATAATTTTTCGGGAAACAAAGATTTTGCGAGGGAAATATTAATTGAACAGTGCCCGCGGGCACGGGTTATGACTAGTTCAAACATAATATGGATTAACTTCAACGTTAGTAGCTAATGTGAGTAGATTGTCAAAAAAATACATCACTTAATGCTTACGTGGTGTACATTTGACTGTTTTTGACATTGCTACCTCATTATACGATTAAGTGATGCAATTTAGCTTTTTTCTAAATCACATTTATCTCCTTTTCCATCTCCTCTCTTTTCTGCTTTCAAACCCTAGCTGATACTATCACCGCTTCACCTGTGCATTTGTCTCTGGCCATCTACATCGCCCCTTGCCCTATCGCATCCCATCCGTCCTTTCTTTCCTTTTTATATCTCTCATTTGTCCTCCATTGGCACTTTTTGATCCATGACTAGAATACCTAGTTACAACTGAAGTATTATTAATCTAGAGAAATGCTATCTACACATCAGTTTGGTGTTTGGAGGTGACAGGATGCCAAAATTAGAAATAAAAACATTAAAATCAGTCACAATGTCTTATCTCTCCATCAAAATTTTGATATTTTAGGCCGATGTCACCTCTATGCACCTCATTTTGAGGTGCATAGAGTCCCTGCCTTAATCTAAAGGCCAAAGTATAGACCTCTTACGGGGAAGGTTATAAAGCATATCTCAGGTCTAAAGATTTAACGTGCACCAGCCACCAATTAAAAGCTTATATTGACACGATGAATATATTATCATGTAAAAGCTTCTTGGTTAGTCGTTTTATGAACTTGCTCTTCAATAAGCATATCTATGTTGTCTCTCTAAGACAAGACTCCACATCGAATTGCTATGAGACTAGCCATTATCATCTCAAAGGTAAATAACAAGGTACATTGATCTATCTGAAATATCAGTATCTTATCTTGATATTCCATTCATGATTGTTCTTAAACAACTGATTAGTCCTCATTGTCATAATTCTATTATGGTCCTAATCAGCTTGTTACACAATCCAAGAACTTTAGTAATGCAATTATATATTTTATACACCCACTTAAATATATATATATATATATATATATAAGAAAATTATAATGATAAAGAATACCAAATAGCATGCTATTATTTCAGACAAGTTGTGCCAATTATAATAATTATCTTAATGATACTCATTCCCAACATAAAACGCAAGGGCCTTATAGGAAGGGTAGCAAGGGATAACATTGTGGAAACCTACTCGAGCTTGGAGGACAAGGTCACGAAGCCTTCAGGCGAAGCATACCCATGTTGCACTAAAGCATCCAAGGAGCACCTTTCTTCTCAAGGGCAAAGATACTCATGAAGGCATATCGATGATCGGCTAATGATGGTGTTGTTGGTTATTGCAACACTGTTAAGTTGGTTTTGATGATAAGCAAACAATTAATGTTACTAATTATGTTTTGTGAGTATATGTATCTTAGTCAACAATGGTCAACTCATGCTCAAAGACAAATGATGACATGAATTATATAGCTTGAAGTTGGTGAATATATAGATTGAAGCTCAACATTGAGTATATGAAGCTCATCCAATGATTAATGGAGTGCAAAGCTTCTCAAGACAAATCAAGAGCCAAGAAGAATGCATCAAGACTCATAGTAGTGTGGGTGGTCTATTTTATATTTTATTGAGCTTGTCTTAGAATGTTAAGCCATAATTTGAAGCTTGCACATACACGTAGGAAATAAATTTAATTTCTTTTAATTGTTTTACTTATATCCAAAATTCATTTTCTATATTTATAGATCAATCCCATAGTGTTTAATGACTTAGCTTAGGCATATCAGGAAGGTAGTTGACTCCCATTTATACTATAGTCGACTCTCGGAGAACCTGTGCTCTCCAGGATCATGTCCATGCCTGACTAGTTGACTAGTGCATGTTTACTATTCGACTAGTGGCAAAGTAGTCGACTTTCACTTACATGGTAGTCGACTAATTCCTGCCAGCTAGCCTGCAACAGTCGGATTTCTAGCCGGTTTTCTATCCGTTGGGAGGGCTTTTTTGTCAATCTGCTGGTGCAGAATTTTGGCCTATTTAAAGGGGTTTGATGTGGAACTTTTGCACCAACTCTTTTAAGAAGAATTTCATTGTCAAAGCCCTAAAGTTCTTCTATGTGCTAAAATTTTCAGAAGCAAAAATCTCTTCTTCAAGGCAACAATCTTTACTCTCTTTTAAGCTTTTAAGCATCCATTTGCCTTGTTAAATTGTTCTCCTCAAGCTTCATCTTGATTTATATGAAAACACAAGTTAGAACATTTTGATCTCTTTGATCCATACTATATCAATTTCAGATCAAATTAGTTTTTCCTCAGCCATATTTCACACACATTCAAAAGCTTCAAAATACTTGGCTATAGAAAGTTGTGATACTATTCATCATCTTCAAGAAAGGTAAATTGTAAATCCATAAGTGTGGTGGTGAGTTGTTAATTACTGTATTTGGATTGTTTGTAAAAAGGCCTCAAGTGTATAGGACCTCAATTTGTGAGGTGAAGTTTGTTGTTGGTGTTGTAGAAGACCAGTTGAGTAGTGGCAAATTCCTAGCAAAGCTAGGTGGTTGTTGTATTTAGAAATTCTTAATAAGAGAAGCTATGTGATTGTTGAAAGCCCTCAAATTTTTGAGGCATGTGTGCTCTCGTGGTTGGGAGCTTGCTAGTGAAAAATCCCAACAAGGAGATTTGGGACGGGAGTAGCCCAGGGTGGGTGAACTAGGAAAAAACCATGTGTGCTTGCATTTGTTTATTTGTATACATTTCTTGCTGGCAATTATTTCGTACCGTTGTATAACTCTAACTCTTTATTTACAAGTATTTTGTGTTGATTAAGTACTTAGAGGTAACTTGTCTAATAGACTTAAGATCGGGCTAGAGGGTATAATTTTTCATTTGTGCATTGTTTTTAAGAAACGCCAATCAATCTCACACACACACACACGCCATGTGTTTAGCTTGCTATCTCAGGATCCTACCACATGGTAGCAGAGCTTAGGTTGACAAGATAGCATCAACAAGGATGACATACCGCCAAAATAGGTGGAAGGTTGAATTAACTGCAATGGCACAAGGTTTCCATTAGACTGTAACAAAAAGAAAGTCTAGGATCATCCACCTTTAGCAGCAGTGCCATCACATCCCTACTCTCACCTTTACCAGCATTAAGGAATAAAGTGTTAATTGCATAATTTTCGAATAAAAAGCTCACAATGAAACTAAAACTTAGAACAAGGATCCTGCTATGGGAAATTGGAGTCGACAGTTCTCCAAAGGCTTGTAAGCCAGAAGACCATATGTTACAACAGACTCTCAACGACGCGCAACCGGGCATCATACAATAATATACAGCATTTCCCTTCAATATGGGTGGAGTCGATTTTTACCACGACTTCGTGGAGATTTCGCGGCCAATGCACTCGTTATCCATGACCGATTTGATTGCAGTGATCCATCCGACAACCAGCAACAAAGGCGTCCATCCTCTCCTCCTGTCCATCCAAAAATGCCTTTGCTCTGAGCAAGGCTTCGATTGGTATTTGCAACAGGCAATACAGTCCTAACGACCCCTGCATGGCCACCTTCAAGAATGGCCTCTGGCATCCCAATTGATGCAGAAGACTTGTGATCTACCGGAAAGTAGCCCAGCGTCCCTGAACCAGTGCCACCAATCACCCATAAACGATCATCCGCACCCGAATGGTAGCAATCTACGAAATAGTCGATCTGCAATATATCCCAAAACAAAAAGAGTTCAAGGAACAATTTTCCTTTGTGCTCAATAAACAACTAATATGAATGCAGATGACAGGAATATTTTATATTTCTGATCCATTCAGTGTAACTAAATCAACTTTATGTTTCAACTGCACGGGAAATATTTAGCAGTGGACTATATATTTCATAGGTTATATTTACATGAGCATATTGGTTCAGCAAGCAAGTAACACGCATGGGCACGTGCATATATAAGAGCTTGTGCATATCTGTTGAGTGCTGATACAACCGTTGAGTCTTCCTCAACCCACATGGTCGTCAACCCAAGGATGTTAATATGGAAATAATGATCACGAAATATCATCACTAGCTCCACCAATGGCATAGATTCAATTCCCATTGCCAACTTCCAGCCCACAAGACTCGGCCCCAATGATGTTAATATGGAAATAATGATCAGTAAATAGCATCATTAGCTCCACCAATGGCATAGATTCAATTCCCATTGCCAGCTTCCAGCCCACAAGACTTGGCCTTCCTGGTTTCTAACTGGGAATCCTGCACCTGCCTTTGCGGAGTGCAGGTTAACTGACCATCACAACCAATGTTCTAAGTGTCTTCAAAATTTCAGACATGGTGATCGAAACATCCATAATTTTCTCCTACCGCCACACGCCTTGAGGTTTCAAACCATGTAGCATTTTGGGGACAATGTCACTGACATTTAGGCCAAGTGTGCAAGTGTCAGGGACAATTTCAGCCAAATAAGTGGTCATTTTTTAATTAAACCCATTACGTCAGTCGGATTTAAAGCAAACCTGACCTGAGCATGATCCTCGTGTTATAAAAGCTTTGGGATTATGAATTGGGTCTTGATTTTGAGCTCTAATTCACAATAGCTTTCTCTCTTCGTATAATCTCTCAGTGTCTTGCTCCTCGGTGTGTTTCTCCTCTCTCTAAGTCCCTTTCGGCCTCTCTCTATGTTTCTTTTCATGATTCTCAGTCACTTAATCTCTCTCCGTCTCCTGACTTGCAGCGGCCCCGGCAAGCAAGCGACAATGGTAACCTAAGGTCAATGACAAGGCGGCAATGACATAGGACAGCAACAACGAGAAGACAGTAGAATTGACAATAATTATGTTTTTTGTTTAATTATTTTAACTGAATAGGTGAATTAAAAGTCTTATCGAGATAAGTATACTTTAGCCATTCTTTATGTCTGTTCATATTACTCACATATAATTAGATATGTATGTGATATTTGAGATGTTATTTTTGGATCCAATATCATACCCCAATATTTGACCAATATCCCAACATAACCACTATATCTAACAACTAATCATGTATCTTTCAAACATACACGAGTCCAGTATCCAACATTTAAAACGGTGATCTTAACTGAGCTCTACATGTGTCAGTGTCCGTGCTCCATTTTGGAAATGCATGGGGTGAAGATCAGAGGTGAAGCATGTATAGGCAATCACTGGCTCTACAAATATTTTTAGGTCTCACTCACCCTATATCACTACAAGCAAGAAAGTTGAGGAAATCTTGAAGGAAAGTGATCAGAGATGTGTTGCAAACATAGATTGAAGTGTTACCCATGATTCATTGGCAACCGTGGACTCACACAGAATATGCTCTACGCACTTCAACTGAAAATCATAATCATTGCACATGTCATTGTTCCCTAACCACTTATTTAAAGCACTTCATTGCAAGGCCACTAATAAATATATCTAAGAAAGAGGTTTTACTCTCCTTTCTAGGAGTCTAGGACGGACTTCAGAAATATGAAAAGCAACGAGTAGCAGGTGCTTTTCATGTGATTTGTATCAGGTCATGCAAAAATTAAATCCAGTGTTAACAGACTTGAAAAAAACAATTGTATAGATCAAGAAGATGATTGAAAGCAAAAGGTATAGAAGATTAGAAAGTAATCCAAACTTCTATGATTGTTATATGGTATCAGAGCTATGGAAATCTTTTTTCTTACATTGTCGTCGTCATGGCAACCATAAGCCTACGCTGGGTCATGCATGTTAGCATGTGCCCAATGCTAGGCAGGGCATGTTAGTGTGTGCCCAACTCTAGACCAACAGCAAGCAGTTCGTAGTCGCCAACACCTATTTTCAATGCCTACATTGCCACCACCTTGCTCTTTGATGTCAGATTTGGAACCAAACATATCCTTCCCTTCTTCGACTCGACCAAAGCAAATTACACCATGTCTTGAGCGATCTCGTCGTATCATTGCCTTTATCATCTCTTTCCTAGGCCACATTCATTGGGATCAAGATTTTGATTCCAGTCATCGACCACTAATCAGCTAATCTACATGGAGGTGAATGAACATAACATTTACTCTGGTTGAAACCAATACAAGGATCAGTTGAGCTAAACTTCTCAAACCATGCACGAGGTGGATGTTTGAGACAGTAGCAGAGGACAGAAAACTTGATGGGAAGAACACGACTGATTTAAAGGTGGCGACACAGACTTCTACATGAGATCTCCAAGTAGAAAAGCATTTATTACATCAAATTGATATAAAGACCATTGCTTGGAGGAAGCTATATCTGTAAGCATTCATACAGATATCATCTTAGCTACAAGACCAAAAGTCTCTTCATAATCAATAAGGCAAAACCTTATGTGACTAGACAAGCCTCCTAATGATCGATCAAGTGATGTGATCCGAGTCTACACAAAGAGGAAGCGGCGTGCGGGTCACACAAGTCCCACAACACCCGTTGGGTGACTTGTCTTCTCTTTCATTAGTTTAGTTGTGCGTTTAGCAATTGGAGGGGCCTATTAGTATTTTATTATCTTTTGTGTTAGGAGGGGTTTATAAGCCTACGAGCCGGTCCTAATTTATCATCGAAGATCGATCTTTTGCTAAGAATTATTGTTAGGGTTCGTGGGGGATTAGACTTGTTCCATTAACACAAATCAGGGAGAGATCCACTACAGAAGGGATCGATCTATCTTTTATTTCCGAAATCTATTATAAAAATTCCACTTTTATATTTCTTTTCTTCTCTTAAATCTGATTTGTTATCTTTTAAAAGCAAATCGCATCATTTTGGTATCAGAGCGTTCAATTCCATGACGAACACACGAGCGGCTGTGACAAAATCTCTGGAGGAACGGCTCGAAGCGGAGATCTCGGGGTCGAGAAAAGAGATGATCGATTTGAAGGACGAGTTGAAGGCGGATCTGAATACGTCCTTGGAGGCAAGCATGAAGCGGATCTCGGAGCAACACTTGCGGGAGATGAAAGACGGATTTACCGAGGTGGCGAACATGTTTCAGCAGCAACTTTTTCAGCGAGATCCAGATCCGAAAACATCTGGACATTCAGATCTGATTTTACAGACGAACCCGGACAACGGCGACAGCGCACGACAAACCCTAGGGCTCGCAGAGGGGTTCCCACTCCACGGGGGGTGGCGCCAGCAGAGGCGCCTGCGGGCGACCCCACCTAGGGGCCGCCGGTGGACTGCCGCCCCCGAGAGGGGGCGGCGAGGGCAGGCGGCCCCATCTGGGGGGCCGCCGGAGGAATCCGCCCCTAGATGGGGCCGGCAAAGGACAGCGACCCCCAGGGGGTCGTCGGAGCAATTCTGCCCCCTCTGGGGGCGACGGAGGCTGGTAGGCCCACCGGGGGCCCGCAGGAGAAATTTCACCCCCTCCGGAGGGTGGTGGTGGCTGGCGGGCCCACCAGGGGCCCGCAGGAGAAATTCCGCCCCCTCCGGGGCGACGGGAGCTGGCGGGCCCAGCAGGGGCCCGCAGGAGGTGGACCGCCCCCTCCGGGGGCGGCGAAGGCTGGCGGCCCCACCTGGGGGCCGCGAGAGGTTTTTCCCCTCCGTGGAGGGCGTCGAGGGGTGGTAGCCCTATCGGGGGCCCACAGGAGGAGATGCGCCTTGTTTTAGGGGCGTAGAAGAAGGGTGGCTACAAGGGGAACCCCGACGAGAGCAGGTTGACGAGTGGGATGATGTAGGCGGACTCGCCAATGACATGACCAGGAGGGGTGAAGCGCAGTGGGGAGCCAAGGAGCATCCTTACCAGAGGCGCCAGGTAGCATACAGGGTGGGGCCACCACGGGGTGACGCCAACCCCGAGACTAAGATGAGGAAGTTGAAGGCGCCCCTTTTTGATGGCAAGAACCCCGATGGGTGGATTTACCAGATAGAGAGGTACTTTGATGTTACGGGCTTCACCGAGGCGGAGATACTGAAGGTGGTAGCACTGAGCTTCGAGGGCGAGGCTCTTTCGTGGTACAAGTGGACCCAGAAGCAGAGACCTATACGGACTTGGAGGGAGCTGACCGAGTGTCTCATAGAGAGATTCCAGGATATCAATGGTGGATGGCTGTTTGAGCAGTTGTATGCCTTGAGGCAGGATGAGTCTGTACGAAACTATATTGTGAAGTTTGAGACACTTTCGAGCAGAGTGGAGGGTGTCTCTGAGGAGTCGATGGAGAGGAACTTCTTGAGGGGGCTGAAACCGGCAGTGAGAGCTGAGAGGAGAGTACAGGACCCTCAAGGGTTGACTGCCATGATGCGAGTAGGCAGGAGAGTGGAGAACAGATTGACTGAGGAGAGGCGGTCTATGGGAGCTTGGGGCGGAGTTACTGCACGCAGTCAGGCCCCGCCTGCAGCACCCAGGATCACGACAGGGACCCCAGCAACTGAGGCCAGGCCAGGAGAGCAGACTCTACGTATGACAGATGCAGAGATGAGGGAGCAAAGGGCAAAGGGCCTTTGCTTCAAGTGTGACGAGAGGTTTACACCAGGACACCGATGTGCGGGGAGGGCTATGCAGCTGGAGGTGGCACCAGAGGAGGAAGAGGATGAAGTTGTGTTGCTCGAGGGAGGCGAGGACGAGACCGAGCAGCCGTCACACTTAGACACCGTGGAGATTTCTCTCAACTCCGTGGTGAAATTCACTCCATATCACACTATGAAGTTGGCGGGAAAGGTGGCCACCCAGGAGGTTACAGTGCTAGTAGACAGTGGGACGATACACAACTTTATCTCGCAGAGGGTGGTGGAGCAGCAGGACCTTCGTCTTAGTGATACAACAACCTTTGGAGTGATTTTGGACACGGGTCGAAGAGAGGAGAGCAGGGGGGATCTGCCGATGTTTGATACTGATCGTGCAGGGGGCTTAGATAGTGGATGATTTCTACCCTTTGGAGCTAGGGAAGGTCGATGTGGTGTTGGGTATATAGTGGTTACAGAAGTGGGCGACATCAAGTTCAACTGGAAGCTGCTCAGGATGGAGTATCAGGAGGCTGGCAGGACGACGGTGCCGCTAGGCGATCCTAGCCTCTGTTGTTGTGCGATATCCCTCAGATCCATGGCACGGACAGTTCTTGAGGGAGGAGACGGCTACATGGTGCAGTACCAGGAGATGGGAGCAGTAGCCGAGGAGCAGAGAGTTCCTGTGGAGGTGGAGGAGCTGTTAGGCAGTTATGAGCACGTGTTCCAGATGCCACTGGGCTACCTCCCCCGCGTGATCACACTCACGCCATTGTCTTACGTGAGGGAGGTCACCAGTTAGTGTCCATCCTTACAGGTACCCACATATACAGAAGGACGAGATTGAGAGGCTCATACGGAAAATGCTACAGGCGGGGTGATCCAGCCCAGTGTGAGCCCTTTTTCTAGCCCGGTCCTGGTGAAGAAGAAGGATGTAAGCTGGAGATTTTGTGTATATTATCGCGCCCTCAACAAAGCAACGGTTCATGACAGATTTCCGATACCAGTGATAGATAAGCTGTTGGATGAGCTACATGGGGCAGCAGTCTTTTCGAAGATTGACTTGAAGTCAGGATACCATCAGATCAGGATGAAGGCTGAGGACGTGTTGAAGACAGCCTTTCGAACTCATGAGGAACACTATGAGTTCCTAGTCATGCCCTTCGGGCTGACGAATGCTCCTGCTACTTTTCAGGCGCTCATGAACAAGATTTTCAAGCCGCATCTGAGGAAATTTGTCTTGGTCTTTTTCGATGACATCCTGATGTATAGCCGCACAGTGGAGGAACATTTGCGAGATCTGGAGACAGTTCTACAGGAGTTGCATGCCCATCAGTTGTATGCCAACAAGAAGTGTGCATTTGCACAGCAGAAGGTGGAGTACTTGGGACATGTTGTCTCCCGGAGAGGGTAGCAGCAGACAGAGGGAAGTTAGAGGCGATGTTAGACTGGCCGTAGCCGAGGACAGTACGAGCACTGCGGAGGTTTTTGGGGCTCACTGGTTATTACCGCAGGTTCGTGCAGGGGTATAGCACGATCGCCTGGCCACTGACTGAGCAGCTGAAGAATGATAGTTTCCAGTGGAATGAGAAGGCTACGAAGGCATTCGAGACATTGAAGCGGGCGATGACTACTGTTCCCGTACTGGCCTTACCGGATTTCGACAAGGCATTTATGGTGTAGACCTATGCCTCAGGGTACGGCTTTGGGGTAGTATTGATGCAGGAGCAGAGGCCGATAGCCTATTTCAGCCAGGTATTGTCAGCACGAGCTAGGCTGATATCCGTGTATGAGCGTGCGTTGATGGCGATTGTGTTAGCAATTCAGAAGTGTCGGCCCTACCTCTTGGGGCGACAGTTTGTAGTTCGCACGGATCAGCGAAGCCTGAAGTACCTGTTGGAGTAGATGATGGTAGCAGAGGAGCACCAGAGGTGGATCTCCAAACTTGTGGACTACAAGTTTGAGATTCAGTACCGGCCCGGATTGGAAAATAAGGCGGCGGATGCTCTTTCATGTAGGGGAGTGGACACGGGCATTGCAGCAATATCGGTACCTCTATTGACCGATTGGGAACCCCTGTGGAGAGATATAGAGGCAAATGAGGAGTTGGCTCGGTTAGGTGAGGATCTTAGCCAGGGAACCATGGACCACCCCGATTACACGCTTGTTGGTGGGAGGCTACTATTCCAGGGACGTTTGGTGATACCACGGACGTTGATACATATTCCCTTGATCTTTCAGGAGTTCCATGGGAGTGCAGTTGGGGGGCACTCTGGTGTTCAGCAGACCTACATGCGGATGTCGAATGAGCTATTCTGGCGGGGCATGAAGGACATTGCGAGGATGGTTGCTAGTTGTGATATATGCCAACATCACAAGTACCTGGCCATGGCACCAGCAGGTTACTGTAGCCATTGGCTCTTCCAGATCAGGTGTGCGAGGGCATCAGCATGGACTTCATTGATGGGCTCCCGAAGTCAAATGGATACACTGTGAGTCTAGTAGTGGTTGACCGACTGAGCAAGTACGGGCACTTTATTTCCTTGTGACACCTTTACATTGCGGTGACGGTAGCAGCGACATTCATACGAGAGGTGGTTCGCCTACATGGATTTTTCACGTCCATAGTGTCAGATCGAGACACAGTTTTTATGAGCCAGTTCTGGAAGGAACTGTTTCGCTAGCAGGGGACAGCCTTGAGGAGGAGTACGGTCTACCATCCACATACGGATAGCCAGACGGAGGTCGTCAATAGGAGTGTCGAGACGTACCTCCGTTGCTTTATTCCTGAGTGTCCAAGGAGTTGGCATATGTGGCTTTCCTGGGCAGAGTATTGGTACAACACATCCTATCATTCCTCGGCTCAAACTACACCATTCCGGATTTTATATGGGTGAGACCCTCCCACCTTGGTCCACTACAATAAGGGAGCTACTCCAGTTTCGCAGTTGGAGCACTATCTGAGCGAGAGAGAAGGCATCTTGGAGGAACTGAAGAAGCACCTTACGAGGGCGCAACAGATCATGAAGACGAAAGCTGATGGGTATCGTAAGGAGGTACACTTTGAGGTTGGGGATCGTGTTTATCTGAAGCTGAGGTCATACGGACAAAAATCCCTGGCCAAGCGGAGGAATGAGAAGCTGGCGGCCCATTACTATGGGCCTTATGAGATCATAGCGAAGATAGACTCAGTTGCTTACAGTTTGGATCTTCCTCCAGGATCGACGTTGCACCCAGTTTTTCATGTATCACAGTTGAGGCGGACTATAGGAGATCACCTGATCACATCCACTCTACCAACTACGCTGACGACAGATTTAGAGGTGTTACTGGAGCCTCGGGATGTTGTAGAGGTGCGTCGTGAGAGCGCCCGGGGCACTGAGGTGCTGATACGATGACGTGGGCTGCCGGACCATGAGACGACTTGGGAGGGATATGACATCATACTTTCGCAGTTTCCAGATTTCAACCTTGAGGACAAGGTTCGTCTTTTGGGGTGAGTAATGGTGTGATCCGAGTCTACACAAGGAGGAAGCAGTGTGCGGGTCACACGGGTCCCACAACACCCGTTGGGTAACTTATCTTCTCTTTCATTAGTTTAGCTGTGTGTTTAGCAATTGGAGGACCTATTAGTCTTTTATTATCTTTTTTGTTAGGAGGGGTTTATAAGCCTACGAGCCGGCCCTAATTTAACATCGAAGATCGATCTTTTGCTAAGAATTATTGTTAGGGTTCGTGTGGCATTAGACTTGTTCCATTAACACAAGTCGGGGAGAGATCCACTCCAGAAGGGATCGATCTATCTTTTATTTCCGAAATCTATTATAAAAATTCCACTTTTATATTTCTTTTTTCTCTTAAATCTGATTTGTTATCTTTTAGAAGCAAATTGCATCCTCAAGCCATCAAATTGTCTTGATCTTGTAAACCTATTTACAACTGATAGGAATTTTTTGTATGAGCATGCAATCAACACTCCAAGTTGACCTATTATCGAACTCTAGCACGAGCCCTCCACATGACCTCTGCTTCAGTATTCCGGCATCAGTTAGTCTGCATGAATCATCATAAGCCATGATATAAGCTTCCGAGTTGATTTTCTCAATAGTCTCTAATGCACGTGCTCCAAGTAGATTCGTTATCAAATAACATAAGTTCACATGATGTTCTCCTTCAGCAATTCCCTCTAACTTAACATCAACTAGTTCATGTTGATCATTATCAACCATTACAAGTTTCCAGCTCGCTTTCTCGACATCATCTAAAACAAGAATTCCAAGTGAAACCGTCAACGAGCTCTAACACAAGCGCTCCTCATATTAGCTTTCAAAAGAACACCAAATGTGCATCAAGTTCTTGCTGCCTTTCCAAACTAGATATTGATTCACTTTAGGTTTGAGGGGAGGTGTTAAAAGGAATATAAGTATATTTAAGATTTCTATTTTAGGTCATGTATGATATACATGTTTTTCCTTCATGGATCTAATATTGTAAGCCTATTTCCATCTATAAGACTTCCTATTTAGATCCTTCACATCTTGAATACATATGAGGGCTTTATCCTCTTTATTTATCAATATCAATAATAAAGGAAGATTTTCTCAGATCTTCTCTGAGCTTTACAATAACAAAAATATAAAGGTAGATAATTGATCTAGTGTTCAAAGATACTTGATAATCAATAGCAGTGTCAAAGATGTAGAAATTTTCAAGGCATATGGGCATTTAATAACATGAATTTGGGTAAAGAATAGGGTGATAAATCATGCACAAACTATAAGAGATTGTAGAAATTAGCAATGCAATTAGACAATTCTATACAAGCAGGCACACACTAAGTGCCCCTATCGTTGCCCTTCTCATCAAAACTTTGAACTTATAATAAACAATTTTTTCACTACGATGGTGACAGATCATTTAGAACAAAGAAGCTTCTATTTGGGTATCCCAATGAAGTCATATCATGTTGTCTTCTTGTTGTGTACCAATGTGATGAACGATTGTATAATATAACTATTAGTGACCGAAATTTTCTATGTTATCCAATCGATTGGGTTTCTTAGAAATTTCTGTCATTACATATACCAGTGATTTTTTTTCTTGATATACCTTTAAAAGCATAAATTTGGGTAAAGAATAAGGTGATAAATAATGCATAAACTATAAGACATGGTAGACATTAGCAGTGCGGTGACACAGTTCACCCTCCCCTACCTTCACCTTTCCACCAAAACATAAAATTTATAATAGACAATTTTGTCACTACTATGAAGAAAAGTCATTTAGAACAATGAAGCTTCTATTTAGGTATTTCAGTGATGCCCTATCATGATGTCTTCTTTTTTTTAAAACCAATGTGATGTACGCTTGTATAATATAACTATATAAGTTACCGTAATTTTCTGGGTTATCCAATCTATGAAGTTTCTAGAAAATTTCTATTTCATTACATATAACTGTGATTTTTTCAATGTAATTTAAAATTTTCAAAAATAAAATATGAAAATTTTCTAGACTAATACATTTTTCTTAGGAGTTAGAAGTAACGACCCATTGACACTTGTCTACGTTCAAGTGCTTCAGCGTAAGATTGTCAACCTTTAAGAATTGGTAATTTATGGAAATAAATGTCTAATTTGAACATATAAACACCAATTTGCGAAGTATTAATGCCATCACTGCTTCTAACTGAAAATAAATTCAGATAGGTAGGAATTAGTAAATATTTTGTGAAATTTTACAAAAGAGAAGAAACATACATCATCTAGATTCCATTTTTCAGAAGCCAATGAGCGAGCATCTTCAAAATTAACTTCTCTTCTTGTATCTTTCCAATCCCAGATACTGTATGAAATGACAACATTAGTTCAGAATAACATTGTACTGTTACTTTTATTAGAATAAAAATTAGCCCATTAAATTATAAACAAACGAATTATACCTATTACATAAATGAAAAGAAACTAGCATAAGAGCAAAATACCCTAAGCAACACTGATGGTGAACAACAATCCTACGCGATCTTCATGACGCATTAAGGGAGTTGTACTGAAGTTTGATGTCACTGAAAAGCGTTTAGATGCACTTTTTTCCGAGTGTTGTAGAAAGAGAGAAAAATCAGATGTAAAATTCAAAAGAAAAGTGAATGGTGGTTATTGCAGACTGCATTGGTTCATGTGAAAAGCACCACCCTTGTCATGGCAAGTTCCAGGATATGTTTCTTTTATTTTAATCTATCTGTAACTTATAGTTTGGGTAATATTAATTACAATTTCATCTTAGTTCATTCGCAAGGCTTTGTTGAGGTTGTTGTTAACTTTGTATCTTATAAACATAGAAGACAGACTTAAAATGAGAAAGGGACTTGAAAATTATGATAAAAACTTGTATGCCTGTGGATGTCATCTTCCTTTTTACTTCTTTCTTTCTTTTCTCCATATTCGACTCTTTTTCTTATGTTACACAATTCTAGAGAAGCAATGCTAAATCCTTTATACTCTTTCTCCACTTAGCATCTGCATTTTTTTGTTTCCTTTTTGATATCTGAGCACGCAGATCCTTGTTTTTTATCTTTTCTTTTCATTCCTTATCGTCTTATCTATTAATTCCCTTCCAATCTTTCTTTTTCCTCCACATATCTTTTTTCCATCATTACCTAGAGACATGCTTTCGTCCCTTCCATAACGATTATGGTTCTAAGAAAATCATGTCATGAACTCAAAGTTTTTAATTCATGAAGACTTCCAACATCGATCAAGTTGAACAGAACAAAAATCTAGACTACCACAAATATCAGAATCATATTTCAACTTAGGACACACATGTATGAGTATGATAAGTGGTCAACAAAGATGAGGTTTCCCAGTGAAAGAAGATGAAGATAAGTGGGCCCAAACAATATATTGAAGCTTCCCACAGGTAACTACCAAGAATCAAAGGAAGAAGAAATCAGTGCCTTCATGTTAATCCAGGACAAGACATTTGATATTTCTACTGATATACCTTACGGTAGTCTCGTAAAGATCCTTACTTCCATCTAGCATACCCTTACTCCATCTTTGATCTATTTATAAAAGAGCAGTAAAATTTGGTGGAAAATTAAAGCAGGCCGCACGAGAAATAGTTGGGCTGCATCAACAACCCAGGGAGTTTATTCCCTTGTCAAGCAACCAAGTTTGACCATGCAAGGGATCAGCTCTATGGGACATTATCACAATGTTATATATACAAATGAAACTGTGTCATATATATAGAAGAGCAAAAAATAAAAGAATAATAATGATTAACATAATTATTTCAATTTATTTTGTTCTAATATTTACCATTTTGTTAATAGACTTATTTGTGGTTTCAAAACTTGTGATATGGCTTTGATGTTTCAAGTTGAACTTAAATATTTAATATAATAAGAATTTTGACATTGGTTTAAAATTGTGGCTTCCTTCTAATTTCCTGAGCTTAGTGCATGTGTTCGTGCATGCGTGCGTGCGTGTAAAGATTAAACTTAGAAGACAATCCCACATGCACTGCACCTGCAATACCAATCCAATCAAAACTGCCCGCTCGCACAGAGTTCCAACCAAAGTAGGGTCCTCCATTCCTGGGCCGTATCACACATACCCGTAAATATCAAATTGATATCGATATTTAATATAATTAGAATTTTTGACATTTGTTTAAAATGGAAGTAGTCTACTTATAAGTTTCCTGAACTTAGAACTTATCCTATATACATATTAAGAAATTAAACTGAGAAGACGATCCCAAGTGTGATGTGCTTGCAAATACCAATACAAGCAAAACTACCCGCTCACACCGATTTCCAGCCAAAGTATGGTGCCCCGATCCTGCACCCATACCATGAACCTACGCATGGCCACAAATGTCATATAAAACAAAAAAATACTATCCACGTTGCATGGATCCTGAACTCCATTCACATATTCCAATGGAAAGCAGAAATGAAATACAAAATGCGCAGGCAACTCTTAAAAATTAGCTGATGCATACAAAAAATTTGTTGGCGACTTTACCTGAAGCTTGATTATCATTTAAGTGTAATGCATGACTCAGGTAACCCTGTGATAAAGGTTGTAATATTTCAAAATTTCAAAAACATTTAAAATAGGAAAAATGGTGTGATCATGGTAAATAAGAACATGGCTAAACGAATAAAGAAAGGTGCATTGTTGCAGCAATTGCATCATGGAAGAGATTCAAGCTGATATTGGTTGGAATATGGGACAGTTAAATGTGCAGCTACATAGATTGTAAAATTCTAATCAAAAATCTTTAATCCAAGATTTGAGCATAGCCTACAAACATTGTGCTACCTGTATGTTTGTGTTTGTGTTTGTAAAAGCAATTGCAATGGATTAAAAATTATTTTAAAACAATCCGAACAAGATTTTGACAGTTTTTAATTTTTTGGTGTGAAAAGGATAGATTTTGTGAGGAATTCTCGTGTGCAGTATGATAGTGCATGAAACATGACAATTCATTCATACAAGATGCAGGCCTGGACCTCTATATTAAAATCCTACTACATTAGTCATGGAAACACGCAAGAAAAAATTGGAAGCATACGCCATGGTATCCCCCCTTCCCCAAAAAAACCTACTGCTTGGAGACATAACATAACCTTAGTGTTTCAATATGCGTTAAACACCATAACTTTTGATTCATCTGCCCAAAGAACCCAACTTTTGACACAGATGTTCCCACATTCATAACCTGCAAAGGAACAAATAAAATACATTATTAGGTTCAGATGCATATAGTATCAACGAACATTACTTGTAAGCTAAGTTTCACATGCAATACTTGACCACTTAGCTTGTGGTTCTTCATTTAATTTAAGTTAAAACATTGCAAATGTAAGGAAATGACTAAAAGCTATGGCCATGTTTGGATAGACCCAATCCATCGGATTATAATCCCATACTACATTTTTCCGATTGGGGCATAGATTTGGCTTCTTCAGATCTCTACTTTTCACTAAATCCTCAGTATTGCAATCCAAAAGGTACTCTAATGCTTCTGATTATGAAAGGGAAATGGAGACGAAGAACACCATTGGCTTTCTCTGCTAATCCAAAAGATCACTCTTGGTTACAAATATATTCTTAGAGTAAAATGTAATGATATGGTGCAGTTAGGGAGATGTTTAGCAACACCAAAGTGAATGAGTGAAAGTGACTTTTTAAAGAAAGTATCAGAGGGAATCCACATTGGAAATCAAGTCTACAACATGTTTGTTTCTAAAATTTACGAAGAAATGATGAGCATTAGATAATATGATGTAGCAATAATTTTATTTAAATATTCGCCCTTCCCATAATTTAACGGTTTGGATAACTATTGCATATACAAAAAGATTTCATCTCTCATCTTTTTTAAGTTCTGTCAACAACTTCAAGGGTTTTAGAATCCTACGTGTCTAAATTGTCTAAAGGGAGTCTTGTCTAAAGTGACTCCCTGTAATACACCGTAATTTAACATGTTAATTCTAGAGATTTATTTGCACTTTTCATTATTTTTATATATTTATATTTTTCTTATTCTTTTTTCCTCCTCTCTTTTCTTTATTTTCTTCGTCTCTTCTTCCCCTTGGCCCAATGATTCTTTTCTGCTCTTCTTTTTCTTTTCTTTTCTTGGCACAAGCCAAGCCCAAACCCACGCAACCTCTTATTCGATTCTCTCTTTCTTGTATCTTCATCTTTGTTTGCAACGCCCATCCCACAACCAAAATCGACCCAACAAGTCTTTTAATAACCCCAGAGCCCCAAAGTCATAGCCCATGCCGTTTTCATAAATCATTAACCCCCGCAGCCCCGACACACTCAGACAAGCCCTCTTTTTCCTTTTCCCTCAGCACTTGACGCACGCAGCCTCCCCCTCGATTAACATCTCCTCGCACGAGAAGCCCTAGCACACCGCCCTATTATGGTTGAATGGGCCTTTGACATGGGATTTGTTGAATTGAGTGTTTTGGGCTTTGATGGATTGTGGACTTTCAATGTTATTGTTCATTGAAATATCTGAGTTGTCGGAATTAATGGAAATTGGAAGACATCATTTGATGATATTTGTTAGAATGGGAGGCATGTGTATATGGATTTGACCCTAGATTGATTGAGAACGAGACTTCCTCTGAGATCACAAATTGACACGTCTCCTTAAGTTATTGTGGAATAACATTTATGCATGCAAATGATTAGATAATATTTCTGACATCAATTAAGATATATGATTGGGTTTGGGCTATGTTGGATATGATCTTGAAGTAAAATGTTATTTCCATGTATGGCAATTGTTGGTTTTTTGGACTTGTTGGATATTGATATTGTCTCACATGTGACATATTGTTGGAAATGAACTTGTTGATATGATGGCCCTTAAAACTGCTGGAATCATGAACTTAGATAGATTTGGTAAAACATAGAATCCCAACCATATAAACTAATCATGATATGACCACTTGGACTTGTTGTGAGACTTTGTTCTCCTTTCTATCATTTTTATATGATTCATGCTAGAATAATCATCCACAGTAAAGATATTACATATATTACAATTGTCACATGATTAGACTATTGCTGCTATAACTATGACATATTTATGGATAATTGGACTTGTTGGAAGTTTGGTATTGTCCTCATATTGTTGGATATATGGGCTTGTTGAAAATTGTTATATGTGGCATATTGTTGGTCTTATTGGAGATTTGTTATTGTTCTCAGGTGTGACATATTGACATATTGATGGATAAATGGACTTGTTAGGACCATGAAGCATAATGACTCTTAACTGTTGGGATCATGTATTTTAAATGAATTCCGAATTCATAGCACCCTAACCATATAGTATAGTCATGATGTGACCACTTAGGACTCATTGAGAGACTGTCCCATTTTGATGTATGTTGCATGCTAATGAAACCCCACAATAAGAATTAAAAATACAATAATTGTATAACCATTTGTTAGTACATTAATATAGTTTGTTCAATATTATTGTTACAATATGAAATTACATTGGAATGTTCCTGTTACTTGGTTCACACATCACATATTCACAACGTGATAACACTTGACAATGATAAAATACATAATTCAATTACATGACATGATTGCAATGGATATTATACAATGATCACATGCTTTAATATTGTATCTAGATATTGAACATTGATTACAATCTCTTGACACTTGACACTATACATGTAGATTGAGAACTAAGTGTTACATGGGACAAAGTGTCATCGAACACCGGGGGCCACCTCTTGGACCCATTGGAGCCACCTCTAGAATCCTTTTCTCCTGATTATACCATCACAATATCAAATACAATATTGGAGATGACACTGGACTTGACACTGCACCTGGCACGCATATTCACGGGAATTTTGAAGTAACTCATATTAGAGTGTGCGGAAGCAACTAGAGTCATACTTTCGGACAGTATCTGGTAGGATCCCTTCCTTATTTTTGTTCCGGCCGAGTCCTCACAGTTTCTGTGTGCGACCCATACCAGTTATGTCGGATGGATCCTAAGTCTCTTTCCTGTTTTCTGTTTACACTCGGCCCAAGTGAGCGCTCCCATGGTACAAGGTGAACTTCGGATTATCGTATTCTTCAATATGAGTCCCAACACTAGTATTGGGTATCATAGTCTAGCATCCAAGATAGTGCTTGTAGAATATTTTATATCATGGTCTATTGTTAGTTTCCTATTGGCAAGTCTAGATAATCATAGTAATACTTAATGTCTTGGTTGGTTGCTAGTGGGATACCACTATTCCACTAGCAATGTATTGTTCGTCGAGTGGCCACTATTGCCTTATTGTTTATTCTCACTATTGTTGTTTTGCATGCTTGTCACTTATATATACAATAGAAAATACCTCGTGCACGGGTGCACGGGCAAAAAAATTCGAAGGGGTAAAAAAACAATTCGAAGAAACACTAAGAGGGAAAGTGAGCAAGAGTGGGTGTGTGTGTGTTGGGAGTGTCCAGGGGTAAATAGGAGCAAGTGGGGGGGGCTTTCTTGCAAAAGGAAAAAGGTGTAATGAGGTGGCCAAATCCCAACCACACCCTTACCAAGATTAAATCATAGCCATCCTTCTATCAACCTCTTTATACATTATGCTGACATCATCTTGTCCCAGTCAGCCCTAGTTGTGTTTTAATATATAGATGTGCATGCTTTATTTCACTCATACTTATGTACATTATTTAAATTCTAAATTGTAAAATTATTGTAAATTTACTCTAACCTAGTGGTTCTTGTTTTGTTACATCGTTAGGTGCTGATCAAAAGTATGAGGAGGCTTTAATGTATGAGGACTAGCTTCGATCTCTACTGTACAGTGCACAGAGTTCTGAGACCATTTATACAGGGTATGTTTGTTGGTACATTTCTACTTTTTCTTGTATTATTTTTACTGATAACCAACAGAACCTGCTTTACATATAATAACAGACACGCTTCTCAGGAAGTGGGGCGTGACATTTCCACTTACAGGCCCCACTTTGTTCAAAACAAAGTGCCGGAATTGTTGAAAGTTGAAAGTGATTCACTTTCACACTTTCTTTCTAAGTCCATCTAGCCAAATATCCCCTTAATGTGATATCCAACTATAACTTTTTTGGATTGTAATCCAAAGAACTTCTACACCTTGGAAAACATGTGATTTTGGTTCAAAATGATATCCTAAGGATTTTCGTTACAATATTTCAAACAAATCCTACAAGAAGAGACTACAAAGTAAATATATATATTTTCATTATTTTATAAGTGACTATCATAGCTAAAAATATGCTATATATGATTATTTATGGTCTCCACAAATTCATCTAGATTAGAATCTAATAGCTTGGCATCATTCCCACAATCTTAAGTCCTTAAAGCTCGATTATTCTTAGAAAAACAAACACCGAATTTTCTACAATACTTAAATGTTTATTAGATGATAAAGGAGATGACTTCTCCTTTCCCTTTAATGGGCAATTGTTTTTTTTTTTCTTTTTTTTCTTTTTTTCTCGAGGGGAAGATTCAAAAATAATATATACCAAAAATAATTTATCGATGGTAGCCCACGTTTAAGTGTCGATCCAAATGCTTATTATTCATTAAGAATGGGGGTATGTGCCTTGGAGGAATGGAGGGAGAGATGAGAGAGAGAGAGACCCTTGTACATGTATTTTTTTACATATAACTATTATAATGAGTGTTCACAAAAGATTTATTTAATGAATTCCATCTACTTGGCAATCAAGAGAAACAGTTGTAGTTACTTAGGGCATGTTCTTTTGTAGGAAAGTATAGGTGGGAAAGTGAAAAAATCACTATTCATGCACTGTTCACTGGATTCCTACCTCACTTTCCATTTGTGTGTTCTTTTGTGTTTTGTGTTTTCTTGGGTAAAAAAGCTGACGTGGCGGGGAAATTGGAATTCCATGGGGGTGTTTTGGAGTTGGGATGAAAAGCTAGGATTACACAAGAATCCTAGCTTTGGTATGGCCCTCAAGGTGTGTGGTCACCTCGGGTGAGAATATTGGGGTTGCCACACCCCAAAATCAAATGTTAAAAAATAACTCAACTAATTTAGGCCAGGGGTAACCTTACCTAGCATCACCACACCCCAAAATCCAACTTTCCACCTCCAACTTTCGTCATCCAAAAGAACACACTACACGGATTAGGCCCCACCTCAACTTTCCAACTCCACAATCCAACCACACTTTCCAACAAAAGAACACACTACACCAAATTTCTCTCTCATCAAATTCCACACTTCTCAATTTTCCCACTTTATACTTTCCAACAAAAGAACATGCCCTTATGGAACAGAGTAGAAAGCGAGTTAAAATAGAGTTTAAAAAAGCTAGATACAATATGTTTTGTAGCATAACATCCAAATTTTTTTAACATAGCAAGCACAATTTAATTGAAGCGCATCGTTTTTGGAGTCTTGGACCAATGTGTATTCTTTTATACACAAAAAAGTAGTTGTGTAGTGCATGTTTTTTAAAGCATTGTTTGCTTTTTAACTATGGAATCTAATGGTGTTGGGCCCAAAACTATCGATTTCCTTCTTTTCTAGATTTTTTGACTAAAACAGATGGACCCTTTAACATGATATCCAAGTAGCAACGAAAAATGCGGGAGACTATTATTATTAAAAGAGTATGACTATACATGGTTCTTTTGTTGTTTCAAACACTTTTGTGAACAATTGTTGTATAATCATGCATTCATAATATAGAAAGTGAATTTGTGATAATTAAGGTGTTACTGACTTGAATTGTTTATATCATAAATATGCATATTTAATGTTGATGTTTTATACATTTGTATGTGTATTTAAATGTGTATTAGACTATAGGATGTTTTACTTATAAAACTATGCATTTTCCCTGAATTTTTAAATATTTTTTCTTAATTTTGAATTTTTTTATACTGTAGAGAATATTTTTGTTAAATAAAAACTGAAATTCCATGTAGCTTATGTTTTTCTCTTTGTAGCTTGAAGTAAACTTAGCTTATAGGTCTACCACTTCCCTACACTCTAATGCACTCTTTTTACAACATTGATAGGAAATATGATAATACTAAATTATTTGTTTTGTCATTGTAATCATAGATGAGGTTCGTTTCAAGAATAAGCGGAAGACCAATGAACAAACTTTGATGCCTATACAACACACTTTCACGTAAAAAATGCTTTAAATATAGGCAACTGGAATAGTTGCTAAGAACAAAAATGTTAAATTATCTATTCACCTTACAATATTTCCAACTAAGCATATGTGGTCTTTGAATGCAAGTCAAAAGAATTAAAAATGCATCAATATGGATACATCAATATGGATACACATGCTTACCGATTCCAAATGACTGTCATCATCAATCTGTCCATTAGTATCAAAAAGACATATCAAACCATCGACGGAAGAAGAAATGAGCTTGTTTTGCTGATCTGGCACAAAGTGCACCTAAAAACAATAATTACAATTATTTCAAATATTTGTGATGCCACTCTATAGCTAGAATCAACAAGATTCACAAAAAAAGAAACATGTACAACTAATCATCTACATTATCTGTAACAAGTAAATATAAACAAACTACCGCTACACAAATATGAGTACCGTAGTATGATAGGATGTGCATGTATGAACCACATTGCACGATACAGAAGTGTGGTTTAGTTTGACATGATTACTGATTAAACAAAAACCATATAAAGGAGATTTGTGTATTAAGAAAAATAATGGTTATAATATTTATAAATGAAACTTATAATATTGAAATGTAAAAGAAGAGGTTAAGGCATGTCACCTTCATATTTTTATACTCCGTTCAATTTATACATTTGTATCGGTTTACTGAAATAGTTTTAAAAACTAATATGCAAGCAAAGCGTGGGCAATGTGTTACTGTCTACTGCAATTCTAACCGATGATTATACCTATCATCAATGATCTAGGGAACAATGTTGCTGGATTCTGACTTATAAAGGTTAGGATTATATCATATAGCTGATGGATATATGTAAGGGAATCAAACTAGTTATATGCACATCAAATGGGGAAAAGACTAGAAAAGAGTCCAATTACCCAAGGTTTTGTAGGACTACAAAGAAATGTTGGTGATTATATGATTTTGATTCCTAGTTATGATAACCGTCCATGGCCAACATTCTATAATCAAAATCTGTAAGTTTCTTCAACAAGTAGGAGGTTAAAAAGTTTAGACTCGAACGGGGTCAGACTTAATAGGACTTCAATGGCATGATGATATGCTTTAAGGTTTGAATCATTGGTTTGATTTGGACTCTGATTTCAAACAGCTATCTCTTCAAATTTGATTCAACTTTTGATCGAACAAGCTATTTTCGATAAACATTGATTTGATTGGGATAAAGGGTAAATGAATCTAAAGAAAGGGTATGGACATTTTTTACGATATTTCATCCAACCTCTAAACCACCATTCGTCGGATCCATCATCTACCTGGACCACATTTCAATAGTAAATTTGCAAATTAGCATGTAATCTATAGACTCTAATTTAACCTCTTCCCCGTTACTAGTCAAGTTATGTGGTCTGGGTTTTTTTGTCATACTTTCCCTCATTTTAATTGGTTGCCAAAGTTTTCCATCAAAATAAATTATTTGGTCTAGTTCAAATTCAGCTTCCCAATTTATTCCCAAGTAGTTTCATGATAGCTTTTAGAGTCAGTGTTCTCACTATAGCCAAGTAAAATTTAAAATATTATAATATGAACTGTTAGGTTATATACTTGCATGCATTAATGGTTACCCATCAAGCAGTATCCTCGCATCTTTTATTAAGAAAGCAGGAATACCATGAAAGTGTGGATACAAATCAAATTTTGAATTAGGAACCACATGCATTATGCATTAGAATTATCAAGTCCACAACACTGATATGTCTTGAATACATTATAGCATACAAAGGCAATCACATTAAAAAGACAAACTGAGAAAAATTCAGTTAGCAAGATTTTGGCTCCAAACTGCTTGATTTGAAATCACCCCAGGATAAGAAAATACAAAAAGTCCAAAACAACGAATCAACCATTCAGAGTTAAAGAACATACTTGTGTTACATCATCCATGTGGGATTCCTCCAAGCATGCCACCTGTTTATCATTCCTCCAATCCCAAAACAATATCTGGGGGAAATAAAAACCATCACATTAACATGGGTATGCCAAGAAAATAATAAGACTCATGTATACAACTTTAACTTTAGATACAATTGATATGACCGATGAAATGTTTTTAAAAAATTCCAACGTAATAATTGGAGAGATTAATTTCAAGCAAGAAAACGCTAACTGCAAACCACCCAAAAGAACATCATTTGATAAGAAGATTAGTTTTGCAAAAAAATAGAAAACATGTACAAGTTCATTACCAAGGCAATATAAATAAATCTGTGATTTCCCAAAATGGTATCTTGGCCAAAATTATTAAACATTTCTGAAATTTAAAAGCCTACACAAAATATTCAAAGCTCCTCAAAAGAGGCAACCTATGCTCTCAGGCTAATGTTTTCGGTTTAAATCTGTTTAGGTTCTATGCTCTCAGGCTAATGTTTTCGGTTTAAATCAGTCTGGTTTCAATATGTTTTAATGAGTGGATGTCTGGTCTATCAAGAACAACATCAATTTGACAATTGTAAGGACAATTCATATAACAAAAGGGTCAAGAATTGGAAGTAAGCAAGTGCCAGCATAATCAATTAATTGAAAAGAGCACACAGCAACAGCATAACGTATTTCCAAAGAATTGGCAATATGTATGAGCGCCATTATTGAGTGTAAAAGCTTGAACAAGTCTGAAGTACTTAATGAAAATGGGGAAACAAATGCATCCTACCAAACTTTTTCATAAATTCCAATTAGTTGAGTCCATTTGAGAGATACCCCAGACGATAACAGACTGCATTCCATCACATGGTCTATTGACTTCGATGACAAAGGCATGATAATATGTTACATGAGTTACATCTTAAGCCAAATACAATCCATTCCTTTTGTTGTACTAAATTTTATATGCCAAAACTTGACCAAACTAAAATTGCCTGATATACACAATTTTAAAACAGAAGGTGAGGAAAACTGAATGCGAGTTTCCAAACTTCAATGCAGAAGTACAAAGTTCTCTTTGAGCTTGGAGAGATTTAAGAAGTGAAACCTATATGTCGATGATGAGAGGCATGGGTGGCAAGTACTGAGTGTCTTAAAGTGCCCAGGATTCCAAAGTTTGCAGTAAGATATGGGAATACATCTATATATGAATGTATGTATGTTCATATGTACAAATGTACCAAAGTGTGTGTTTGTAAAATTGGTCCCATGTTCAGAGGAGCAATAAGCTCCCAGTAACACTAACTATATTGTCTATCATGATCCTGACATGTCAAAAAAGAGTAACTGGATTGATGAGCCCGATGTTGTAAAATATGGTTTTGTTACGTGTTCGGTATGGGAGCTAATAGTGCACAAATGGTTTACACAACATATAAGCAGATTACGTGGATTTAGGCAAAAATAATTTTTTAATATATGTAATATCAATATATTATATGAGGAATATGGAAGTCAGCTATGCAATGGGGAATTTTTTTGTATGTGCATGCTAAAAACTACACTTTATTATATTTTTAAATAAACACGTTTCATTTTGATCTTTATATTCTAAACCCCCAACACACCAAAGGTCTAGTGAACCTAATTGTTTTGCTTATTGATCTAAACGCTGAAAAAAGTTCTGTTATCATAAAACTGTTAAATTTGCAATGACGAGACTCAACGCACAAAATACTTTAGGTTCACTAGATCTTTGGTATGTTGTGATTCTAGAATATAAAGATCAAAATGAACGATGCTAATCATCCTAAAAGATAGTGAAGAGTGAGGTTTTTAACGTGTGCATACGAGGAAATTCCATCTTGTGTAGCTGATATCCATCTTGCTCATATTATATATGCATAGATACAAAGTATACATATAAACCTACACATGTAATGCCAAAAAATTCCATAGAATTCAAGAAAATCAGACTAATCTTATAAAGCACTAAAAATTGATACAGCATATTATATTTTGAAAATAGGCCATCAATCCAATCGAATAATAACATAATCAATATACAAAATTACTAAACTATGAATATAATAATGCATATGCAATTAATAATAACAAAACAAAATCAAAGAACTCGTCTCTTTGCACTAGTGCTAGCAATCAAATTCCCCTATGCAAATATAAGATAGAGAATAAGGACAATCGACGGAGAGAAAAAGGGAAAAAAGAAAGATGGAAATAGTGGGAAAACGACACAGAGAGAGAGAGAGGGCAAGATAAAGGATAAGGAGGCCGCTAAAGAGTACGCTTTAGATTTAAGATCTCTAAGATGATATTTAGGTGAGGATTTGGGTTTTTTTTTATTTTTATAACCCGACCCAAAGAAAAGGGACAATGCACCTGCATAATCGGATTATCCAAACGCATAACCCGAGTAACTGGATTAGACAGTCGGATTGCATAATCCCACCCTTTAATTAATATTTGAAGAGGCCCGAGATCTCATGGTATCAAACGATCGTTTAATCCTTGTTTTTTAACACTTCTTAAATGGCCTGGGCAAGAGGCATGGGTGTCAAGTGCCAAGTGTCTTAAAGGGCCCGGCATGACATAGTTTGTGTATGATATAGGAATGTGGATATATGGGTGTCGTTGATATCCATTTTTGAACCATTACAGGTCACAAAGTGGGGTGTGGCATTATCTTATTTTCATATGATTTGGTAGGATTGCAACAATTCAAATCATCTCATGATTTTTCATGTCATTATTCGCATACATTTGTGCATTTATTTTATTAACAATGGCTACAGGTACAAGGGTACAAGGGCAATTTGCCAATTCCAACAAAAAAAAAGCGTAAGAAAAATGATATTACTAATTAATCTCATCTTTAGATAAATTTAAATCTACCCCGTGACTTGAAAGTTTCAAGATGTTGGGAGAGGTTAATTTTTGAGTCAAGATTATCAGCTAAAATGTGTCCTTTTCTACCGCCTTATCAAAGCCCATCCAAGTCTTATCATAATCGGGCTTAATAACTCTACAAATTGGTCCTGTTTTTTGCCTACACTAATCCTCTTTGAGTCACCTGTGAATTTAAAGAGAATTTGAGCCTTTAACAAGTACAATCTATCAGAAAGAAACAACTTCATCTTTGGCTCTATCAATCTTTAAAGAATCATTAGCTTGCTTGGATTGAGAATCTAAAACTCATGCAAACTCCTTGACATTTCTCATGATGATCCAAAGTTTACTCGAAGAAACCATCAGTAACATCAGGGCGGCCACTCTACAGTTTGATTCAATTAATTGATCCTATTAAAACCAGTTCTAAAAAACTGTGTGAACTGGTAAGTTCAGATTTGAATCCATATTTTGGTTAATTGGTCTCATCACAATTTGTTCTCTTCGGCCCAAAATTTTGCTCTTACATAAAGGCCATGAGAAACACAAATATGGGGGCTTGGCTGCAAGTTATTTGGAGGCTCAAGATCAAGCAACGGCGCCTCCTGCGAGTGTGAATACTGACATCGACAACAGCCATATGTTTCCTCAAACAGCGAGCATCAACCCCAGCAGCGCAGAGAAGAAGAATGCAGCGGCAACTCCAACTAGCGGTAATGACAACCCCATACCGCAAAGAACACAGCAGTATCTTCGACCAGCAATAGCATCAGCATATTATCGACATCGACGACAGTCCTGCCTAGCAAGCACATGTTAAGCAGCGAACAAGCACATGTTAAGCAGCGAACAAGCCTCCGTGAAACAACAAGCCAATCATTTAACTCAATGATAACTTCCTATTTATCTTTCTCATCCTTCTAAGTTATTGATTATTGGGTCATCATGTTTCAATAGATGTGTCCTGATATATTCCTGGTTCAATCATGTATCCACTTCATAATGTGGTTTATCATGCATCTCACCTTTATCCAAGGTTTGCATCTTGAACTGCCATGTTTTGCGTAGTATGGTTTGAGGTCTCGGTTTCGGTCTCAGTTTCGTTCTTCCGAAATGTAGGTTTTGGTTTCGTCCGTTTCGGTGATTTCGGAGATGAGTTTTGTTTCATTTGTTTCGCTTTCTGGAGACTCAAATTACACATTTTCTAGTTCCAGTAGCAAATGTAGTTTTAGTCTATAATTAATTAGTATGTGTAATGTGAAATAAATATTAATTAGTATGTGTATTTTTAATCAATACACCTTTATTACAATTTTACCTATTTTCGAAGGTCTAAATCTAATTGAAAGGGCGGCAGCGGCTCAACCTGATTTTTCGAGGCGGCAGTTTAAGACCCAAAAATGCATGGCCCAGTTTTATCTCTTTTTTTCTTTTCTTTTCTTTTTCTATTTCTATTTCTATTAAATAAGTCAACACAATGCCTAAGCCCACTAGCCCGGCACATCTCCCCTCTCTTCTATTATTTCATTTTCTTTTTAAACTAAAAGGCCTAAACTGCAAGGCCCAAGCCCGGCCTGATTTTTCTCTCACTCTCTCCTATTTCTTTTCTTTCTTCTTTTATATAACCAAGCCCAAAATACCCAGCCCAAACCCGATTCCTTTTATCCCTCCCCCCCCCTCTCTCTTACATAGCGAAACCATCGGTCCGATCTCTCTCGGGAGATCAAGCCGACGGGACTCGGGAGAGCAAGATGGTGCAACAAGGTACGTTCTGTCTATTCTATCTCTCCCGTCTTCTTCTTTCTTTTTTTCGATTTTTTGAAAGATAATTTTTTCCTTGATTGCTTTTTGCTTGGTCTTTTTGAAGGATTGAAAGTGGATTTTGGTGTTTTATTGGTTTTTTGAATGATTATCAACCAAAACTATCAAAACCGGAACGTTCGGTATGGTTTTGTACCTATCTCTTCCGAAACTGGTAAGGAACGGGCGAAACGTGCCGGTTTCAGTCGAAACCTTATTCAATGATGCGTAGGATTGGATCTTTGGTTGTGTCATTTGAATAGATCGTCCTCTTCTTGTATTGCCATAGGGTCGGTTCACCAAACATATTTTTATTTTTTATTTTTATCCATAAAATTATATCATCACATGCATATTATCTGTCATTTTCAACCCCAATTCTCTTATCACTAATGGGTATGGAGGAGATCCATCCTGGATTCTCTTCCCGGTGGGCATCATCACGGGAAGGTTTCGATCACCTTTGTTGTTCATTTATGTAAATTTTAGGATCGATGCTGCAAATCTTCCATTCTTTTTCTTTATTATGCGATGAACTAAATGAGTCTAAATGTGTGAATACTCTTGTGACATGCAGTCTCATTCGCAACTTAGTGGTTCCTACAATTTCTCCAACACTTCCAATAATCTTCTTGTGAAGAAGACACGTAGGTGACGATCGCAATCAACCAAAACAAAATTGCAAAGTCAACATGTGTATGTGCATATGTATATACAAATCTATGTATGTTTGTTTGTAAACTTGGTCCCCGTGTTTAGAGCAATAAGCTCCCTTTAATGCTAAATTTGTGGCCTATCATGAAACTGTCATGTCAAAAAATAACATGTTTTTTATTGATGACTATGGGACTTAACAAACATAATTGTGACTAACACTACTTGTTTCTTATCTTTCTTTTTTATTGTTTCCAAATATATTTGTTCTAGTTCATTTGCTCTTTAGAATGTTTCTTATTTAGATTGTTTCCAAATATGCCATATTTTTTGTTAATCTATTATATAACCCATGTCCAACGTGTTGCATCACGTTGGACATGGGTTTCCAAGTGTTGTGTCGTGTCGAAGTGTCCAATCACTATTTTCTTTTTTAGAGTGTTAGTAACAAGAGATATAAGCATCATGTTTTGCAGCAAGAAGCAAAAATCTTTTACGCCGATGAATCAGTAAACAACTAAGCAATATAAGTTGACACCAGTAGGCACTTGGTATAACCAGTTGGGATCATGAGATGATAAGGAGAACACTAGACTGTTGGTGAATAGTATTTATGAAATAAAATACTTCTATGGAAATTTTTTACTAAGATCAAAATTAGTGTTACCTAAATTTGTCTTAATCAACCAATATATAACTTACAAAGATATAGATAAGAAGCAGAATATGAAATGCAAGTAAGAAACAAGATATAATAGCAGAATCGCAAACACACTAATTTTATCCTGGTTCGCCTCTCCAAGGCTACGTCCAGTCCACAAATCTTTGTTGAGCTTAAATTCATTATTTCAGAAAATAGTACAACCATCTCACCTCCAATGAGGATTTATCATTGCCTCCCTACAAGAGGGCTTTTACAAACACATTGCCTTCAACAAGAATTTTCACTCACCAACCCACGTGAAAATACTTACAATGCTTTTAAAGCTGTTACAAATACATATAGCTTTGCTTGATGCTTAGTGTAGAAGTATTGCTATTGGGACAATCTTTAATCTCCAATAGATATTCATATAAGTGAAGCTCTGGGAAGAGATGAATGGCCAAGTAAAGAGATTAAAACTTTGGAATGATTTAGCCAAATGGAGAGGGTTTTGTTTCTTAAAAGCTTTGGACTATAGAAACTCTTTTTCTCTTAAAGATTTGATCAATGATGTATAATTTAACTCCAACCACAAACTTCCATATATAGAGGAACATTCGGGTCCAAGAAATTGATCGAAATGCCCTTTCAATGGTCAGAATAAACAGACAGAAATCCGACCGTTGTAGGCTGCCAGCTGGCTGGGTAGTCGACGACTGTTAACCAGGTAGTCGACGACTGTTAACAAGGTAGACGACGACTGGATATGGTAGTCGACTTCCTGAACACTAGTAGTCAACTACTTTTAATCCAATAGGTCAACCAAAAGCCGGCATGAATAGTAGTCGACTCATATTATAGAGATAGTCGAGTCATATACTAATACATATGATACGGCTCTAAAAACATAGGAAATGAGTTTTAAAACATTTTAAAAATATTTTATGTGTTCCTAAGTGTGTGTGTGTGTGAGCTTCAAACAAGGCTTTAACATTGTAGGACAAAGATAAAGAAATTTACATCAAATATAAAATATTACAATAAGGTCCCTTGATGTTTTACATGCTTCAAACTCCTTACCTTGCTTCCATAGCTTCTTGACCTTGTTGGGCTCACTAATCCTTTGAGTGCTTCTTTGATTTGCATTTATATTCATGTACTCATGTGTTAGATGACATGTTAGCTCATCATCAAAACTATATGAGGTGTCTCAATATCCAACATAACCAACTGTCAATAGATTTTTGATAAGAATCACATATTATCAACAGAAAAAGGGGTTAAGATCTCTTTTGGAGTGTTCATCTATCTCAAAAAAAATAGATAATATTGATAACCCAAAATTTCATGTAAAAAGAAAAATTAGGTGCTTAAACATACAGACGGAAAACTAAACCAATTCAATAAATGATGCAACTTGAACAAAAAAAGATTAGAAAGGCGTTGTTAGGCGATGGTTTATGAGATCTCTCCACAAGTGACCTCATTTAGCAGTAGATATAATAGGTAGATAACATAACTCTATTCATAAAAGATTTCTTGCAAAATTAACATATGAAAAATTAATTACACACATTCAATTATTTGATATAATCGGTAACTTAGCAAACATTAATGTGCTGAATGATGTATTAAATGAATGAAATGTACGTTAAAGATTTAACACCACGAAGGATGATTATTATGTTGTTTCATTTTTCTATATACTGAATAAATACGACGATTTGATCCCTCTATACATAAGCCGTAAGTACAATATGTTGGTTAGATTGTATGTACTTATAACCTCTGTTATCTCTACAACAAAGGCCCATTATTCATGCATATCAGAAGCAAAGAACCACATATGACACATGTAAAGTCCAAAAACACCAGCAGAACAGCAAAAAGAAAGAAGATCCAAAGGTTAAATATATGGTGTCCCATACAGCACTGTATAACAGCTTTGCAAATACCAGAACTATAATTCACAACTTATACGTGATATCTCATCCAATAGAATTTAACAATTTAATCTTTAAAGTACCTGTGCATTACATCCAGCAGCAAGAAGATTACCACTTGTCCCACCAAAAGAAAAGCTAAATATCTCTTGGTAAGATCCAGCTTTTAGTGAAGAAACCTTGATCATTAATGCGGAATCAGAAATTTAAAACTAGCAACAAATAGAATTGATCAATAGGACCAACAGATATTGGTCTATGTCAAGGCATTACAAGAATAAAGACAATAAGTGATAATAAACACTAACTCTAACATCCAACATGCATCAACAAACCCAACATAGAGGTTTCACAATTGAATTGTGTAAGCCACATGGAGAGGGGGAGGAACTACATAAAGCATCAGGTTTCAAAAAGAAAAAAGATATAAGAATTAGACAGAAAGAATAAAAATGAGAAGCTGAAATTGTTTAATAACCCAACTCTTAATCTCATTATTTAAAACAAAGTGTTTAAGTATGCAAATTTTTTGCTAATCAAAGTTCTTTATAACCAGAACTGCAAGCGTGGAATGGAGTGTGGTTTCTTGGGAAATGACTTCTAGAAGAGAGAGGTGGCATTATCCCATGAAAGGGGCATGTCATTGTCTCCTCTCATGAGATGGGAAGAGGCTTAAAAAAGCCTCCTCTCATGAGATGGGAAGAGGCTTAAAAAAGCCTACCCTCACACACTTTCCTTTCTATAGAAGCAACACATTCTCAGCCAAACAGAGAAAGAAAAGAAAGATGCAAAGAAAAGGAGAGGATATAGCTAGAAGAAAAAGGAAAGCTCTTGAGGTCCGAGTTAGAGTACGTTTTCTAATTTTCATCATAATTAACTCTATAATAGAATTTTATCTAGCTTAGATAAGCGCTTTTGATGGGTTTTAACTTTAAATTTCAAGGAAAAAAATTTGAGATCCATGGGTTTTTGAAAGAGGGAAAAAAGATTCTTGCCAAATTCCAACGACTGAATAGTCATCGACGGTACTACATGTGGCCATCGCCCATCGCTGTCCCATGGTGAATTATAGAGTAAATTAGAACACTTGATGATTTATAGTTATAACCTTTTTCGGTAGAATAGAGTTCTATAAAGCTGTAGTAAAGCCCCAGATGTTCCGAAATTTTCTTAAAACCCCTTTTGACCATAAAAATTGTAAAAATTCCAGAAAATCTCTAAAAATATTAAAATCCATTCTAAAGTACGATTTAAGTAGTTTAGCAAGGATTTAACACCTTTGATGGCTAGACGTAGGGTCGTAAAAATGAAATATCAAAGTTTAAGAATCTTCCTAATCATGACAAAAATTTCTATTTTGCTTTAGGAGCTCTTAATAAGAGTTGAAGCATTACTTGGGACCATGCTTGGAGTTGAGATTCGATACCGATGAATGATGATGAAATCATTTTTCGTGGCTTATTTCGGGGTTTATGTATTTTTATCGCTATTTGCTAATACATGGTAAGTTATATCTTTCAAGATGATAATTCCTGTGTTTAGATTTGCAAAGATTATATGCATCATTCATGTGAGCATCCCATGAAAGATGTCTTCTTGATATCAGATTTGCATTGTATGAATGGTATTATGTTTTTCTCGTTAAAGGTAGGCAAAGGTGCATATGTAAGTGCAGTGGTTGGCTATTGGTTATGCATCGATATGCATGTTTGTGATATGCATCGGATACACAAGAATATTGGAAATTTTCATGTTATACACATGCATAATGCATGCTTCTAGTTAGAAATACATGTTTACACTTAGGACTATGTCATGTCGAATTCCCAATGTGGGTCCTCCATGATGGTTTTGTTCTGTGCAGGCCTTCACAAAAGCAAAATGGGATGATCCAAGCCACCTGGAGTGTTAAGTGTTTATCACATTCAGACATGGCTTGTCTAGTTTTAAATTGTAAACATCATTAATTAGAACAATTGCTCCTTGATATGCCATATTTATTTGGCATAAAGTACTTTTGTCCGTTAGCATATTATTATTATTATTTCAAAGTTAACTACCTTTCATGCTTTATTCACTTATGAAGCATTAAGCTCGCCTATCGTTTTTCAAATTTATATGGCCTAGGTGCTAGCTAGCTACTTTGAGAATCTCATAGTTAGAAGCTTATTGTGATCCAAAGAAGGTATGCTTTGGGTAGTTAGTCCAACATTTATTAGTTGGTTATCATAATATTTGTTTTAAGAATCAATGATGGACTTCATGTATGATATTTTGTGAATGACGACATGTATGATATTTTGTGAATGACGACCGACGCACAAGGATGTCTGTGATAAGTATAATATTATTAATGCATGCATCCATACGTACATAACTTGAAATAAAGTCTAGTGTTGTGCACTCTATCATGTTAAGATGCTTGAAATTTGATCAAATGCTGGATAAATTTTGCAATTTTCCCAACTATCATTGGCCGTTAACATTGTTATTAGTATTATGTTGTCAGGGCATCAGCATTTGCATATAGCCCTCCAAACTATTTTTTATTGGCTTGTATAAGAGAACAATGGGTATCATATGGCATTGGATGAAAATCCTCTTACAACGGTCAAAAAGTCAACCTTGACACCTAGATTGGACAATCGGCACAATTCACTTTGATATCCATCACCCAAAAACCTAAATACACCAAGCATCATGTGAATCCCATACTCTTTGTCAATTTACCAATGGATGGAGAAAGCTTGATAAAACAATTCAAATTTCCAACCACCCAATAGAAGAGCTAACATATGAAAGCATGGTACCTTTTATTTATCTTAGGATATGGATATCAATATGAATAATATTAATCATTTAATAAAGATCTATATGAATAATATTAATCATTTAATAAATTGGTCAATGTTTGACTTTTGGACTGCCTAATTGAAAATTTCCTGGTATGTCCTATGTATGCCCCTTAAAATTTTCATGGATATCATCCATAACCACATAAGCTATTGCATATTAATAACCAACCAGATACTATAGGTCAGAGTCACATTATCTTTTCTAAATTTCTTACTTCATGTTCTTCAACATTTTGCATTACTCGGCTCCTTCTCCAATTGTTCCACCTCAAATTTTACATATTCATCATTGATCTAACACTTATGACTCAATAATATGCCTGGCAATTCGATCTCAAAGATGATTGAAATCTAGATCATGAAAGGAAAATCATTTATTCTATAACCACAGCTTATGCATTAATTCGGGGGTGGAAATGCAAGTGCAGAAACTAACTTAAGTCAACTGAATAATGCATGGTAGTTTGCATCAACGTGCAGGATTTTTGGGTTGTATACATAAAAGTGATGATTGAAAAGGTACATGGACATGCAGATCTGGTGGGTATGAATATATAAAGGGAAGAAAAGTATTTCATTTTATTGCAGACAACTACCTACAAACAAATCTAGAATGATTTCCCTCATAACCTATGATAGCAACTATAAGACGAATGTTAAAGGTCTCGGTTTCGGTTTCGGTTTCGGTTTCGGTTTCGGTCTTCTAATAATTTTAGTCTTCGGTTAGGTTTCGCTCGTTTTGATGGTTTTGAAATGAGTTACAGTTAGGTTTCGCTAGTCATATTACACATCTCATTACATTTATTTACAAGTTTACCATTCCTTTTATTTTCAAGTTTGACATTCCGTAAGATAATCTCATACGAGCCCGTTCAAATACACTAATTGCATCTTGTAAATATATGTTACATGGTAAACTATATTGCAGATAATGGCAAATTTGTAGTTTATTCCAGCAAGCATACATGATACTTTATTGCAGATAATGGCAAGCTTGTAAATAAATGTTATAATGAAAGATAAATGTGTAATGTAACTTGTAGCAGCACTCAAAACTCAAACGACACACGAGCTGACCATAATTGAAAGCGGCTCCTCAACCGCGAAGCGACGATGATGATGGCAACGATGGTCTCCGGTGCCAACTTCGATGGTGGCCTTGACAATGACGACGGTGACGTTCTCCGGTGCCAGCTCCAACGGGTAAGTTTCATCGCTCTCATGTTGTCGTCTTTCTTTCTTTTATGATTTTTATGCCGGATGATTATGGTTTTTTAGGGATCGAGGCCTACCTCAAGTTTGTTGCTTCTTCTTCTTTTCTATTTCTTTTTTTCTTTCCTTTTTCATGATTCTTCTTCTTCTTCTTCAATTTTTTAAGGTTTTCTCGGTTTATGCCCAAAACCGAGTTATATGTCATGTTTCGTACCGGCTCCAATCAAAATCGATACGAAACGTCCGAAACTAGCGGTTTTGGCCGAAACCTTAAAGCTTGCATAAGACTTGCGCTGGATGTTTTTTAAACTGTCACAATGCATATCTTTCTTCTTACAAATCAAGCATCGAGTTCCAGCAATCAAATTGGGTATTATTTGCTTATAGCTGCAATTCTAACTCTTAACTACAAGTTCACATTGTGCCAAATACAACGTTGGATGTGTTTACTTGCATACCTATATGGCTATATACATCAGTTTAGCATTTACACAACAGTTCCATCTTTAAGATAGATCTATATATTCACACCAGTGCATGGAATAAATAATTTTGATATGGGAGCCACTGAAGACTACACATTTCCAGCAGCTTAAACTGAGGTGTAGATGAGGATGGATTTGGTGTGTGTTTGAACTTATTCAATTCACTGGCAATCTTACGTATTCACTGGCAATGTTACGGATTCACTGAAGATAAAACTTCAAAAACACTATCAGTTTTACTTGATCTGGAGATATTCAATGATATTGTAATTTTAATTGGTTTACTATAAATTATGAGTCGATTTACATGTACTACATAACCAAATGAACTAAATTCATGTATATTAACTAAACTTATATATAATTCAGTATATCATCAAAATAATTCCACAGAAATTATTTTGAAGCTTATACTTGGCATCTTATGTAAATCACTAAACTGGATATCGTCACCTTAAAACGCAAACAGGTGGATGCAGTTAATCCGACATGTACATGAGCACCACCTTTTAAATTTTTGAGTCATTACTATTTTCAGGCTGTGAATTAACTCGGTGTTTTAAGTGTAGGGTATTTTGTATACAACTTGCTGCGGTTGACCTTACCATATTGTCATTCATCATACCAAGACTTAACAAGATCATGCTGCTTAAATAGTTAATACATCTGCCTTGTTAAGATTGAAGCATTAATAAAGCACCATAAAGGTTATAAAGCCATAAACTATAAGAAAATTTTAACAGAAATCAGACATAATTCTACCCTAAATCTAATTTTTCCAAATACCTGCTTGAATGTCCTAATGTCCCAAGCTCTGACAGTGGTATCCGAAGAGCAAGAGCAAATCACGTTCGGTGACGATGGAATCGGAAACGATATCTCGTGGATCGTCCCTCCATGCCCTTTACACTCCCCGAAGTACTGCCCAGTTACAGGGGAGTACAATTTGATATCGTTGGACGACAAAGCCACTGCCAACGTCGATGTATACTGGCTTCATATTCGAAAGGTCGCAAATGTGATACAATGGCGTCATACTAAGCCAGAACACACAGAGAAAATGTCATCGATCGAATTGGGCGTTACCTCGCGGCGATTTGGAAGACGTAGTCGTCGCCGAAATTGGTCTGGATCGAGTTCTTGATGCCGAATCGATTTGTGGCAGTGGATGCTGATGGAGCGTTGGTGTCTAGAGTTTCCATTTCCACCTCGGTCCCCATCGCCGTCTCGATTTCCATTGACGATGTTTTAGAGTTCCACTGCAAGGGTTTTTGTAAGCTTAAGGTTTTGGCGAAATTTCGGGCCGCGTTTCTCAATTCTTGTTTGGCAAGTGGAGAATTTTCCAAAAAAAGCCAAAAATAAAAAATAATTACACAATTGGACCAATTTAAACAATATTTACCAAACTCGATTAACTTATGCCACGTCATCGACAAGTGGACGATTCAGCACCGACGAGGCGAAAATCGATTTTGGCCGAGGTTGCCAATTTCAGCCAAATAAAAATCACATGGTGAATTCAATTTAACGGGTCTGACCCCTTCCAAATGAAAACCGTAGTCGAAATCCACAATCGTTTCATCAAAAAAAAACTTCGTGGTGCTATTATTGGTAGCTGTTTGGATTATGTTGGTATGCAGAATATTTCTTGTTACTTGCTTATATGATGTTATTATTGGAGTTGTAGATCACACGTGCGCACATTCTGATTAAGTTATAGATGAGGTGTATCTTATTTTTGTTGCATTGTTTGGGTTCACAATATGTGTTTCGTTGAAGTGTGTTGGTTTGGACTGACCACTGATTACTGCGTTGGATGCGAGATAGAGGCCCGAGACCAATACATTTCATCTTCGCCACTGTAAAATGACGACTACGCATCAGCGTATGGCAGTCATTACAGGTCTACATGTTGAGAGTCGTGCCATATATCGAGGTGATCGACATTCCACTTGGGATTAGTTGATATTGAGTCTCTTGGGCCAGGCATTTACTAAAAACAAATGTGCCAATGTCGAGCTTTCGTGAATTCGAGAAACATTTATGAAATTTCATGAAGAAGCCATGGATGAGCTGCGTCGACGTTGTGCTCGTGCCTACATGCCTCATATGATCGTAACATTATTGGTTCCAGATCCAAATAAAGGGTTGGTGCACTTACGATGGTTAAAAATCCGTAGAATTTTGAATTGGCTTTAAATTACTCATATGGAAGTGATGTTCTTATACGCGTGTACCCGTACACGAGTTAACAAAGATCACATGTATGTAAACTATGAAATTATATGTGTGTGTCTGTTGTTGCATATGTGCATTTTTTTACTTGGTTAAAATTGTGTTGTGTGTGTGTGTTGAGGGGGATGAGCAGCCGGTGTAGGAAATTTCCTACACCGGCCCTCCAAAAACCTCATTTTACATATTTTTTAAAAAAAATTTTCTTTGGGGTTGTTATACATGTTCTAAAACCCCAAAACCCCAAATATGCGTGAACCCTAGAGAGATTTGACCATTGATCCACTCGTTACAAAAAGTTCTATTGTTCCAAACCCGTTGAATTTGCAACAAGCGGATCGATGGTCAAGAAATATTGGATTCACTTGATTTTTGATATTTATATCATCCATATTATGTAGAACATGATGAATGGTGTTGATCTTCAAAAAATGATGGAAAATGACGTTTTTGGATGGCCGGTGTAGGAAATTTCTTACATCAGCTGCTCATTTCTCTTTTTCTCATATATATATATACACACATATACATACACACACATATATATACATATACATATCTATATTATAAAAGAGGGATGTTATCAAGAGAAATTGGATAAGAGATATTGGACAAGAGAAATTGGATAAGAGATATCTATATTATAAGAGAGGGATGTTATCAAGAGAAATTGGATAAGATATATCTATATTATAAAAGAGGGATGTTATCAAGAGAAATTGGATAAGAGATATTGGAAAAGAGAAATTGGATAAGAGATATCTATATTATAAAAAAGGGATGTTATCAAGAGAAATTGGATAAGAGATATTGGACATGAGAAATTGGATAAGAGATATCTATATTATAAAAGTGGGATGTTATCAAGAGAAATTGGATTAGAGATATTGGACAAGATAAATTGGATAAGAGATATCTATATGATAAAAGAGGGATGTTATCAAGTGAAATTGAATAAGAGATATTGGACAATAGAAATTGGATAAGAGTGATGTTATCAAGAGAAATTGGATAAGAGATTTCTATATTACAAACGAGAGATGTTATCAAGAGAAATTGGATAAGAGAAATTGGATAAGAGAAATTGGATAAGAGATATCTATTATATAAAAGACGGATGTTATCAAGAGAAATTGATAAGAGAATTTGGATATCTATTATATAAAACAGGGAAATTGAATAAGAGAAAATATAAGAGATGATATTTTGAGGGATAAAAGAGGAGGTGGGGAATTTTGCACATACAACCCCGGTTTTTGTATTTTTACCTATGGACCCTCCCCACACACACACCCACACTTTTTATTCTCACCCCTTCCGGCCATTTTATTTCCAGTTCTATGAAGATTTTGAATCTTATCCTACTAGGACAAAGCTTTGTCCTACGTGGCAAGTTTGTCCTAGGTGGTAATGACAATTTTGGGGGGACTTAAATTTTGGGGGAAAACTTAAATTTGGGGGAAAACTTGAAATTTTGTGGGAAAACTTGAAATTTGGGGGAACTTGAAATTTGTGGGGGAGAAAAACTCAGCCATAATATAAACCGTGCCCTATGGGCACGGGTAATGACTAGTACATATATATACATACATAAGAACGTGCGCAGGCAGAATTACCTGCGCACGCCCCTCTGTTCGGGGTTTGTAAGTAATTTTTTTTGAACTCTTTTTTTGCAGTAAGTATATATACTTGTTATGTAGCTCCACACAACAAGTAATTCTGCATGCGCATGTTCTCAGGCACATTTCCCTACACACACACACATTTGGTTACACATTCATATATGTAAGTCTTGGTATGTGGAAGATTGCATGTAGAATGCTAATGACTGATGGAGTTGTGTTGGATGGCACTGCCATGTTAAAATGCAACTGGAACATGCGACAATATTGTCTAGCTCAATACTCACAGAAATCTCGATGTACACCAAGATAATATGGACGCATTAGATATGTCACAAGTTTAAATTATTGAATTTTATAAAGTGAGTCGAAATATGTCATATTCAAAGTTTGTAGTCAATTGATTTGCTTGTGTCACTCATGCTTTGGTTATACGTGAGCAATTCCAAGAATGTTTTGAGCCTCTTCTAAATGAATGCATCGCGCATTCTAAAAGTTGACGCATGTTGGTATCCATTTTCTACGGGTAGGCTGTTGAGATGCATGTACCCGATCGTGTTTTGTGCCAATTTGAAATTACACAGCACATTCCAATTCTAGTCCAAAAGCATGCATGTGAAGACCGGGTTGATCCCACATCAATGAGAGCAAGCGATTAGCCCTCTTCACCAAGAGCGTCTAGTCAGAGCGCAACCAGCTGTTGATATGAAAATGACTCCCGACTCAGTTGATGATTACACGAATAGTTATCGGTAGATCATTGGGATGTGGGTATCCACTGGGCAAGAGCCCCTATACTCATATATGCCACGTGGCCCTATCAATTGCCAATTGGTAAATATCATATTCATACTCATGATTATGTGTTCAATTTTGTCCTTGTTATGTCTTATTTACATGTTTATCTCTTTGTTTTAAGGCCGACGCGTTGCTTGAATTGACAATTTGGCGGTACAGTATTTATAAAGGCTTTTGCTATCTGCACCCCTATAGATAGGGGTGCATATTAAGTTCAGTGCCAATATTAGCTTAAAAAGGAAAAAAACCGGGTTGATTCGAAAATTAAGTTAAATTTTTTTCTAATTTTAGAATATTACAGTCAATGCACCCCTATACATAGGGGTGCAGGCAGCATCCCTCTTTATAAAAATCAGACCCAACAACAAGACAGTCTTTCATAAGTACCAGTAGGAACCGGGTTTAATCAGTGATATGTTATACATGGATCATTCCAATTAACAATGAGATCAGTCGTCGTTGTCGATTTCATCGGAGCGAGTCAAATGGACTTCAACTTCTGCAGATGATGTATTACCATCTCTGCATTAACAACAAAAATTAGCCAGCTATGGAAGGTGCTACTACAAACCAACGAACGCATATTGTCACGTTCCGCTCCCCAGGATACACGGGAAGTACACATTGTTCTCTTATGTTGTCTTTTATTTTGTGGAGCATTACGTGTACTTTCCAGCACGTGTACAGTGTCATGCAGTTATCTGTTATATTTCTCTTATTTCTTCCATCTCTTTATTCTTCACCATCACCTCTTCGAGAACACATGGGACGATTTCGTACTTCCCGGGTATCCTGTGGAGCGAGACGCGACACCTGCTAATCTACAACCGTCGATCACGGTTAACCCTTACATGATGAAAAGACGACGAATCTGGACATTCTCAAGTTCCCCTATTAACTTCTTGTCGTCATTTGATGTGAGCGCCGCTGATTTTTGTTTTACGAGTATTTTATATATTGCATTGGATTCAATTGGATTTTGCATGTAATTAGTATTAAGATAAACGAAAATCAACATTTTCTTTGTTTTTTTATTGCAATTGAATTGAATATTGCATTTGGTATCTACACTTCCGATTGCATAGTGATGTATTATGATTTTATTGAAAATATATCATTATACATTTGAGGACAATTCCATATGGGGTTGTTCTATGTGGTGAATGTTAAATTAACCACACAAAAACACTTCCGCCAGCACAGTTATTTACATTATAATCGTTAAACTGTTAAAACCCCAAAAAAAACCCCCAAAATACCTTTAAAATGTTGGGATTCTCTAGATGGCAGACAAACATAAGAGGATGGGTGATTGGTGTTTCTTAAAATCAATGTTTAAGAAAAAATCTAAACCATCTACATATGTCTAAGTCTCTTACGAGAGTTACCTCATCCGTACTTAATCAACACATTAAGCTACTTGCAATAAAGATATATGCACAATGGACTTCAAGGACAAATGCAATTAAGGAAATTGAGAGAAAATAGCAAGCACAGACGATTTATCTTGGTTCAACCACCTATGGGCTATATACAGTCTCCAGCCTCGTTAGGATTTTCCACAATCAAACTCTCCACCAAGAGAGCAACTTGCCTCTAACATGGAGGGCTTCTACAATCACATATCTCTAATTAGCAAGAATTTTCAATACAACAAAACCAACCTCACCAAGTGAGGCCATCAAAACTTGAGGCATTTCACACCCAACAAATACAATCAAATATAACTTATCATCCCCCATAACGTGGATTTACAAACAATCTATTTCAAGGGGAGCTTCTCACAACTTCCTATAGCCAATATGTTGAAGCTTTGTGTATAGCGAATGGATATAGAAAAACTTTTTGATATCAAAATAAAATGATTAAATTAAGGAGATCAACAGAAAACCCAATTGGAATCTTATAATTATCAAGATGAATCTTGAGTAGATGCACAATTGATCAAGGTTAGGATGCATAAAATCTTTTAAAACGATTGAAATCAAACGACTTGAAAACTTTAGAGATGTTGAGATACCTTTAAAACTTAGATTATTTGCTTAAAAATTTACCGCTATTGTCGTTCAACTTGAGTTGACGATTGTTGAATTTGATTCATATACTCACAGAACATCTCACAAAACCTTATTAGCAACACCAATTGTTTGCTAACAGTCAAAACTAACATAGGGGTGATGCGGTAACCAACAAAAAACCCCTTGACAATACCAACACACAAACACGCTCTCTTATCTCACCATCTCCATCCACGTGTGGGGTCACATGCCCTGAGGGGTTCTGGGTGCATGTGCACCATGTGCATTGTTATTTTCAGTCTATATTACAAATAAGGGTCGGTTGTTGGGGCCGTCCCATGTGACAATGTCACATCAACCCGATCTCAAAAACCAACACAAAAAACCTAAACTCACACCCCCCAATAAAAACCCCCCAAACTCAAAAACCACCCAAATAACCCAAAAACAACCCCAATAAAAAACCCTAATTAACTCCAAGACAATACACACACTCACACCCAACCTTACATCTGTCATTTCACATTGGCATGGGTCCCGCGCGTTGTTGTTCTTGGGGTTTCATGTGTTGCACGTGCACTATGTGCACCCTAAACCGATCACAAACCCTCAAATAAAAAACTCCAATAAGAAAAGCTCCAACTAAACCCAAGACAATACACACAATCTCTTACAAATCCTTTCCAAACGTGCATGTGTCCCGCTCCGTGTTGTGGTTGGGGTTTTCTTGGGTTGCCCATGCAATATGTGTGAGATATCAAACATAGTCCAACATTGGCTAGACACGGGTGATGTGAAGTGTATAAATATGGGACTTGAATCTCCATTGGTATGAGGCCTCTTGGGGAGAGCTCAAGAACAAAACCAAGCAGATGCATTGTGAAGGGCCAAGGACAATATCATACCAATATGGAGATTGAATTATGTGCCGCCCATTATTGTACACCAACAAGTGATATCAGAGCCGGAACACTAACGTAGTCGATGTGGAATTGGTGCCATGTGGATCCGTACGCTATGTGGAGTTGGGCTCTCGAGTAATGATTTGGACTTCACGTACGGCATCATCTCTCCGCGGAATGAAGATGTGACTCGATCGAGCAGATGTGTGTCACCCCTGGAGGGGTGACCACGTGAGGACATATTTGAGGTGGAGATTGTGTGATATGAAATATAGTCTCACATTGGCTAGACAAGTGGGCGTGAAGGGTACAAATATGGGAATTGATTCCCCATTGGTATGAGGCCTTTTGGGGAGATCATAAGAACAAAACCATGCGGATGCCTTGTGAAGGGACCAGAGTGGACAATATCATACCAATGTGGAGATTGAATTGTATGCCGCCCATGTTTGTACCTTAACAATATGTGCACAGGTTATCGTTAGTTTCATTATAGCTGCTGTGATTGTCTTGGATATTATATTAGGATTTTATTAAATATTATATTGGGATAATTATTTAATTTACTTATTTCTTCTATTGTCTCTCCTATATCAACGGATCAAGTTACTCCTTGTTTTATTTAACCGTTTATTAACTGGAAGCATTGAAATTGTAGTTGACGAGGCTGTGCATGTCGTAGTGTAGCAGGGTGTGAATATGGAGCGCGTGGATTATAGTTAAAGTGCGTGTATGTGTTGATATAAAGTGGAAGGTGGGTATGAACTGGTTGTGATTGCCAAGGCGGCCAGTTTGGCATCCCATTGCAGGACAAAACAAAGGGCATGTTGCTTTTTTGGTTGCTCTGTAAAAAAGGAATGCGGTCGATAAGCGTGGCCAATTTGTTAAGTGATGCTTTTTTTCGTGGGCCAGCACAAAAACACCATCTACTACACGTGGCAAAAGTTGATCAATTTTAAATATTTTTAATTTCGCATAGGGTAAATTGCATAAAAATGCCCTCACGTTTGGGCCATTTTAAAGTAAATACATTGAGGTTCACTTTGATCAATTTTAATATTCAAACGTTTGGCTCCGGTTTTAAGTTGATACCTTTTTTAATTTTTCGTTCAAAAAACAATAAATTTGGACGGAAATACTCCACTCATTCTCGCCATCTCTCCCTCTCTCAATCTATCACACACACTTGCACACTCACGCATCCTCTCTCTACGGATTCCATCTCTATACCGACTCTCTCTCTCTCTCTCTCTCTCTCTCTCTCTCTCTCTCTCTCTCTCTCCAGACTCCCCCCAATTCTCTCTCTCTCTCTCTCTCTATCTCTCTCTCTCTATACAGATTCTCGCTATCTCTTTCAGGGTGTGTGTGCATGGGTGGGTGGGTGGGTGTGCATGGGGGTGCGCGCGCGTGGGGTATGTGTGCTTGGAGTGGGTGTGTGTGCACATTGGGGTGGGTGGGTGCATGGGTGTGTGTGCATGGGGGGTGGGTGTGGGGTGGGTGTGGGTGGGTGTGGGGTGGGTGTGCTCATGGGTGGGGTGGGGCGGGTGCATGGGTGTGTGTGCATGGGGGGTGGGTGTGGGGTGGGTGTGGGTGGGTGTGGGGTGGGTGTGCTCATGGGAGGGGTGGGGTGTGTGCATGGGGTGGGTGGGTGTATGGGTGGGTCGGTGAATGCATGGGGGGGGTGCTTGCATGTGTGTGTGTGCTTGCATGAGGGTGTGCGTGCGCGCGCGTGTGGGGTGTGTGTGCTTGCATGGTGGGGGGTGTGCATGTGTGGGGTGGGTTGTGTGCATGGGGGGAGGTGTGTGCGTGCGTGCGCATTGCTGGGTGGGTATGTGCATCATGGGGTGTGGGTGCTTGCATGGGTTTGTGCACGCGGGGGGGGGGGGGGGGGGGGGGGGTGTGTGTGTGTTAGGGTCAGTGTGTGTGCATGGGATGTGTGTGTTTGTGCATTGGTGTGTGCATGCGTGCATGCGTGCGTGTGTGTGTATGTGTCACCCACCCCACCCATGCACACACCCACCTACCCACCAACCAATGCACACCCATGCAAGCACCCACTCCCCATGCGCACGCCGCGCGCCCCCACCCACCCACCCACTCCATGCCCACCCACCCACACATCAACCCCCATGCACCCACACCCACCCACCAATGCACACACACACACACCGATGCACACCCCCCCCACACGCGCGTACACCCACCCCCCACGCACACATAACCCCACACACACAACCCCCCCACACCCCCCCACACCCCACCCCACCGCACACACACTCCATACACACACGCCCCCCTCAATTGCACACCAACCCTACGCACACAACCCACCCACCCCATGCACACACACTCCCACTCACCCACCCCTATGCACAATCCCACCCCAGAGAGAGAGAGAGAGAGAGAGAGAGAGAGAGAGAGAGAGTTGGGGGAGAGAGAATAGGTAGTGTTGAGTCGTTGGGCCGACACTCAAGGTAACTCGACCGACAGATGACTAAAGCCCACAAGGCCAACGGGAGAAGCCCGATGTCAACTCAGGCAAAGCCCAACGTCCAGTCGATCGTTGAGTCCGCCTCACTCGAAAGTGAGATTTAAGGCAGGCTCGTAAATCGAACATTTACTCATATTAAATGGGAAAGATCGTGGCCCCGTTATGGGTGGCCGTTATCTCCCCAACGTCTCCAAAGGGACCCTGAACGCCTATAAATAGAAGGACGGGTCCCGTCTCCAATGTACGAGGTCTAAGACATAGAACTCTCCTTTCTCAACTTATATATCTTACACTATAGAGCTTGTGCCGTCAGTCCTGAGACGAACCTCTGTGGGTCGATCTCAGCTGCACCAAGCTCCCTCCTTTTCTTAAGCTCCCGTATTAACATAAGCATCGGAGGGGATTTGGGTCAGAACCCAGATTCGACCCCCCCGACGTGTCCATGTGGTGCAGATCGACGGTCGTCATCCAGCGTCGAAAGTCATCATCGAGCTTCCAAGCCTCGAACGACCGACGCCTCAACTGCTCAAAGGTCGATCGAGCATTGCACCATCAGCAACTACCATCACTCGACCCCGGTTCTTCCAACCGAGGGTCCCATATCATCTGCTGACGAGGTTTCGACTCAGCATCCGGAGTCTACGTCAGCTTGACAACTGTCACAGGCAATTTTGGCCTTAACAGTTTGGCGCATCTGTGGGAAATCGTTAACAAGCTCGTCATCCTAAAGCAATTAAAATCTATGACAGCTGGACCCAGCAAAGTTGGACCGATCGAAGGTCCGAATGAGAAGCAGAAAGCGAACTGTGTCCTGCTGGAGGATGCTGCAGACTCCACATCGCCGTCACAACAACCGGCAAAGACCGCAAAGGAGCCTGGGGTGATGACTCGTCTTAAAATGTGTGAGCGCTACTCCCAAATGTAGGAGATCGAACAAGTAATAATCATGGTGAGTCCAGGTATTGTATCCACGGGACAACTGACATGCAAAACCACGGACTTCAGTTTATAAAGAGTATTAAAACGATAATAACCAACCACCTATCAGGTATAAAAATATGGTATCAATGGTTTAAAATAATAAAAGAAAATCCTACGATAGTTACGGTGAATTCGATATTGGGGTACTAATATGGAGAGTATGTGTTGGTAGTGATTTCATTAGGATATATGCAATCAATGATTATTAATATCTTTTCTATAACTCAACGTTTCACCCCGCAAGGGCATGAGAACGTCGGAAAGTATGGCAATAAAAAGCGTAAACAAACGTGCCAAAGAGTAATCACGTATAACGTCGATTTCATAAGGAAAATACGCACAAGTGCCCTCTCGGGTCACGATACATCCTCTCAGATCGCATTACGAATAAGTCCGCAAAGATCATATTCGATTCAAGCATGCCCACGTCTCCATATAACATACCCAAACAAGATATACATAGAAATCGACAAAATACGTGATTATAACGTGAATATATGGCGAAAAGATATCAAAATCAAAGATTACAACACCCTAACTACATCAACACCAACACATATAGATATTAGCCACGCATGGAGAGAAAATAAACAATATTCATGGACAAATACATGCTCAAAGTCTCAAAATACGCGACAAATACTCCAAATACAAGGCTAAAGATAGGAAAAATATCATCAATTCTCTCCAAATAACCCCAAATCTCTTTCAGATGATAGCTCTGGCCTCTGTCTCCAGGGTCTCCAAATTTCACGCCAAAATACGGCTCCTAGAGCCCCAAATATGCAAGAATACGAAACCCTAGGCCAAAATACGCTTATATAGAGAGTATTGCGGGTTTTAAGTTGCTGACGGGTTCGAAACCCGCTCCCAAATCAATAAAACCCGCACCCAAAAGATCGGATCAATCATCCACCGTCCGATCCAGGCGGGATCGGACGAGGAGCGCCACGTGGCACGCTAAACGGATCCGCGCCCGCTTCATCGAGTCGAATCCGATACGCATTCGGGCTTGGATTATCACCGTTTGATCTCGATCGAGCGGACTAGAAGATGCCACGTCACCCCATTGATTTCGAATTCAAGCGCTCGCCTTCGGACCGTTGGATCGAGATCCAACGGCTAGTTGCTTGCGCGTCGCCCGCTGGATCGGGCTGTCATCAGTCATTCGATGATCATCGCGCGGCTGTCATTTGGTCGCGTCTCCCTCTCCGATGAGCCATTAGATTTGAGCGGGAGTCATTGGGATGATGCCACGTGGCGGCCGGCAACGTATATACACAGTATTCCTTGCGTATTTCTGCATTTTAAATGGTATTTTGCATTCAAAAATTCATAGAAATTAGCATAGATCTCAGAAAAATACAAATAAATAGTCGTTGGAATCGTGAGATCGAGAAATTCGTACGAAAAATATAAAAAAAATGCAGAAATACTCAGTTTATTACTGTTTTGTGCTTAAATCAAGTGATTTCTCTAATAAATGCTGGTATTCTAAATACGATTGTATTAGAGACCCAATACGTATCATATATGCACAAAACGGGGCTAATTGATGTGTTAAATATGCAATATTCAACTCGAATCAGGTGACCCGGAAGGAATTCACCCAGTTCACCGAGTAGGTCGACATGAGTTTAGGCGCATTGGCGAGTTTAATACGCCAAAACATGGGGAGCCCATCGCTCTTAAATGAGCCGTTGCCGCCTCCAAACCAGAACCTGACGCCAACCAGGGGCTTGGCTTTCCTCCGAGATCTGGTGGACCCAAGGGCAGATTAACTGAAGATTAACCTCCACAACACGACCCCCTGGCTCACTAATACAGCGGAACGGGGGGGGGGGGGGGGGTCGACAATCGAGCCTTTGTTCTCCAATGGGAACACACCCCCTCCAATTACCGGGAAGCAACTCACAACATCTTAGATCAGGTAATGTATGGGGCTCCCCCAGGTTATAATCCTCTGAACCCTGGAGGTGGATTCAGAAGGAGGGAGGAAATCCCAAACCGATCCTCGGGAGCCAATTACGTGCAACTCGGAGAAGGATGATCTCTACTCGTCCGATCCGCGATTTGGAGGACCCCACCGAAAGAGAATATCATCTCTGCTCCTCCTCCCCAAGTTCACGCTCCCGGCTCTACCAGCCTATGATGGCAGAGGCGACCCGTGGTCGCACATTAATACGTATCTGAATGTGATGCTGCTTCACAGAGCCGACAAGCCATACTTTTATAGAGCTTTCCATGATACCATGTTCAAGAGGGCAGAAAGCCGGTACGAAGGCTACCCCACGGCTGCATCAGCTCGTTCGATGAATTGGCAGAAATATTCTGCAAACAATTCGTCGCGGGACGACGTCCTAATAAGAAATCCTCCCACCTCTTCTCGCACAAAAAGAATGAGAATAACTCGAGCCGAGCCTTCGTTCAGAGATTCAACAACGAGAGGCTTGATGTAGAGGAGACGTCGGACGTGACGGTCATAGCGGCGTTCACCCAGGCTGGCGAAGGGCCCTCCACCAGTTCCCCTAACACCGTCACAGAAATGCTCAACATAATGGATCGGTTCACTTCCTCCGAAGAAGCAGAAGAACCAACCGACAGGAGTCTCGAGATAAGAAACCCATGGGAGAGGAGCCCTCGAAGTAAGGAGCGACTTACATTTGCTAAGCCGGTCACTCCTAAGACGGAAGTCCTCGTTTACGCCCAACGAGCGGAGCTAATCCAAGAGACAGCAAAGAATGGCAAATATGAGAAGAGGGACGACCTCAAATTCTGCAAATATCACAACGACTATGTGCACGATACCAATGACTGTTGGACTCTCAAAAAGAGATCGATGCGCTAATCAAGCGAGGACACCCCATGAACCTGGCTAACGATCAACCTAGTAAGGATGGATCCTCGAAGCAGAAGGGCAAGATGCCGGGGTCACTCGTCACCTGGGTGATCGACTAGCGAGCCACCTAAAGTTTGAGGCGATAAAGAGGCGATGAACAATAACGGCTCCGATGAAGTTCAGAACCAACTGTACGCCTTGTCGGTTTTTTTTCACTTTTTTCAATAAAGCATGTCTCTTTTATCAAATAAAGTTTTGCTTTCTTACGGCTTCATGAGATCTACAAAAACTATCCCACCAAAATTTCTTTTGAAAGGACCCGATTCTCGGGAAAGCTTGGGTAAACTGAATTCATGTTGGTGGAATCCATGCAAGTGACTCCTAAACGAGCGTCAGCCGTAAGTCGAAGGGGCCACCGCTTCGCTACTGAACGACTCTCCTGACGTCGTCAACCGTAAGTCGAACGGCCACCCTTTCGCTACTGAACGACTCTCCTAGAGAGCACCAGTCGTAAGCTAAAGGGGCCACCCATTCGCTACTGAACGACTCTCCTAAACGAGCGTCAGTCATGAGCCGAAGGGGCCACCCATTCGTTACTGAACGACTCTCATAACCGAGCGTCATCCGTAAGTCGAATGTGCCACTCCTTCGCTACTTAGAGACTCTCCTGACGTCGCCAGCCGTAAGTGGAAGGGGCCACCCTTTTGCTACTAAACAACTCTCCTAAACGAGTGTCAGCTGTAAGTCGAGGGGGCAACCCCTTCGTTACTGAACGACTCTCCTGACGAGCGTTAGTCGTAAGTCGAATGGACCACCCCTTCCCTACTGAACGACTCCATTAAACGAGCGTCAGGCGTAAGTCGAAGGGGCCACCCCTTCGCTACTGAACGACTCTCCTAAACGAGTATTGGTCGTAAGTGAAGGGGACACCCCTTCGCTACTGAACGACTGTCCTATAGAGCGCCAGCCGCAAGCCGAAGGGGCCACTCATTCGCTACTGAATGACTCTCATAAACGAGCATCAACCGTAAGTCGAATGGGCCACACATTCACTACTGAACGACTCTCCTAACGTCGTCAGTTGTAAGTCGAAGGGGCTACCCATTTGATACTGAACGACTCATCTAGACGTTGTTAGCTGTAAGACGAAGGGCCACCCCTTCGCCGCTAAACGACCCTCCTAGAGAGCACCAGCCGTAAGCTGAAGGGACCACGCCTTCGCTACTGAACGACTCTCCTAAACGAGCATTAGCCGTAAGTCGAAGGGGCCATCCCTTCGATACTGAACGACTCTCCTGACGTCGTCAGCCGTAAGATGAGGGGACACCCATTCGCTATTGGCCGACTCTCATAAACGAGCGTTAGCTGAAAGTCGAAGTGCCACCCCTTCGTCGCTGAGTGACTCTCGTGCCTTCAGTCGTGGGTCGAGGAAATTGCCCCCTCGTCATAGAACATGGATCAGCTTCTAAACATGGTTCGATGGTTTATCCTCGATAATCCCGAAGTAGTGCCCAACCCATCGATGGGCAATTAGGCGTTACGACCAACAACACGACATGCACGACAACAAACAAATAGATGCAATGATAAACATGGATATGCAGGCCAACTCTTCAGGCACTCACATTACAAAAAATTGTTTTTGTTTTCGTTCACATTTATATCACCCCCAATACATTCAAAAAAATTCTAAAACATGTGTAAAAAGAACTCCGAGACCCTACAACGGCTGGTCAGGCCCTTGGTCTCCATCCGGCACGGCCGTTGACTCTAGGTCCCTTGCAGCATCTGTTCCTGCATCATCGTCAGCCACGGTGGTGGCATCGTCGTGGGGAGGAGCTTCCTCCGTGCCGTGGCTCGATTCATCGCCACTAAGGCCCGGAAAAATAACCGGGATCTTGTAGATCTCCACGGAGAGATCAGGGAATCAGTTCTTCATCTTCAATCGACATCGCTCGTAGCCTTCTTTGTATAGCTCGTCGAAGTCGGAAAATAAATCCGTGAACTCCTGAACCGTCCTCTCTGCTATGACCTCGGCCTCGACTCTCTGCTACAGCAGATCATCATCCGCTCGCTTTCTCAGGGCGATTTGTTCAGCCTCCCTCATCCGAGACTCGCTTAACTCATTCTCGATTTTTTGAATGCGATCCAACCTTGTCTCGGAGAGAAGGATGATTCTAGTCAGCTCAACCTGAGATCTCTCCACGTCCGACCTAACGGCCTCCAGGGTGACACCATGATTGGCCACCTCTGGAGCACAGCGACGCAATACCGCGGTGGCCACGAGAGCCTGCAAGGGATACACGATGGTCAACATGCATGCTGGCATCACCTACAAGGGAAGTTGAAGCAATAATCACCTGGGTGCTAGCGTGAACATCTATCAATGCAAGCCGCTCATAATCGACACTCTCCACGACGGCCATGTCCCGGGAAGGGCCATATTCTCAGCAACGCGGAAGGCAGCCCCACAATCAAGGACAGAATCTCCTCGCCTCGACGGAAATCCCGCCTGAACGAGCTCTCCCTTGGAACAGTCGAATGCGGCCTGTGGAGATTGACCTTCCAGCAAAATCGGACTGAATTCATCGGGGATGTCTTCAGACAAGCCAACGGGAGGGAACAGACCCCCCAAGGCCAGAAGTCCTTATGTAGGAGAAGCTCCGATGGAATTTGAGTCCTCCCTGAATCTTCCTCGTGACGAGTATCCCTTACTTTCCACCCCAGCCAGCGCTCGAGTAGACAACATACACACCTCCGCATCTTTGATGGAAGTCTCGACCGCTTCCCTTTGAGAAGGATCCACCTGATAGTCCACACCGGCCATGCCTGCAGGACAACATACAAGTTAAGTCGAAGGTCGAAGGTCGAGCAATTGGCGGGCACGATCGAACCAACCTTTCGTCCATACTGTTCGACATAGCACGTCGTCAGACCACAGCCACTTGACCAACCTCATATCCTCGGGCAGGCTCATCAATGTGTCGGCGGCTTTCTTCTCCTCGCTAGCCAACGGCTTATCCTCGACGGGGCCCAAGTCGGGGGCACCCCAACCGGTGCAGAAACTTGCCTCCCATTGGAAGACCACGAATACGAACTCATCTTTCCACTTGGGATTGGAAGAATAAAGGTCTTCGAGCAGCTTCATGCCTCGACGAGTCGTTACCGAATACCAGCCCGGGGTCTTGAGGGGATGGATCGAGAAAAAGTAATTGAACAACCTTATAGACGGCTCAATCCCTTTCAACATGCACGGAGCGATGAAGCCCATCATCATGCCGATGGCGTTCGATATCAACTGGCAGAAAGAGATGTTCAGGGTACACAGGATGCACCACATGAAGAAGGGGTGCATGTGGAATCGAAGACCTCATTCGAAGGCTCTGACATATACCCCCACTTCCCGGTCGCCAGGATGATGGACCCTCTCGTCCATCCCAGGCACCCGGATTTGGTAATCGAGACGAACGTAACGCCTCTGAAGCTCGGAAATATGGCTAGCCTTGACGCTGGACCTCAGATTCGTGAGCCAACCTGGCTCCATAACCCCTTCCTGGTTCTTCTGCATGGCCGTGACCTAGATTCTGTTGAGACAGGGATGGAGGACGAAGTCATTGCGTTTGAGAGAATGAAAATTTAAATCGAGAGAATGAGGCGATACCTCCACACTCTATTGCTGGAACCATCCTATATGGGCGAGGCGACAGCCGCATGATGAAACACGCGTCGAAGATCCAAAGGACCTAAGTAGCTTGGATTTCAAACTGGCAAAACATCCGAATCGATGAGGTGGGCGTTTTGGCGCCTGGAACTTGAGTGCTATTTTCTCGACTGCCGTGCCCACCATTAATGCGATGCAACATCGCTTGACTTTAACATACAGACCCTTTAAGGTCGTGGGACGGGGGCCATTGTTGAGTCGTTGGGCCGGCACTCGAGGTAACTCGACCGACAGATGACTAACGCCCACAAGGCCCACGAGAGAAACCCGATGTTGACTCAGTCAAAGCCCAACAGCTAGTCGACCGTTGAGTCAACCTCACTCGAACGTGGGATTAAAGGCGGGCTCGTAAATCGCAGGAACGTGCACAATATTTACTCCTATTAAAGGGAAAAATCGTGGCCCCATTATGGGTGGCCGTTATCTCCCCAACGTCTCCAAAAGGGACCCTGAACGCCTATAAATACAAGGACGGGTCCCGTCTCCAATGTACGAGGTCTAAGACATAGAACTCTCCTTTCTCAACCTATATTTCTTACACTATAGAGCTTGCGCCGCCAGTCCTGAGACGAACATATGTGGGTCGATCTGAGCTACACCAAGATCACTCTCTTCCGTAAGTTCACATAGTAACTTAAGCATCGGAGGGGATTTGGGTCGGAACCCAGATCCGACCCCCCGACGTGTCCCTGTGGTGCAGATCGATGGTCGTCATCCAGCGTCGAAAGCCATCATCGAGCTTCCAAGCCTCGAACGACGGACACATTCGTTGCTCGAAGGTCGATCGTGCAATTCGAGCATTGCACCATCATCAACTACCATCACTCGACCCCGGTGCTTCCAACCGAGGGTCCCACATCATCTGCGGACGAGGCTTCGACTCAGCATCCGGAGTCTACATCAGCTTGACAATTGTCACGGTCAATTTTGGCCTTAACATGGAGGAGATAGAGAGAATCGTTAGAGAGTGAGAGAATCGTTAGTTAGAGAGTGATAGAATCATTGGAGAGTGAGGAGAGAGAATCTGTAGAGAGAGGGGGGGGGGGAGAGGGAGGAGAATAGAGAGATGGGAGGAGAGGCAAAATAGTCCAATTTAATACCGTCAGCCCATAATCCGCCATATGATATCAATTTGTCACAAAATGAACCTCAAGGTATTTACTTAAAAAATGGCCCAAACGTAAGGGTACTAGTCATAAAGCGTGCCCGCGAGCACGTGTTATTTAAGATTCTCCCACACGAAATCTGTGTTTCCAAAAAAATTATTTCCACAGCCAAAATTGCGAGAAACAACAAATTAGCGTAAACATATTTAGCGTCGCAGGCGCCTTCGACCCGGAACAACAAATTCGGCGCGGACGCCTTCGCCTTAGAACAACAAATTCGGCGCAGAGCAACAAATTATCATAAAAAAATTAGCGGGCGCCTTCCGCGGGCACCTTTGGCGCGTGAAATTATTCTCATCTTGTTGCCGCATGCGTCAAAGAGACGGTAGGCCCTTCGTTGAGAGAGAGGTCATTCGATCTGCATCATCATTAAGTGCAAGTTAAAGTTTTTTTCCTAAATGCATTAATTGCATGCATTCTGCTATTCCTCAGAAACTTTCATTCCCCAAAAACTTTCATTTTCCATAAATTTTCATTTTCCAAGAAATATTTTTCGTATCAAAACTTTCCCCAAAATCTCATCCAAACTATTCATTCCTCAAGATTAAATCTTATACGTTTTTCTATCAATCCTTTTGTTCTAGTCAGCTTCGTAATTAGTCCTTAAATTCAAAATCCTTAAATTCAAAAATGATTGTCAAATGTATAATAGATTTTCATGCAATTAACACTTTCGCATATTTCCGCACTTATTTTTAATTTTTAAATTTTCGAAAATCTGTCCGAAAAAATGTTCTTCCCAACTTGCAACCTCTTTCAACCTCCGATCCGATCTACATCTCCAATGTCCACGACACCCTAAGCGTAATTCTAGATACCAATCGCATCACAATACCTCACAAAACTCCGCCATCTCTCCCCGAAAACCTAGTAGATCACACACACACACACCCCAATGGAGGCGGCCTCGATCGACGGCTCATCCGCCTCCATCGACAAATGGAGGGCCAACGTCTCGAGAACCTACCAGTACTACCTCGATCGATCGACGCCGCACTCGGCTGCCCGATGGATCGGGACGCTGGCAGTGCTAGTCGCCTACGTGGTGCGTGTCTATTTCATTCAGGGGTTTTATATCGTCAGCTACGGGCTTGGGATCTACTTGCTGAATCTTTTGATCGGGTTCCTGTCGCCTGTCGTGGATCCGGAACTGGAGAGCTCCGACGGGCCTTCGCTGCCGACGAGGGGGTCCGATGAGTTCAAGCCGTTCATGCGGCGGCTTCCCGAGTTCAAATTTTGGTAATTTATCTTTCTTCTTTCGATTTTCCGGAAGTTATTTAATCTTTTTTGTGCCGTTTAAAGCTAGGTCATATTGCATCGTTTATTCAATTACTACATAATCGATAGTCTGTAAGTTTTGTTGCTTGATGAGCTTATTGAGGGTTCATGAGGGAGAATGGTTTTAACAGTGACAAATTCTAATGCATCTGAATGCATTGTAACTGGTTAAAGAAATAGCTTTATTTTTGTTGAAGTGGAATTTGAGAAAGTGGATTATGGGTGGGTTGCAAGCTACTTGAACCAATTTGTTTAGAGGTGAATATTGTGAAACGTGTTGTTGTAAAGCTACCCCTTGAGGCATTTCCCTTATAGTACCAAATGATTAAATTGGTACAAGTAGCTCTACAACTTTGACTATGTGCATTGGACCCAATGATACTCATCAAAATTTTAGAATTCAATGTTGAAAATCTAAACTCACATCCTATCTCAATAGGGGAATGTTCTCCAAACACTCAGCTGACTGGACGACAGACACTAGCCAACAAAGCATCGCTTAATAGCAGGGGCGTAACCAAATGCAACTTGCCCTGGGCAAGAAAAACCAAAAAAAATTAGTTTGATCTCTTGACAAATCAAAAATAATAATAATTAGTTTGGTCCCTTTCAAAAATACATGGCATAGGTCCCTTTCAAGAATCAAACAACGTGGCTGTACGTAGCCTCCGCCAAAGGAGTGCGATCTAGAGTGGTGGAGGGCGATGTGCAGATTGGGCCTGTCGAGGGTTTTGTACACGACCAGGGAAGAGGAGAACTTGGATTTGGATTTGGAGAAGGGGTTTGTGTTTGGATCTGATAAGGACGAGGGCACAGAGACGCCGTACCACACGCCAACATCGTCTCTAGCGTGAGTTATAGGAAGTTGTTTAGAAATTTCAAAAAGTGCGTGCTTTTGGTTTAAATATACTTGAAATAATTGTGTGGTTTGGCGAGAAGTAAATGACTCAGTAAATGACTACTGAGTGCTGATATTTGAAATCCTTTTATTTTTTTATTTTTATTGATTTATTTATTTTTGCTCTTTTTGGTTCTGTTGTTGAACATGATTTAATGACATGTCTTTACATGTTCATGTAAAATTTGAGAGCTAATAACTACTGTTTGTAAATGGAATAAATTTTGGGACTTGATGATTCGAAAATTTGGACATTTTATTTATTTTTTGATGCTTCGGAAAGATGGCATTTTATTAAAAAAGAAGAATACCCACTTCTTTTAAGTTATTTAAAAAAAATTCTTCATCCAAATGAAGCTTTGATTGAGATGATCATGCTTCTACTAGGATGCCTGCATATTTGAATTTTATTAAAATCATATGATATTCTGATTTATTTTGATTGCGTTGGAAATGCATTAGCTACGCTTTTAGCATTTAATTTTTTTCGTTTTTTGATACATCGGAAAGCTGGTTAATGGCCGCGTTCAGCAGGAATCGATCCCTGGTTGTCCCACTGGGAAGCGGAGTTAAATGTCGATGGACCACAGTCTTTTGTCAGTTTTTTCCGTTTTGTTATTCATTGAAATTACCCGTCGCGTCATCCTTATTTTTGCACATGGCAAAAATAAATCCTGGTTACGCCACTGCTTAATAGTCACATGGTACTATGCATGGGACAATTCTTACCTGACCTCCGGTGAACCCGAATCTGATCCAAATTTTATAGGTATGGATGAGGCGACAATCAGTTTTGTTGTCATCTGGGTCAACTGGGCACTTGTTATAGAACTTGGCTGCTAAAAAAGGTCCGTATGCTTAATAACAAGAGTCAATTATAACATCACAAGTCACCTTGACTGTTTTAGCAACACTTTCAATACTAGACTAAACATTATTATAATTAGACATCCATATGAAGGTCATATATTGGCCAAACTGTAGCATCATATTTAGCTATTTTCTGGGGCCCCACCCCTAGATGCACGTGCATCGGATTCAGTAATCGTCAGTTCAACATGTTGTCCAGTTAATTCGAATGCAATCTAACCTAGACCTTCATTACTGCATAGTCGACTCACTATGAGTTGGACTGGACCATTATCTAAGCTATCATCTCGTATTTTAAGATTTTACACTCCAAGTATATTAACTTGATACCTTTAAGTTGTTCAAGATAGGTGTTGCTTAGTTTTAGTAGCAGACATAATCATGCTATCAGATAAATTGAGAAAAATTCACATGATATATGAGAGAATCTGCTTTGGTTTCATAATTAAGCTGGCATAATTATGTATACTGGTTACTGGATCTTATTCAGTGATTATAAAGTGGGAATGGAAAAGCGTGGCAGCCAGCTCAACTATTTGTTCATATAGGTTAGGTGCTGGTGGAGATGCTTAGTGATTGTTGCTTAATCATAATGGGGAAGAATAGAAAGGAAGGGGAGGAGGACAATGCAGTTTCTATGAAACTATGCAGAAGAAAGGAATAAAGAAAGAATGTAAGAATGAAAAAGATAAAAGGAAAGTAGAATGAAGGAACAATAAAGTGGAGCGAAAGATGGAAAGCAAGGAAGGAATCACGACGTACTTGATGGCTAAGAGGGAAATGGTTGACTCTGCTCTTTTGGTAGTCGACCATGTGAACCCCAACTATGTTAGATTGGCCTTAAAGAGGAGGAGAGGAGAAGAAAATAGAGGAATAAAAATGATTGTTTATGGTTCTGTACTGTTTTGACCCAAATATAACTGAAATATGATAAGATATGTTCTTCCACTCTCAGGCTCTCTCATATAGCCATAAACACAATAAACAAAGTACATATAAGGCTGGTGTGGATGACAGGATGCTTGGGGAATGTTGTAGGCTTTCAAGCTGTTTTTTGAAACATGGATATCATTGTCATGATTATAAATACCATGTAAGTGGTGTATTTATACTACTTCCCATGACATTTTGATTTCCTATACTCGACTCTGATTTGTTAGACATCTAATTTTTAGTGTTTGTGTATATTATCATTCTGGATTCACAGACAATGGTGTTTACTTCTTTTCCTTGCAGCCCACAACGGATGCATCTTGGGTCGGTCGGTAAAGTCGTGCTTAATTTTAACCCAAAATCTTCAACCCGCAACAACACACAGATGCAACTCTATGTAAGATTGATATCTCGCTAAGATAGCAAGACCTTGAGCCAATCTGGGACTGGGTTGAACTAAATTTGAAAGCTAAACTAAAATTGCACATGTAGTGCCAGATCAAACTTGTAACTTCCCAGGAACTCACTTTTTTTACTTGACAAACTTTACAAAGTCAATCCAACTCCTTTGAAATTTCTGATTGAAGTAGGACGATTTGGGCCCTTCATTGAAACTTCTGAGTTGTGACATGTAACGTCCCAACTCGCGGGGGGCCGTTACTAGTGTTAGAGATGCATGTGCAGGTCCCGCACGTGCCAGTGAAACAAAGAGAACAGACATGAAAGTAAAATGGATACTCACATAGATATTAGAAATGAAATTGGGAACAAAAGTGTAACACTCAAGCCCGCTCCAACCTACAACCAAAGTACAAAAGGTGAGCCTCTAAGGTACTCACTAGCATACCCAGCTCAACGCCTGGCGTCCTGGATCGGGAACTGCTGACCCGACGTCTCTGTGTAACCTTAGATGTCACCTAGGTAGACAACAAAAGTTGTACCACGCTCAGAGGAGTAGACGACATCTAAAACATGCTAATGGTGCCATGGAAGGTAAAGACACCAGCATGCTAATAGTGCTACGAAAAGTAAAGACAACGGCATGAGAATAGTAGCGTACTGAAAGAAAGCATGTGATAAGCATTTTAATGACAACTACTGTGAGACGGTAACAGCTATAGTAAACCAATCCTAGGTCGCGACTTATGAAGGGGAGCATGTTGTGCATCTGGAAGCTACCTTGACCGCGATGGTGCGACCCCGGGTAGAGTCCAAAAGTAGAAAGTACCGTACTGAAAGAGCTGCAACACTGTGGCCTGTGACGGGGCTCTAGGACCCATCAAGATGGCCGTCCCTGTCTGCCCCCGGACTCAAGGCCCGTCGGAATAATGGGCATCCCCCCTAACACGGGGGCTATAGATCAGGTCCCAGTCTCTCCCGTACGCTCTCGATCATAAGTTTCTCCGTACCCGGTGAGTCAAGCAGAAAGTAATCATTTTATTAATCGTTAGTGTCGTGAGGTGTCATAGGTTACAATATGGGACGACCTCGTCGTCAAGTCATGAGACAACCTGTCATGTCAAGAATCCTGCCCAAGATATTCCACTGTCGGGTACAACAACCCAGAGACCAACATAAGTGAATCGCAATAATAAACCTCAGAGTACTAGCAGCTCAAATGACAACGTAATAATAATACCGACAGGCAATAAATAGTATGGATGTTTCTCATGGCAGGACATGTCAAAACTAAACTGTGAATAAAGCAGCAAACCATAGTTATGAGCCAACCCAACTAAACGAAGAAAAGCAACATCTGAAAATAATAATAAAAGCTCGAAGTCAACCACATCGTGGCCTTAGAGGTTCTAGGCCATTTGGGATCAGAACGGGGGTTTCACATCATATAGCGGGGGCACCCATGTCCACGGCAAAGTCCACGGGGTTCCTAACAAGGGGCTGGGGCTATGGGTCAAAACATTGGGGCTCTTATCCAAGTGAATTTCAGCAATAACCCAACATAAGCGAGAAAACCCTCAGTCGGGCCTAATGGCAGCAGGAAATCAGCAAACTGCAGGTACAATCAACATAGGCCGCAAGAAAAAGGGACATCAGCAAGTAGTTCAGCGAGCAAGGAGAACAACAACGACTAAGGAGCCACCGATTCTAGGGTCAGCAAGCAAAAGGGGCAAACCACAAACCAACACAGCCCCTAGGTCACCCCAGGACTCCACAACGAGCGGATGAGGGAAACCTACTCACTAAAACCATTGTACGGGCTCGAACCCTACGTCACTCCCCACTGAATCATCCTTTCCCATATTAAAAATCCAATTTTTATCCCGAAAAATCCAAACACTTCATCACAGAGCAACATGCAATCAGACTGAAGAAAACGAAAACGAAAAGGGAGATGAAGTCTACCGAAACCAAGAAGAAACCAGCGCAAGGTAGAAGAATGAAGCCACAACAATTCGGTCACAGATTTCAGCGTGAAAATCCCGAATCTACAGGGAAATCAGCAGCAATTTGAAGAAAATCAGAGAAATACTTACCGAAGAGTAACCGAGAGGAGGGGAGAGAGGGGAGAGGAGGAGGGGAGAGAGGGGGTTAAATAGATAGCCAAACCACCTCAGATGGCCCCCTATCCATCAAGATCGCCGTCGACAGCCTCAGACAGGCATCACGTCGATATCGAACAGCTGCAGGAAAGTCGACAGCTGCTGCAGAGATGATACATGGCGGCAGGAACCCCCCATCGAGGGTCCCACGCCTACGGCGAGCGGAAAGGAGCAGCGAGTCGCGACGAAACCCTAGCGGGTTGCTTCGCGCCGAAGAAATCGAGCGGAGGTCTCTCTAAGGGACCGAAGCCCTCGTGTGCTTTCGTCGAGAGAGAGAGACAACGAGAACGAATGAAAAGAACGGGAGATGAGGAGAGGAGCAGAAAAAAAGGGGGTGGGGGCTTTTATTAAAGCCTAAAGGCTTAACGGGCCGTGGACCTTACATGACAACTTAAAAATCAAGAAATTTATATTATTTTTTTTCACTGAAAATCTTGTATGTTAAGGTTATTGCGAAATATTCTTTTTCTTTCTCTAAGCTATACTTGTGATCTTCAATTTCTTAATTTCAAAGGATCAATTCAATTGCAGTGTGCATATATGCAAGGTTAGTTCAGAAGAGCAAATCTACTCTGGACTTAAAACAATAATATCACAGAGAGTTGGTATAATGGATGATACTTCTCACACACAAAATGTTCTTTATGTTAACTGCTACAGTGTCAACACTCTAAGTATGACATCTTGACATGGTATTCGATGCTAAGTCAAGTAGTCGCCGAGAAATTAATGAGGTTACTGGGATTGAAAACTTTCAATTTCTAAACCTAACATTCTCAGAAGATAAAGGTTCAGTTGATGATTAAGGTGTGCAGATCAATGATATAACTAGAAATTTCTAAATGAGGTAGCTTAGTTTTGCAATGCATTAACAAGCTTCAAGTATCCATATCGATGCAGTTTGCATGAGAGCGCTGATAGTTTGATGCTATGATGAGCATCACAGTTCTGTACATATCCTATTGTCCAAGTCAGCAGTTACTAGAAAGGGGCAGTTGGACACATGATAGTAAACTGGTGCATATCTAGTGACACACAAGAACCACCCAAATATTTGAAACGGGTTCATTGGTTATTTTTATGTGTGTGAATGAGTTTGTGTGTTTTCAGAAAATTAACAGAATTTCCCAGTCCATACTATTATGAACACTGATTATCACTATATTTCATTGATGATGTCAACTGCTCCCATATTTTGCACGAGGGCACCAACCTTTGATATGGTGAGTGGGTGCCATGATAAGATCTTGAAGTCAAGTGTTCTGAGCATTTTGTCCTGTGCATCATAAACTGATATTTAGGCTCAGAGCATTGACAAAAATTAGGTTCTTTCTAGCAACTTTCAGAAATTCTTCTCCAGCTAATGCAAACTTTTTTTTTGGTATAATAAAGGGGACCTATTCTTTCATAACGGTACACTGTCATATACAAGAGCACCTGAAAGCTCTGAGGTTTTGTTGCATGATGCAAGTGTTCCAGGTTCCATTTTGAATAGCAGCAACAAACATATTGATATGCCTTCTCAGTTAAATTTTCTGCTCAACTACTTCTGATTTGGTATTGTTTTAGCTCATGTGACCAATAATCTACATGTCTTCTAGTATGTCATGTGTGAGTGTTGGTTGGTCACAGCTCATTGACACAAATTTAAGATCAAAGGGATATGGGATTCGTTCTTGGGTTCACTGTTAATGCATGCATGTGTTTTATGTTACAGCCCCTTTATTTTGGCCTGACCCCTCGTTTGTCCTATATATTAGTTTGGTCTGATAGCCAAGGCAGAAATATGTTGGTTGTAAAGAAAAAAATTTGATTACGGTCCCAAAAAAGTTCAGGAATAAATTGAAGTGAATGTTGAATTTGAATTATTACTCGTAGTTGTGTTGCTCTTAGCTGTGGTGTTTATTTCATGTGTGAACCTTCAGATTATTTTGGTTCGGCATGCACACACCGAAACTATATTGCACACATGGTTGTGCCAACATTGGCATTCCGTGCCAACATGTGGAAAATTGAAAAAAATTACACATGATACATGTGTCCACCATGTTATGCATGTCATGGCTTTGGGAGCAATGACCATGCTAATTAGCACTGAATTTTTTCCATATTGGTGGCAATGCCATCCCCTCGTGTTCTTGGATCCCTTAGATGGTTCTAGTGTTTAATTTACAAAATAATATCTACCAAGCGAAAGATAAGTTGATATGTGAAAATGGCTTTCAACACATTGAGTTAATCAATTGGTACCCCTGAATCCTGAATCATGTCCTATGCAATTAATAGGGTTTATATTCTATATACTCATCAATTGTATCTCAGACTGTGCAAAAGTTGTATCTTTGGCATTAATATGTATGTTGTATGCGGAATTTGTATTTTTTTTGCAGAATATCTCTACCAACTTATACAAGGATATGAAATGAAAGATATGAATCCGATTTTCTTCTTGAACCTATGCTCCTTTGGGATGTCTATATAAGGGAATGAAAATATTTATAATTCCAACAAAATTTACTGCTTGTTGGCCTTGTGCCTTCTATTCTAATATAGAAGTAGACAGTACAACACAAAACTTGGAGTGTGTGACTCTGCACAATTAGGACTACTAAAACTTAAACTGTCATTTCATATGCATTGGTCAAGCAATGGCTACTTGACCTGACAGGTAGGGCATATATTTTGTTGCCATTGTCTCATGCTTGAAATTAGGATCCTGGATATGTTCTTAGTCTGTAGAGCCAATAGCCAATGCATCACCTACAGAAGTTCCATTATCTTTGTATGCATCTTGCAGTCATCCAAATTTTGGGGTTGTAAGATCCAAATCTTGCAAGCATTCATATTTTAATGCATAGATTCCAACTGGGTCATGCATAAGATTAAATTTTTAGTTCATTTAAGTGTCATACAATATCCTACAAGCTTAAAAATTGGATCGAGACACAATTAATCTTAAAAATTGGAATGTGTGTTGAATATATTGTTTTTATTGCGAATTCCATTGATATTTTTTAACCCATACATATGTATATTTTTTGTTAGTTATACAGATATACATTGACGCGAATCAAGCCATTCAGATCTTAATGTGTTCCTTCTACATGGGTGTTTTCTGTGCTAGCATTGGTCAAGATATCCAGATCATGTGCTTATAGTAGACAGACCCAGTCAGCTAGGGAGAGAAGTGTTGACCGTATTGGGATATGACCTATATAGTTTCACTACATATTTATTGTTTTGAAAGAATTTCTTCATAACATGTCATCTTTACTTGCATACATGAAGTATACATATCCGTGTGTATATTATTCTTATTCAGTTTTGACACTTGAGCTGCTTTGCATGCTTCATTCATTTATTAAGCAAATAGCTTACCCATTGCTTTTAGATTTGTATGGACCAAGTACTGCAACGAGGATTTGGTGTAAGGATTTAGATATCACAAGTCAGTAGTTCATTGAGGATTTGGTGAAAGGATAGTTTAGCTATTCTTTTTTTTAGAATTAGACGTTAATCTTTCGAACTTGATATTGAACTTTGTGTAATTCGTACCCAAAAAAAAACTTTGTGTAATGCAACTATGAATAATGGAGGTTAAGATATTGTACATGATTTAATAATTTGTATTATCTGATGTTTATATGATTAAAGGCGATGCATAGGTTTCACAATTCTCATATACAGGAGAATCGTGGCCGATTGTTATTGGTCCCTTAATTAATATTATTATTTTGATTGTTTTAGGGGCGTGACAATAATACTTGGTGGGAGTTGATGAGGATAGGTGAGTGGGAAGCTTCTCCCTTTTTTTGACTTAAAATTTGACCATTTCAGGATTAAAATAAGATATTTAAGGCTAAAAATTCATTCCATTTCATTCTCCAAAAAATATCTCTCATTTTCTCCTGTATATATCTCAAAGTTAAAACCGACCTTCACCTTCTTCATTTTGGCTAGCCATCTTGGTCACCATCAAGTTAAGCTCGGCCACCCCCTCATCCATTAAGATCCGACCACTCCATATATCTCTTTCCTTTCCTCTTAACAATTTTCGGCCACGGAGTAGAGGAACCTTAGAAGATCTCATTTCACTTTCAAAACCAAGATCGTAGAGGCTAGATCTCTTTCCTCTTGCACGGTAACTCTTATAACTAATAATTGTGCAATGATCTAATTTTTAAGCTTGTAGAATGTTGTAGGCTACTTGAATGGACTAAAGGTTCAACCTTTGTGCATAATCATGTTATAGGATACTTGAATGAACTAAAAATTCAATTTTTTACATGATCCATGCTGTAGGACACTTGCAAAATTAATTAAGAGGGGTTTTATGGGTGAATTCATCTTGATTACATTATTTTAACATGTTAATGACTCTCAGCATACTAATAATACTTGCATGCCATGCCAGATAGCATAGATTAATAGTTTGATCTTGTTACATGATGTTAACAAGTTAGATATGCTTGCATGCCATGTTGTCGGTTGCATGTTGTTATACTAAAAATGATCACATACCTTTCTTAATTAGCTGAAATTAAACAATAAGAGTTTAGCTAAGTAACTTATAGTAGATGTTTTAAAAGTAGGTGTTAGTAACTGAACGACATAACACGTTCGTCTTGGGATGAACGAGTATGTAACGTGTTAATCAATTGTGCTATAATTATTTTAGTGTATTGTTTAAAGTAAGCAAAAGCAATGGAAAACAAATGGTTGATGGTTCAAGCAACGACTAGTGACACTAGAGAGCACGAGGTAAGTAAATACTTGAATTTTTACACGTGATTTCGAATATGTGTTGTTTCATGTTGATATCTAAAATACATTGTAATTTTTCACCTTACTACCGATGCATTGAAGTGTGTATATTCATGTAAATTCATGCCTTATTGATGACGTATATTTTGCGTATTGTATTTTTTTATATGTCGGTGCTGCTACATCTTTAGTGATGTATATTATGCATGGTTGTTTCCGTCTATTGGCAATGCTACCTTCTCGATGATTTATATTATGCGTGATTGTTTTCGTATGCGTGATTGTTTTCTTCTTGTTGGAGATGCCGTCTGTTGGTGATACCGTCTTGTCGGTGGCGTATATTAGTTCATGATTGATTCTGCCTTGTTTTATCGTATATGCCGATTTTTGCTTTGGTGACATATATCATGTTTGGCTTTTAGCATGGTTTTCATGTTGCGTTTATGACATTCTTGATATTGAAATACATGATATCCATTTTATATGGTAATATATTAAGTTTTTTCTCTTTTAATGCATTTACATTCCTTGTATTTCTGAGTCAATTCCTGTTTTCATACGCATGAGAAGGACAAATATGCAACGTTTAAATGTAGTAAAGAAATATGAATGAGACATGCAATGTGGCTATGGTCGATGATTTATGTTGCATAATTGATATTAAGGTTATTTATATGTGATATGATTTGTTTCTTTTATGCGTGAAGTGAAATATTAGTTGATGGATAATTATATTGAAATTGGAATTCTTGAGGATGGTGCAATCAACTAGAGTGAAGCCAATGGGTAAATTGCTCGGAGATGACCCTTAGAATCATGATGTGTGAACAATAAAAAACAGGAGAGTGAAGCTGGCGGAGGCCATGAGAAAAAAGCTACACTGACTAGACTGAAGCCGCAGATAGGAATGTGTCTATCACTAGAGTATCACTGGCCGGTTATCCACAGGCTATCTGAAGAAGGCTACTTACACTATGCATCACCGGGAACTTACCGAAAAGGCTATCTAGATTAGAGTAAAAGGTAATATTAGAGTGAAGTTATCGATATGAATAGATTTGCCACCTATAATTATATTACTGGGATGATAGAGTTTCATAACATTATAGTTGGATAACTTAACATGATGATTGAACAGATTTTGAGGAAAGCATGATGGGACACAACAGAATGCATAATTGACATCTCATGCATCTCATGACATTAATCTTGTATGTGTATCCTTTTGTAAAATAGTGATTTCATATTTTTATTTTGTTTTAATTTACTTGCTGGGCTGTTGAGCACGCCATCAATTGCGGTGACAGTTTGCAGGATATGACCATGTGTGATGGGCGACGTACTTCGTGGGGTTAGCTTTCTCTTCCTTTGAGTTTTCGTTTTGTTGTTGTTTATGACATATAACTTTTGCTATAAATAAAGCAGCTCGTTTTGATGTGTTTGTATATAGACTTAGGGTAAAGTATGTGAATAGTTGAACTCTTTTGTAGTACAAATTGTACCAACTTATCTATTTATGGTATACTGTATGTCTCCAATTTTTGAGATGACGGTTAAGATGATGGTGATGACATTTTGAATATTTCCTTACATTGGACTTGTTGGACATGGCCTATGACATTTATGCAAACTTTTAAATGTGAACTGTGTGGATGTGATCCAGGATAGCTTCGACCTTTCCTGCTTTAAATTGTTTAGTTCTAGCAACAAAAAAAAATAAGTTGAATGAAATGCCATCGAATTGTCTGAGTATGAACTCAGGCTTTTCGGGTTTAACTCTAGGCCTGCTCAGCGAGAAATGATCGTTAACAAACAACAGTCACAATTATATTTTAAATAAAGTGTTAGTTATATTTCGAGTAAAGTTTTGTTGAATTTTCTCAGCTTGAACATAGCTTTTTTGGAGCATAATAATGAAAGTGCATTCACTGTTACGTCCTGATAAATTTGAGTTCAGACTGAGGAAATTCAAATATAACTGTGACAACGGCGGTTGTGGACAGTTCTCGCCAACCAGGCCTAGAGTTTAATTATTTAGAGCCATCCCAAAATATAACTAGACGGTTCATGTGTGTGTGTGTGTGTAAAGAATTTACATAAAGGAAATCAACCATCCAACAAGTTTAAATTAGGGAAACATCCAGAATGCCATAAACATTTAACTTGGTATAATTTCTATAACAAAAGAGTTCAACTATTTACATACACTGCCTTGAGTATATACAAATACATCGAAACAAGTTGCCTCAATTACAGCGATATGTTCCACATACATAAACACAAAATACACAAAGAACTCGAAATAAAGAGGGGTCTCTCCATGATGTACATCCCCTTCACACCTAGCCCGATCTTACAACCTGGTATCGTAAAGAATGGTGATTTCGACAGCCTAACAAGTAAATGAAAATAATACAATAGCAGGAAATCTTTGTTTTACAAAAAGAATGCACATGCCGGAATAATGTCATGGAATGCATGAGATGTCAATTATGTGCTATGTTTGCTCCAACATGCTTTTCGTGATTCTGTTCACTCATATCAGTTCTCCAAATCTATTGTCTAGTCAAAATATGAAATCACGACCTCTCACAAAGTGATAAAAATGGGTGGAAATTCTTCTCTATCAACGACTTTATTCAGGCATGTGTTTCAAGCTTTGATCACATGTAGCCGTTGCCAATGGTTCATGGTTCATATAGTTTAGGTGGCCATTTCCTAGGTTGTCCAGAGTGCTTGCACCAATGAGAGGTAGCTTTTGTCCGAAGGCCCTTGGTGGCTTCATTTTCATCTAGGTAAGCGTTTTTGATGGTTCACATGTATATTATGTCACCAATAAGACGGAAATCGATATATAAGCCAAAACACGACGGAATCAACCACATAATAATATACTTTGCTGTGACATTGCTAACAGGATGGACATAACTGCGTAATGGTACACATCACAAATAAGACGGTATCACCCAACATGTGAAAACAATCATGCAAATATATACATCACTTACAAGGTAGAAAATCACATGAAAATTACACATTTTTTATACGTTACCGATAAGATGGAAAGTCAAATGAAAACCATGCATTTCAAAAATCAACATGAAACAAACATATGCTTGAAATCACACGTAAAAATTTAAGTTTTAACTTATCTTGTTGCGCTAACATCACTAGTCGTCGTGCGAGCATTCAACTACTTGTGTTCTTTTGCCTTTGCCTAATTTGGACAATACGCAAAGCAATAAGAACACAAATGATTAATACATTACCTACTCATTTACTCCAAGATCGACGATAAGTTACATCGTTCGGTTGCTAACTAACCCCGAGTTTTAGGACATCGATTTATAGGATAATTAGTTAGATGCTTATTTTTTTTAAACTTTAACTGATTAAGATGGGTATGTGAGCGTCTCTAATGCGCTAACATCATGGGAACAAGATCAAACCTTCTTTTTAAACCCTTTAACATGGTATGCAAGCCTGGTTAATATGCAATCAACACGCTGATTGGATCAAGTCATCGTTTTAGACTCTTAACATTTTATGCATGCATCATCAATGCGAAATCAACCTGCTAGTTTGATCAAATCGTCATTTTAAACTCTTTAACTAATTATGCAAGTGTCATTAGTATGTTAACACAAGAAAATTAAGATCTAGTCATCCATTTAAGCTCTTTAATTAATTATGCAGGAATTCTACAATATGGATCATGCATAAAATTGAATCCTTAGTTCAACTCAAGTGTACTACAGCATGTGTCATGCATAAAGATTAAACTTTTAATTTATTCAAGCACGCTTAAAAATTAGGTCTTTATACAATTAATCTTAGTTGTAGAGGATACATTATAAGAAGAAAGAGATCAAGTTTCTTATATCTTGGTTTTGGAAATGGAACGAGGCTTTTAGGATTTCTCTTTTCCTTGGCTGGGGGGAGGAGAGAGAGAGAGAGAGAGAGAGAGAGAGAGAGAGAGAGAGAGAGAGAGAGAGAGAGAGAGAGAGAGAGATGGTGGTGGTGCTCATGTGTGGCTGGATCTTAATGGTTTATGGGGTGGCCGAGATTGACCTGGTGGTGGCCGCTATTGCTGGCAAAAAATGAGGAAGTGGATGGCTGGCCGAAAGTTTGGAGAGAGTAGAGAATGAGAGATTTTTTTGAAGAATGGAATGATGTGGAATGAAATTTTAGCCTTAAATCTCTCGTCTCAATCACACAATGGTCAAAGTTCAAATCAAAGAAAGGTGGTCGGAACCTCACCTACTCCGTCCTATCAAGTATTATTTTAATCGGTAATTTCATAGATGCAAATGATACTTACTTCAGGACTCATGTAGCTCTCCGATTTTCGGGGAATCACTTCAGGTACGTAAGTTTTGGAGACTAACTTTTTATTAAGGTGATAGGATGTAAAGACCGTAAAATAACTCTAGCTCGTCAATAAAGACCGTAAAATAACTCTAGCTCGTCAATATTCATGGGGAGTTTCTGCTTGGATCCTGCAAACACTTCTTGGTGTTCAGAGCTTGCTACAAAGGCAATCATCTGAGGGTGCACTGTAGCATTGGAGGGCTGGGGGTGGGCGCCATGAGTTGGGGAAGTGGATGGATGTGAAGCATCGGTCACGCAATTGTTGTTTATACTGTTTCATATAGCCTACAGTTGCCTGAAAAACAGTGGGATTTGTCCCTGAATAGTTGCCTCACCCTCACATAGATCCAAAGGTAACTTACAGAGAGGGTACGACTTTGTAGTTTGTACACCCTCCATTTCTGGCAGCCCAAAGTTGTCAATATGGCATTAACTCATGCTGTAAGGTTAATTCTTATCCAAGTGATCATGTTTTCGTCAATTTTATAGTGCAACTGAAGCAGATAGGGCGGTCCTACTGGTGTAGCCAAGTATTTAACTGCAAAATGACACCCCCCCTCCCCCCAACAAAAGAAAAAGAAAAAGAAGAGTAATGGCATTTCTTTAAGGGTCTGCGATCGTTTTCATGAAGTTGGAAATTGCATCAGATTCATTTTGGTGAAATATTGATACCTAATTATTAAAACAACTTGATGGGCAATGTTTGATGAATAAGCTTCCACCAGAGGCGTATGCTCTTTCAGTTGGCCTTCGAGTTGGCAAGTCTTTGTGGATCGATATTAGTCATTGAGCATCGCCATCACCCTTCTTTCTGTATGGGCCTAGGCACCTACATACAACAAAGACCTATAGGTGCCTGTTGACAACACACACCAAAGACGCTGATTGGATGCTGCAGTATCTGAATCAGAATGGGTTTTAACATGGCTAGACAGCAGTATGAGTAGGCACTGTCTGCAGCACATTCAGTCGCATATAAGCACCCATTCTGGGTGCACAGTAGTTCAAATAATAACCTTGTTTGTGAAACCATTTGAACTGGTGATTGCCTGTTGTCTCTGGTTGCTTCTCGAGCTTGGCGGTGAACCACACTCGTGTCGATGTTCTGACCTCTGAAACGACATGTTTGGTTCATCAGTATGTTGGGTGCTATACATAGTAGAATAATACTGTAGCATGCCTGACAGCTAGCCTAAGCTGGACTTGTGAACGTGGTCTTTTTATCGCATTGATGTCAGATTTTTCTGTCAAGCTGGTACAGTAGTCATATTCTCCTTGATGTTAGAAGCTATCTTTGTGATTTCCATTTGCATGTTTTTACCATGTTTTATTCCCTTAAAGGTTAATCTTGGACATATCCTCAAAAAAGATCAATCTTACACGTTACCTACTTTCCAAGGATTTCCATCAGTCCGGATGTGAAAAGCATATTAGTTTTAGTGAGTATTTGAGCTATTTTATTTACTATTTACCCAATTCAAGTACAGAGGTTGAGACCGAGTTCAGGAAAATCTATGAATAGCTTATTTGAATTATCAACTGTTTCTTTATTTTTAATTTCAGCTGGTTCTCGTTTTTTCAGGTACTCCATAACTAAAGCAATTTGCATTGCATTTGTCATGACTTTCTTCTCTGCATTTGATGTTCCTGTCTTCTGGCCAATACTACTTTTTTACTGGATTGTTCTCTTCTTCTTGACGATGAAGCGTCAGATTGTACACATGATCAAGTACAAATATATTCCGTTCAACACAGGGAAGCAGGTGAATGCCCCCCTTTTCATTTCCCATATATGACGTCGGTATTACCACTCTATACGCAAACATTTCCTGTGAATCCTAGAACAGATTTCCACAACGATGATCAATTATGAGGTGGGAATACAATGAATTTTAAGCTTCACATCAGGCCTTGAAAATTCTGAATACAAAAGGCTAGTAAACTATCAGGAACTGTCCCAATTTTGCAATCTACTATACTACTAGTTAAATTACAATAATCTACGGCTAACTTTTCCTAGTTGCATCATCTCATTTGTTACGAGATTAGTCAAGAATAGGCAATGAAAAACACAAACCAAGAACACAACACACATATTTACGTGGAAAACCCCAAGTCGGGGAAAAACGACGGGCGGAGGAGAGAATCCACTATATCGAAGATCTCGTACAAAAGGAAGAGAAGTGCGGCCGAAGAAGAGGTTTAAAAGCCGAAACCCTAGATTACATCATATTTATATGGGCAAAATTAGAAAGGTCCATTAAATGTTGCACTGATCCCTCCGCTACCATCACAAAGCCCAGAAAATTTTCCCATTAAATGTCACACCGCGAGCTCTTCGTGTCAGGTCAATAACCGGATTCGGGTAACACACTCTAACAATCTCCACCTTGACACGAATTCCAATGCAAGGAATAATACGCACAATCTTCGATGAAATTCTCCACTTCTTCCACAAAATCCCCTAATGGCTAAACTCTAACACTTGTCAAGTCCAAGCAATGCTCAAACTTAACTGTAGGGTGTGACTTAGTCATCATATCAGCAGGATTGTCATGAGTACTAACTTTGCTCACTACAATAGCACCACGAGCAATAATCTCACGCACAAAATGATACTGTACATCGATGTGTTTTGTTCTCTCATGAAACATCTGATCCTTTGTGAGGAAAATAGTATCGCAAATGACTGTTGTAATATGCAAATCTTCACCAAGTTCACCAAATAGTCCTTTCAACCAAATAGCTTCCTTACAAGCCTCTATAATAGCAATGTACTCAGCCTCTGTAGTTGACAGTGCACCTGTAGTCTGCAAAGTAGCTTTTCAACTGATAGTGCAACCACCAACAGTAAAAACATACCCTTTAAGTGATCTCCTTTTATCAAGGTCTCCAGTAAAATCAGAATCTACGTAACCCATGACTCAATCTCTAGTTTCCCAAAATGCAAACAAACATCACTAGTGTCACGCAAGTATCTGAAATTCATTGGACCACTTTCCAATTTTCTTTACCAGGATTCGCCATGTACCTACTAACTGCACTGACTGCATATGATAAATCTGGACGGGAACACACCATAGCTTACATGCGAGATCCCACTGCATTAGAATATGGAACTTGTGACATATAATCAATCTCCTCATCTGATTGTGGAGATAAAGTAGATGGAAGTCTGAAATGAGCTGCTAATGGAGTAATAACAGGTTTGGAATTCTGCATATTAAACATGCAAAGAACTTTCTCAATATAACCTTTCTGACTAAGGTACAATTTTCCTGCTTTTCTATCTATCAGAATCTTCATCCTAAGCATCTTCTTTGCCGCTCCCAAATCTTTCATCTCAAACTCCTTATTCAGCTGCACTTTGACCTTTCTTATCTCTTCTTTATACTTGGTTGCTATTAACATATCATCAACATATAAGAGTAGGTAAACAAACGGCCCATCAACACTCTTCTTAAAGTAGACATAACTGTCATAATTGTTTCTTTTGAACCCATGAGTGGTCATAAATGAGTTAAACCTCTTATACCATTGCCTAGGTGATTGCTTAAGGCCTTAAAGAGACTTTTTCAACAAGCAAACAAAATCTTCCTTTCCCGAGGCTATAAAGCCATCTGACTTCTGCATGTATATGTCCTCCTCAAGCTCTTCATGTAAGGAAGTTGTCTTCACATCCAACTGCTCAAGCTCAAAATCGTGCATGGAAACGATACCAAGCAAAGCTCGAATCGAACTATGCTTTACAACTAGAGAAAACACATCTGTGAAGTCTACACCTGGAACCTGTTTATAGCCTTTTGCAACTAGTCTTGCTTTATACCTGACTTCTTCAACTTCTGGGATTCCTTCCTTCTTTTTAAACACTAATTTGTAACAGACAGCTATCTTACCCTTAGGTAATCGTACTAAGTCCCATGTGCCATTTTTATTAAGTGTGATTCCATATCCTCTTGCATGACAATTATCCATCTGCCAGAATCATTAGCATCTGAGTAGGTAGAAGGTTCTTCCCTAGAATCAATACCTTCGACCACATTTAAGGCATAAGCAACCAAATCAACCTCACCAAACCTCTGCGGAGGCCTAATATCTCTCCTAGGCCTGTCTTTAGCAATAAAATATTGTAGTGCGGCTCGTGGTGGTGAGGGAGCAATACCATCCTACATCTTTGAACTGGATTGAGATGGTACAAGTCCTGACTGAATCTCAAACTCAACTTGCGTGCTTGATTTCTGCTGGATTTTGTCACAAGTATCTCTAAAAGACGAGTCGCAAAGCATAGCAGTTTTATCAAAAATATCATCTCTACTGATTAAGACTTTTCCAGCTTCTGGACACCATAATTTATATCCATTAACACCAGGTTTATAGCCAATAAAGACACACTTTATAGATATAAGTTCTAGTTTCCCATTATTAACATGAGCATATGCAGGGCATCCACAAACCTTCAAATCAGAATAGCTAGCCAATAAAGACACACCATACCTCTTGCGGAGTCTTCTTTTCGATGGCAGTTGAGGGAGAGCGATTAACAAGGAAGCAAGCTAAAGAAGCATATTCGACCGAGAAAGACTCAGCTAAACCTGCATTAGAGAGCATACACCGTACTTTCTCCATCAATGTCTTATTCATGCGCTCTGCCATACCGTTTTGTTACAGAGTATGACGAACTGTACGATGTCTCACGATTCCTTCTGATTTGCATAAAACATTAAACTCATCACAACAAAACTCCAAGCCGTTATCAGTGCGGAGACATTTTATCTGCTTGTTTGCTTCTCAATCATAATCTTCCACTCTTTAAATGTAGACAACACATCATTTTTCTGCTTCAAAAAGAACGCCCAAACTTTTCTGGAAAAATCATCAATGATGGTGAGCATATAATTAGCGCCTCCCATAGAAGGCAGCCTAGATGGTGCACAAAGATCAAAATGTATATAATCAAGTACACCCTTTGTATTGTGGATGCCTTTCATGAATCTGACTCTCTTATGCTTCCCAAAAACGCAATGCTCGCAGAACTTCAATTTACTGAAGCTCTGACCATCAAGAAGTCCTCTTTTGCTCAATTTAGCCATTCCATTCTCACTCATATGTCTAAGACGTATATGCCAAAGTCTAGTAACCTCACTTTCTGACAAGCAAGGCGTATTAACTGCTGCATCACCTGTAACTATAGAACCATGCAAGACATATAAGTTTGTAGACCTTCTCTGTCCTTTCATTGCAACAAGGGCACCTTTGCTAACCTTCAAAACTCCACCTTCACCCGCGTATCTGTACCCTTTAGAATCAAGAATACTTAAGGATATAAGATTCCTTTTCAGATCTGGAGCGTGTCTCACATCACCAAGTGTCCTGACAATTTCATCGAACATCTTAATTCTGATCGTCCCAATGCCAACTACCTTGCAAGACACATTATTTTCCATCAACACTGCATCTTTAGAGACAGTTTCATATGTTGAAAATCAGTCCCGATTAGGACACATTTGAAATGTACAACCTGAATCAAGAATCCAATCCTCGCAATGTTTGGAGTCACCATCAGAAGCAACCAGGAGCTTCCCATCACTGGGACTATCTTTAGCAACACCGGCTTCACCGGAATTTTCCTGTTGTTTTTCTTTCTGATTGCCAGCAGCTCTTTTATTCTTATTCTATAACTTATAACATTCGGATTTTATGTGCATCTTTTTCTTAAAATACATGCAGATCTTATCTCTTTTGCTAGATTTCGATCTGTCCCTCACCTCACCTCCTGAATTCCTCTCGTGTCCTCCCTCGAACAATAAGACCCTCTTCTTGACCTTCAGATCCTGCCACAGGCTGCTTCATCTTCTCCTTGGAGAATAGAGCATCATAAACTTCATCCAAAGTTAAAGTATCACGACTATATAAAATGGTATCTCTGAAAGTCACATATGAAGAAGGCAACGAACACAATAGAATCAACCCTAAATCTTCTTCATCATACTTAACCTCCACGGTCTCAAGATCAGAGACAATCTTCTTAAAGATAGTTAAGTGTTCATCCAAAGACGTACCTTCACACATACTGTGAGAATATAATCACTGCTTTAGATGCAGCTTGTTAGTTAGACTTTTGGTCATTCAAAACTGCTCCAACTTCAACCACAAAGCAGCGGCGGTTTTCTCCTTCAAAACATCATGTAAAATCTAAATTCGATAGATGAAGGTGAATCTAAGATAGGGCCTTTCGATCCTTATGCTGTTTTTCCTTCGGCGTCCAAGACGAGGGCATCTTATCAAACCCTAGTAGCGAATAGTCCAAATCCTTCTGCGCGAGAACAACCCGCATCTTGACCTGCTAAAATTTGGTGCTGCGATCCAAAAACAGAATGTCGTATTTCATTGTTGCAATTAGCGAACATTGAATCTCGCTGTGATACTACTTGTTACGAGATTAGTCAAGAATAGGCAATGAAAAACACAAACCAAGAACACCCAAATTTACGTGGAAAACACAAGACGGGGAAAAACCACAGGCAGAGGAGAGAAATTCACCATGTCGAAGATCTGGTACAAAAGGAAGAGAAGTGCGGCTAAAGAAGAGGTTTCAAAACCGAAACCCTAGATTACATCATATTTATATGGGCAAAATTAGAAAGGTTGGCCCGATCCCTCCGCTACCACCATAGTGCCTGAAAATTTCCCCATTAAATGTCGCACCGCGAGCTCTTTGGGTCGGGTCAAAAACCTTACTCGGGTCACACACTCTAACATTATTGTTATGGCAGTCACAAAATAACCTTAGCCCTGCCCCATAAATGATTTGGACTAATTGATGCGTGAAACCATGTTAGGATTGATGGCATTTTTTGTCCAGGGTTTTCAAGGTTTCTTCATGTAACATGCTTGCAAAGGGCTATGTAAAAAAGTTAGATTTCTTACAAATGGATCATGGGAAATGTTCTGGGTGTAATTTTAAATTTTGGTGATTGGGTTGTGCGATAACGTTGAAAGTTCACCGTAGCTTGATGAAATGGACAAAATTTCAAAATCAGTCAAAAAGTGAAAATAATTCTAAAAATCGACCAAATTTAAATTTAATTACAAAAACCAACCAACTTCTCGTCACGTGGACTAAATGGTCGTTACAAAATGGCTGGAGTTGCCAACCCCGGCTATTTTGAAATCAAAATGGCAGCGGTTGCCAATGTCATCTGTTTTGAGGGTTTTCTCAATACAAACCTTGTCCATTTTGATAGTGCACAATTTGACCATTTTGATAGTGCACAATTTGACCGGAGTTGGTCGTTTAAATTGACCGGATTGGCAACCACGATCATTTTTCACCGTCATGTTAGTAGGTGTTTATAATTAAATTTAATTTTGGTCTGTTTTTAAAAATTATTTCTAATTTTTGTCTCATTTTAAAACTTTGTCGTACCGAAATTACTAGTATCTTGTGCGAAATTTGGACAATCAGCTTATACATCCTTATGACGTAATGTTTTGTCTTCTGCAATACAGAAGTACACTGGGAAGAAGGCTGCTGCAAACAATTCTGATTGATCAGCGGCATGTTTCAAAGACAATGCAGGATGCATAGGGATCGCTTGATAGGAGTATACTAAGATTCATGCCATTGAAAATTTATTTTAGATATTAACAATGGCGTTAGCAGTTGCAGGCTTCATTTTACCGGCCAAAGATCGGAGGCTGCTTTATATAAGAGACTGAATTAGCCTTGCATTTATATAATCATTGGATAGCGGCACGCAGATGTAATGATTTCTGATCGTCTTGAAACAAAAAAAAAGTTTATATTTTTTGGAGGGTGGGTTCTAAAGGTGGGATGAAAAGTGAGGAGAGAAGGTTGGATTGTCCTATTTTTGAATTGTTTCAACATTACCCATAAGTCAATACCCACCCACAAATCTGAATGGGGTGGCTACTGCTCAAAATTGCTTAATACACAAACATCATTTGCCCTGTGCCGCTTGTTCGCCTCCTCCCCCGTCCATCTCCCAGCCGCCTCCCGAGCCCACCTCCCCATTTTCCCCGTCCACAGCCTCACTCCCCCTTTGCCTTGTCATCCTCCTCCCATCCCACCTTCCCAGCCCCCTCTGCCCCAGCCCCTCCCCCTCAAGCCCCCTTGTCATCCCCCTCCGATTCCGCCTCCCCAGCCCCTCCCCCTCAAGCCCCCGCTGCCCCTGCCCCAGCCCCCATCCTTCCTCCTCCATAGCACCCCCCAACCCCCAGCGTGCTCTTCAGCCCCCTCCCCGCATCCGTCCTCCATTTTGGATAGAGTTTTTTGCATAGCACATATACCAGTTAATCTCCTAATATCATAATTAGTTGTTATCTATCTCCTACTCTCCAAATTAAGGGGTATATTAAGGGGTATGTGAACTGAGATGAGAGGGAGGTGAGATAAGAGAGAGCTAGGGTGAGACTTGAGAGGGTTCTGAGATGAAGCACTTTTATAGAAATGAGCATGCGAAGTGAGCAAAATGGTGCAAAATGGTCCGTTCACTTGGCAATTTCCTCAAGGGATTTGCTACGCGCACATAACGTTTTACTCGCGCGCAAAATCTCAATCGGTTTATTTATAAAAGTTTGCCACTCAGAAGTACTCCACACGCACAAACGTTGGAAAATGATGAAAATCGGTGAGTAAATTCCGATGGCCGGCGGTGGATGGCAAGCGGTCTCTCTCCTGACGAAAATCTGCCTCCCTTCGAGGTGCCACCGTCCTCAACTCCCGCCTCTGCACCGTTGACGACGGCCAGCGCGATGTCCTCTTCGACCGGTTTAGCGGCGTCCTCGACACTACCGTCCGAGAGGGGACCCATTTCCTTGTCCCATGGCTCCAGAAAACATACATCTTCGACATCCGAACCAGCCCCCACAACTTCACCTCCAACTCCGGCAACAAGGGCCTCCAGATGGTCCATTTCATACTCAGGCTCTCTCGCTCCGACGTGGAGAAGCTCCCGACGATCGACGCTCCAAATATTTTCAGCGTAAGCTCCCGACGTTCGACGCTCAACCTCACCCGCAAGGCCGTTGTCGCCCAGTCCAACTTCGATCAGCTACTCACTGAGCGGTCTCATCCTCGTTCCCAAGGTCGTCGTCCCCTTCTCCGGCCTGGTAAACAGTGGTTGTTGGCGGGGCGAGGAGGGAGGCCGATGGTAGAATATGTTTAAATTTTGAATGGCAAGCTTGTAGATATCCGCACGTGCATCGCACGTGCTCAAGGTCGAATAAAATTCACATCAAATCAGTTAGGATTGCTTGCCGTTTGTTTTGTGCCGCTCTCCCTGCGCTCAGAATCAGTCTGCTCTCTGCGGCGGCTTCTTGTTGGGGAGAGAGAGAGAGAGAGAGAGAGATGAGAGCTCTGTTGACGAGATTAATTGTAAAAAGAAGGGAGCTTTCTTCGATTCTGAGGCCACCTCCGTCATCGAAGTCCCTCGCAGTCGGCATCAGCGGCGCCGCCCACAGCTACGACGACGAGAATATCGAGAAGAAGAAGAAGAAGAGGACCCATTCTTCTTCTATATTGGGTCCTGACCTCCCTGACATCTGGAACTCTCGCAGCTCCACCCCTATCCCCTCCTCCCAAAATCAATTTCGAGGTATTATTTTTAAAGACTTATTCCCCAAGTGTGACATTTTCACAAACATGTGATGGGCATAAATTTTATTCATTTTTTAAATGACCAATCCAGTTACAATGTGTTTCAATTGAGATGAACGTTTAAAATGATGAAATTTGTGAGCCGAAAACATTTCCCCATTTTCTCATTCGAAATTCGATACGTCAGGACGACAGCCACGTATCATAATGTAGATGAATTTGGCATAGATTATTATATAGTGAATGTTGAATTATATTGGGTCTAAACAATTTTATAAGATTGTGGAACATCTTTATTGAGGTTAGATGGTTGAACAAACTTGATGCATAGAGATGAGATTTTGTACAGAAGGAAAAATACTGCAGACATGGCCATGAACAGCAATTGCTGCATTTGGCAGTCTATCGCCGAGCCTGATGCCTCTTGAAAACCTGTTGAGACTTCATCACTGTTGAGGTCGCCCCCAACCCCTTCACCCCACCCACCACCTGCGTATATGAGATTGCTGGACATCACAATTGAACTGCAAGATCAAATCCAACGGATTCTCCCTGTCATATTCTCACAGAATTGATTCTTTGATACATTGTGAAGATCTTTTCTATTGTCGGAGTTGAGATTTGATGGAATTTCTTGTCATCGCTTGAAAAATGTCCTCTTCAATCATTGGTGAAATCCTATATGCCAATTGAGGAAAAACCAGTATCAAGTTCAGTTCCTATTTCGTTTACGGTATTTTTGTCTATCTTTATCAGTCAATTTTTTTATTTTAACATGCCATTATATGTTTGAATTTTAGAAATAGGTAATTTGCCCATTCTTCATTGAGGCGGACAGTGTCCAGTGCAAAATTGCTTTAACTGCTTTGTTGGCTGAGTTATCTGGTTGGGATTATCTTTAATCTTCGTATCATCATATCGCATGATTTCTCCATGCATTTTGATTCTTCTACTCTTTATCTTTTTGTCACCGGGTACTGATGCACTTCTGTAGTATAATGAACCTTATTCGTGGAATTCTGTAAAAAATCACAAATTTTGTCTGCAATATTCAATACTTGTGAGATGCAAACCTATTTCAAATAGTTTTTGTGATTGTATTATGATATGTCTTGATGAATCTTCTTGCCACTGCAGTAAGGATATGAAGGTTATGATTTGCTTTTGCCGCCGCTTATTATCAAAGGCAATGAAGATATAATTGTAAAATCAAATCATGCCCACATTTATGGATGGTTAAGAAAGAAGTAGCAAGAAAAGGTTTCAGGGTTTTGAAGAAACAGATTGCAATTTCAGAGATCCCAGAGATTATCATCGGGGGGTGTGATTCATTCTGTATTCTTCATATCTTCTTTTCTTTTCTACTTTCCTTCCCTCCTTTCTCACAACTGATGCCGAGAATGAAATGCTGAGGAGAGAGAGTATATCAAAGTAGGTCTGGTTTAGAAGTGCTATGGTTAGGTCTAGCCGTTTTGGATAGCCTTCCACATTGTAATGAGAGGAAAGAAAGAGACAGCCACACAGAAACCTTGTCGATACCCACATCTTTATGGTAGTTATTTTATTTTTTACTTTCTTCTGCACCCTTTATGGTGATATGGTGGTTTCTACTGTGAAGATGCCATGTTTAGCTACGACACAATGTATGACATAAACGAAACCAATACAGCGGATATGGTGGTAAGTAAATGGGAAGATTTTCATATTGTAAAATCATGTAGGATGCATGCAATGCCTGACATCACAATTTTAAAACATTAACCAGCTTGTCTTAATATGATGCTAACTATAGTGGATTCAATGTAGACACCTGCCACCACATGCATATTTTGTTGATCTAGGTCGAATTCCTGTATGTGCAGCTGAAATGCTTTTTTTTTGATTCTGAAGAAGAGAAACTCACTCCTCTATTTATAGGGCAACCGCCATATCCTCCATCCCACAACACCTCCGTAGTTTCCTCAACCGATCCATGATTTTCTCAATGGCCATGTGAGACTCGGTCTTTCGGTTGAGGAAAATCCTCAGCCGAGTATCGGGTCGGTGACCAGGTCATTTGGCCATATCAGGCCATAACCACTTACATCTCACACTTGGCCTGAAATGGCCAAGTTTATTCCAATCATACTCACACTATCCGTTAGATATAACACATGATGTAATTTCACATACTCCCATTATCCGTGAGATATGCACATTTTATTCACCGAGTACAATCATTATTCATGATTGTCTCCTTTCATTATTCATGAAAGTTTTCTTGACTTGGATATTTCTAAGTCACATCAAACAAACATGTTTGATGAATGTATCTGCTGGAATACCCTTTGTCAAGGGATCAACAATCATATCACTTGTTGGAATATAAGTCACATTGACTTCTTTCCTTTTCATCATATCATGTATGTAATGATATTGTATTTCAATATGCCTTCCTTTGGAACTGTTTGCACCAATGTGGATCAAGCTGATGGCTGCTTGATTATCACAGTACATCTCAATTGGTCCATCCACCAAATTGAGATCCAAGTCCAATAGGAATCGTCTGATCCAGACCGCATGAGTAGCTGCCATACTACATGCTATATACTCAGCTTTTTGTGTGTATCTCGCTACACAACCCTCTTTCTTGCTACCTAAGAAACAGCTGCACCACTAAAAATGAACACATGTTCTGCAGTTGACTTCTTGTCATCTTTGTCACCTCCGAAATTTGCATCGGAGTAACCAAGAACCTCAAGCGAATCTGCTTGATAAACTAACTTGTAGTGCACTGTACTTTTTATATATTTTATAATCCTCTCAACAGCTTCCCAATGAGCTGGACCAGTATTACTTTGATATCTACTAACCAGACTAACTGGGTATGTCAAGTCTGGTCACACAACATTGCATACATCAAACTTCCAATAGCCTGAGCATATGGAACATCCAGCCGACTTTGTCCCTCTTCAGGACAATGTTTTTTACTTAACAGCTTCCCCATAACCAATGGTGTAGGGGCCGGATTGGAATTGTACATTTCAAATCTCCTCAATATTGTATGCACATACTTTTCTTGGTTTAAACTTAACATTCTAGACTTTTGATCTCTAAGGATCTGTATTCCAAGAACATAAGATGCATCACCCATGTCCTTCATCTCAAATTCACTACAAAGTGCTGATTTGATTCTTTTCAACACTTTAATGTCATTTTCAGCGAGCAAAATATCATCCACATACATGGATAATATCATAAAACTGCTCCCATTTTGCAAGACATACACACAGTTATCCAATTTGTTTGCAACGAAACCAAGTTGTATAATAGCGTTGTGAAATTTGAGATACCACTGTCTAGATGATTATTTTAAACCATACAAAGATTTCTTCAATTTATAAACTTTGTCCTCCTGTCCCTCAACCTGAAATCCCTCAGGTTGATCCATATATATAACTTCCTTCAACTCTCCGTTGAGGAATGCAGTCTTGATATCCATTTGGTAGAGTTCCAAGTCAACAATCGCTAAGATTATCCGTATGGATGTAAACTTAGCCATCAGAGAATACGTCTCCTGATAATCAATCCCTACTTTCTGAGTAAATCCCTTTGCAACTAAACGGGCCATGAATGTATCAATAGACCCATCAACCCGATATTTCTTCTTTAACACCCACTTGCATCCTATGTACTTCCTCTCTTCTGGTAAGTCACATAGCTTCCATACATTATTTCTCTCAATTGAGTCAAGCTCCCTTTTCATGACCTCAAGCCATTGATCTGACTCAGATGATTTCATTGCATCTGTATAATTGAAGGGATCCGCTTGCTCATCTATATCAATATCCACAGAGAAACAAGATGGTTTACATGAATATAGATAATAATCATGCATCCATGCTGGTGTGGTTCTGGGTCTTTTGTAGCCACTAAAGGTTGCAGGCTGGACAGGTTCAGCTGGTTGATTTGCCATATGTATATTCTCATTTGCAGGTTCATCTTCCATAGTTGGATGATGTTCATCTTCCATAGTTGGATCCAAGTCATCATTTAGAATATCATCTAAGTCCAGCAAGGGTGACACATTTTCTTGGACTTATTCCTTTTCTTCTAGATTCTCCAGAAAAGTAGTATCTCTAATTTCAATGACTCCTTTGTTTTCATGGAAGAACATGTATCATTTAGATTTTTCAGAATATCCTATGAATACACATCTTACGATTTTGAGATCCAGCTTATCTCTAACCTGATATGGAATGAGAACATGTGCCACGCAACCCCATTTTCTCAAATGATTTAAATTGGGTTTGCGTCTATTCCATATCTCATACGGTGTTGTCTCGACTGATTTTGTGGGAATTCTGTTCAGAACATAATTAGCAGTCAATATGGCTTCTCCCCAAAAATCCTTGGAGAGACCCGAATGTGATATCATATATCTTACTGCATTCATTAATGTTCTATTCTTCCTTTCAGCCACATCATTCTGTTGTGACGTATAAGGCATAGTAGTATGCTTCTTTATACTGTATTGAATACAGTATTCCTCAAATTCTTTTGAGTTGAATTTCCCACCTCTATCAGTTCCTAATACCTTTATGTTCCTTCCAAGTTTTCTTTCAACTTCTGCCTTGTATCTTTTAAAACTTTCAAAAGCTTTCCACTTTCTGCTTAAAAGATACACGAAAGTATACTTGGAATAATCATCTATAAATGTTATGAAATATTCCTTATTCTCACGTGTCTGTATACTCAATGACCCACAAATGTTAGAATGAACTAATTCCAACAATTTATTAGACCCTTGACCTTCCGAGAATGATTTCCTGGTCATCTTTCCAGTTAAACAATGTTCACATGGTAATGTCCTTACACCTGTCAGTTCCGGTAATAAATCCATTTTGATTAACTGGTTCATCTTATTGTTACCAGGATGACCTAATCTCGTATGCCAGAGATCATAATCAGAAAAAAGACACGAGGAATAATTTAAATCACAATCTTTAGTACCAATATCAGATTTTACAAGAGAAAGACAGAATAAATCATGACCGGGCACAAACTTGCCCATAGCAAGCACTTTCTTGTCTTTCTTAATAGATACCCTATTGTTATAAAATCTCACTTCAAGACCCTTCTTCAGCAAAGCCAGAACAAAGACCAGATTACGTCTTATGCTAGGTGCATAAAACACATCTTTGAGGATCATGATGCTGTCCCCAAGATCCAATCTGTATGAACCAGTACCTTCTACAACCAGATAGGTATTGATTCCCATGTATATCTTTTGGGCTCCCTTCTTCAGTTCCTGAAAGTCGACTATTCCTTCCTTGTCTTTGCTATATGTCGGGTTGCACCCGAGTCGATCCACCAGACTTCAACATCAGTTGTTGCAGTGTTACATTCAGTGACGCCAATGAATTCTCGCTTTCCGGATCCTCCTTGTTCTGGGCGTCTAGAGTTGCCCTTATTCCTTGTCTGAGGACAGTTGGCCTTGAAGTGACCATACTTCCTGCAGATGTAGTAAGATACAGGAGGTCCTTTCTTCCCGCGAGCTGATTGCTGGCTGGATCCCTTGAAGGAGGGCTTCACAGGTCCAAGACGTTGGTTCCCTTGTGCCTTTCGATATTGAGCAGCATTCACCTCTTCCTCCTGCACAAGGTTGACGTCCGAGCCATTCCTTCTAGCCAGAAGGTCTTGTTCCATTGCTAGCTGAGTTAGCAAGTCAGTAACACGTTTAACGGTTCCATTTAGTCTAAGCGTAGTGGCAACCATATCAAGCGACGGTGGCAGACTATTCAGAATAGTTGCCACATGAAGCTTCTCAGGAATTTCAGTTCATGCGGTAGCTAGGTCCTCAGCCATGACAATCATCTTATTCACGTGTTTGGTGACATTATAACCTTCCTGCATACAATATGAATTTTACCTATGCAGCAGGAGTTGTATGTTCACGTTAGATGTGATGTCATACTTCTCCTTAATAGTCTGCCACATGTTCTTGGCAGTACTACAATTTTCGAAACACTTTTATTAGGCTATCGTCCATGAACATAAGCATGAGACTCTTATCCTTCTTGTCATTAATTTTCCACTGGTCTAGTTTTCTCTTCTGGGCATCTGTGGGATTTTCAGGTAGAGCAGGAGCAGTGGTCTCAATGACACTATCTAAATTGTCATGTATAAGTCCATATCTTATTTTTCGGTGCCACATGTCATAGTTGGAATCGTTCAGGTATTCTGTCTTAGCCAGTTCAGACGCAATCAATTTACTTGCCATTTGTTCGTTACTGGGTTGGATAAAGTTTGGTTCAGAAAGTGCCAAAATATGCTTATACAAATCAATTAAAATTTATATCTAATAACCTATCCTAAAAAGCCAATTTTAGTTTAATGAGGATGACAAATTTTAATTAGGTTATATATGCGGAAAATAACTACAATATGTAAATCTCTAACTCTTTTTTAATTAATGTGTGAACCAGGATTTTATATTAGGTTTAAGTGGTTGTGGGACAAAACTATACACAAATAAATTGCAGAATGTAAATAAATAAAACTGAGGAACCTGTTTGGTGCTTAAATCGGGGAGTAGAAAAATTTGTTGAAATCTCAGGCTACGGTTGTTGAAACTGAAAGCTTGTTGCCAAAAGCGCGGATAGAGCAGTGATCGGCACGTATAGTGAGGAGAATGTTGCACGTGGAGGATCATGCTTGAACCTCTACCGCGATCTGCTGCTTCACGTGACGGGATGCGTGCGAACTTGGTAAAAAAATTAAGTGGGATGTGATAGAGAATGCTTAGGAGATGAAAGGTCGGTGGATTTTGATACACAGTAGAAAAATGATGGGTAAGAGACTTTGTAGGGACCGGGATGTGATAGAGCCTTTTCGCCTCGAGGGTGAAGCCAAATAGATCCCGTTAGGACAAGGTGGATCTCAAAGAGGGCTTTTTAAAGGCTATTGGATTTTTGGTGTCATTCCTATTTGAACAAGAACACAGAGGACAAATGGGTGATGCTCAAAAAAAATAATCGAATGGATGGCATCAGGTTTGAACGAAAATTTTAGTGGAGGAATTGTGAAGCAAAAATTAATGAAGCAAACTTTGCTTCGGGACTTGTTGCGTGGCAAAATTGATATATAAGGACTTGTGTTGAAGCCACCTTTGCCTCGGGAACAAACTCGGTTGAGAAGAAAATAAAACGGAAGAAAAAAAATTGGTGGTGCAGGCGACTCGTGAAGGAGACTGCTGCACTAGGATGCGTGAAGAAAAGACGACTTTCTTCTTTGTTGGAGCGGCCTTGGAGATAGGAGCGTGGAGGATCACCCTCATGTAGATTGGGGCGGCTTTCTTCTCCGTTGGTGCGGTGATCAAGGGAAGAAGAAAACATTGATCGGACTGAAATCTGGCTCTGATACCAATGAGCAAAAGCGAGAAATATCGTTGAGGATTTCGGACATGGCTGAAAGCTGAAATGCTTTTTTTTATTCTGAAGAAGAGAAACTCCATCCTCTATTTATAGAGCCACCGCCATATCCTCCATCCCACAACTGCCCCTGGATTTTCCTCAACCGACTCATAATTTCCTCAACGGCCATGTGAGACTCGGTCTTTCGGTTGAGGAAAATCCTCGACCGAGTATCGGGTCGGGACCAGGTCATTTGGCCATATCAGGCCATAACCACTTACATATATCACCAGAGACAACCTAAAAGTTACATCAGTTTATGTATATGGTTATAAGTACCCCAAGAAGACCTTGTTAGCCGTGTAGCAGACATGGGCTTCTTTTCATCTTAGTAGAGTTTCATCAAATTGACCAAGTAATTTGGCAACTGGCTTATTACATATGTGAACATCTGCATTCAGAGTTAGTTCTAGGTTCTTTTGCAACTGCTTGAAGCATCAACATGTCAAGATCAGGATGCTAGACATGATCTATGTCATATTTTGCAAATTTAACTTCAATTATATTTGTTTTTGGAGCAAGGGTTCCCAATTTAACCCAATGAAACTGAAAAACTAACAGTTTAATGTGCCCAACGAAACCCAACGAAACCAGTGTGTGTCAGTGTTAAGGTTCAAAAAATTATCTGCATACTTAAAAAGCAGTTGGGCAAAATCAGTGTTTTAGGCTTTCCTTGATATTTGTTTCCTCTTATGGTCATTTAAAACAATTTTTTGAAAAATAAGTAAGGTTGATTAATAGGCTAAGCTGTTGTGCCCCCGAAACATGGTTTTAATTACGTTTAAGTTTGCCGAAGAGCTGCCTCAGAATGACACATGTATTCTTTATGATATTTTCCAATAGCCGTCTTGTTTCCAGGTAAAAGACTATGACTTGTGCATCCAACAAGTCTACATGTGAGAATTCCAAGTGTCCAACTTTCTTATAATAACGTGCTTTTATTTAACACCAACAATTTGCTCATATATATCAATTTTCTGCATACTGATAGTCAGGGCAGTAACTAAAATTCACTTGGTAATTGAGTGGTAATTTACTTCAGAAGATGGACCTAATGACACGGGGGGGGGGGGGGGGGGGGTGTGTGTGTGTGTGTGTGTGTGTGTGTGTGTGTGTGTGTTGGGGTGGGGGATATTTATCTAAACAATTTAAGATGAAAGCTTTTGTTATATGCATGTCACATTCCCACTTACTAGTTACTAGACCGCGAACTCTTGTTTCTTGCACCGGTATGCGACGGAAAGTCATCATTTTAAGCCATTGAAGTTCGTTTGCTTTATCAGCTAAGCTTTCTCCATGCTATGCTCCACAACCTATAAGAACATCTATTATTCCGTTAAGCTAGTCCAAAATCATGCATATTCAGTGCGTGTATAACTGCCAGTTTCCAGATTTTGGCGATGTCTGCATCAGGTTTATGCATGAAAGTTGGTTAATTTGGAGCCTTTTAGCTGATGCATACGTCATTCTGCATTATATTGCCAGGATGGTTCCATTTGCTGATTTATTTGACAATTGGTCGAAAATATGGCAGCTTTTCTTTTTTATGACATGTTTAAAGTACAGCTAGTTAGCCTAAGGTATCGTAACAAATGAGTTGCATGTATGTTCTTTACCTAACTGTTCCTGAATTCCTGGCACATTGATTATATCGAAAACCGATGACTCTGCTTTCTCGAAGTGCTGAAATCCAACTGAAACCTATCAATGCTATATATATATATGTATATATATATGTGTGTGTATATATATATGTATATGTATATGTATATGTATATATATATGTATATGTATATGTATATATATTGGTGGCATGCTTTTCCAGTTTCTTCTAATCATTCTGTATCTATATTACAGCCAATGATGAACTGATCCCTACAATTATTGATGGGAAATCAATTGCCCAGGAAATAAGATCATTAATTGCTGAAGAAGTACGAGAAATGAAAAAATCCATCCAGAAAGTTCCTGGATTAGCTGTAATTTTGGTTGGTCGGAGAAGGGACTCCCAAACTTATGTCCGGTATAAAACAAAGGCTTGTGAAGAAGTTGGAATTAATTCTCTGCTGGCAGAACTTCCCGATGATTGTGCTGATAACGAAGTGCTTGATGCTGTGGTCAGCTTTAATGAAGACCCATCGATTCATGGAATTCTTGTTCAACTACCATTACCACAAGTAATTTCTCTTATTATGCCACATATTCTTAAGCTAAATTTTTTTTCTTTCCCCCCTTTTTCTTTAGTTTTTTGAGTTTTGAAGGAAGCAACAGAGAATTTCTTCAAAACCTGAAAATTAATATGGCTACGGAATTTTTTTTATGGGTTATACATGGAACATTAAGATTTCATTCTATTGATGGCCATGTTTATGAAAAGCAGCATATGAATGAAGAGAAGATTTTAAGTGCCGTAAGTCTAGAAAAAGATGTTGACGGTTTCCATCCTCTGAATGTGGGAAATCTTGCTATCGGTGGAGGAGAACCACTCTTCATTCCTTGTGCAGCAAAGGCTTGCGTTGAACTGTTGCTACGCTCAGGTGTCGAGCTCATGGGACAGAATGTCGCTGTGATAGGTCGAAGTAAAGTGGTTGGGCTGCCCACTTCCTTGCTATTGCAGGTAACAAGCCAAATTTGTACTGTATTATTCGAAGTTATAGAAAAGAAATGAATATAGGAGATTCAATTCTTGCTGTTTCTCTACTGCCAAGATGGGAAATATCATCTCTGTGACCTGCGGGGAAAATATACTTTGAACATTTCCCCCTTGGTTTGTGTTTCTTTTCATACACTTCCATTCAACGAGCAAACAAGCAATGATTTCCCTTGGTTTCATGGGAGTAAATAAAATATAGTACTGATGATTTCAACGATTTTGCTTACTTTGGAACTTACGCAGAGACACCATGCAACGGTCAGCACAGTTCATGCCTTCACAAAGAACCCAGAAGCCATCACTCACGAAGCTGATATTGTGATCTCAGCTGCTGGGGTGCCCAACCTGGTCCGTGGGAGCTGGCTAAAGCGAGGCTCAGTTGTCATTGATGTAGGGACAAATCCAGTCGAGGTAACTGCTGACATTTTGGGATCTTTTCGTCATATTCTTTCAAATTTGTATGCTTCCTTCCAAACTTGTCATCTATTTCAAAGAACTGAAATGTTGCATCAAAAAAACCCTAAAACATGCAGAATGATTGCCAAACTTCTTGCTTTCATATATATTTGAATCATGTTATCTATTTTATTTTTATCCTATTTCAATTAAAAACAAAAGACTGCACGGGAATCATCATAATAATGCAGCGGGGGTTTTCATAAACAAATGAGAATTATGGTTCCCTTCAAAGAGGAGAGATACGAAGAAGGATCTTTATGTTGACAGTTTGAGAAATTGATGCAGGATCCCAACAGCGAGCATGGTTACTACCTCACAGGAGATGTTTGCTATGAAGAAGCATTGAAGGTGGTCTCTGCCATAACCCCCGTGCCTGGCGGGGTGGGGCCAGTGACGATCGCTATGCTTCTTTCCAACACTCTCGAATCCGCCAAACGAGCATATGGATTAAGCTAATGCTTCCCGCTGATTCTTGGATCTCAGCATATTTTGCCCTTCATTTTATAACTCAACCCGAGGTTGTAAATCTTTCCTTTTACTATTTTATTCGTTTTCCTGGCAGCAAACATGTCCGTTGGATGCTCATTAGTAGGTAATCAGATGAGGAAACTCCTAGGTTGTACATTCTGCAAAAGCGACCGAGGCTGCAATTTTGCTAGTGGTGAATATAGATGAATTAACTTTGTCTTACCTTCCCCAACTTTTGTTATCATCATTGTTGTTCAAAGAATAATTGATGGATCTACTTGTTTAGCCGTGTGGTTTGTTATTTGATGGATATACTTGTAAATCAAGCAATTGTAGACAAATGAGAACAAGCATAGATCAAGATGAATGGAGTTGATGATTTCCATGAACGATCTACCTATGGAACTAGAATCGTCATCTTCTTTCAAAATTCATGAGTTTTTCCATCCAGACTAATCAAGCTCGATCCAGGAAGTTTACATACATGCCTTTCTTTCATCATTTTCCTGATCATCGCAGCTCGATCCCATTCCCCTTTTCCAGCAAAATTTTTTGCCAGGTTTATGTATCGCCCCCCATGTCCGGGCTCCAACATTATCAACATCTTTCCTACGCGTATTCCCCTGTCGTGGTCTCTATGAATCAGACAACCAGTGAGCAGGGCTCCCCACACCGTCGCATTTGGCTTCATGGGCATCGCTGCAATCAGGTCCTCTGCTTGTTTCAGCAGCCCAGCGCGGCTCAAAAGGTCCACCATACACCCATAGTGCTCTATCGATGGTCGAATCTGATAACATTTCGCCATTTTCTCGAACACAGTCTTCCCCTCTTCGACCAAACCAGAGTAGCTGCATGCTGTCAGGAGTCCCGTGAAAGTAATCTCGTTGGGCCTGATTCCTCTCTCCTCCATGTCCTCAAACAGACTGATCGCTTCCCTGCCTCGGCCGTGCACCGCGAATCCAGTTATCATCGCTGTCCACGACGACACACATCCTGTCTCTTCTACTCTCTCGAAGATGGCCGCGGCCTCGTCGATCTCCCCGCACTTGGCATACATGTCCACAAGAACACAGCCCAGCGTCTGGTCCAGTCGAATCCCTTTCCTTTCAATGTAGCTGTGTATCCATCGGCCTTGGTCCAGGGCGCCGAGCTGCGCGCAGGCCGATATTGCACATGCGACTGTTACCTTGTCTGGTTCAACTCTCTTCACTTGCATTTCTCGAAAGAGCTCCAGGGCTTCCTCGAAGAGGCAACTCTGAACATACCCATTGATCATCACAGTCCATGTTATGACGTTTCTCTCCTGCATCCGATCGAAAAGGCTTCGCGCGGCCTCCATCCTTCCAGTCCGTGCATAGCAGTCCATCATCGAGTTCCACGACACTACGTCTCTGGACGGCATCCGGGCAAAGAGGCGGCTGGCGGAGGGAGCGCATCCGGACTTGGCGTAGGCGTGGAGGAGGGAGTTGGCAGTGTGGAGCTCGGAGGCGAATCCGAATTTGATGATGTGGCAGTGGACCTGCTGAAGCTCTTCGAGAGTGCAGGCCTTGACGAGGAAAGGGAACGTGTGAAGGTTGTGAGGAGATGCACTGTGGAGCATCTGGCAGTAGAGTATGACTGCTTCTTCTTGATTCTGGCTGTACGAGAGGGCTCTGATGATGGTGTTCCACATGAACGTGTTTGGTTCTTGGATTCTTTCAAAGAGCCGCAGGGCGTAGGTTGCCGAGGCCTTGCAGAGAGCAGACAGCAGTTTGCTGGCAGGGATTGTTTGATGAACGTGGCCTGTTTTGATCATTTGGGCATGGATTTGATCCACTTCGGCTGTGTTTGAGCATTCTTCCAGCCAAGGAATGTGAGCCGTTGGCTTTGTCGCGGACAGCAGCTGGGCCGCCGCCGCCATTGGCACCGTTGTGTGATATTCCTCTGGGGACAAATTTTATCTGATGAAGATGAAGGATTATGTTGAGCAAGGGTTCCCACTTCCCAGTATTGTGAGGTGCAAGACCAGTGACCTTGGATAAGGTGGCTTCTTATATTACCAACATGCCCTTGTGATGCTTGTTATTCCTTTTCTTATGATTCATTGTGGTATCACAAATATGGAAAGCATGCATTGCTCCATATCCAGCAGACAGCAGGGTTGAAATTTGGTTATGGCTGTAATTGGATTTAGGATTCTTGGTTGCGTGCAAGTTTGGCAAGTTTTTGTGTGTGAATTTTGTGTTTTAGGGATGTTTGGTTCTTTGGTAGATGTGTGTCATTATGCCAACAAGCAATTGCTGAGATGACATTCTCTCCATCCTCTCTCTTGGGAGGCGCGGGATCGAGACCCGGCCGGCGCGTGCTTTACTACTTTCCGATGTATCTAATAAAAAAACTAGTGTGTGGATGGTGTTTGACATGATTGTACTGGTTTCTGCCCTTGTATTCTGATAAGTTGTATATTATATATTATTAGTGATATTGTTATGGGATGCTTGGAGCATGCAGGGATATGAGTTGAAACTGAAGAATTCTTACTTTTAGGTGACCGTTAATAATGGGCTTATTGATGACATGGTAAGTGGACAACAGTTACATCTATTCTTAAGGAATAATCACGCCCCCATTATGGTAAGATGGTTATCTTTCAACGACACTGACAAGATAGCTTCACTGATAAATAGTCAGAACGTCAACAGTAGAGGGGGGGCACTCCAGAGATACTGAATACTAGGTCCTCTGACAATCTTATTCTCTACTTTACACTCTTATATTTCTTAGGGGAATTCACATAAAAATACCCTAACGTTTGGGGACGCTTTCATATTAATACCCTGAACTTTTAAGTAGTACAAATCTATACCTTTCCGTCTGTTTTGGCTAACGGCGTTAAATTATTCCCGTTTTGCCCTTACATCAAAACAAAAAAAATACCATAACGTTTAGGGATAGTTTCAAACAAGTACCCTCCACCGACTGAGGGGGGCGGCAGTAGGGGGGAGGGGGCCGGCGTCCACGACTGAGGCGGAGGGGGAGGGGGCGCCGCCCCCCTTCCCCGAATACAGGGGGCGGTAGTGGCGGGGAGGGGGGCGGCGCCCCCTCCCCCTCCCCCTCCGCGACCGAGGCAGAGGGGGAGGGGGCGCCGCCCCCCTCCCCCGAAAACAGGGGGGGCAGTGGCGGGGAGGGGGGCGGCGCCCCCTCCCCCTCCGCGAATGAGGAGGAGGGGCGCCGCCCCCCTCTCCTGAGTACGGGGACGGCAGTGACGGGGAGGGGGGGCGGCGCCCCCTCCCCCTCTGCGACTGGGGGCGGCGCCCCCTCAGTCGCGGAGGGGGTGGGGGCGCCGCCTCCCTCCCCCGAATACATGGGGCGGCAGTGGCGGGGAGGGGGGCGGCGCCCCCTCCCCCTCCGCGACTGAGGCGGAGGGGGAGGGGGCGCCGCCCCCTCCCCCGAAAATAGGGGGGCAGTGGCGGGGAGGGGGGCGGCGCCCCCTCCCCATCCGCGACTGAGGCGGAGGGGGAGGGGGCGCCGCCCCCTCCCCCGAAAACAGGGGGGCAGTGGCGGGGAGGGGGGCGGCGCCCCCTCCTCTTCCGCGACTGAGGCAGAGGGGGAGGGGGCGCCGCCTCCCTCCCCCGAAAACAGGGGGCGACAGTGGCGGGGAGGGGGGCGGCGCCCCCTCCCCCTCCGCGACTGAGGCGGAGGGGGAGGGGGCGCCGCCTCCCTCCCCCGAAAACAGGGGGCGACCGAAAACAGGTGGAGCCGTAGGGGTTGGTGGGTATTAATATGAAATGTACATTAAACGTTAGGGTATTTACTGATGACTAACGTTGAGGGGCATAATCGTCCAAATTTCAGTAATTTGGACGGGAAATAAAAAAAAGGTATCAAGTTAAAACTGGCGTATAACGTTTGGGTATAAATTTGTACAACTTTAAAGTTCAGGGTATTAACATGAAAACGCCCCCAAACGTTAGGGTATTTTTATGTGAATTCCCCTATTTCTTACTCCAAAAGCTCGGTGTGACAGGATCAAGACGATCTCCCTTAGGTCGATTTTGACTTCCTCGAACCCACTTAAGTCGATACTAACTTAATCATCGGAAGAGAATTGGGTCGGAACCAAAGTCCCCCCCCCCACCCACAAACAAACGATCTATGGTGCAGGCAGTTCAAGTTTCGACCCATTAAGTAAGTCGAAGGGTCGTTGTCTATGACCCTAAGATAGATCGAGCTCCAGCCCAGTAGCTCGAGGCCTGGCCATCTATGACCGGGTTTCATCCACCGTAGGTCCCATTCAACAGCTGATGATGCCCCACATGGTCATTAGAGAAGTCCACGTCGGCCCACTTTACTATTGGCCGGAACACATCCATCAACAGCAACATATCATGGCAAATATATAGCCATGATATTGGGACCGATTTTCCTTCATTCCAGCATATGTTGGGACTGAAAAAATATGAAGTACCCTTATCCTGAAACGAGATTTTTATTGTTAAATTCACGAACCTTTTGATTTACTCGCAAGCAGCATATTATGGCACTAAGTGGATTCGGACAGGAATTCTTTGCTTGGCAGTTAATGTTAGTAATCATATCAATAATGTATCTATTTTGATCAGTCGGGTTCAAAGATACTCTTAGAAACAAAGCTTTCTAACAAAATAAATATATGCAAAAAGTTGATGGTGAGCCATCAACTACAGACTTGCTACTACCCAACTCTATTGCTTACTATTTCCCTTCGGAAATAAATAAATAAACACCAAAGCAAGAAACAGATAAAGAGATTTGGGAGTAGAACTCACACAAAATGCAGCTCCTTTGTCTTTAAGATAAAGATTTTTCCCAGTTCGGAGCCTGATTTGGCCTCGCATGCCTCTCGAACAAATTAGAATGATTTCATTAATCCCATGCACCACAGACCAAAAAAAAAAAAAATATGCTGGCATTTTCTTGTTTCTGGTCTCCATCAGAATAAATTTGCTTCCAAGCATGAGTAGGCGGCTGGTGCACTGTTGCATTTCCAACAAACTTGTGACCAACGATCAACATATATATAAGAGAAAGGACCAATGGATCAATTCATCTCACATCGGACACCCAGTTCTAGCCTCCAACACTAAAGGGAAGACCAATGGCAACCGTTTCTGGATCGTTCCGATGCCTCATGTTTATATGCTTCACTGCACTTTGCTCATTTCCCGCAGAGGCCGCCATTAAGAAGTATCAGTTCGATGTAAGTAGTGTTGCATATATGCTTCCCTTGTTTATGTGAGCTGCATTATGCGTTTATATGCATGCTCCCCTTGTTTGTGTCCCATAACTCTCTCCGCGACTTAATTAGGTCGTGGTGAAGAGTGTGAGTCGACTGTGCCACGCCAAACCGATTGTTACCGTCAACGGTAGGTTCCCCGGGCCGACCATCTACGCTAGGGAAGGAGATCGAGTCATCATCAACGTCACCAACCATGCCCAATACAACATGTCCATCCATTGGTATTAGCTAATTACAAGACATGCTTGATGAGTGAATGCCATATTGTTTCCGAACATATATATGTGAATGAATCATGTGTGATGCAGGCATGGGCTGAAGCAGTTTCGAAACGGGTGGGCAGATGGGCCGGCCTACATTACGCAGTGTCCGATCAAGAGCGGTGGCTCTTATAGCTACGACTTCAACGTCACGGGGCAAAGGGGGACTTTGTGGTGGCATGCTCACATCTTGTGGCTTCGTGCCACCGTTTATGGCGCCGTCGTCATCTTGCCCGAACGAGGAGTCCCTTTCCCGTTCGGTCAGCCCAGCGAAGAAACCGTGCTCGTCTTGGGTGAGACTTAAAAAGGGCTAGCATAGAGTCGATCGAGTTTGTTCAGAAGTTTGCCCGTGTCTGTGTGTGTGTTTGTTTGTTGTCTAAATTTTTTAATTAAAATTTGTGCAGGAGAATGGTGGAACGCTGACGTTGAGGAGGTTGAGAAGCAAGGCAACGCGCTTGGGTTGCCACCAAACATGTCTGATGCACATACAATCAACGGCAAGCCTGGGCCTCTCTTCCCCTGTTCGGACAAGCGTAAGCTATCGGGAGGATCCATCGATTTGAAACCTGAATGTAATGCAACTTGGGCACTAATATTTAATTGGCGTTGTTTCAGATACATTTGTGACCCAAGTCGAGTGGGGAAGGACGTACCTTTTGAGAATCGTCAACGCTGCCCTCAATGACGAGCTCTTCTTTGCCGTCGCCGGCCATAACATGACCGTCGTAGAGATCGACGCGGTCTACTGCAAGCCTTTCGCGACCACTGCCATCCTCGTCGCCCCTGGCCAGACTACGAATGTACTTGTCACGGCAAACCAAGCGCCGGGCAGATACTTCATGGCTGCCCGGCCGTTCATGGATGCCCCGGTCCCGGTGGACAACAAGACCGCCGCCGCCATCCTTCAATACAAAGGCGTCGCTGCCACCGTCACGCCCGTCTTGCCTAAACTCCCGGCGCCAAACGACACCGCGTTCGCCGACTCGTACCTCGACAGCCTTCGGAGCCTAGACACCCCCCAGTTCCCAGCAAACGTTCCGCTCACCGTCGACCGGCATCTGTTCTACACCGTCGGGCTAGGAATGGACCCGTGCCCGACCTGTCTCAACGGCACCCGGCTCACCGCATCCATCAACAACATCACCTTTACAATGCCGAGGATCGGGCTCCTTCAGGCTCATTACTCTGACATCAAGGGGGTGTTCAAGTTGGATTTTCCCGACAGGCCACCGACGCCGTTCAACTACACCGGCGCGCCCCTGACGGCCAACCTCGGCACATCTTTAGGAACCAGACTTAGCAAGGTGGCCTATAACTCGACCGTCGAGCTGGTTCTCCAAGACACCAATCTTCTGACCGTTGAGTCGCACCCTTTCCACCTCCACGGCTACAATTTCTTTGTTGTGGGGAGGGGAGTGGGCAACTTCGATCCTGCCAAGGATCCGGCTAAGTTTAACTTGGTCGATCCACCCGAACGGAACACGGTCGGGGTTCCTACTGGAGGTTGGACCGCGATAAGGTTCAGGGCCAATAACCCAGGTGAACTGATTAACTTGCATATCTGCTAGTAATAACTGTGTATATGCAATAAACTTGTGAATTGATGAATATATTGGTTGATTTGCAGGTGTTTGGTTCATGCACTGTCATCTGGAGCTGCACACAACCTGGGGCCTAAAGATGGCTTTCGTGGTCGAGAATGGGAACGGACCGGACGAATCCATTCTGCCTCCGCCCAAGGATCTGCCGCCATGCTAGTCTCTTTGAAGGACGTACTTCCATTGATCAGGATGATGAGTTCCCAAGACGACTGCTATCTCTCTGTGATTTAATCTGTGATTGATTTTTGAGGTTTGTTCACGGAGTAGAGATACCTCTGCTCTGAATAAAATGTCCTGCAATGGAAGCACATGGGTTAATTTGAGCGGGGTGGAGTGAATGTTTGAGATTGATTCGAGGTTATTTGTATTATGCAATTGTACAGTTATTCGACTACAATATCACTTACTAGTTTTGAGCAATGATATGAAAAATTGATTTTTCTATTGTTCAAACATTTACGTCTAGAATTTGTTGTAATTCTCACTTATCACTAGAAGACTTACTGATTACAGTAAAACAGTAAAAACACTGATAACGGTAAAACAGTAAAATTGGAGAGTAAAAAGGACTGCACTATTTCTCACCAGGAAATAAAGTTACACACTAGAGTAAACACCCAAAAAAACTCACTACAATTTTTACCTCTCTGGGGTAACTTCCCTCTCTGGGGTAATTTCCTCTCACCGGAGAAATCCCTCACTCTTACACCTCTCTGGGTAACTGCCTCTCTTCTTTCTCTTGAAGAAGAGAACTCGATTTTTGGGATTGGGATGATGGAGCCTCTCCTCATACCTCCCCTTTTATAAGGATGCAAGGGGGGAATGAGTTGTTGCACCTACCAAAAACATGAGGGAGGAGGGGGTAGATGCAACTACCCCCCTTTGACTATCCCAAGGGGGTGCTGGAACCAACAATTCTCCCCCTCCAGCAGCATCCGAATAGATTGTCACTTAACAACCATCCCAGCTATGTCTCTGCACAGCTCCAGCTTCTCCAGTGTCACCACCTTCGTGAACATATCTGCTGGATTCTCCTTCGTGTGGATCTTCACTAGTCTCAACAGCTGTTGATCCATCACCTCTCGTATCCAATGATACCGAATGTCAATGTGCTTTGTCCGAGCATGATACATCGAATTCTTGCTCAGATCTAAAGCACTTTGACTATCACAATGTATCATGTACATTTTCTGCTTGATCCCTAATTCTTGGAGAAATCGCTTTAACCACAACATTTCCTTACCAGCTTCTGTAATTGCAAGATACTCCGCCTCTGTTGTGGATAGCGCAACACACTTCTGCAATCTTGATTGCCAGGACACAGCTCCCCCTGCAAAAGTGTAGACAAATCCTGATGTAGATTTTCTACTATCAAGATCTCCAGCCATATCTGAATCTGTATAGCCCTCCAAGATTAGATCAGTTTCTCCGTAGCATAGACATGCCTTTGAAGTACCCTTCGGGTATCGAAGAATCCACTTGACCGCCTCCCAGTGTTCCTTTCCTGGATTAGAAAGGAATCGGCTCACCATTCCCACCGCATGGGCAATGTCAGGACGTGTACACACCATTGCATACATCAAACTCCCAACTGCTGAAGAATAAGGTATCGATGACATCTCCTCCGTCTCTTTCTTGGATGAAGGGCTTGATTTCCTGCTCAACTTGAAGTGGTTAGCCAGTGGAATGCTAACTGGTTTGGCATGATCCATCTTGAATCTCTTGATCACGTGTTCAACGTACTTCTCCTGAGATAGCCATAGCTTGTTGTGTTTCCTATCTCAGACTATCTGCATTCCCACAATTTGTTGAGCCGGACCTAAGTCTTTCATATCAAAAGACTTAGAGAGTTCCTTCTTCAGCTGGCCGATTTTTGTTGCATCTTGTCCAACGATCAACATATCGTCGACATATAAAAGCAATGCAACAAAGTTACCGTCTGGAAACTGCTGTGTATAAACACACTGGTCGACAGCGGTCCTTTTGTAGCCTTGACTCATCATGAATGAGTCAAACTTCATGTTCCACTGTCGTGGCGCTTGCTTGAGGCCGTACAGACTCTTCTTCAGCTTGCATACGAGGTTTTCTTTGCCTGAAACCTCGAAACCTTCTGGCTGCTCCATGTAGATTTCTTCATGTAGATCATCATGAAGAAACGCCGTCTTGACATCCATCTGCTCAAGCTCTAAATTCAACCTGGCTACCAATCCGAGGATGACGCGGATTGAAGCCATCTTCACAACAGGTGAAAAGATCTCGTCAAAGTCAATACCTTTCTTCTGAAGGAATCATTTGACCACCAGCCGAGCTTTGTGCTTCACCATCTTTCCGTTGCCATCTTTCTTGAGCTTGAACACCCATTTGTTCTTCAGCGCCTTCTTTCCTTGTGGAAGCTTGACCAACTCATAAGTAGAATTCTTCTGCAGAGATTCCATCTCATCGTGCATAGCTTGCAACCAACTTTCTTTGTTCTTGTGAGATATTGCTTCATGGAAACTCTCTGGCTCCCCCTCTTCAGAAAGTAGAAGATATTCAGCTTCTGAATATCTGGTTGATGGAATTCGGCCACGTTCAGATCTCCGTACTTGTGAGTTGTTGACTTCAGGAGGCATACCATCATCTGCCTGTGGTGATGGTGGTGCAGTATCTGCTGGAGAGGGTTGTGGCTCCCCCTGCTCAGCATCCGCCTCTTCTTCCACGTCTTGTTCAACAGCCTCCTCCTCTTCTGGTATTTCTTCATGCACCTCTTCATATTGCAATGGTGCTGGGTCTGGAACAATGTCTTCAACACTTGAGCTTGCAGTTGAAGATGCCATGGGCTTTTCAATGTCTTCCAATGTCTGATTTTCTTGGAACAGCACATCCCTGCTCCGAATAACCTTCTTCGCCTTTGGGTCCCACAACCTGTACCCAAATTCTTCATCTCTATAGCCGATGAAGATACAAGGAATGGTCCTTGCATCAAGCTTCTGCCTTTGCTCCTTGGATACATGTGCAAAGGCTAAGCAACCGAATACCCTCAAGTGGGAGTAAGAGGGATTCTTACCAGACCACACCTTCTCTGAAATTGCAAAATCCAAAGGTACTGATGGTGATCTGTTGATGAGGTAGCAGGCGACATGAACAGCTTCTCCCCAGAATGGCTTTGGTAGCTTAGCCATACTGAGCATGCTTCTGACCTTCTCCATGATCGTCCGGTTCATCCTTTCAGCTACACCGTTGTGTTGTGGAGTGCGAGGTACCGTCTTCTCATGTCTAATGCATTGAGTTTTGCAGTAGACATCGAATGCTCTGGAAGTGTATTCGCCTCCATTGTCTGAGCGGAGGCACTTTAACTTCTTTCCTGTCTCACGTTCGACCATGACGTGGAACAGCTTGAAGAAGTCGAGTACTTGGTCTTTTGTCCTCAAGAAGTAGACCCACACCTTCCGAGAAGCATCATCAATGAAGGTCAGAAAATACCTATTGCCACCCAGCGATTCAACCTCCAGGGGACCGCAAACATCAGAGTGTACCAGACTGAGTAACTCTGATCTCCTTGTTGAAGAAGAATTGAAGGAGACTCGATGTTGCTTGCCAACTAAGCAATGCTGACAAGAATCTAGTCCAGCATCCTTAGTGATTGAGATCAGCTCCTTCCTTGTCAAGAGAGATAACCCTCTCTTACTCATGTGACCAAGTCGTTGGTGCCACAGACTTGGAGTAGCCTCACGTTCCACCACGTTAAGGCTATCGGTACATATCTTCACATGAGTTTTGTATAACGTACCGCAAATGTGCCCCTTTGCGATAATCATGGCACCTTTCGTCATTCTCCATGTGCCGTTGCTGAAGTGGTTGTCGAAGCCCTGTTTGTCAAGGGCTGTCCCAGAGAGCAAGTTCAGCCGGAGATCTGGCACATGGCGGACATCCTTCAGTGTGATTGTGCAGCCGACGTTCGTCTGAATCTGAACGTCGCCAATTCCCACGATCTTGCAGGAACTTGTATTCCCCATCTTCACGATACCAAAGTCTCCTGCCTTGTAGTTGGTGAAGAAATCACTTCGAGGAGTGGCGTGGAATGATGCTGCTGTATCAACCACCCACTCGCTGTCCTGGTTGGAAACGTGAAGTCATGTCTCTTCTTGGATAGAGCAGATAGCCACTTCTCCGGTGCAAGTGACTAACGCCTCTCCATCCTTCGTCTTCTGTTGAGAACCATTGTGACCTTGTTCTCGTAACAGCTTCCGGCAATTCTTCTTCATGTGGCCCTCCATGCCACAATGGTAACACTTGTATGTAGGCCTCCTCCCGTCTGTGGACCTACCACGGCTTTTGCTCCTGCCTCTGCCCTAGCTGCGACAGCCTCCTTGTTGTCTTCCTCGAGTCTCTGTCACGAGGGCATGCGATTGGTCGGTGCCGGCTTCTTTTCTCCTGGCCTCCTCGTTGAAGAGTGCATCCTTAACCATAGACATGGTAAGTTTGCCGTTTGGGGCCGAATTGCTGAGGGAGACCACCAACGTCTCCCAGTTGTCCGGAAGAGAACTGAGAAGAAGAAGAGCTTGCTCTTCATCTCCAAGCTGTAACTCCACCGCAGATAGTTGATTCACCAGGCTCTGGAACTCGCTCGTGTGCTCCGCAACGGAAGTTCCACTCCGCAGCTTCAAATTTACCAGTCGCCTCATTAACAAGGCTTTGTTTCGAGCGGTCTTGGCTTGATACATGTCCTCTAGCTTTTGCCAGAGGGCATATGCGTCCGTCTCCTGCGCAACATGGTGGAAGACGCTGTGATCGATCCATTGTCGGATTTGACCGATCGTCTTTCGATTCATCTTCTTCCAGTCAGCTTCTTTGGTGGATTCCGGCTTTACTCCTTTGACCTCCAATGGGTCAAATAAATCTTTACAACTGAGGAGATCCTCCATTCGAGGTCTCCACAGTGTGTAATTTATGGCCGTCAGTTTGACCATAGCTCCCGACGAGGATGATTCTTCCATTGAAATTTTGAAGAGGAAAAAAAGGTAATTGTAGAAAAAAAAATTTCCCTCCCCAAAAATTTTACTCCCTTTTTTTTACTCTCTCACAGACAGCTCACCTGGGCTCCGATACCACTTGTTGTGATTCTCACTGATCACTAGAAGACTTACTGATTACAGTAAAGCAGTAAAAACACTGATAACGGTAAAACAGTAAAATTGGAGAGAAAAAAGGACTTCACTATTTCTCACCAGGAAATAAAGTTATACACTAGAGTAAACACCCAAAAAAAATCACTACAATTTTTACCTCTCTGGGGTAACTTCCCTCTCTGGGGTAATTTCCTCTCACCGGAGAAATCCCTCACTCTTACACCTCTCTGGGTAACTGCCTCTCTTCTTTCTCTTGAAGAAGAGAACTCGATTTTTGGGATTGGGATGATGGAGCCTCTCCTCATACCTCCCCTTTTATAAGGATGCAAGGGGGGAATGGGTTGTTGCACCTACCAAAAACATGAGGGAGGAGGGGGTAGATGCAACTACCCCCCTTTTGACTATCCCAAGGGGGTGCTGGAACCAACAGAATTTGGACAAATTATTTCCTTATCAGTGTTTCATAAAAATAGAGATTATGGAAAGTTTAAGAAGCTTAAAACAGAAGTTTGAGAAAAGAGATGAGAAAACAGTTGGAGATGGAATAAGACATATAACGGAATCAGACCCTGGCGAATAGCTACTCAACAATCGCTATGCTGTGATCTTTTAGAGATAAACTACAATAGCAAAATCCAACCAACCTAGCAAGGTAAAAGTAACGAAAGTAAGAAATCAACAATTCAAACAGAGTTTACCCTGGTTCGACGCAGCTTCCCGACGATGGTATATTTTGACATCACTTGATATTAACCACTAAAATATTATGAGGCCATCACCTCGCCTGATGCTATATTTTAACAAGAAATTAATCGTGACCATTTTATCTAATCACACTTGGAAACTTGTTGATTTGTCATCAGGTGCTAAATTACCTGATGTACCTTGCTCAGTTTCGGGTACTTGGTGGTGTTTACCCTACCTTGCTCCGTTTCGGGTACGAGGTTTTGTGATGTTGTGGAGTTTTCCTCACTCGCACTCCGATGTGGGAGGGTATGGGTGGAGTAAAAGGCCCCGTTAAGGAAACAATGTTCGTGTACCACTGGCGGGTGCTCCTTACCGCCCCTATTTTAGGGTGGAGCCCAGTTCCTCATATTTAACGACACACCCAAGTTTCCGAATGAAATGTAATTAAATATTTAATTGCTTTAAGTTTTCAATGTGTAATTCTTGCTTTCTTTCCTTGTCTGATACACATGTGGTTCCTTCATGCCTTGTACTATAGTGTGACAATAATAACATCCCCAAATTAATATTTATGCACTGCACGAGTTGGTTTCTTATTTGGACACGCTTTGATGTGCTCCAATTTGTGGTTTCAGGATTATGGAGCTGGAGGCAGGGGGATGGAGTTAGAGTTATGGTTGAGGAGTTTAGGTGGTGAGTTGGGTTATGAGGTGAGAGGACGAGAGTTCTGTACTTTTGGGTTTCTTTGGGGGAAGTTTTGGGGCGAGTTGCTGATGTACTTTTTTTTTGAAGGGTAAGCAACTTTATTCATATAACTCAACAAATTACAATATTGGTCTACAAAATAGAACCAAACATAAAACGCAAGAGAAACAAAGCCATAAATAAACCCACAACTCTAATAGAGTAAGGAATCCTAGCGATATTTAGGATTCCGAGTATCCCTTGAGCTTTTCCGACGAGGTGGATCCAAATAAGTCTTTTTGAGTGTCTTTAAGTTTGGAGCTAAGCGGCGTATTTCATCCTCCCACTATTGGTTTATCGTTGTAGCATCTCCATCAAATTCTTCCACCCATTCTTCCTCATACTCATACTCATCAGCATTTTCATCCCCAACATTGTCAGGGTCATCAACACGGTCATTACCAGAAAGGCCCCCAGCTCCCATAGAATTTGATATCACATGTACATCCGCTACCTCACCATTAGTAACCTCTACATTTCCATTAGAAGGACCTCTAGGCTCTATAGTAGCTGAAAACCATCTACTCATAACATTCCCTTCATTAATCACCACACTTCCAACGGCAGACAGAGCAGCCTTACCTTTCTCCACCCAAACCTTCTTTATGTTATATATACTACAAAATAATTTTAAAACATTATTAAAATCGTTTGAAATAAATTTTAAAACTTGCAGATAAAGTTAAAATCTTTCAAACTTTATGTAACTAAAAGAAGTTAATTTTTAATATCATCTTATGAAAGTAAAAAATTTCTCTTTTTGTTACATAAAAAAACTTTTTAAATGCTTACTAAAATTATTTTATCTCATAAAATAATTTTTTTAAAAAAACATTTAAACATAGAAGACTTATTAAATTTATCACATAAAATTTAAAACGTCCCCCAAAAATTTTCATGTTATAAAAACAATTTTTTAAACACAAAAATTTGTTTAACCAATTTTAACATAAAGTTAAAATATACGCAAGTTCAAAAACAAGCAATTTAATAATTTAAAATCACCGCAAATCAAGATCTATAAGCATAACCGCGACTCCGATACCACTGAAGGGTTTGGCAGACCTTCAGGGCTCAGATCTGTGCTCCTCCTAAGTCGGACGGACCACAGAGGCATAAAATGCAGCGGAAAATAAAACATGCTTGCTAAACATTTTAGTTAGGCCCTGAGAGAGCCAGAACCTAGCCCGATCTATGCCAACTTGGGGTGGTCCAGCCCACCCCAAGAGGGATCTATCCTACTGCGACGAAATTAAATTACACTAAAAAAGCTTAAATAACATACCCGGAATCTTGGCCTTGGGGCATGCAAGATGTACCGCACCAACTTCTTGCGCTCCTTGTAGCCGAGCCGCCTTGCACCCTTGACTCGATCCACCCGAGCCGCCTTGCACCTTCGAACTGATCCACCCAAGCCGACACCCGCCTCCGAGCCGATCACTTGCGGTAAAAGGTTTCACTTGAGCAGACCCACGTCTTAGACGTCTGAATCCGAATCCAAAACCCCCTTCATAGTCTTGCTAGGACCCGTCGGAAGAATAGGAAGAAGAGAGGAAGAATAGTTTAAGTTGTAGATCGAGCTTGCTCAAAAATTCGGAGCTACTCGATCGAAGACTTGGTGCATTTTTCAACAAAGAGAGTACACCCCTATTTATATAGGGAGTCGGCACCTCTCTTTTTGTCACGAGCAATGTGGGACAAAACAAAAATAAAAGAGAATTAATTTAGTTAATTGAAGTTAGTAAGCCTTTCACAAAGGGCCAACTTCAACCAATTAATTCACCTTCACCATTGAGCTTTAGAGATGATACAAACTATCATTTCGAAGGGCTTCAAATGGTGAACGCGTAGGAACGAATGGCGACGAATTCCGACTTTGTTTGACCCCTCAAACAATTACCCAAAGATGGACAAAAAGTCAATTTTCGCAGCCGTCAAAAGGGTTTCCAAAAAACCCTAATAAACTTAAGTTACGGGCGCGCCCACTAAGCTTAGTGGGCGCGCCCGCTAAGGCACATGGGCGCGCCCGGGGCGGGCAAGTGGCCGGCCCGCTGAGCAGCGGGCGGGCGGTTTGCGGGTAGACCCCCTAGCCCAAGGGGTCTAACCCACTCTTGCCGTTGACTGTTTTTGCGTTCCCGGGCTCGTTTGAGCTCCGATTTGGATGCGGTTTGAACCTGTGTTTAGACCGAAACGATCCCGTCAACTAGGTAACCCTTTTCAATGCTTTTGTTCCTACAAATATGTCGTAACCACTTTACGACACGTTTAATCTTGTTTGCATCAAATGCAACATTGTCCACATCTACGACTTTGTCTCACAACTAGCTTGTGAACTTAACTATTCCATTTCATCGAATGAATTCCTCTTATTTATCTTCCTATTACTAAGACACGAATACTACTCGGTATGAGACCCTACAGCCTGACCTTACTACAGGTTGTGGCTCGAAACCCCTAGACGACGGTCACCACGAGCAGCAGGCGTCGTCCCTGTTTCAGAATGATCATAACATGATCGACCCATTGACAAAAGTTTCGTCAGGTTCACTCTGACTGTATCAGTGATGAATGCCGTTAGCTATAGTCCCTTCATCAAGACTGTGTCTCTGTTGGCCTAGGGAACGGTTTACTGTCAACCCCATTAGACAACATTGGTCAGTATACGACGGTCTTTGTTGCATTCACGTTGTGCATCTTACAACGTACCCTAGCCGAGGATTAATACAAAGACTGTAATGAGCATGTGACACTAACTTCTCTTTAACGAAAGAGATGAATCCCATCTTAGTCATCTACTCGCCTCGAGAGCTTCGGGTGTAACCCAACCTAAGATCTTTCAGTAGACCTAGCCTCGAAGCTAGATCATATGTCTAAGAGACAATGTTCACTCACAGGTTCGCACAAATGACTTCAGGTCTTAAGGACCAGCTTACCTATCATCACCCAAGAGTTATTATAGACAGTTTTGTTAAAGTTAACCATTTAATAACTCTAAGTTGGTCGTTCAGTGAACTCATTCTCCAATGAGCACCTGTGTCTCATCTCCGACTTCACCAAGTCGAATGACTATGAGATCATCATTACCCTAAAGTAAGACAAAGACACAGTGATCTATGAACTCATTGCGCCGATCCTGGTGGAAGGGGTGGAGAAGGGGGACGGCGGCGAGGGGGGGTCCTCGGCGGCGTTGGTGGAGAAGGGGGACGACAACACGAATGGAGAGGGATCTGTAAACTTATCAATTTTTTAATGGTAAACTTGTAAATAAGTTGTCTGTAAAATCAGCAAAAAGGTCTGTGCAAATAGCAATTCGCATTCAACTTTCTTTTGTGCGGTTGTGCACAGCCACAGTTTACCTTATTATTAAAAACTTATAAATGGAACGTAGAGGGAGCTTGCATCCAACGATCGAAACTAATGTGTCCCAATTCAAGAAGAAATATGTTCAAAGAAAAGAATGAAATCAATTGTGCAAATAATTACTCAAAACTAAACAGTGAACTTTGTTGTTGAATAATTGTACAATTACAGAACACTTCGAACCCCAAGTCCATCTTAAGTATTCGACTCACTAGACTTCACTCCCATTGGCCCACGATTCCTTAGCAGGCCATTTTTATTCAAAGAGGATGTATCCCTGCTTCATGAAGAAACCTCAAAATCAAACTCAAATTAAATCACAGAGAGATAGCGGTCGTCTTGGAAACTCATCATCCTGATCAATGGAAGTACGTCCTTCAAAGAGACTAGCATGGCGGCAGATCCTTGGGAGGAGGCAGAATGGATTCGTCCGGTCCGTTCCCATTCTCGACCACGAAAGCCATCTTTAGGCCCCAAGTTGTGTGCAGCTCCAGATGACAGTGCATGAACCAAACACCTGCAAATCAACCAATACATTCATCAATTCGCAAAGTTTGTTGCATAGCACAGTTACTATCAGCAGCTAAGCAAGTTAATCAGTTCACCTGGGTTATTGGCCCTGAACCTAATCGCGGTCCAACCCCCTGTGGGAACTCCGACCGTGTTCCTTTCGGGTGGATCGACCAAGTTAAACTTAGCCGGATCCTTGGCGGGATCGAAGTTGCCCACTCCCCTCCCCACAACAAAGAAATTGTAGCCGTGGAGGTGGAAAGGGTGCGACTCAACGGTCAGAAGATTGGTGTCTTGGAGAACCAGCTCGACGGTCGAGTTATAGGCCACCTTGCTAAGTCTAGTTCCTAAAGATGTGCCGAGGTTGGCCGTCAGGGGCGCGCCGGTGTAGTTGAACGGCGTCGGTGGCCTGTCGGGAAAATCCAACTTGAACACCCCCTTGATGTCAGAGTAATGGGCCTGAAGGAGCCCGATCCTCGGCATTGTGAAGGTGATGTTGTTGATGGATGCGGTGAGCCGGGTGCCGTTGAGACAGGTCGGGCACGGGTCCATTCCTAGCCCGACGGTGTAGAACAGATGCCGGTCGACGGTGAGCGGAACGTTTGCAGGGAACTGGGGGGTGTCTAGGCTTCGAAGGCTGTCGAGGTACGTGTCGGCGAACGCGGTGTCGTTTGGTGCCGGGAGTTTTGGCAAGGCGGGCGTGACGGTGGCAGCGACGCCTTTGTATTGAAGGATGGCGGCGGCGGTCTTGTTGTCCACCGGGACCGGGGCATCCATGAACGGCCTGGCAGCCATGAAGTATCTGCCCGGCGCTTGGTCTGCCGTGACAAGTACATTCGTAGTCTGGCCAGGGGCAACGAGGATGGCTGAGGTCGTGAAAGGCTTGCAGTAGACCGCGTCGATCTCTACGACGGTCATGTTATGGCCGGCAACGGCAAAGAAGAGCTCGTCATTGAGGGCAGCGTTGACGATTCTCAAAAGGTACGTCCTTCCCCACTCGACTTGGGTCACAAATGTATCTGAAACAACGCCAATTAATTAGTGCCCAAGTTGCATTACAAAATCAGGTTTCAAATCGATGGATCACGATATAGCTTACGCTTGTCCGAACAGGGGAAGAGAGGCCCAGGCTTGCCGTTGATCGTATGTGCATCGGACATGTTTGGTGGCAACCCAAGCGCGTTGCCTTGCTTCTCAACCTCCTCAACGTCAGCGTTCCACCATTCTCCTGCACAAATTTGAAGCAAAACATTAATTTAGACAACAAATTAACACATGCATATAGTGGGGAACTATGCACTTCTCAGTTCTCACCCAGGACGAGCACGGTTTCTTCGCTGGGCTGACCGAATGGGAAGGGGACCCCTTGTTCGGGCAAGATGACGACGGCGCCATAAACGGTGGCACGAAGCCACAAGATGTGAGCATGCCACCACAAAGTCCCCCTTTGCCCCGTGACGTTGAAGTCGTAGCTATAAGAGCCACCGCTCTTGATCGGACACTGCGTAATGTAGGCCGGCCCATCTGCCCACCCGTTTCGAAACTGCTTCAGCCCGTGCCTGCATCACACATGATTCATTCACATATGTGGCATTCACTCATCAAGCATGTCTTGTAATTAGCTAATACCAATGGATGGACATGTTGTATTGGGCATGGTTGGTGACGTTGATGATGACTCGATCTCCTTCCCTAGCGTAGATTGTCGGCCCGGGGAACCTGCCGTTGACGGTAACAATCGGTTTGGCGTGGCACAGTCGACTCACACTCTTCACCACGACCTAATTAAGTCGCGTAGAGAGTTATGGGACACAAACAAGGGGAGCATGCATATAAACGCATAATGCAGCTCACATAAACAAGGGAAGCATATATGCAACACTACTTACATCGAACTGATACTTCTTAATGGCGGCCTCTGCGTGAAAGCAGAATGCAGTGAAGCATATAAACATGAGGCATCGGAACGATCCAGAAATGGTGAGAGCCATTGTTTCTTCCCTCTGGAGTTGGAGGCTAGAACTGAGTGTCCGATATGAGATGAATTGATCCAATATTGGTTCTTTCTCTTATATATATATATTGATCGTTGGTCACAAGTTTGTTGGAAATGCAACTGTGCACCAGCCGCCTACTCATGCTTGGAAGCAAATTTATGCTGATGGAGACCAGAAACAAGAAAATGCCAGCATTTTTTTTTTTTTTGGTCTGTGGTGCATGGGATTAATGAAATCATTCCAATTTGTTCGAGAGGCATGCGAGGCCAAATCAGGCTCCGAACTGGGAAAAATCTTTATCTTAAAGACAAAGGAGCTGCTTTTTGTGTGAGTTCTACTCTCGAATCTCTTTATCTATTTCTTGCTTTGTACGGGTTGCATGGTAGGTAATTTCTAGGATGTGCTATCTTAGGACAAGATGATGGCAAGCAGTAAAAAAATTTAATTTTAACTTATTTTACTATTATTTATTCATTGTCGAATGTAAATTGCAAGCAATAGAGATGCTTCAAAGGGCAGATGGGGGTAGTTGATGGCAGATAAATGTACTTATTGCTTTGTTAGCTGGCTTTGTTTTAAAGAGAGTTTGTGAAATTGATCAAATTATTTGCCAAGCCAATGGATGGTTTTAACTAGGGATGAGAATGGTCATGCCCAAAGTCCGATTGGGCTTCCAATTGGGCATGCCACATCATCATCCCTACAAATCCTTCACTAATTTTTCTAGAATTAGTGAATGATTTGAAAGGATGATGATGTGGCATGCCCAATTGGAAGCCCAATCGAGCTTTGGGCATGCCCATTCTCATCCCTAGTTTTAAGGTATGCAACTTCTTTTGTTTCTCATAAATATGAACGTTAAGAACCGACACTACAAGAAAAATGGGTTTTAGCGACGACTTTTCAATGACGTCCAAAGAAACCGCCACTAAAGCCATAATATTGCTGACGACAAAAATGTCCCGTCTGCGAAATAAGGATTTTGCTAACAGAAAAGTTTCCCTCAGCATATATAAGTGGACTTTCACTTACCGCGCCCGTCTGTGAAAATACGACTTATGATGACGGCAAAACCATAACCGTCAACTAAAGTCCGGTTTTCACTGACCGCCGCCGTTAGCAAAAGTCCAGTTATGTTGACGGAAACCAGTTTCGTCAGCAAAAATCAGGTACAGTGTGTATTGAATCATCGGGCCGGCACACGAAATAACTCGTCCGACGAGTGACTAGGGCCCAAAGAGCCCACGAGAGAAGCCTGATACTGACTCAGTCAAGGCCCAGCTACCAGTCGCCCGTTGCACTCTCACACATTGAACGTGGGATTGAAGATGAGCTCATAAATAGCTGGAACGTAGGCTACGGTTACTCCTATTAAAGGGGGCAGATCATGGCACCATAATTAGTGACTGTTATCCCAACAACGTCACTAAAAGGATACATGAGGTTTATAAATATATGAGGTTCCAACTCCCAAGGTACGAAATCTAATACTCGGACTTTATATTCTCCAACTTATATTTCTTTTCCAAAAGGGCTTGCAAAGTCAGATCTGAGACGAACCTCTGTGGGTCGATCTCAACTGTTCCAAGCTCTCTCCCTCTCTTAAGTTCCCATTATAACTTAAGCATCGGAGGGGATTTGGGTCGGGACCCAAATCCCCCCATGATGCTTCCTTGTGGTGCAGATCCTCAAATCTCGATCTTCCGGGAGAGTCGCTTCTGAGCTTCTCAACCTTAACTAATCGATATACGAACCGCTCGAGGGTCGATCATGCATCGTAAGTCAACTACCATCCATCTATGACCCTGTTTATTCCAACCAAGGGTCCCACTTAACCGGGACGAGGCTCCGACTCAGCAGGAAAGGGTCAACATCAGCAACTCAATTGTTTCGATCATTTCTGGCCTTAACAGTGTGAAATTATTTTAATGACTTAACTGAAGATGTTCCAATTCTGTCAGTATTGGATCGTTGGTTGGCACCTTATTTTTCGACATGGCGCGTTATCCTACGCTGACGGGCGCTTTGTGTCGTTAGCAAAAGTTGGGGATTTTTCGATGACTTCGCTGATGGATAGACGAACTGTCAGCGAAAGTTTGTTTTACTGGTGTAGCCGTCAGTGAAACCCCCACCACCTTTAGTTTCACTGACGGTGCCGTCAGTGTAACCCCCACTAAAAGACACACCCCTTTTCCTTGCAAGCGTAGAAATCCGATCCCTTGTCCCCCAACGATCGATTCCCCATCCCCCACATCTTGAGCCCTCCGACCGAAATAATCTCGATCCCTCTGATCAAAGATCGACCCCCGACCGAATCCCAGCCCTCTGCTCCTTCCCAGCGTCCTTACTCATTTGATCCCCTAAATCTCGATCCCTTTGAGAGAACGAACTTCCCCCTGACCGAACCCTAAACCCTAAACCCTAGGTCTCGGGAGCTCTAGTGGCGTTTTGCCTCAGACGAGCTGCTCTCTCTTCTTATCGTTGCTCCTTTCCCTTCGAGATCCATGCCATTTCAGAAATCTTTAGCACTTGTCCAGTCTCGTTCACGGCCCAATGATCAAATTCGCCGGATATCAAATCTGTCGTGGACGAGGGTCATCTTCCTCGTCTTGTCGGCGATCCCTTCCCCATATTTGTAGGAGTAGATCGGCGATCGGAACTTTGCATATGCTGCACCCTCCTCCCAGATTACATGCATATCATTTCCGTATCTTTTCGTTGGCGGAGGGCGGTGACAAGAAGAGGATCGCCGGTGAGTTGAATGGGGGGACGTTAATTTTGGGCGTCAGAGTTAATCGTCGTCGGAGGGGCACCAACGGGGGGAGTAATGGCAAACTTGTAAATACACTTATGGGCTTTTTCGAAAATAAACGGTTCGGTATGTGCGTAGGATAATTTCAGTGGCAAACTTGTAAATAAGTGGTATGCGCACGGAGTAAACGGTGGGTGCCCAAATCAATTGGAAACGACTGTATAAACCATATGTTCGGTGTAGTGATTTGATGATTTTCTGTAAATAGAAACAATTGAGAGAGATAGAAAGACGGACGTGAGACATGGATTTGATTTTCAACCCATTTTCGGAGAGCTGTCCCCTCCAAGCACCGAGCATTCGGTTTATATAGCAATTCTCAATCAATTCCCTAAATCCTAAGCCCAGTTAACTCTTTAAGAGGCTCCAAAGAACTGGGAAGTTGTTCCATTTGGATAAATGCATGCATGGATGAAAAACAAATGGGACTTGTATTCTAGTTATATTAATCTGTTTTCAGGATCAACTGCTCCTTAAATTGTTCCATTGCATCATCTGGTGGTCAACAAGTCCAGAATTAACCTCAAACGGGATCGCAGGCTAAAAACAACTTCAACAGATTTAGTTCCCAACACAACAACAAATCAAGCCTTCAACAACATTCACTTGGATTATCCGACAGTCGAGCTGTTCAACACAATCTCTTCAGTCTTCGTCGCGGAGTACCCTTCCTTTTACCGATCAATGACGAGGCCTTCTTGAACTGGGTCGGGGTAGGCCTAAGCCATTCCTGACCTTCGGGGGCGATGACATACGATCTGTCGAAGAACGGCGCAGCCTCCGCTTCAGTGAGATCGTGAGACCATGGCACTCTCCCGGCGACATTTGCCCCCGGACCGTAGCATCGGTGTTGCCCATAAAACGCCGTCCTATATCACATTTGAAACCAATATCGAGTTATGTTTGCAGTTGAAAGTATCCAGTTCAGAGTTGAGCCCAAGTACCATTTCCTGTTTGGTTCACTCTCCCAGTCACCCCAGCCCTGGGGCAGGACCACCTCTGTCATGTAGCAATATGCAAACACCACGGTCGAATAAGACGCCCACGGCCGCCCAAGAATTGCCCGTCCGCCCTCGTCTCCGGTGATCTTGCAGCCGCTGAAGACGAAGCCCGTGTCCTCTGACGGCTGTCCCCTCCTCTGCGCCGTAATTGATCCGCCAGTCGTCGAGACCGAGTGCAAATGGCATTTCTAGACCAACAACCATAACACATGCTCGATGTTGGGTGAGAATTCTAAGCATTGGATGAGAAGCAGATGTTTACCTGGAACATGGACTTGCCATTTCCACAGATGAAGTCAGTCGCTCCTTCAATGTAACAGTGCTCGTAGTAATGTGTTCCGGCATCATCAAGCACTGTATCCTGGATGCCGATGAACTTGCAGGCGTAGAACGCCACCCGATCGCCGCCTACTCTCAACGCGACCGCCGCTTCTCTTGTCAAATTATACGTGTTCTGAAAACAAATCAAATAATCGAATGAGCACTTGTTTTTATTTTAAATCAAGGGAATAGGTGGAGCAGCAGCTTGAATACCTTAATGGTGAGATATCTGACAACAACATCTGAAGCCAATATGCAGACAGTTGTTTTGTTCCATTCATCCCAGGGCTCATCCCATGTTATGATGGTTGATTCCAAATTGGAACCACTCAACGTTATGAAGGGCTTATCCTCTGGAACAACAACCTGCTCTCTGTAAAAATTTAGAAACACAAAGTGTGATAATAATGTAAGATAATTAATTTTAAATAGTTATATGACACAAGTGAGAAGAGGAGATTACTTGTAAACTCCAGGCTTGATCAAAATGAAGACGAAGTCGGAATTGTTTGCTGGAATGGCATCGATCGCGTCTTGAATCTTGGCAAAATCTCCGTATCCCGACTGATCCACTGTAATAAGCACTGGAATGGAAGGGTTTAAGGAGCCAACTGAAGGGACAGCTAAGAACAGACCCACAGCCAGGATCGTGAGATAAGCATAGTAAAAAAGCTTCATAGCTATCACCAAGAATTGCCACCAAGTTAATGGCTAAGCAAAGGATAATGGGATCACAAGTTTGAAAGGAAATAGCATGTAATATTTTAGGCCTCAGAACTGAAATATTCAGCTAATGTTTACTGCAAATAATTTGGATAAAAATGAATAGTTGGCTGTGTTAGTTAAAGTACACACTGTTGGAAAATATTAACCAAAATGATTTCATTTTGAAGAATATCTCTTTAGTTAAGATATTTTAAGTGAAAATCCTAACTATTTGATGTTTAGTTTTAAGTGTGTTTCTCATGTTTTTTTCATAATTTTAACTGCTCATGATACATATATCTTTGTTGATATTGATAGGATAGCCTCCATGATTCTATCTCATCACTTTGTTATCAGAACTTAGAAATTAAATTTTTACCTAGGAACCAACAGTGGAATTTTTCTTCTATGCAGGAATGACATAAAGAACAGGTTCAGCTAAATGTTAGCATCTCTCATTTCGAGAGAAATCTATGTAAGAAATAGCACAAAAAATTATGTGAGCTCTTTTCAGTACTCTTAACGTTATATTTCTTATATCGTCTCTCTCTTTGTGCAGCTTGCTAAGTGTTTGCTTAAAAAGATTAACTCAAGGACGGAGCCATGAATTTTTTCTGTCTTGGTCCACTGATCAAGTACACAAAGGGAATGCTCAAATTGAAACATATCCCAACAAAATTCAAGAGCTCTAATATAGTTTCTGTTGAGAACAAAGATATTTTTAAAAAAATATTCGAGCTTTGATGTCATGGGTTATTATCTAAAAAATGTCATCCTCCATATTCGTCTACCCCTCTTAGTATTCTTTTATTTTTACATAAATTGAAACATGCATCTTATTATATTTTTTTAAAATTAAGATTCATTAGCATGCCAATGAAACATAGAAAATATCAAATGAGGACCTTTAAGATGAAAAAATGGGCCTTCCTCATGACATTGGGCCGTTACCGGGCTTAACGGGCTTTGCTTAGGGCGATCCATTCTCAAACTGTGTGTGTGTGTGAATCTTCACGTGAGAACATTTCGCATCGTGCAAAATGATTTTTAGTTTTTTTTTGAAATTGTTTTTTCGAAAATTCTTTTTTCCACCTTCATTACATGTTGTTATACCCACCTCAAAAAGTAATCATTGAGAAATAATGTCTTTTGGCCTTCGATCAAGGCATTTCAACAAATTCGCACGTTTTGAAACCGTTATATTTGTAACGGGTGGATGTGTGCTCTAATCCCCCTAAGGTTCACCCATTATTTTTCCTAGGGTATATAGTTGTATAGATTAAACATCAAAAAAAGTTTGAAATAAAGATAAAAATCTTTTCACACGGTGCGAAAAGCCCTTTTTCGCATTTGAAGACTACCCTATATATTGACGAGTAAGTGTGTACTCTTTATTCATGTCAAAACGAAACAAAAAGGTCCAATATGGAAACTAAGTGGATAGGGGAGAGAGAGGGGAGAAATGGCACAAGCGCCGTCACCCGCTACAATCTACTACCCACCCAGCCGTTCCTATGGTTCAAAAAGGAAATCAAACTAGAAAGCTTAATAAATACAAGTATACACCATATACAAGGAGTCAGACGTCGAGGAAGCCCCAATTTCCGAAAGGGCCAACCGATGATGGGTGATCTCGATCTATATTCCAAAGGGCAATTTGGATATCAGCTGTGATGGCCCTTGTATATATATACTGTAATACCACTAAGTGGGGGTATACAAAGGGGTTTGTGTATGTTTGTATACATGTATGAATATTGTATTATTTTTATGTAATAATAGTGTATTTGTTGTAATATTGTTTTTGTGTATGTTGGTTTGGGAATAGTTTAGTTAGATATATGTTTTAGAGGGTAGTTAGTGCTTAATGGCACACTTGTGATTATTGGGATGAGTGTATGTTGAGAAGTCGGGGTGCATATAGTGGGGAGATATTATGTTGAACTTTACTTTTAAGGAAAGGTCTCTTCGTAATATTTGAGAAGTTGTAGATATTTGCTTAGAAGTGAACCCCGCCTCTTTTAATACCATTATCCCTTCATCTTCCTCTCCCTCTCCTTACTCATTTGGGCTGAAATCTTTCATGGAGAAAGGAAAGGAAAAGAGAAGGAAGAAGGCGAAAAAAGAAAGGAGAGGAAAGGAGGTGGCTTAGGCTTGGAGTTCTTGAAGAGGAACTTGAAGGAGCTTGTGATGGAGTTCATGCTTGGTTTGTGGAAGGCATAAGAGGTCTTCATGGGGTAGGAATCCTACTCCTCTAGTTTAGTATTGGCATGCATAGTATTGGTTTCATAAAGCTCTCATTTTGCTTGTTGACATGCTAGAAGCATACCCCTAAAATCCCTGCAATTTTATAGCATTTTCATCCATGAATTATGAACACTGTATACCGAAACAAAATTTAAAAAAACATATTCGTGTAGCTTTTGAAATTCTACACCATGTTCATATATAATATCACATATGCTTAGTACAAAAATTAGGAGAAACATGTGCTAGTTTGCAATATAGCAGTTTTAGCCAGTTTTGACACTCCTTCACTAATTTAGTTGTAATTGTTGCTATAGTCATGCAAATCATGATTTTTGTCACGCCCCGATCCCCAGAATACCCGAGGTTAAAATTTTTTCAAGTATCCTGAAGAGTGAGGGTGATGAGAGAGGAAAAGAGAGAGAGAAAGAAGAAAGTGAATAAGCATGTCACTGCGCACATGCTGGGATACTACAAGTGAAGCTCCACTATAATATCAAACAACTCATAATGTCATAGAACAACAACAACACATTTTATATAACAACTTTCATTTATATACATAACCCAGTTATATCATTCCACATACACCAACACTCTCCACCTCCCAAGACAACCAAGTCGCTCTACAAGCTACATCTCACACCGAATACTACCCCTGATTTTCAACTCCAATTCACCTCCAACCAGCTGACCCTGCTATCTGAAAAATGGGGAGGAGCACGTCAATGCATGCCCCAGTAATTAATCCCAACGCTAATGGTAAATTACGTTGTTACTAGCTTAATTACTCTGGTTATAAGTTAAGTGATGATCACGGAGGCTAAGTGACATAGCACAAAGTAAGGTATACCACAATATGAAGTAAAAGCAAATGAGGTAGAGACGTACCTGCCGCTAGGGAGTGAATTGCTGCAAAAGAATGTTTAGTGCTATAAATAATATATAAGGAAAGGAACAACAATGCAACTAAAGTACACAGTGTCACATCACCACAAGTAGAGAGAAGTGCTGCCAGCCAAAGAAGTAACATGCAAAATTCTTATTTTATCATTTTATATTTAAATTAATTGGAACTTGGGTAAACTGTGTGATACCAGGACCTGGACTTCACCCCAAATTTAGGGTGAATATAGCACACGACGCAGTGGACACGGACATTGTACGCCGGGCCTCTCAGCTCCCCCGTCCCTGGCAGGAGTGAGGCTATCCACCTCCTTATCCCTCCACTCCCGGTAAAGGCGAGTGGGTATAAAAATCCCCTCCACTCCCGGTAAAGGCGAGTGGGTATAAACTCCACACATCACATAATCATCTTCCAACTTCACAGTTCAGGCCTCATATCCATAATTTACTCAAATCCCACTTAAACCCAGGTTTTGCTACTCACCCTCATTAGAGAGGACTGAGATATATCCAAATTTTATAATTTAACACCATACGTAACACGTTAGGGGTCATGATGGCATGGTTGACATATTATATTAGTCGTCCATCATTAAACATAGGGCCATGCACTCACGTGACATGCCCTCTATCACAACAAATCATCCATTCACAATTACAATGTATCCATGCCATTAAAGCCTCTAACTTCACCAATTATCAATGTGGCTCGAGGCCAATACTAACACATGCATGTTACTCAGATTATCGGATATTGCCTTCGTTGAGGCATTTCATCTAACACATTGATGTCTCCACATTTTATACTATTTTCATATCATTATTCCATTGCATCTCATGCCATTTTCGCATCCAAATCCCTCATTTTACTACGATATTGCATTTCTGACGATATTTTCGAGTTTCGTAGTGTTTTGTGAGTTTTCAGGGATTTTGGAGCGATTTGGTACCCCACTTGGGTATGGACACATCCGACATGTTCGTGAGCTCATTAGCGAGGCTCTGGAGGAGTTCTCCACACTTCTGAAGCCATTAGAGGAGAAGAGAGAGAGCAGAGAGAGAAGAGAGAGAGAGAGAGAGAGAGAGCCCGAGGAGCCCTCTATTGATTTTCCCAGAAAATGCTCGGTCCGAGCAGCTCCGCTGCTCGATCGAGCCATACCAATTTTGAGAAGAGAGCTGATACGGGCTGACTTGGATCGAGCAGCTCACCTGCTCGGTCGAGTAGCCTCAATCTCCCCAAGCCGAAGCAAGCCACGATGCGGCCTAAGCAGCCGACCGAGTCGACCCCTACTCGGACCGAGTAGAGCATACTCGGTCCGGGTAGGCTGAGCAGCAACTTTGATTTTCTATAGGCCCGGTCGAGTAGCTTCTCTACTCAGGCCAAGCCACTGAACGAGCAGCGTATTGCTCGACCGAGTAACCTACTCAGTCGGCAACTCCAGGGTCATTTTTGGAATGTTTTGAAAGGCCGTGATGCGGGCGATTCTGGGTGACTGAAGCGAGGAGCTGTGCGAGGACTGAGGGAGGACTTTCATTAGGAATTTTTGAATAGTTTTTGAGAGGGGAGCTTAAGGCGATTTTTGTATTACTTCTTGGAGATCGAACCGCTGATACTTTTTTTAGTTTAAAAATCGAGAGATTGATATTTTTGTTCTCGTCTGCGTTTGCCTATTGGAATTCGGATTTTTTCTGGATCTATTGTTCGTCTACTCTCTCTGTAAGTTTTTATCCATATTTTATTGATTTGCAATGATGTCTTCGTATATAAAAATCGCATTTTATTCTGTTAATGATACCATGAGTGAGTAGATTATTTTAGGGCTGACGGGCTAGCCCTAGGATCCAATGGGGAACACGTAGATCTGGATCCCTACATTGAATTGGGGACCTAGGGTAGTATTTCGGTAGATCCTACCGAATCCATAGATAACCCGTACTGAGATCATTTCCATGGTCTGTGGAATTGATGTGCTTAAGGGGTGTCTAGGGATTCGAATAGGGAAATCATTGGATCCAACCGAGGCTCGTGACCATGCCCGGCTCGTGCCTCGAGGGGATCCATCGACGAACTATACTGCTACGTTGACGGCTACCGCCAGTGTGTTAATGAGAGCCCCCGAAATACCCCGCAATTCTAACCCACGGGAATGGTGCGGATTGGGGGATTAATTCCCTAGCCCTAATGCAATGCAAGGATCCTATTCCAACGTTGACCCTCAACGATTCTGGCGGTGATCCCTAAAGCCCTAGTCCCTTTTATTGATATTACAACAACAACACCCAAACCAAATCCTTTACCCTGATAGCTATCACACTTCAAGATTTAGAGATAAACTGTGAACCAATTGACACTATCACCGTCCCTGTGGGATTCGACATCTTATATTCTATAACTCGACACCGTCCGCTTGCGGATTGAGCCCGAAATTGTAGCCTGGGTGCCATATCACGCCTGGTGATCGTGACACCGCCAGGTGGAACCTAGGTGTAGGTTTCGAGGGTGTTATTCACATCTAAGCAACACAATATAATTCACATGTGCCAAGGAATGAATATTCATTCCACCACATAACCACAATAAGCAAGAATAATGATGGCCAAATAACCACAATTAATGGATAAGAGCAACACTTAATGAATTCAGCTTGCTGAAATTTACAGAAGTTGGCAATACATTGGCATATTTCATCAGGGTTTATTGAGAATTTGACAAAATGTCCGAAATGAAAGTTATAGATATATGAGTACTGTATTCACATATAAAATATCAGACAAAAATATTAAGTAGGTGATTTATAATGAATTATTAGGTGAAGTGTGTCAAATCTGTTTTTCGGCATGTAAAGATTACTGTTTTTGAGCCTATTTTAGCTAGAATTTAGAAATATAAGCACTCTGATAAAATTATAGCTAAACTTGTTACGTTTCCAACTAGACCAAGATCATCAAATTTCATTGTGTGTGCAGGTAGTTAGATCCATTTTTCTAAAGTGTGTCAAGACTAAAGATCAAACAGACATGTTGTAAAGATGGAATTATTTCTCCTAATTCCTGAATTGAACATATATCAAAATTTATATGATTTTGGGGTAGAACTTCAAGATCTACATGTATATATTTTTTTCCAGATTTATTTATCCCCAAATTAAGAGATATACTCATATAAAAATGCAACATAATCTGTCTTCAAAAATCTGCATGGTGATTACATGAAACTACATTGATTTAACCCCTATTAACATAATAAACCATTAGGGAAGGGATTCCTACCTCAAGATGATGAAGTTCCAAGTCCTCATGCTTTCTCCCAAACCTCCTACCTCCTCCTAGCTCCTAGCCTCATTGAAACTCCATCTTGCTACAACATCTTCTCCCCTTTCTCTTCCCCTTTCTTCCTCCTCTTATCCCATTTTCTCTTTAAATATTTTTTTTTGATGACTGAATTTCGGCCAGCATGAGTGGGTATGTGGATATGGGATAGGGAGATGGAGGAAATTAGAAAAGAAATGGAGAAGAAAAGGATAAGGGAAGAAAAGAGAAGAGAAGAGAAGAGAATAAAAGAAAAGAAGAGAAGCGAAGAGAGAATACTAGAATGGTTTTTGCATGTCTTATCCCATAAGCCATGTTATTTATTAAATGACCAAACTACCCCCTCCATCATCTAGGTATTTACAAGTTTGTCATTACTTTATGCACCGACCGCTTAAGTATGTACGCACATCAAATTTAGTCCAAATGACCGTTTTGGCCCTGACCTTTCTAAAAATTTACGGGGGTTGCCATTGACCCCTAACCCCTTTCACACTTGCATGTCTTCCCCACACACACCCATGCATGCCTACACACGCATACATGCACCAGCACACACGTCCAACACATTCCTGTTGTTTTGCACACACGACGTCTTTCGCACTTCTCCGCATTCACACTTCGCATTCAATTCCCTTAGCCACGTATTACGGCCCAGTCCCCCTTGTGCTACTTCACATACATCGATATCTACGATTATCTCATGCCTACCCATGTATCGCAAGTAGAAATACCACGTGTGTTCAGTAGAATACACGTATAGTGCAAAATAGGGCATGACAATTTTTAGGAAATTTTGGATATCTACACTTCTTAATGCACAACTTTCATGTTTTGACTTAACCTTAAACCTGTTTGGAACTATTAGTAATTTATTGTTTTAATTGAGACATATTTCAGTTTTCTGGCAGAATTTCTATGGCTTACCATTTTGGCCACTATAAAGCACACACTCGATATTATTTTCTCAAATTTGATATGTGAACCCAGGACACATGGATCTACACCTTTCATTTGTATAGTTAGGTCAAGTTTAGTACAAAAAATGGAAGATAACTGCCTATGAATCTGACTGTTTGACATTCCAGCACTGTGTTGTATATTATGGCTTTTCATTTATGATGTCATTGATGATGATTTGATGATGGGTGGTTGAAACATGAAGTGCATGTTCCCATATGTTGATCTAAGATGTTCGTGCTTCCTTTTAATTATGTAGCTATGCATACTCTTTTTGTAACATGTGGCACTTAAGTTGGAATGTAAACTTTGCTTCATAATGCCCATGTTATCTTGCAACTATTTTTCCTGAACTTGGTGTATGTCTTCCCTCTAATGATGAGAGTGGATGTTGCCTTATGTATTTCCTTCAATGTTCTAACATTATGAAACGTAAGCATGTGGATATGATAAGGAAAGTGAGATGTGATGTGTGATGCACACACGTTGAGTAGAACACGAGCGGCACTATGTGCATGGGCCAAAGTGCCGCTGTAGGAGGCAGTTGTATTCTCCGTCTCCGTTGGCCACCTCTTGATTTCATTAGGTAGTTGTCGTAGTTGTTGATAACGGAGTAGTCACGATACACTTGCATGCCGGCATAAGATGGGATCCCTATGCATTTGCATTTCAACATGTTGCATCTTGGCTTGTGATTGGTGGTGTATTTATGTTTGGTGTGCTAATGTATTTGATTGGTTGTGTGCCTCGTTTATTTCTTGGTTCCTTGTTGCTTGCTTACCCTTAGTGTGTTACTCGTTGTGTTTACTTTACCCACTTTACTTCTTTGCAGTAGTGTTTACCTCGTTGTGTTTACTTTACGCACTTTACTTCTTTACAGTATTTATGTTTATTATGGTAAAAGTAGATAGTCATGTTTCTTTTTTTGCCTAACACTCTGTTAATTTGTCACACCCATCCTCACTTGCATTATTGCACCGTGCCATGTATATTCATAATTGCCATGCCACGTTTAGTTCAGCTCATTTCTATGTCATATTTGCACACTGTCGTGCATGCACATGTAGTTCCTCCTCAGCTTACTTTCATGTATTATTAACTATCATGCATGTAAGTACTTTAACGATTTTGCATTGCAGTGTAGTTGCTTTCATGCGAATGGTAGACTAGTTGGTGCATGGATATTCTACTGGGTTACGCTATGACGTGTTCCCATCCGTGGTTTCAGGTGTTGGTGTTGGTGACTGGAGCTGATGGAGTGGAGTTGGAGTAGTGGTTGTAGTGTGGGTGGTTTTGTGAGACGAGTTTGTGTGACTCTGTACTTCTGGGCTCTTTTACCTTTGGGTTTTTTCTGTTTGGTGAGAGTGTGTAGACGAGGTTTGTATATAGAAGTATATGGAAGTTGTTGTGTATTTATGAGTTGTTGAGTTCTGAGTTAGTTTTTCATTTCTTTCTGTTTTTTTGTTTTCTTTCTCTGAGCTGTTGTTGTCTTTGTTGTTTGGTTGTGGGAACTTTTTGTGTATCCCAGCAGTGCGCAGTGGACTTGATGTCTTGTTTTCTTTCTTGTCTTCACCCTTGACTCCCTAGGTATCCTGGGGAGCAGGGCTTGACATATGCAGTGCTAGTTTTGGGCTGGCTAATTAGTGGGGTTTAGACCATTCGATCTAGTTCAAGATCCTCAAACAAAATAAGGGTCCCTATCATAGAAAGCCTACATCTATCTAATGCATGTTTCACGTATGAGTCATCTTCTGTCGTTTCTTTTCATACACCATGAGGTCCATCTTGGATGTGGCATTTCATGGTATATGGATTTAGGATACATGTCATTCATCAAACATCTTTGCTTTGGCTTCTCATCAGATTCTCATTTTGGTAATAGTAACCTTTCACACACACACACACACACACATCTATATACCTAATGTACATTTCAGAGGGGTTGATGGGACATTTGTTCTATGTGGCATCCAAAGAGGATTGCCATATGATGCCCTATCACCTCCTCCAGGGAAAAATCTAAACCCAAAAACCCAAAAACCTATCGCAACCCACAAAAACGCACCAAACCAAAAACACCCGAAGACACGCCCCCAATCAGAAAAACCCAAATGCCCCAAGACAATTCCCACACTTACACCCACTCTTTCCATTTCACCTAGTTTTGCACCCACCGGAACACACGTATGTGTCTTACGTTCTGAGTGTGTGTGTGTGTGTAGAATAATGGGTATGTGCAGTCAGCATGGGAATTTTCTGTTCTAAGAGCCACATGGCAGCCGTTGGTTAGGTGGAGATGTTTTAGAAAACATCCCCTGTATTTTTAAAAATGGAAAATCCATCCTCTCACCTCAATCCATCCTCTACCACTATTGACATCGCTCCACAACCACCACTGCTTTCCCTTACCATATCACCCTCCCCATCCCTCTCCTTCTCCCCACCATCGACCATAGCCATCACCTCCTTCCGCCACTGACCAACATCGTCGTATCCTCACTCTCCATCCTTATCCTTTGCCTACCCCACCACTCATCCATCAGTCTCATTTACCTCCACCCCCTAGCCTCACTTCCTCCGACCTCGGACCTCCTCAATATATTGCATATTTCTCCAACTTGGATCTTTACCATCACTTCCTCCTAATGGCATCCTCTTCCAACGTAAACCTCCCCATCTACCTCCTCCTCCTCCTCATTAGCGACGACTAGTCCTCAATAAGGACGAGGAGGAGGAGGAGGTAGAGTGAAAGGTCTGTCGGGGGAGTGATTCGGGTTCAATATTACATATTTAATCCCCTATTTAGCCCTATTTTGTGCTCATGTGATGCTTTATTGTTCTCTAATACGTATGTATTTTATACACCATCATTTATTAGAGAAAACACCTTATTTGAGCACAAAACAGGAATTAACGAAGTATTTCTGCACTTTTTATATTTTTCATAGCTTGGTCTCGATCTCACAATTCCAACGACTATTTATTTGTATTTTTCTGAGATCTGTGCTAATTACTGTGTATTTTTGAGTGCAGAATACCATTTATTGGAAATAAATTAATTACGCACGCATCTTGGCGCATGCGCTGGCGCGCATCCACAAATTCCCGCCCAGATCGGACGGCTTGGAAATGAGGGCGACGTGGATTTTTTTGCGCCGTTGGATCGTAATCCAACGGCCATCCGCAACGCAGAACAAAGCAAGCGAGCGGCGATTCTCGGGCTGACGTGGCGCGATCCATGCCGTTCTTTCTTCATCCAACGGCCGAGCGTGAAGCGGAAACGAGCGAAGAATAGGGCGATTCTCAACCGCACGATCACGATCCGATGGCCCGTGGCGCTCCCGCGTTTTGAAATGAGCTGGCGACGTGGACGTTTTCGAAGCGTCCGATTCCGATCGAACGGATGGAATCATCGCCGATCCGCACTCGGAGATGCTAGCGGGTAGCAGGTGCACGTATATTGAAGGACACGTGGCGCTTTCTCGTTGAATCCCGCTGAGATCCAACGGCCGACGTTCGATCCGCTCGTGGGTCGGGTTTAAGCTGATGCGGATGCGGGTTTCGAACCCAATAAGCTTCCCAAACCCGCAATGCCTCTATTTAAGGTATTCCTAGGGTTTTTTGAGCATATACAAGCAGATTTTGGCGTATTTTGAGCGTATTGGAGGCTCTAGGAGCCGTATTTCGCCACCACAAAATTCTGTAAAATTTCAGAGGCTATTTTCTTATTTCCAGAGAGTTTTGGTGTCTTTTCAAGGATATTTGGTGATATATTTATTAACTTAAACCCCGTATTTGGTGCTTTTCTATTGTATTTTGCTATTAGATTGATGTATTCTTCTATGAAACTTGTTTATTCTTGCACCATGAGTAGCTAATTTCTTATTGTGCATGGTGTGGCGTAGTTAGGGGATATTATTTGTGTTCGTTTGGTTGAATAATACTTGTGCTAAACCGTTAAACGTCGTTAAAGTTGTAATCTTTGTTATTAAATCGTCTTTTTCATCTTCCAGAAGAAGTGATTGAGTTGATGATCGCCTCAAAAGGGTGAGTTTTGATCTCCCCAAAAGGGAGTTTCATATCGTAGGTTTTGATCTCTCCAAAAGAGAGTTTCATATCGTATTATAACGTTAGCGACGATCTTATTGAATATAGTGCTTGAACCCCCAAAAGGGTATCTTCCGATGAATTGCTCCCAAAAGGAGAATTCATTGAGTTATATTGGGTATTTTCCGGTGAATTGCTCCCAAAAGAAGAATTCATTGCGTTATACTTGTCAACCAAATTAATACGAATCATTGATCCTAACGAACCCATACCATATGCATACTTTTTATAGATATTTTCTTACACGATTTTCCTTGTTCATATTGTTCACGTGTTCACATCACTATCACCGCCATCATTATTGAAGTGGTTAGTTTCTTTTCGTAGGCTTTCTATTTGATTTGAATTGTGGTTGCAACAGTTTTCCTCCTGAGGATTCGACATCTGGACTCCTAAATTATATTACTTGTACGGACTCTTGCGCTTGAGAGAAGCACCTTTTTGGAGCCCACCAAGTTTTTGGCGCCGTTGCCGGGGAGGAATGGTTTGTGACTACGGTTTATTTCATTTAGAGGACCTTCGGTGAGATCTTTCCACTTTACTATACATAAACTTTTGTTTTCGTATTTTATTTTATTTTTTTTAAAATGGAGTATATGAATTTCTATTGCACAAACAATCTGTATGATGCAAGATATGCTAATGCACACAAACATAGGATGGAGAAGCTCAAAATTGTTAATTTTAATCAAACTGACTGTGAAACTTTCTTTCAGGCCTGGAGGAGATTCACAGATATAGTATCGAGCTATCCGCAGCATGGGTACACAAATGAAGAGCTTATGGCGTCCTTCCTAGAGGGACTACGACCACAGCTGCAGGAATTATTGGGAGGCATGACGCCGACAGAGGCGTGGGAATACATGGAGTCTCTGCAAGAAAATGAAGAAACCATGGAAGAGACTTCAGAGAGCGATTCAATGGAGCCTTCATGCCTTGATCAAGGAGAGCAAAGCGTAGACGTACCTTTGCAATTCTTGAAAGAGGACGCTTACCTGATTATTCAGACACAGGAGGCTACATCCCATCAATTCCAAGAGAATTTCCTTGCTCGGAGTCGGCAGATTCAGAAATCCATTGAAGATCTTAATTTGATTGCCGCTTGCTTAGAAGAAAATAATCCTTTTGATATTCAACTTAAAGAATCTAATACGAGTTTATCTTCTATTGCATGAAAATCAAGCAAGCCATGTCACGTTGAGGACACAAATGAAAATATCTACATGGCAGAAAGTGTGTGCAAAAGAGAGGACGAGCTAGCAATCTTGGAAGAACGAGAGGAGGAGACAACTAGGGACAAGGGTTTTGAGATTATTGCCATGGAGTCAGAACCATGCCCTCCTCCAGTTTTATCCCAAAATCATTTACCCCTCTCCCCATTGATCGAGCATCATACCGAGAGTAGTGCAAATCTTTCAGGGAGTAGTCGTCAACTTGCTTTAATTTCTTTCACTTATTTTGATGACTACGTTTGGAATAATTTTATTGAGAAAAATCTTAGACTGAAATGGATTGACGTAACTCATCTCTTGCAGGTTACATGTGAACATCTTATAGAGATGCTGGGAGTTACGTTGCTGGGATCCAGTTTAGTCGTTGGAGGAAGATTACTCGCCGAGGAGCACAAGATGCAAATTGAACAACTTCCTCCACAATTAAATATTCGGGATCCGCCATTTGATCACGGTGTGTTCTTCCCAGTAGTGTAGTTTTTATATGCTTTCTAGGTTGCTTGCTTGAATAAACTCGTACCCCTTTAGACATTGAAGACAATGTCCATCTTTAGTTGGGGGGTGTGTATGAGACTTTAGGATTTTTGATTTTGAGAAGAATAAATCACCAAATCTCATCATTTTAAAACTCCTTCACATGCCTCAAATACGGATGATTACGCATTAATTGAGTTCTAAAAATTGTTTATGGCTTGAGTTAATCATTTTTCCTTCATGGAATTACTCGTTAATATGCTATTCATGAAAATTTTCAATTGCCATGATTAATATCTCGAAATAGTTTGAATTCATTTCACGCATGAAAAAGCTTAAGTATACACGATTTATTGGAATAGTCTTCAAGTTGAAGAGGAATGTGGCCATGGTTACTAATGTTTATATTCAAAGAATGGGTGTTGAGTTGCTTACAAAAGAAAAAAAGAAAGAAAAGAAAAGAAAAGAAAATGAATGAAAAATGAATGAAAAATGAATGATGAAAAATGAATGAATAAGTATGTCACTAATAAATAACTTGGTTGGCTCGAGTAGTACAGTCCGAGGGGTCCTTTTTGGCCTAATGCCCTATTATCGTCTGATTTGGGAGCCATTGACCGGAACCTCACTCATTTGATGGAGCGATCCAAGTTATACTTTTTTCTGCGAATGTTGCTTGATGCGCGTTACGCAGAACGAATAAAAGAAAAGAAATGGTGAATATACTAAGCAACTTCAATACCCATGTCTTGAATGATTATTTTGATAGGCCAATTCCTTGGAAACAAGAAAACTGGAATATAACGACGTGTCATACTTTCACTTGCGCAAAACGATGCTTGTATGTTATTTATTCATACTAAATTAGAGAAAATATCATGTGATTGATTTTGTTCATGGATGTGTATATTGATGGTCAAGATCATGTTGGAATGCGTATTATTGAGCCATGCCATGAGCAATTTGAAAGAATTTATTGTTTTATTGATCATCCGTATTAATCGCTCTTTTTGCTAGAGACTAGCAAATCGCTAGTTGGGGGGAGTGTTTCGGGTTCAATATTACATATTTAACCCCCCATTTAGCCCTATTTTGTGCTCATGTGATGCTATATTGTTCTCTAATACGTATGTATTTTATACACCATCATTTATTAGAGAAAACACCTTATTTGAGCATAAAACAGGAATTAACAAAGTATTTCTGCATTTTTTATATTTTTCATAGCTTGGTCTCGATCTCACGATTCCAACGACTATTTATTTGTATTTTTCTGAGATCTGTGCTAATTACTGTGTATTTTTGAGTGCAGAATACCATTTATAGGAAATAAATTAATTACGCACGCATCTTGGCGCATGCGCTGGCGCGCATCCACGAATTCCCGCCCAGATCGGACGGCTTGGAAATGAGGGCGACGTGGATTTTTCTGCGTCGTTGGATCGTAATCCAACGGACATCCGCAACGCAGAACGAAGCAAGCGAGCGGCGATTCTAGGGCTGACGTGGCGCGATTCGTGCCGTTCTTTCTTCATCCAACGGTCGAGCGTGAAGCGGAAACGAGCGAAGAATAGGGCGATTCTCAACCGCACGATCACGATCCGACGGCCCGTGGCGCTCCCGCGTTTTGAAATGAGCTGGCGACGTCGACGTTTTCGAAGCGTCCGATTCCGATCGAACGGCTGGAATCATCGCCGATCCGCACTCGGAGATGCTAGCGGGTAGCGGGTGCACGTATATTTAAGGACACGCGGCGCTTTCTCGTTGAATCCCGCTGAGATCCAACGGCCGACGTTCGATCCGCTCGTGGGTCGGGTTTAAGCTGATGCGGATGCGGGTTTCGAACCCAATAAGCTTCCCAAACCCGCAATGCCTCTATTTAAGGTATTCCTAGGGTTTTTTGAGCATATACAAGCAGATTTTGGCGTATTTTGAGCGTATTGGAGGCTCTAGGAGCCGTATTTCGCCACCACAAAATTCTGTAAAATTCCAGAGGCTATTTTCTTATTTCCAGATAGTTTTGGTGTCTTTTCAAGGATATTTGGTGATATATTTCTTAACTTAAACCCCGTATTTGGTGCTTTTCTATTGTATTTTGCTATTAGATTGATGTATTCTTCTATGAAACTTGTTTCTTCTTGCACCATGAGTAGCTAATTTCTTATTGTGCATGGTGTGGCGTAGTTAGGGGATATTATATGTGTTCGTTTGGTTGAATAATCCTTGTGCTAAACCGTTAAACGTCGTTAAAGTTGTAATCTTTGTTATTAAATCGTCCTTTTCATCTTCCAAAAGAAGTGATTGAGTTGATGATCGCCCCAAAAGGGTGAGTTTTGATCTCCCCAAAAGGGAGTTTCATATCGTAGGTTTTGATCTCTCCAAAAGAGAGTTTCATATCGTATTATAACTTTAGCGACGATCTTATTGAATATTGTGCTTGAACCCCCAAAAGGGTATCTTCCGATGAATTGCTCCCTAAAGGAGAATTCATTGAGTTATATTGGGTATTTTCCGGTGAATTGCTCCCAAAAGAAGAATTCATTGCGTTATACTTGTCAACCAAATTAATACGAATCATTGATCCTAACGAACCCATACCATGTGCATACTTTTTATAGATATTTTCTTACACGATTTTCCTTGTTCATATTGTTCGCGTGTTCACATCACTATCACCGCCATCATTATTGAAGTGGTTAGTTTCTTTTCGTAGGCTTTCTATTTGATTTGAATTGTGGTTGCAACAGTTTTCCTCCTGAGGATTCGACATCTGGACTCCCAGATTATATTTACTTGTACGGACTCTTGCGCTTGAGAGAAGCACCTTTTTGGAGCCCACCAAGTTTTTGGCGCCGTTGCCGGGGAGGAATGGTTTGTGACTACGGTTTATTTCATTTAGAGGACCTTCGGTGAGATCTTTCCACTTTACTATACATAAACTTTTGTTTTCGTATTTTATTTTATTTTTTTTTAAAATGGAGTATATGAATTTCTATTGCACAAACAATCTGTATGATGCAAGATATGCTAATGCACACAAACATAGGATGGAGAAGCTCACAATTGTTAATTTTAATCAAACTGACTGTGAAACTTTCTTTCAGGCCTGGAGGAGGTTCACAGATATAGTATCGAGCTATCTGCAGCATGGGTACACAAATGAAGAGCTTATGGCGTCCTTCCTAGAGGGACTACGACCACAGCTGCAGGAATTATTGGGAGGCATGACGCCGACAGAGGCGTGGGAATACATGGAGTCTCTGCAAGAAAATGAAGAAACCATGGAAGAGACTTCAGAGAGCGATTCAATGGAGCCTTCATGCCTTGATCAAGAAGAGCAAAGCGTAGACGTACCTTTGCAATTCTTGAAAGAGGACGCTTACCTGATTATTCAGACACAGGAGGCTACATCCCATCAATTCCAAGAGAATTTCCTTGCTCGGAGTCGGCAGATTCAGAAATCCATTGAAGATCTTAATTTGATTGCCGCTTGCTTAGAAGAAAATAATCCTTTTGATATTCAACTTAAAGAATCTAATACGAGTTTATCTTCTATTGCAGGAAAATCGAGCAAGCCATGTCATGTTGAGGACACAAATGAAAATATCTACATGGCAGAAAGTGTGTGCAAAAGAGAGGACGAGCTAGCAATCTTGGATGAACGAGAGGAGGAGACAGCTAGGGACAAGGGTTTTGAGATTATTGTCATGGAGTCAGAACCATGCACTCATCCAGTTTTATCCCAAAATCATTTACCCCTCTCCCCATTGATCGAGCATCATACCGAGAGTAGTGCAAATCTTTCAGGGAGTAGTCGTCAACTTGCTTTAATTTCTTTCACTTATGTTGATGACTACGTTTGGAATAATTTTATTGAGAAAAATCTTAGACTGAAATGGATTGACGTAACTCATCTCTTGCAGGTTACAGGTGAACATCTTATAGAGATGCTGGGAGTTACGTTGCTGGGATCCAGTTTAGTCGTTGGAGGAAGATTACTCGCCGAGGAGCGCAAGGAGCAAATTCAACAACTTCCTCCACAATTAAAGATTCGGGATCCGTCATTTGATCACGGTGTATTCTTTCCAGTAGTGTAGTTTTTATATGCTTTCTAGGTTGCTTGCTTGAATAAACTCGTACCCTTTTCGACATTGAGGACAATGTCCATCTTTAGTTGGGGGGTGTGTATGAGACTTTAGGATTTTTGATTTTGAGAAGAATAAATCACCAAATCTCATCATTTTAAAACTCCTTCACATGCCTCAAATACGGATGATTACGCATTAATTGAGTTCTAAAAATTGTTTATGGCTTGAGTTAATCATTTTTCCTTCATGGAATTACTCGTTAATATGCTATTCATGAAAATTTTCAATTGCCATGATTAATATCTCGAAATAGTTTGAATTCATTTCACGCATGAAAAAGCTTAAGTATACACGATTTATTGGAATAGTCTTCAAGTTGAAGAGGAATGTGGCCATGGTTACTAATGTTTATTGTAACGACTGCTTTTCATGTATCTGGATTTATTATAATATAATATATGTTTTGGTGGATTTCCTCCTCATGTGTGGTTTTCGTCTCCGTAGCTTTCATTTTCGATCGATTCGTCGTATTTTCTCGTTTCTTCCTTAGGATCGTCGATTTCGAAGCATGTCATTCATGAAGGGCTTCATAACGGTCGTATCTTACTATTAGATCAAGCCTAGGAGTCTTAGGAATCGATCCCGGAGCTCCGCGCTCCGTATCGGAACTTTTTGTGCTAATTAGTCGGTGTAAGAAGGGCCACCGACCAACTAGATGACGATCCAGTCGGTCGGTAATCCTTCTAGGACAGACTAGTTGGCTTCCTAAATTATTCAGGAGTTACTGTTTATCGTTAGTCGGTCTAAGAACGTTGGTTGACCGACTAGGTTGCAAACTAGTCGGTCGGCAATGCTTCTTTAACCGACTAACTCATCAACTATTTTTGACACTAGTTACTGTTTACTCTTAGTCGGTCTAAGAACGTTCATCGACCGACTAGATCTCAAACTAGTCGGTCAGTAGTTGTTCTTGGACCGACTAACTCTTAGTTCAGGTTTTCGACTGGAGCTACTGTTTACACTTAGTCGGTCTGCGTTGGTCAACCGACCGACTAGTTCTCAAACTAGTCGGTCAGCAGTTGGTCTTTGACCGACTAAGCAGTGCAGGAAACCCTAGTTTTGCCCTAGCCGCCACCAAACTCTATAAATACCCCTCCAAACGTTTTCTTCTCCTCCCTCACGACCCAAAACCCTAATTTCTTCCCCTTTGAGCCCCCATCTTCCCCAAAACCCTATTTCCTTCATCCAAGCTCATCCTCCATCATCCAAACCCTCCCTCCACTCATTCCACCTCTCATCTTCCCCAAATCTCCATCAAACCCCCAAAATCCCCCAAAACCCTATTTCTCCAAACTTCTCCAATCATTTCCAGATCTGAACCCTAGGTTCCCCGGAGCGTTTCTTCCGTCGCCGTGGTTGCTCAGCGTTATTCTTCCGTTCCCTACGCGGTAATACTCGATTCCTTTAATTTTAGCATAACCCACATTGACATTGTGAAACCCTAATAAAATGGATTGATTAGATGATTAGGGTTCTAATAAGAAACTTATTTAGGATCATTGTGCTAATAATTGTTTTGCCATAACAGTGATCTTTTCCGTAGTTAGCTTGTGTGACGATCTTCATTGCTCGTCAATCCCGGTATCAGGCAAGTGAAACTTGCATCTCTTGATTTAGGCCATGTTTTAGGCCATTTACCTTGCTTTAGCGTAAAAGAGACTAGACGGTGAAAGGATAGCCGTCTAGACGCCATTGACCTAGCTTGACAACGAAGCTTGGTCCGTCACCCTCATCATGCTTGTATGTCATGTTTAATTTCCCTAAACGGTACGCGTATTAACTGTTCATGTCATCCATTGCATTTTAACTGCCATGTTTAACTTAATTAACGGTACGCGAATATGGTCATGCCATTGCATTCTGCCTGTCACGTTTAAATTTCTATTAACGGTACGCGAATATCTGCTCATGTCATTGCATACTTGAATACTCATCGTGAATGCGTAGCATCGCTACATACTAGTGCTACTTGTTCCGGCTAGGTGCACCCCTACGCCATACTTGTTAAATACACTTTATGGCTCGTGTTCCAGAAGACGAGCGCATCACAGCCTGAGGGCATAGGGCACTCGTTGAGTGATCCCTTGTACTTGACACTTGAACACAGCCTGAGGGCATATGGCACTCGTCGAGTGATCCCTTGTACTTGTTACTTGACATTACATGCAACAACAACCACTTGCCACTTGTACTCTCCTTTACTTTACTTGCTACCACCTTACTTTACTTGCCATGCACCATGTTTTAACTGCTAGGTTGCTAGTTTACCTTTATTCCTGTTTCCTTGCACAAGTCTTTCGACTTGCTGACATGTGCCCCTTTTCTCTTTTGGGTGACACATGTTAGAGCCCGAGCCTGAGTTACTTGCTGAGGACGTGGTGTTCGCTGACGCTGAGTCAGGACCCGCGTTGATCGAGGACTACGTTGACACTGGGGATCAGTCTTAGTGTCGTCGTTTAGCTACTTTTGTTGGACTGCTTAGTTGTCGGTGCGTGGCACCTAGTTCGATACTCTGTTATGTTTGTGTTGTTTTGTTGGCCTTGTTCTGGGCCTTAGACTCTTTTATGTTAGCCTGGTGGCTTTTCTGTGAGGTTGAATATTTTGAGGACGAACTTTGGGATTGGTATTTTATATCCATCTCATTATTATTATTATTGTTGTTGTTCCTTTTGCGATTACAGGGACCTGCGTATACTAAATTGACGCTTATCGGGTTTGGGGCTTCACAGCTCCTCTCTCGTGCGGACCTTCTCACGTCTCGCCTCCATTTTAGGGAAGCGGGGCGTGACATTTATATTCAAAGAATGGGTGTTGAGTTGCTTACAAAAGAAAAAAAGAAAGAAAAGAAAAGAAAAAAAAATGAATGAAAAATGAATGATGAAAAATGAATGAATAAGTATGTCACTAATAAATAACTTGGTTGGCTCGAGTAGTACAGTCCGAGGGGTCCTTTTTGGCCTAATGCCCTATTATCGTCTGATTTGGGAGCCATTGACCGGAACCTCACTCATTTAATGGAGCGATCCAAGTTATACTTTTTTCTGCGAATGTTGCTTGATGCGCGTTACGCAAAACGAATAAAAGAAAAGAAATGGTGAATATACTAAGCAACTTCAATACCCATGTCTTGAATGATTATTTTGATAGGCCAATTCCTTGGAAACAAGAAAACTGGAATATAACGACGTGTTGTACTTTCGCTTGCGCAAAACGATGCTTGTATGTTATTTATTCATACTAAATTAGAGAAAATATCATGTGATTGATTTTGTTCATGGATGTGTATATTGATGGTCAAGATCATGTTGGAATGCGTATTATTGAGCCATGCCATGAGCAATTTGAAAGAATTTATTGTTTTATTGATCATCCGTATTAATCGCTCTTTTTGCTAGAGACTAGCAAATCGCTAGTTGGGGGGTGTGATTCGGGTTCAATATTACATATTTAACCCCCCATTTAGCCCTATTTTGTGCTCATGTGATGCTATATTGTTCTCTAATACGTATGTATTTTATACACAATCATTTATTAGAGAAAACACCTTATTTGAGCACAAAACAGGAATTAACGAAGTATTTCTGCACTTTTTATATTTTTCATAGCTTGGTCTCGATCTCACGATTCCAATGACTATTTATTTGTATTTTTCTGAGAACTGTGCTAATTACTGTGTATTTTTGAGTGCAGAATACCATTTATTGGAAATAAATTAATTACGCACGCATCTTGGCGCATGCGCTGGCGCGCATCCACGAATTCCCGCCCAGATCGGACGGCTTGGAAATGAGGGCAACGTGGATTTTTCTGCGTCGTTGGATCGTAATCCAACGGACATCCGCAACGCAGAACGAAGCAAGCGAGCGGCGATTCTCGGGCTGACGTGGCGCGATTCGTGCCGTTCTTTCTTCATCCAACGGTCGAGCGTGAAGCGGAAACGAGCGAAGAATAGGGCAATTCTCAACCGCACGATCACGATCCGACGGCCCGTGGCGCTCCCGCGTTTTGAAATGAGCTGGCGACGTCGACGTTTTCGAAGCGTCCGATTCCGATCGAACGGCTGGAATCATCGCCGATCCGCACTCGGAGATGCTAGCGGGTAGCGGGTGCACGTATATTGAAGGACACGCGGCGCTTTCTCGTTGAATCCCGCTGAGATCCAACGGCCGACGTTCGATCCGCTCGTGGGTCGGGTTTAAGCTGATGCGGATGCGGGTTTCGAACCCAATAAGCTTCCCAAACCCGCAATGCCTCTATTTAAGGTATTCCTAGGGTTTTTTTGAGCATATACAAGCAGATTTTGGCGTATTTTGAGCGTATTGGAGGCTCTAGGAGCCGTATTTCGCCACCACAAAATTCTGTAAAATTCCAGAGGCTATTTTCTTATTTCCAGAGAGTTTTGGTGTCTTTTCAAGGATATTTGGTGATATATTTATTAACTTAAACCCCGTATTTGGTGCTTTTCTATTGTATTTTGCTATTAGATTGATGTATTCTTCTATGAAACTTGTTTATTCTTGCACCATGAGTAGCTAATTTCTTATTGTGCATGGTGTGGCGTAGTTAGGGGATATTATTTGTGTTCGTTTGGTTGAATAATACTTGTGCTAAACCGTTTAAACGTCGTTAAAGTTGTAATCTTTGTTATTAAATCGTCTTTTTCATCTTCCAGAAGAAGTGATTGAGTTGATGATCGCCTCAAAAGGGTGAGTTTTGATCTCCCCAAAAGGGAGTTTCATATCGTAGGTTTTGATCTCTCCAAAAGAGAGTTTCATATCGTATTATAACGTTAGCGACGATCTTATTGAATATAGTGCTTGAACCCCCAAAAGGGTATCTTCCGATGAATTGCTCCCAAAAGGAGAATTCATTGAGTTATATTGGGTATTTTCCGGTGAATTGCTCCCAAAAGAAGAATTCATTGCGTTATACTTGTCAACCAAATTAATACGAATCATTGATCCTAACGAACCCATACCATGTGCATACTTTTTATAGATATTTTCTTACACGATTTTCCTTGTTCATATTGTTCGCGTGTTCACATCACTATCACCGCCATCATTATTGAAGTGGTTAGTTTCTTTTCGTAGGCTTTCTATTTGATTTGAATTGTGGTTGCAACAGTTTTCCTCCTGAGGATTCGACATCTGGACTCCCAGATTATATTACTTGTACGGACTCTTGCGCTTGAGAGAAGCACCTTTTTGGAGCCCACCAGGGAGGCCGTCGAGAGGAGGATGTGGTGGAGATTTGAGGTGAGGAAATCGGTCATGCCCCGCTTCCCATAATACTCTGGAGCGAGGACGCGACAAAGGTCCGCATATGCATAAAATAAGGAGGAAATTATTTTTTCTCCTTCCTTGTTCGATGCACAATAAGCGTCTGTAGTAATTCCATTGAAGGACGGGTTCTTGTCATGCAAACTCAGAGAAACAACACACAACATATTTATTATCCCAATAGATGATAAATAGTACAGGACTGGGCCTTATAGTACGGCCTACATCGACTCGACAGAAAAGTAAAGTACATCACTCGAAAGTAAATAGCACACTGACGATAAGGAAAGCACACTGATGGTGAAAAGCGGATGCTGTGGTCGAATCGGAAACTCCTACTTCTCAGCAGGTGCAGGCTCGGTAACGTCCTTTGATCCTTGGTCCACGGGATCATCCTCAGTGTAGTACTCCACGTACTCCGTCGGCTCGTATTCTGACACGCATTTCAAAGAAAACAATTAAATACATGTTAGCGCTAAGCGACAAGTAAAACCCAACAGAAAGTAAAAGTGGCAATGTAATGAACGAATAAGAGGTAACAAACGTCGCTTGATTATCTAATAGTGTAGGCAGGCCTAATAATAGGAAGTCTAACTTAACTCCCAAATCAGCTAGGCAGTCAAGGCTTGAAGGCACATGTCACTTCTATGACCGTAGGACAAGTCCTTTGGTTGACCAACCCCATCACATTCCTTTCTAGACACTGATTCGGTCGTAATTTAAGACCGTTTGTTATTATACCGCCTTGCCACGTTCGAGTAGTCTCGACTTAGTAAGTAGAACAGTGTTATCAAGTCAGCAATAATGGCATAGTAAACAAACAAACTAGTGCATCAGTCTTAAATGCCGCAAGGGTCCAATAGTGCGCTCCATAAATGTGCTCCGTAAATGCCCGAAGGCCCAATAGTGTGTTCCGTAATGTGCTCCGTAAATGCCCGAGGGCCCAATAGTGTGTTTGTAATGTGCTCCGTAGATGCCCGAGGGCCCAATAGTGTGTTCTGTAATGTGCTCCGTATATACCCGAGGGCCCAATAGTGTTTTCCGTAATGTGCTCCGTAAATGCCCGAGGGCCCAATAGTGTGTGCGACAATACAAACAACCATGAGTACAATACAGCAAACACAAATACGTGGTGAGTACTTGCGTACAGTAAAACACAGTAGAGGGTGGTTGATACTTGCGAGTACAGTGCAATAAACAGGGTAGTTAATACTTGCATATATATGTTGGATCTGGATCCTAGCCTAGAGAGAGGGTGAATAGGCTAATAAAAAATTCTCGTGCAACCCACGAGAAATCACACGCAGTTAAAAGCACAACCAGAGTAATGAAAAGCAGACACAGAGTACACAGCAGATTTACCCTGGTTCGGTCGTCCCAACGACCTACTCCAGCCCCCAAAGCTAATACTAGATTGAATAGTGCAATAGGTACAAAGTCACAAGTTAAAGCACGCTCAGAGCACCCTCTACGCCTCTACACTCGCCGGACTCTCAGTACCCCACACACAGTGTTTCCTCTCACTATCAATCCTAGCAAAGCTTTCTACCAGCTAGTCCCAAACTAGCTGGGTCCCACTTGTCTAGTCCCAACTAGACAAGTCCCAAAATAGTGCCTAAAGATGGTAAAGTTTCCCCTACAGAGAACGTTACACTAAGACACAAATAAAGGAGTTTAAGGGTTTAGAAATGCTCAGTTTGTGTCCGTGTAGGCGTCTCTGTCAATCAGCACGTCGTCAGCTCCAATCTGACGCAAACGGTGTCTCAATCTGACTCTTGGATGTCAAGATATGCACTGGTCTGTGCGTAAAGTGATCACTCCTTATTTTACACCCTTTTCCCGCATGTTTGCATGCCATTTTGATCGCCCAAATCATGTTTTTCACGATATATCGACGATATTGCGATGCTTTTCACGATTTGTTGTTTTTGTCGCATTTCAGGTGATTTGGCGCGATTAGGAGTGATCTCGAGATGCGTGTAATCTAGACGGCCACCGACGACCTCCCCGAGGGGTATTTTGCTGTTGGAGAGGAGCGGAAGAAGAATGGACGTCGCCGGAGCGACGAGGAGGCCAAAACGACCAGTTTGGGCATTTTTTGTGTCCCACTCGGCCGAGTGGAGGAGCCACTCGGCCGACCAGCGAGACACTGCTCGGCCGACCCGTTCAGACACGACTTCCATGTGTACTCGGCCGAGCGACGGAGACCACATCGGCCGAGTGACGATACCACGTCCGCCCGAGTGGCGCCCAGACGAAGGCCCTCAAAAAGACCGAAGTTACTGTTTTTCGGCCATCTGAGCTTCAGAAGACCCACTCGGCCGAGTGGCAAATTCCGTCCGCCCGAGTGAAGTGAAGCCATCGGCCGAGTGACGACAACTCACTCGGCCGAGCCACCCCCAAACTGAAGACCCCTGAAGCCCCCGACTTACTGGAAAATTGACAGGGTTTTCACTCGGCCGAGCGACTTTTGTCACTCGGCCGAGTGCGATGCGCTGCCTGTAGCGAAATTTGCGGAAAACAGGCTGTGCAGGGGCGTTTTGGTCAGGATTTTTAGACGATTTTTGGGGCTATTTAAGCTCTGTTTTTACCCTAGTTTTGAGAGCCACCTCTCAGATTTTTTGCAGCTTTTTGAGTCTACTTTTTAGCTTTATTAATTGTGATTGGTGAAGAGAAAAACTTGGATTTTTGTTGGGTTGATTGAAGATCTACATTGGTTTGCACTTCTCTTCCACAAAAACTCTATTTTTATTGTTTATATCATAGTTGTGATGAATTCCATTGTCTATTTCTTTGCCAATTATTGTGCTATTGCTATGATTAGTGAGTAGTCTCCACGTCTTGGGGCGTGGGGATGAACCCTACGAGCCCAATTTCGTATTTGTGTTGAATTGGTAGGAATTGAGCCAAGATTGTTATTAGGGATTAGATTGGGATCGAATTACTACGGATAGCTAGGTATTCACGTCAATAGGGATTTGCAAGAGATTGGATCCCAATTCGATAGGAAGCCCTAGAAATCCGAATTGGGTTGGAGTCGGATTTTCGAAGTATCGGTTTGCAAGAAATTGGACCGATGCTAGGACCTCCGGTTGCAATTCCGTGCCGATACCCGTTTGCAAGAGATTGGACGGGTAGGAACTATCCTAATCTAGATTGTGGACCGAGTTTGCAAGAGATTGGGCTCGGTGCGCAATTGGACGATGATGTTGATCCTAATGCTAGCTTCCCTAGGCTAGGGTTTGCAAGAGATTGGACCCAAACCCAGGATAGCTATAGACCGGCAACAGCGCGAGAGCGTGAGCCTGGTTCCACATTTAGTTGCAACTAGTTCATCCGAATTCTCATCCTAGCGATTTCGATACCGGCGGACCACAATTGTGAAATACGGTGAGTAGTGGGGATTCCCCATTCCCTAGGCGTTCTCTATTTGATTTGATATTTTGCACTTTTGTCTGACGATTGTGACAGGATCGCCCAAGGCAATTATCCATCTGAATAGCCAGGTTGATTAGGAGCAAGCACGGTCATTCGTCCTCCCTGTGTTCGATACCCGCTCGCCGCTATACCGTGCGCTTGCGGTAAAACTACAACCGTCGCCTCGGGACGTGTACGCCGGGGCGCGATCAAGTTTTTGGCGCCGCTGCCGGGGAGGTGCATTTTGACGGTGCTCGGCACCGACCACCCGGTTATTTCTTCTTACTTTCTTCCTTTACTTCCCTCTCTATCTTATCCTAACTTCATTCGTAGCCCTATTTGCATATTCTCCCCGCATTTCGCATAAGATCTTAACAGGGAGAATGGGGGATGCAACTCCAACAATAGAACTCAGACGAGAAGACTATGACACCTTCACAGACCTCCTTAAGGAGCTTGTCGACGAGGTCCACGCTACCGGGGCATTTGCTATCAATATCACGGACCCCGACGAACAACTATTTGCTAGCTTTGTGATGGACCAAATCTCCCCGGAAGGAACTATCGGAGGCAACGTCAGAGTTGACGTGGTCGACGACAAATTGTATTTCGAAGACAATAGAGCAAATGTCGAAGAGCACTATGCTCCCGAAGAACCCTTCGAGCAAACCGACATTCCGGGTGTTACACTTTATGACGCTCACTCTTGTTTTTATGAATCGTCTGATGTGTTTTTTGATTCCAGGTACGAACTGGAGCAGAGTGAAGGTTTTGGCGATGCTAGCACTGAATCAGAGGGCGCCTACTTCGATGCCTCATCCTCACTAAGTAGCGAGTCCGACTCGTCACAAGAAAGCATTCCACCTGGAGATGAGCTAAACCAGGATGACAAGGAAGAAGCCGAATTCATGAGAGCTGAAAAGGTGGAAGAAGCAGCGCCACCTCAGGTAGAGCTTAAACAATTACCGCCGAATCTAAGGTATGCCTTTTTGGGTAATAAATTGACTTTTCCGGTGATAGTAAATTCCCACCTCACACAAGATCAACTTGAAAAACTCCTAGACGTCCTTAGGAGCCACAAAGATGTCTTGGGATACACTATCTCCGATCTTAAAGGGATAAGCCCTAGGCTTTGCACGCATCGGATCCATTTGGAGGATACCGAAGCCACCTCCATAGAGCCTCAAAGGCGGTTGAACCCGAACATGAAGGAGGTGGTTAAAAAGGAAATCCTAAAATTGCTTGAAGCCGGTATAATTTATCCTATCTCTGACAGTAGATGGGTTAGCCCCGTCCACGTCGTCCCCAAGAAAGGAGGGATGACTGTCATAAAAAATGACAAAGGTGAGCCAATATCCACGCGCACTGTCACAGGATGGCGAATGTGCATTGACTATAGGAGACTCAATAAAGCCACCCGAAAGGACCATTACCCATTGCCATTCATCGATCAAATGCTTGAACGCCTCGCGAACCATAAATACTTTTGCTATCTAGACGGGTATTCGGGTTTTTTCCAAATCCCCTTGCACGAAGATGACCAAGAAAAGACAACTTTCACTTGTCCCTATGGCACCTACGCATACCGTAGGATGCCGTTCGGCCTTTGTAATGCTCCCGCCACTTTTCAAAGATGTATGACATCCATATTTTCCGATTATATTGAAAATATTATGGAAGTTTTTATGGATGATTTCTCGGTTTACGGAAGTGAGTTTGACTCTTGCTTGGAAAATCTCACTAAAGTCCTAAAAAGGTGCCAACAAAACAATCTCACTCTCAATTGGGAGAAGTGTCACTTCATGGTCACGGAAGGTATAGTCCTCGGGCATCTTGTTTCCTCAAGAGGAATCGAGGTAGATAAAGCTAAAATTGAGGTAATCGAAAAACTCCCTCCTCCTATTAATGTTAAGGGCATTAGAGGCTTCCTTGGTCACGCGGGGTTTTACCGCCGCTTCATTAAGGATTTCGCCTTGATTGCCAGACCACTTACTTCCTTACTCGCTAAAGATGTTCCTTTTGAATTTTCAGGAGAATGCTTGCAAGCTTTCAACACCTTGAAGGAAGCGCTAGTCTCAGCGCCCATCATTCAACCGCCGGATTGGAGCCTCCCTTTTGAGCTAATGTGCGATGCTAGCGACCAAGCCATTGGAGCAGTATTGGGACAAAGGAAAGATAGGAAGCTTCATGCGATATACTACGCAAGCAAGACATTGGATGACGCGCAGAAAAACTACACAACTACCGAAAAGGAGCTTTTAGCGGTCGTCTATTCCATAGAGAAGTTTCGCTCCTACCTCCTCGGTTCCAAGGTGATTGTCCACACCGACCATGCGGCATTGAAGTATCTTTTAAACAAGAAGGAGGCCAAACCCCGGTTGATTAGGTGGATATTCTTGTTGCAAGAATTCGACCTAGAGATCAGAGATAAGAAGGGTACAGACAATGTCGTGGCGGATCATTTATCTAGGCTCATTCGCGACAAGAAGGATGAGAGCTTACCTATTGACGACACATTTGTTGATGAGAGGCTACATGCGGTAAGGACCGAGGAAGTACCTTGGTACGCGGACTTCGTCAACTACTTGGCGTGCGGAATCAAACCGCATGGGATGTCCACGCAACAAAAGAGGAGATTTATGCATGAGGTCCGTAGCTATTTTTGGGAAGATCCTTACCTTTTCAAGATATGCAAAGATAGTGTCATTCGTAGGTGTGTTTCTAAAGAGGAGGCAACGTCTATCATTTTGCATTGCCACGGTCTACCATGCGGGGGACATCATGCCGCCTCTAAAACAACCGCTAAGATCCTGCAGAGCGGATTCTTCTGGCCCACAATGTTTAAAGACACTCACGCTTTTGTGAAGGGTTGCGATAGATGTCAACGGACCGGGAATATCTCCAAGCGCAATGAGATGCCGATGAGACCCATCCAGGAGATTGAGCTTTTTGATTGTTGGGGAGTAGACTTCATGGGGCCTTTTCCGTCGAGCAATGGCAACAAGTACATCCTATTGGCCGTTGACTATGTCTCCAAATGGGTGGAAGCTATTGCCACCCCTACTAATGATGCGAGGGTCGTCTCCAAATTCTTCAAGCAAAATATCTTTCCGCGCTTTGGAGTGCCGCGTACCTTGATAAGTGACGGGGGAAGCCATTTCATAGAGAACAAGTTTGAAGCCATGCTAAAGAAGTACGGGGTAAATCATAGAGTTGGAATGGCTTATCACCCCCAGACAAGCGGCCAAGTAGAAGTCTCAAATAGAGAAATCAAGCAAATTCTCGAGAAAACAGTAGATCGGTCTAGAAAGGATTGGTCAATGAAGCTAAACGATGCTCTATGGGCCTATCGCACGGCCTTTCGCACCCCCATCGGTACCACACCGTTCCGCCTAGTTTATGGGAAGGCTTGCCACTTGCCGGTAGAGTTGGAACACTGCGCATATTGGGCCATCAAGACCTTTAACTACGACTATAAGAGTGCGGCGGTGAGGCGACTCTTGGACATCAACGAACTTGATGAAATAAGGAGGGACGCTTATGAGAGCTCGAGAATTTACAAGGAAAGGACCAAGATTTTCCACGATGCCCGCATAACTGTCACGGACTTCAAGGTGGGAGACAAGGTCTTGCTCTACAATTCCCGACTCCGACTATTTCCCGGTAAGTTGAGGTCACGTTGGTCGGGACCTTTCACCATCAAGCACATACAACCGGGAGGAGCTTTCGAGTTGGAAAGCAAGGAAGGTACCACATTCAAAGTAAATGGGCAAAGGCTAAAGCACTATTCCGAGGGGATCCCGACGGGCGAAATCAATAGAGTATATTTGCTTAAAGAGCGGCCGGATGATCTCTCGGACCTCCTTGATGAGGTGATAGAGGAGGCGATTCCTCACTCAATTGGTGCCCTTTTTGATGAAGAATTGGATGAAGGCCCGGATTTAGGCCATGAGGACAATAATGATGATTCCCCCGACTTCTCCGCTGACGAAGATGAAGGCGACGCTGATGTCGCAAGGATTCGAGAGCTCTGCAAGCTCTCGAAATCAAAGTCTCCAAAGAAAGCTCCGCCGGTACGGAAATCGGCATCGCCAGCTAAGCCGTTGACCGGGGCAAATGCTAGCTTGGGGGAGCCTCCCCCCAACACTATTCGAGATAGGAGACCACCGCGGGAGAACGCTTCGCCGCCACGTCCGAATCCAAGCGCGCTCCCCGGAAAGTTTGACGGGTGCATCTCATATGCACCAAACATCCCGCATTGATTGAAAATTATAGGGGGTCGAGCTCACGACCTAAAACGAGCGCTTGTCGGGAGGCAACCCGACGGTTTTTGCTTTATTTTCGCTTTTTCTTTATTTTCGTTTTAGAAATTTTTAGTGTTTTGAGTCATCCGATCAAAAATTTTGTGATAACGGGTCCTATTTTTCTTGACAGGAGAGGAGATAGGTAGATCATCATGAGGAGGTTGAACGAGACGATGAGGAGCGCCCTAAGAAGGCGTTCGACGCTTAGGAGGAGCATGAAATCTACTGGAGGAAGAAAGACGGAGTTTAGAGTCTAAACGAAGACAAACAGCAGAATGCAAGGCTCACTCGGCCGAGTATACTAGTCACTCGGCCGAGTACAGAAGTTCGTCCGGCCGAGCCGCTCACGAACAAGGGAAGTCTGCTGTACCCAACTCTCTGTCTATTTTCCTCATTTCATTATAACTGCTACTCGGCCGAGTATATATATTCACTCGGCCGAGTGAAACAGATACCCTCCTTGGGCGAGTCATACCGAGTAGCTTGAGTCACTCGGCCGAATGGATTTACTCCACTCGGCCGAGCCTGGCAAGGCCACTCGGCCGAAGCGATATCGGGGTGAAATTTTTATTTGCCTCGCTCGGCCGAGTGATCACGTCACTCGGCCGAGTCGTAACTTTTTAATATAAAGCCAAAGGGGGAGGCGCAGTTTTCGAAAACGAAAAAAAAAAACCCTTTCGCCCGCGCCCCCTCAGCCTCCCCTCGCCCGATCGCGCCTCGCCCAACATCCACTCGCCCGCGCGCGCCGCCGCTCGGCCTGCCACCGCCGGCCGACCGTCGCCGCACCCCGCCCGAGTCGCCGCCGGCAACCCCCGTCTCCGATCACCTCCGGTTCGCTTATTTTCACCATTTTCTTCTCTTTTTGCGTAGTTTTTGAGGATCCGTGTGTCAATCGAACCCCTAACCCGAATCAAGTCACATATCTATCTGTTATACCCCTATTGCTCCATACATTTTGATTATTACTCGCTGATATCGCTTTTCCATGCGCAGGTTGCTTTTTGGAGCTTAGGGGAGCTCAGGGGAGCTTCTACGGGCTGCTCAGGACTTCGTGGAGGCGCGGACTTCGCACGCTTCCACTACTTAGCACTCGCGGCGTGTTTGGGTAAACTCTTTCCACTCTTTGTGCACACGCCGCACTTTTCACTTTTTCGGCGCGCGCTCGGGGCAGATATGCCGCCCCGGACACGGCCGCGGTCGAAGAGAGCTTCCGCCAAGCGGAAGCGGTCGGATGATGACGGCCCCTCCCACGAGTTGGAGGACTCTCCTCCATCGTCCCCCACACACCCCGCACACCCCGTACAGCCTGCAGGCTCCGCACACCCCGCACAGCCTGCAGCACACCCACAGCCCGCACAGCCTCTCCCCGCCGATCCACAGCCACCACCACCGGCTCCACTGGTCGGGCCGCTCGGGATTACGTTCCGAGACGACGCACACCGCGCCGTCTTCGAGCGTATCTCCCAGCGCTCGATCGTACCCTCCAGGTTCGCACACCTCGCTGACCTAGGACGCCTGGGGGTACTTGAGGGGATGCTCACGTTGTACGACAACGTGGGCTGGCGAGATTTTTTCCAGGTGTCGGCGGATACTTTTACCCGTCCGACACTTGAGGTTTTGAGTTCGATCGCCCGGACCGATGAGGGATGCTCATTCTGGTTCATGGATCGAGAGTGCCAGGTCACTCTCGATATGATGAGAGCATTTTTCTCTTGGCCCGCAGTCCCCGGAGCCGATCGCGGTTATGGCCCCACACATATCCCTCCACCCTCTTTCGACGCCGGTGCCTTCTGGGCACGTATCACGGGTCTCCACGCCGCCTTTGACCCTAGTAGGGCCAAGGCCTCGGCCATCGTACATCCCTGCCTACGCATTTCCCAGCGCCTCATGGCGACTACCTTTTTGGCCAGATATGAGCCGGGCACGATGTCTACGCCAGAGCTTTACATGCTCTATGCGATGACACGTCCCAGAGCTCTGTCTAGGGATGGAGATGAGCTTGTCCCCGCCGTCGTGATCGATATCGCGGCATGGTACTTAGACCGCATCATTGTATCGGTGGGCGCTCGCTCACCGATATGCTGCGGCGGCCTGATTACCCTGCTGGCTCTTATGACCGGCGAGGATTTCCCCGACGACCTGCGACGCGTTCCGGGCCCCACTTCCTTGTCGATAGACGTTATGGCCCGGATGAAGATGCTGCGTCCGCACGGTGAGCGTCACTGGGTCTGGTTGCACGGCCCCTATGGGGCCGATTACATGATTCTCCCGAGCCCTGCTCGGACCCAGATTGCACCGGCCCACGTTGACTGGCTCCCAGATATGGATGTCCTCATCCCCGCCGCCTACGTGCTCGAGGCCGAGGAGGCCGAGCAGGGCCCCGCCGCCCACGCTGCCCAGGCTGCTCCCGCAGACCCTGCTGCACGCCCTGCCGAGCCCGCTGCCGCCCCTGTGGCCCCTCAGCCCACACCTGTCGTTTCTGCTGCTCCTGACACTTCTGTCCTCACCTCTACCAGTGTCGCGAGTACCCTTGCTGAGCCCACTTCCACCACTGTCACCGCTTCCGAGGCTGTCACCACCACTCCCACTTCCACCACTGGCCCCTTGTCTGTCGAGCCTCTTTCTTCTGCCTTCCCCGAGCGCCCGCCGACCGTAGTCGCGTACGGAGAGCCCTCGTTCGTTTCGGTCGTGGAGACCATGGTTAGCATAATCTCCGCTGGGGCTACACCTTTTGGACCACACACTTCTTCCCCAGCGGGAGATTCCTCTGTCTCCACTACCGCCGTCTTCTCCGAGAGCGTCGTGGCGTCTGTCCACACTTCTGTGCCACCGACCTCACTAGCCGCCTCGCAGCCGCTTTTGTACTCTTCTTCCGCTGCCGCTGCCTCCACTTCACACCGCCCGCCCCGGCCTCACACTGAGGCCCGGCCCACATTTCCTGGCACGGCACATTTTGTCCCATTCCCTGCTGAGCCCGTTACATACTCCACACGCGTACGCCAGCCTCGCCCTGCGCAGCCTAGACCGGTGCGTCCCTCTGCACCACCCCCGCCCGACACTGTACTGCAGAGCATACGTGCTCTTGAGGTGGCGGTGAGTGGTCTTAGAGGAGACCTTCGGACCCTGTCCTCCACCGTCTCTACGATGGCTGGACGCTTTGACCTGATCCCTCAGATCCACTACTGCCTGACACAGATCTTAGAGCGTCTCCCGCGCGTACCCCCACCCACCCAGCAGGTTCCCACACACACTCCCACACACGCTCGACCTGCTTCCACTCCCACGCCCACCCCAGCTCAGCAGCCTACACCACCACCACCACCCCCTCCGCCTCAGGACGGAGACGGCGCGGCACCGCCTTCTTAGGCACTCTTGATGCCTTTATCCATTCCTGACGTTGTGCTGCCCGTCTCTGCTGGGTCCTGATGTTTTTTTGTCCACCCCCCCTCCTCTCACTTATTTTGGGATTATATTTTTGATCATATCTTTTTGTGCACATCATATCATATCTACTAGGGTTTCTCATTTTGATAACATCTATATATATCTTTTTGGGAGAGAGGGAGCGTTTTTGGTGCCGTATTTTCCTATCACTCCTGTTTGTGCATGCATCATACCCGCATCATATTTTCACTTCTTTATTTTTCCTTTTATTATTTTTTTTCCTTCCTTCCCCTCATGCATGCACCCTCACTTGCCCCTCACGTTAATTGTCTCTCTGTGTGCCACACTTTGCACATTGAGGACACTGTGCCGTTTAGCTTGGGGGAGTGAGCTCTCACGTTCTTTTTCGATTTGCCACCTTTATTTTCAGTTTTTCACACCGCTTTTCACTTTTGCACTCATTTTTCGTTATTTTCCTTTTGTTTTGCCATGCATCACGTTTTCCTTACTTTCCTGTGTGCCGCATTGCATAGTTCTATTTTCCTTTTATCTTTACTTCTTCCTTTTTTCATCTCATGCTAGAGATGAATTTTCTGTGATGATGTCTACGTGGAGTTAGCTTATTCTATATGCATGCTATATTTGTCGTGTCTTAGATTTCATTTCTGATATCATATGCTATGACTCGCTTGCATTTAGAAATAGGAGCCCACACTTTTTCCTCATGAAAATGGATGAAATTTTATTATTAGCTGAGCCTGAATATTCATATGTATGCTATCACAGAAAACACACCAAGATTCACTCATTGAATGCCTATATCTGGAGTACTGACTTCTTTTCCTTTATCACTTCTATATGCATGAATTGTACACTTCACTTCCGGATGATTGAATGATGGTTAGCTATGATATATCTGGATTAGTTAGCTTTTTTGTGATCGAAACTGAGTAGATTAGATTACCCTGCTGAAGTTGTCGTGCATGTCTTATAGAGTGAGCCGAGAGTTATATTTATTTCTTTCTCCACAAATCTTGAACATCATTTCTCTACTTTTAAAATCATTGGTGAATCTCCCCTTAGTGATTCTATTTTATGGCATTTCCCCCGCTATTAATTCCTAGCTCCAAATTTCTTATTCCAAAAAAAAAAAATATAATAAAAGAGAGAAGAACATTCTCGTATATCATTATCTCTCTTTGAATTGGGATCATTGTATATATGAAAAAAAAAAAAAAGAAAAAAAAAGAAAAAAAAAGAGAAAAGAGAGAAAAGAGGAAAAATCCTCAATAAAAGATCCCATCTCGCTTATTTTCTTTCTTCTTTCTCTTCTTTGCCTTTGGAGCTATATAAAAATGGGGATGTAAATATTTTTGTGCCACCACGCTTATAGATAAGCTTGGGGGAGGAGATCCATTGATGTGTGAGAGAGCGACTACTTGACATTGCACGACAACCTAGGCTAAGTAATATTCTATACTCGGTGAGATTGTTTCTAGCTTTACGAAATCCAGAAATCTAAGCCTAGCATTCATTTCATGAAACCCATACTTTTCTATTCTCTCTATTCTATGATGTGATACTCTTATACTCCAGATAGAAAGCGTTCAATTGAAAAGTGTGTGATCTGAGACTTGTATACCGCTTTAGATGATTCAGGCGATGTTAATTTTTAAAATCATTCCGTTTTTCATGATTATACCGTTGTTCGTGGGTTTTCTATTTTCTACTTGCACTATTCTACTATGATATCAAAATGAGATTCTTTGACATGTATTTCTCACTCGGTGCATGCTATAAGAGTAGGTGAAACCCACGTCCTGAGAAAATGATCTAGCATCCTACCTCTTCTTTCTTTCTTTCTTTATTTTCGTTTGGTTTTCATTCTTCTTCGTTTTTCATTTTTTTTCGTTTTTCGCCGTTTTCGTTTTCCGAATCCACCGGGTTCGCTTTTTACTTATCTTCCTCGAGGACGAGTAAGAGGCAAGCTTGGGGGATTTTGATCACTCCTTATTTTACACCCTTTTCCCGCATGTTTGCATGCCATTTTGATCGCCCAAATCATGTTTTTCACGATATATCGACGATATTGCGATGCTTTTCACGATTTGTTGTTTTTGTCGCATTTCAGGTGATTTGGCGCGATTAGGAGTGATCTCGAGATGCGTGTAATCTAGACGGCCACCGACGACCTCCCCGAGGGGTATTTTGCTGTTGGAGAGGAGCGGAAGAAGAATGGACGTCGCCGGAGCGACGAGGAGGCCAAAACGACCAGTTTGGGCATTTTTTGTGTCCCACTCGGCCGAGTGGAGGAGCCACTCGGCCGACCAGCGAGACACTGCTCGGCCGACCCGTTCAGACACGACTTCCATGTGTACTCGGCCGAGCGACGGAGACCACATCGGCCGAGTGACGATACCACGTCCGCCCGAGTGGCGCCCAGACGAAGGCCCTCAAAAAGACCGAAGTTACTGTTTTTCGGCCATCTGAGCTTCAGAAGACCCACTCGGCCGAGTGGCAAATTCCGTCCGCCTGAGTGAAGTGAAGCCATCGGCCGAGTGACGACAACTCACTCGGCCGAGCCACCCCCGAACTGAAGACCCCTGAAGCCCCCGACTTACTGGAAAATTGACAGGGTTTTCACTCGGCCGAGCGACTTTTGTCACTCGGCCGAGTGCGATGCGCTGCCTGTAGCGAAATTTGCGGAAAACAGGCTGTGCAGGGGCGTTTTGGTCAGGATTTTTAGACGATTTTTGGGGCTATTTAAGCTCTGTTTTTACCCTAGTTTTGAGAGCCACCTCTCAGATTTTTTGCAGCTTTTTGAGTCTACTTTTTAGCTTTATTAATTGTGATTGGTGAAGAGAAAAACTTGGATTTTTGTTGGGTTGATTGAAGATCTACATTGGTTTGCACTTCTCTTCCACAAAAACTCTATTTTTATTGTTTATATCATAGTTGTGATGAATTCCATTGTCTATTTCTTTGCCAATTATTGTGCTATTGCTATGATTAGTGAGTAGTCTCCACGTCTTGGGGCGTGGGGATGAACCCTACGAGCCCAATTTCGTATTTGTGTTGAATTGGTAGGAATTGAGCCAGGATTGTTATTAGGGATTAGATTGGGATCGAATTACTACGGATAGCTAGGTATTCACGTCAATAGGGATTTGCAAGAGATTGGATCCCAATTCGATAGGAAGCCCTAGAAATCCGAATTGGGTTGGAGTCGGATTTTCGAAGTATCGGTTTGCAAGAAATTGGACCGATGCTAGGACCTCCGGTTGCAATTCCGTGCCGATACCCGTTTGCAAGAGATTGGACGGGTAGGAACTATCCTAATCTAGATTGTGGACCGAGTTTGCAAGAGATTGGGCTCGGTGCGCAATTGGACGATGATGTTGATCCTAATGCTAGCTTCCCTAGGCTAGGGTTTGCAAGAGATTGGACCCAAACCCAGGATAGCTATAGACCGGCAACAGCGCGAGAGTGTGAGCCTGGTTCCACATTTAGTTGCAACTAGTTCATCCGAATTCTCATCCTAGCGATTTCGATACCGGCGGACCACAATTGTGAAATACGGTGAGTAGTGGGGATTCCCCATTCCCTAGGCGTTCTCTATTTGATTTGATATTTTGCACTTTTGTCTGACGATTGTGACAGGATCGCCCAAGGCAATTATCCCTCTGAATAGCCAGGTTGATTAGGAGCAAGCACGGTCATTCGTCCTCCCTGTGTTCGATACCCGCTCGCCGCTATACCGTGCGCTTGCGGTAAAACTACAACCGTCGCCTCGGGACGTGTACGCCGGGGCGCGATCATAAAGCAATTTCAGTTCAATCCTTTATAATTCCTCAGTCTGTGCGCGTAGCAACTCCCTTTAGTTGAGTAGTCGGTGCGCAAGGTCGAACAGTTCAATTCCAATTAATAATTCGTCTGTGCACACAGCAATTCCCTTTAACAATTATGCCACGTCAGCTGAGAGGATCACGTTCTTTTTTTTTTCTCACGAGATCAAGCGGACACACTTTTAATCTCTGTCGTTGTTTGCAAAGCGTTGAGTTGATCTCCGCCGTTCATCTAATTCCTTTTCGTTTCATCGTGGTTGTCGCATCAGCACGTCAGAACTCCCTCCGTTGAGTTTAGGGTATGCAGGCAACAGCGAAGGGATCTCGATGGCTACGGCGAAACGGCGGTGGCTTCTTCGACGTCTTCTTCGACAGCAGCAGCGGCAGACAAGCTCCGGTGATCCTCAGGTTTGTGGTGACGTCGAAGACGCGAACTTCAGCTTCTCCGGCGATCTCTCGTCGGTGTAGACAACAGCGACGACAGCGGGCTCTCTTCGTCGCCGTAGGGCATGTAGCAGCAGCAACAGGAACTCACGGTGATGCCTTCGGCGTCTTCTTCACGGCTGCAGACCTCCGACGAGACAGATGACGGGCTTAGTGCAGCGATGTGTCGCGGACAGCTGCGTGGATCTCAATCTCTTCGAGCGACGGTGGCTCCTTTGTTTGCTCGACGGCGACGCGATGAACCGATGCGAACGACGGCGGGAGCACTTCGTCTTCTCGTCGGTGGTAGGCTCCTCACGGTGATCTCCGTGGCAGCAGCGACTCGAGCGATGATGAATGGCGGTGACTTCGACGTCGAGATGTCGTTCTTCTATTTCGTGCAGCGGCGGTCTCCTCCGGGCAGCGGTCTGCTTCGATGGGGGTGTAAGCACGGGAATGACGACTTCAACTTATGGCGAGGATCTCCGTGGCGACGAGGCAACTATCGTCAAGATGCAGGCGTTGAGGCTGTCCGAGGCTTCGATGGCGTTGTCGGCGATGGCTTAGACATAGGCGCTCGGACTTCGAAGACCCCGGCGGGAGTATGGAGTTTGACAGCTTGGCCTTGGGTCTTTGATGGTTGGGAAGTAGGGTTTTTGCTTACGAATAGAAGAGTTGTGGCTTGTGGCGGCGTTAAAAAGGTGAAGGAGATGGGTCTTTATGTATTGCGAGGCGAAGCTTAAAAATATTTTGATGATTATTTTTTGTTTTGCCGCACACATGGATTTTGTAGCCCCCCTCTAAATTATTTGATAGCCGCACAAATTATGACACCCTCTCAACTATTGATTGTTGCCACACTTTTCAACCCTAGGGAGGATGTGATTATATATAGGGCTAGGGTTAGTTAGTATTTGGCAATGGATGACCAACTAGGGAATTTGTATTTGACTAGGGATTGGGTTGAATCAACCAACTTGGGATATGATGTGTGATTCAAAAAGATTTGAGTTGATCCAATCTCCTATTTGAATTGATCCAATCTCCTATTTGACCAAGTCCTATTTGACCAAGTCCAACACCTTTGCGCACACGCACTCCATCTCTCCCAATGTGATATACGAATAGCAATTCTGCCAAATAGCCTAGGTATATTGTTTCGCCAAGCCTGAAACATACTAAACACACACGTCAGATATAACAACACGTTTGTCATCATCAAACCAAGTTCCTAGATTGTTGCATGCAACAATCTCCCCCTTTTGGTGATGACAAACCCATAAAAGATTTGTGCAATAGATATGAGTGTGTGAAGTGTGTTTCAATATTTCAAGCACTACAAATATGGCATGCACAAACAAATAACACATACAATAGCATGCTCCCCCTTCTCTCAAGCTCCCCCTTCAACAAGTATTCAAGAATATTTTAGGCTCCCCCTTCAACAAATAATACCGATAAGTCTTCAACAAATAACACCCAAATAATACCCGACAAATCTTTCTCTTTTCTTTCTTTCTCCCCCTTTGTAATCACCAAAAGTGGATTAATGAAGTCACAAAAATATCTCATGCAAAAATAAATCATTATTAGATGTAGCGTGTAATTTGCATGAGCATTCCAAATAATAGACAAGTCAAGTTCATAGAATTTCATACCAAGACTTCTCCACCTTTGTGTAAGTGAAATGATATAGACAATAAAGTGCAAGAGGAGATTCAATATCAGAAAATCAACCAAAACAATCCACATTTTCCATTTTACATGAATATCACTAGGATTGACTTTTCCCACCTCATCAAATATGAGTTCAAGTTACCGAACCCCAAAACATGGCCTAGAAGGACTTTTAAATGTGGGATGGCATTGCTTGATGAGTTATATACACCAACGCTAATGATTACCCCATGAAGCACAAGTTGGATACTCGTGGGTTGTGTATTAGCCATGAAGTGTATCCATTTTTCATACGGAGCAAATATCGTTTTTTTTAATTCTTTTGTGCTCAATTTTAATTCATGGCTAAACACATCATATCCCTTAGAAATTTCAGAAATTAATCTTTCCTACATTCACTTTCCATTATTCTTCAAAAGAATCTCCAAAAGCACTAAAAAGTCAAATTTCGTGAAAGTGCCAATGTAGGTGTAGAAGTCAAGTTTGGAACTTATGAGACATGTCATGGCTACTAACAAGAATACCATCATGTTCAAGTAGCTACAACAATAATGAATTGACTTCTACAAGGGATAGAATTGATCATTCATACAATATCACTCAAGAGATTCAAAGGGGATTCAATAAGCACACATTTTTTTTGATTTTTTTTTTTGATTTTTCAATTTTTTTTTTCAGAAATAAAAACATTAAAAATCATCCATGCAAGCACTCAAAGCAAAAATAAATCAAGCACACACACCAATCTATGAAGGTATGCAATGGAATGCAAAGAGGGATAGAAAATTATACCTTCTCGTCGCTTTTTGACGAAGGAGCTAAAAGAATGAGACATTGAGTTTATTGCTCCTTACCAAAACTCCATCACACCTACATGAAAGGTGTTAAGTGTGACCTTGGAATCCAACAAGGTCCACTAGTGTTAGCCAATATTGTTTTAGGAACCCACACTTGTTTAAACTTGATTTTAGTGTTCCTAAATTTACAATAGTATGAAGTATGGCCTACACTATCACAAGTAAAGCACTTTGCATGTAAGTTCTTTGCAATAGAAGGTGCATTGTGGAATTTCTTGAATTTTGACTTTTCAACGTTTTTCGAACCAAATCCAAGTCCTCTTCTATTATTGCCATATAATTGATTCTCTAAAATAATATCCAACGATTGTTTTCCCATAGAGAATTTCTTAATGGCTAATTCAAGATTAGAGACTTTGGATTTTAACAATCTATTTTCTTCCACAAGCAATGTGCATTTACTTATAAAAGCTCTCTTGTTTTCCTCTTCCTTCTTTTCAAATTCAACCATTTTTCTTTTAAAATCATTATCCAACATGCAGAATTTATCATTAAGCTCTCTAATAACATAGTCTTTTTCAGTTTCGAGCTTAATCAAATCAAGTTTAAGCATGCTAATATTATTCATCAAGGAAGGACAAGAGAGACAAGGTGCTTCATCATTAAAACTGGATTTTTCCTTTTTCAGAATATCAATAGTAGAGTCACGTGTAACAATATCAATTTTGAGTTTTTCAATCTCTTTAGACATTTCATATTCAGATTGTTGCATTTCAAAGTTCTCATTTTGATAATCATCTATAGTGGATTCAAGCTCTACTATTTTATCTTGCATTTCTTTACAAAGAGTAAGGAGTTCAGTTTTACTACCAGAAGTTACCTCATTGTGTATTCCCATCAATGCCATGCATGAATGGGCTTCGTGTTCCTCCTCCTCGCTCTCAGCTTCGCTATCCATGTCCCAAGTAAGCACCTTGGATTTTCCCTTTTCTTTAGCTACCTGTGTTGTCTCATGTGGGCAATCCCTCATTCGATGTCCTCTTTTCTTGCATTTAAAACAAGTCATTCTATTAGTAGTATTCTGATCATAATTTTGCTTAGAAGACTGAAAAAGGTTAGAGCGATTAAACCTGGGTGCCATTTCTGCTCTTCCTTGCTTGGTCTGGACAAACTTTCTGAAATTTCTGACCATTACCGCTATGTCATCATTATCATCTTCACTTTCGTCAGCTTTCAGAGCAAGTGGCTTGGTAGCTTTCTCTTTTTCCTCAGGTTTCTCCCTTTCATCAATATTTTGCAATTCAAGCTCATGGGACATTAAATTACCTATTAAGTCCTCCACCCTCATCTGTGACAAATCTTTCGCTTCTTGGATGGCAGTGACTTTAGGCCTGAAAGAGCTTGGCAGTGCTCGTAATATCTTTCTCACCTGTTCAAGGCTAGAATATGGCTTATCGAGCGAACTAGACTTGTAGACAATGTTGGTGAACCTCGCAAACATTTCTGATATAGTCTCTGATGGTAGCATGTGAAATCCCTCGTATTCCGTGCTCAGAAGTGCAAGTCTAGACTCCTTCACCTATGACGTTCCCTCGTGCGTCACCTCCAGAGTATGCCATATTTCCTGCGCAGTTAGACAATGTGAGATACGATTGAATTCAGATTTATCTAATGCACAAATAAGAGCATTCATAGCTTTAGCATTTAAAGAATAAAGCTTCCAATCAGTATCATCCCACTTATCATCAGGTTTAGGCATCTCAGTATTTTCAATTTTGATAACAGGTGATTTATATCCTTTTTCAACAATTTGCCAAGCTTTATAATCAATAGAAATAAGATAGATTTTCATACGATTTTTCCAGTAAGCATAATCTCCTCCATTAAATCTAGGTGGTCGGGAAATAGACTGACACTCAGCAAAAGCACTATCAATGTGGTCCATGGTCAACTAGGCTAGATCTACTAAACTGGCTCTGATACCACTTGTTGGATCTGGATCCTAGCCTAGAGGGGGGGTGAATAGGCTAATAAAAAATTCTCGTGCAACCCACGAGAAATCACACGCAGTTAAAAGCACAACCAGAGTAATGAAAAGCAGACACAGAGTACACAGCAGATTTACCCTGGTTCGGTCGTCCCAACGACCTACTCCAGTCCCCAAAGCTAATACTAGATTGAATAGTGCAATATGTACAAAATCACAAGTTAAAGCACGCTCAGAGCACCCTCTACGCCTCTACACTCGCCGGACTCTCAGTACCCCACACACAGTGTTTCCTCTCACTATCAATCCTAGCAAAGCTTTCTACCAGCTAGTCCCAAACTAGCTGGGTCCCACTTGTCTAGTCCAAACTAGACAAGTCCCAAAATAGTGCCCAAAGATGGTAAAGTTTCCCCTACAGAGAACGTTACACTAAGACACAAATAAAGGAGTTTAAGGGTTTAAAAATGCTCAGTTTGTGTCCGTGTAGGCGTCTCTGTCAATCAGCACGTCGTCAGCTCCAATCTGACGCAAACGGTGTCTCAATCTGACTCTTGGATGTCAAGATATGCACTGGTCTGTGCGTAAAGCAATTTCAGTTCAATCCTTTATAATTCCTCAGTCTGTGCGCGTAGAAACTCCCTTTAGTTGAGTAGTCGGTGCGCAAGGTCGAACAGTTCAATTCCAATTAATAATTCGTCTGTGCACACAGCAATTCCCTTTAACAATTATGCCACGTCAGCCGAGAGGATCACGTTCTTTTTTTTTCTCACGAGATCAAGCGGACACACTTTTAATCTCTGCCGTTGTTTGCAAAGCGTTGAGTTGATCTCCGCCGTTCATCTAATTCCTTTTCGTTTCGTCGTGGTTGTCGCATCAGCACGTCAGAACTCCCTCCATTGAGTTTAGGGTATGCAGGCAACGGCGAAGGGATCTCGATGGCTACGGCGAAACGGCGGTGGCTTCTTCGACGTCTTCTTCGACAGCAGCAGCGGCAGACAAGCTCCGGTGATCCTCAGGTTTGTGGCGACGTCGAAGACGCGAACTTCAGCTTCTTCGGCGATCTCTCGTCGGTGTAGACAACAGCGACGACAGCGGGCTCTCTTCGTCGCCGTAGGGCATGCAGCAGCAGCAACAGGAACTCACGGTGATGCCTTCGGCGTCTTCTTCACGGCTGCAGACCTCCGGCGAGACAGATGACGGGCTTAGTGCAGCGATGTGTCGTGGACAGCGGCATGGATCTCAATCTCTTCGAGCGACGGTGGCTCCTTTGTTTGCTCGACGGCGACGCGATGAACCGATGCGAACGACGGCGGGAGCACTTCGTCTTCTCGTCGGCGGTAGGCTCCTCACGGTGATCTCCGCGGCAGCAGCGACTCGAGCGATGATGAATGGCGGTGACTTCGACGTCGAGATGCCGTTCTTCTATTTCGTGCAGCGGCGGTCTCCTCCGGGCAGCGGTTTGCTTCGATGGGGGTGTAAGCACGGCAATGACAACTTCAACTTGTGGCGAGGATCTCCATGGCGACGAGGCAACTATCTTCAAGATGCAGGCATTGAGGCTGTCCGAGGCTTCGATGGCGTTGTCGGCGACGGCTTAGACACAGGCGCTCGGACTTCGAAGACCCCGGCGGGAGTATGGAGTTTGACAGCTTGGCCTTGGGTCTTTGATGGTTGGGAAGTAGGGTTTTTGCTTACGAAGAGAAGAGTTGTGGCTTGTGGCGGCGTTAAAAAGGTGAAGGAGATGGGTCTTTATGTATTGCGAGGCGAAGCTTAAAAATATTTTGATGATTTTTTTTTGTTTTGCCGCACACATGGATTTTGTAGCCCCCCTCTAAATTATTTGATAGCCGCACAAATTATGACACCCTCTCAACTATTGATTGTTGCCACACTTTTCAACCCTAGGGAGGATGTGATTATATATAGGGCTAGGGTTAGTTAGTATTTGGCAATGGATGACCAACTAGGGAATTTGTATTTGACTAGGGATTGGGTTGAATCAACCAACTTGGGATATGATGTGTGATTCAAAAAGATTTGAGTTGATCCAATCTCCTATTTGAATTGATCCAATCTCCTATTTGACCAAGTCCTATTTGACCAAGTCCAACACCTTTGCGCACACGCACTCCATCTCTCCCAATGTGCTATACGAATAGCAATTCTGCCAAATAGCCTAGGTATATTGTTTCGCCAAGCCTGAAACATACTAAACACACACGTCAGATATAACAACACGTTTGTCATCATCAAACCAAGTTCCTAGATCGTTGCTTCCAACAATATATACAGTAGTTACTTGCGGTATTTACTTGCATATATATACGGTAGTTACTTCGTAAATACTTGCATGCACACGGAAATTACTTGCCTGTAGTCGTGACCGGTTGTAATCCGGTTCCTTGGGCGGGTCTCGTACTGCGTCCGGGAGGCGGTGTCTTACCGGGTCGTCTACCTACAAACACTACACGCACGCACCCATATTTTATTAATTAATAACCAAGATTTACAAAGTTCGTACTACGTGCATGCACGCACGTGCACGTATTCGAATGGGAGAAAATACAATAAAAATAATTCCTAAAAACTTAGCCAAAATCCTTAAAAAATCTTCCCCCTTCTCTTTTCTAATCCTATTCTTTCCCTTCATAATTTTTCTTTACAAATTTTCTTTACAAATTCTCCTTCACAAATTTCCTTCATATTTCCTTTTCCCCTTCATATTTTCCCCTTCACAAAATTTTGACAGCCTTCTTCATTCATAAAACTGTGAACTTTTCAAGCTTTTCTTTTTTTTAAATCTTCTTCTTCATTTGTTGTTTTGTAGGTTGATCTAGGGAGGAGCAAGGAGGAGCAAGGGACCAAAGGAAGAGGGGGTGTGGTGGGGTGGCCGGCCACCTGGCTGGCCGTCGCCGGCCGCCGGCCTGCCGGCCGAAAATGAAAGCCAAGTTTTGTTGTTGTCGTTGTTGTTGTTGTTGTTCTTTTGCGTGGAATAGGGGCGGGAATAGGAATAATGGCACTGTTCATGCACTATTCACCATATTCCAAGGTTGTATTCCAAGCAGTTGTTCTTTTGGGCGTGGAATAGAATCCTACGTGGCTATTCCAATTTAGTAATGATGAGCACTTTTGTATTCCAAGATTTTTGCTTGGAATACAATGGAATCCTTAGGAATGGTGGGCCCCACTCTCTCATCTCTCTCTATTCTCCCCTCTAACTCATCTCCTTTCCACTTTTTCATTCCAACTCCACAATCCCAAAAGAACACAAGAATAAAATGTGGACCCCACTTTCTATTCTAAACCTCACTTTCCATACTTTATTCCACCTAAAAGAACACAAAACTCCATTTTCTCTCTCCTTGGAATACAAACTTTCCCATATTCCATTTTTCCTATTCCTGCAAAAGAACATGCCCTTAATGGAAGGAGGGAGGGTGTTGTAGAGGGAGAGGAGATCAATGGAGAGAGGAGGAAGCCATGGGATTGCCGGAGGGGGAAGGTTCGTCGGAGTTTGCCATGGCCGGAGGTGGGTTGAGCTTGATGGGTTTATGGGTTGCTTGAGTTTTATAGAGAGAGAGAGAGAGAGAGAGAGAGGTTGAGGATGAGGATTAATTTTGATGGTGATGAAGGAGGATGGAGGATGGAGGATGGAGGCTCACCAGAGGTGGGGGAGGAGATCGTCGGAATGTTGGCCGGAGCTTTGCCGGAGGTGGGTTTGGCTGTGAGGATAAGGAGGGTTAGGGGGGTTTAAATAGCTAAGTTAAATTAGTTTTTTAATTAGGTTATTAAATACTTAGTCAAAAAGTGAAAGATTAGGATTAGATTTGCATTAAAAATGTTTTTGAAAATATTGAACCGTTGTCTCCACATGTTAATCATGTTAGGGTAATTAGTAATTAGGTTAATGTAATTAGTAATTAGGCAAGGTAATTAGTGATGGTAAAAGTAAAATTTGAAATTATGATTTTGCCCCTACTAGTAAACGTGTCCGAAAAATTACAAAAATATACACACGGGTTCGTATCGTCGCGAGGATCGCGAATACGAAGTCCGTTTCAGGGTTTGAGCTACGAAAATACGAGTTTTGGACCAAAACGTTTGGGAAGCGGATTTACGGCTTCTCTTTTGATTTGTCGTCCGAAAATTACGAAATTAATGTGGAAAGCCCTAAATGACCATAGAATGATACCGTAGAAGTTTGAAAATGTTTTGAAGATGCTTGTATAGAAAATTAATTCATTAAGCCAAAATAGTAATAATTGAAAATGAGTTTTTATCTAAATTATTTAGAGGTATTTGATGAAATCTGAACTTCCTAAAATACTCCATAACTAGTTTGATACTTCAAAATATTTTTTATAATAAATTTCCGAAATCATAAAACTCCTGACGAAAAATAGTTTAATAGGTTAAACACGCAAATTGTTGTGTAGATGAAAACAGATCGTTACATCCTACCCTCCTTATAAAAATTCCATCCTCGGAATTTAAGGAAAGAGATGAGGATAACGATTGCGCATCAGTCATGAAACTGTGGTCTAGAGGGTACCTGAGATCACTTGATCAGTGGTCTCTGCTTCAACAGCAGTCATAGTAAATGCCTGACGCCTTGGTGGATTTGGCTTGGCATTCTGAAAATCTTGTTGTTGAGGAGGCATGGGTTGGTTTTGCTGGGCTGATCCTGAAGCCATCATAGGGTTGGCTGGGTTGATAGTGTGACGAGGGAAATCCTTGGCAAGATGGTCAGATGCCCCCACACACTAGGCACAGGTTCAATAACACACGACAGTCCCTCTTGACGTGTCCAACACGGTTGCAGTAGTGGCACACCATAGTGGACCTGGCATCGGTCGGAGCTGCTGGCTTCTTGAAGTTGGTGATCTGAGTCGGACCGAAGTTGTTCCTGGCAGGTTCCATTGGGGTTTGCATGTATCAACTTGAATTCCCCTTTCAAGTCGTGCAACGGTCTTATGAGTTCGTGCAGCTTCCAGAACATCCTCAAGTGTAGTCAGCTTCACTGAAGTCATCGAGGCTTGAACACGGGGGGTTTAGGCCTTGACTAAACTGATAGGCACAGTCTTCTGGATTTTCAACAATGTGCGGAGCAAAACGACTGAGCATTGAGAACTCTGCCTCATACTCATTGACAGTCCTATTGCCTTGTTTCAGATTAGTAAAACGACTTTGAAGTTCTCTCTTGGCTGAGGGAGGAAAATATTGGTCGGTGAACCTTTCCCGGAACATGCCCCAAGAGATAGGCTTAAGCAGACGTCGTTCTTCACGGTCCCACTAGCTTCGAGCATTATCAGTCAGTTGCAGTTTTGTAACTTCCATCCATCCTGCTTGAGAGATGCGAGCAGCGCTCAACTTGTCTTCAGTGGCTAGGGCCTATTCTTCAGCTGCTAGTGGCCCTTCCTTTCCAGAGAAAGTCTTCGGACGAAGCTCCTGGAATTGCTTAACCCCAGGTTCAGCGGATGGTGGTGGTGCTCGTGGTTCTTGCTGAAGCATCCGGTGTTGTATTTCCAACATTTCTCTAATCACTCCTAGGACTGCAGATATCTCGGTGGCACCATCGGCATTGTTTCCATTGGTGCCATTTCCGTTGCAGGTGTTTGGTCTTCCTGCCCTGCTGCAAAACAATAAACCTGAGTCAATATGTACTCAGTCAGCTTAGGATCATAAAGATGCGTACGTTGCTCTGAGTATTTGCATGACCTGTGTAGGCCACCACAGAAACATGTCACGCCCCGCTTCCCATAATACCCGGGAGCGAGGACGCGACAAAGGTCCGCAAGTGCATAAAACAAGGAGGAAATTATTTTTTTCTCCTTTCTTGTTCGATGCACAATAAGCGTCTGTAGTAATTCAATTGAAGGATGGGTTCTTGTCATGCAAACTCAGAGAAACAACACACAACATCTTTATTATCCCAATAGATAATAAGTAGTACAGGACTGGGCCTTATAGTATGGCCTACATCGACTCGACAGAAAAGTAAAGTATATCACTCGAAAGTAAATAGCACACTGACGATAAGGAAAGCAGACTGACGGTGAAAAGCGGATGCTGTGGTCGAATCGGAAACTCCTACTTCTCAGCAGGTGCGGGCTCGGTAACGTCCTTTGATCCTTGGTCCACGGGATCGTCCTCAGTGTAGTACTCCACGTACTCCGTCAGCTCGTAGTCTGACATGCATTTCAAAGAAAACAATGAAATACATGTCAGCGGTAAGCGGCAAGTAAAACCCAACAGAAAGTAAAAGTGGCAATGTAATGAACGAATAAGAGGTAACAAACGTCGCTTGACTATCTAATAGCGTAGGCATGCCTAATAATAAGAAGTCTAACTTAACTCCCAAATCAGCCAGGCAGTCAGGGCTTGAAGGCACATGTCACTTCTATGACCGCAGAACAAGTCCTTTGGTTGACCAACCCCCTTCACATTCCTTTCTAGACACTGATTCGGTCGTAATTTAAGACCGCTTGTTATTATACCGCATTGCCACGTTCGAGTAGTCTCGACTTAGTAAGTAGAATAGTGGTATCAAGTCAGCAATAATGGCATAGTAAACAAACAAACTAGTGCATCAGTCTTAAATGCCGCAAGGGCCCAATAGTGTGCTCCGTAAATGTGCTTCGTAAATGCCCGAAGGCCCAATAGTGTGTTCTGTAATGTGCTCTGTAAATGCCCGAGGGCCCAATAGTGTGTTCCGTAATGTGCTCCGTAGATGCCCAAGGGCCCAATAGTGTGTTCCGTAATGTGCTTCGTATATGCCCGATGGCCCAATAGTGTTTTTCGTAATGTGCTCCGTAAATGCCCGAGGGCCCAATAGTGTGTGCGACAATACAAACAACCATGAGTACAATACAGCAAACACAAATACATGGCGAGTACTTGCGTACAGTAAAACACAGTAGAGGGTGGTTGATACTTGCGAGTACAGTGCAATAAACAGGGTAGTTAATACTTGCATATATATACGGTAGTTACTTGCAGTATTTACTTGCATAAATACTTGCATATATATACGGTAGTTACTTGGTAAATACTTGCATGCACACGGAAATTACTTGCCTGTAGTCGTGACCGGTTGTAATCCGGTTCCTTGGGCGGGTCTCGAACTGCGTCCGGGAGGCGGTGTCTTCCCGGGTCGTCTACCTACAAACATCACACGCACGCACCCTATTTTATTAATTAATAACCAAGATTTACAAAGTCCGTACTACGTGCATGCACGCACATGCACGTATTCGTATGGGAGAAAATAGAATAAAAATAATTCCTAAAAACTTAGCCAAAATCCTAAAAAAAATCTCCCCCCTTCTCTTTTCTAATCCTATTCTTTTCCTTCATAATTTTTCTTTACAAATTTTCTTTACAAATTCTCCTTCACAAATTTCCTTCATATTTCCTTTCCCCCTTCACATTTTCCCCTTCACAAAATTTTGACAGCCTTCTTCATTCACAAAACTGTGAACTTTTCAAACTTTTCTTTTTTTAAATCTTCTTCTTCATTTGTTGTTTTGCAGGTTGATCTAGGGAGGAGCAATGAGGAGCAAGGGACCAAAGGAAGAGGGGGTGTGGTGGGGCCGCCGGCCGTCGCCCGCCGCCCGAAAATGAAAGCCCAGTTTTGTTGTTGTTGTTGTGTTGTTTGATGATTCCCTTGATGGAAATCAATGGAAGGAGAGAGGGTGTTGTAGAGGGAGAGGAGATCAATGGAGAGAGGAGGAAGTCATGGGATTGCCGGAGGGGGAAAGGTTCGCCGGAGTTTGCCATGGCCGGAGGTGGGTTGAGCTTGATGGGTTTATGTGTTGCTTGAGTTTTAGAGAGAGATAGAGGGATAGAGAGAGAGGTTGAGGATGAGGATTTTGATGGTGATGAAGGAGGAAGGAGGAAGGAGGAAGAGGCTCACCGGAGGTGGGGGAGGAGATCACCGGAATGTTGGCCGGAGCTTCGCCGGAGGTGGGTTTGGCTATGAGGAGAAGGAGGGTTAAGGGGGGGTTTTAATAGCCAAGTTAAATTAGTTTTTTAATTAGGTTATTAAATACTTAGTCAAAAGGTGAAAGATTAGGATTAGATTTGCATTAAAAATATTTTTGAAAATATTGAACCGTTGTCTCCACATGTTAATCATGTTAGGGTAATTAGTAATTAGGTTAATGTAATTAGTAACTAGGCAAGATAATTAGTGATGGTAATAGTAGAATTTGAAATTACGATTTTGCCCATACTAGTAAACGTGTCCGAAAAATTACAAAAATATACCCACGGGTTCGTATCATTGCGAGGATCGCGAATAGGAAGTCCGTTCAGGGTTTGAGCAACGAAAATACGAGTTTTGGACCAAAACGTTTGGGAAGCGGGTTTACGGGTTCTCTATTGATTTGTCGTCAGAAAATTAAGAAATTAATGTGGGAAATCCTAAATGACCCTAGGATAATAACGTAGAAGTTTGAAAACGTTTTGAAGATGTTTGTATAGAAAATTAATTTATTAAGCCAAAACAGTAATAATTGAAAATGAGTTTTTATCTAAATTATTTAGAGGTATTTGATGAAATCCGAACTTCCTAAAATACTCCATAACTAGTTTGATACTTCAAAATATTTTTATAAGAAATTTCCAAAATCATAAAACTCCTGACGAAAAATAGTTTAATAGGTTAAACACGCAAGTTGTTGTGTAGATGAAAACAGGTCGTTACAAAATCTATGAGGGGGGGATTTGAGATGAGGGATTTGCTTTTTTCAAATGCAGGAACCAACAACCACCACATGGCTATCAACATGGGAAATTCATGTGCTGATAGCACATACTTTTGGAAATTGGATTCCTCAATATATGTTTTGATGATAAGCGAACATTACTATTAGTCTGATTATTTAAGTGTGTTAATACAAACTAGGCGAAGTATAATGTGCTTAAGCATGGAAGACAACAATTCAAGATCAACTCAAACGTGAGATGGTGGTGTGACTCCAAGACATTAAGAGGAGTTGAAGTATTTGTTGAGGTATTTCAAGAGGAGTTGAATTATATTAAAACTATTTTGAATCACATAACTCATAGAAATTCATGTTAGAGTCAAACTATTTAAACGTGGGTTAGTTTTAGATTCAACTCTTGGATTAAACTCGCATCTAAATAATAAACTCAAACCTTAATTAGCACATGATGGCCACTAGTCGATTAACAAACCTTATTGTCGATATTTGTCAAAACAGAGACAATTTTCGTTTCCTGTGTCAGGTTAGTCGACTAATGTGTGATCATTAGTCCACTAACTTGTATTAGTCCACTAATGAGTTGACTACCAATCATAGCGGTGGCAATTTTCGACCCGACACGATAGCCCGGCATGGGCCCGGCACGATAAGACCGTGACTGGGTTGGCAATTTTGGCCCGAAATACTTATTGGGCCGGGCTGGCCCGGCCCGATTTATTTTCGTATTAGGCCCGGGCCAATCTATTCTGCTTATTGGGCTGCACGGCACGTCACAGAATCCTTTTTTGAGTTTGCTTGACCGCCTCACTAAATACAGTTACCCAAACTACAAACCTCCAACTACTATCGAACGATTCCTACTCGTTCTGATACGATATATCTATGGATTTGGAGAAGGGCTAAGATTTCAAAAAGGGCAAAGCAAGAGTGTGAATTAGAAACATATTGCTCATATCAATCACAATAATAAATAAAATTTGCAAGTGCTGTAACTCATATGAGGTTGTCTATGCTAACTGTTGAAGATCTTGATGACTGCAACACGAATAAGCAAAAGAATTCATGAATAAGAAACAAAATATATATTGTTCCTGTCAAACATCTAAATAGATGGACGAATATACAGAATAAACAAACATGAGCCTGTATTCTGATTCATGGGATGAAACTTTAATTTATATAACACACAAAATTGTTTGTGTGTTTCCTCATTACTTCATGTGGCAACAAATGCCCTAGTAAAGATCCACCATTGTTCTAATCCCCATGACAGGCTCCTTGACTACAAAATGCAACGCAAATGCCGAATTCACAATTAACGCCTGCAGATAACAACCCGAATGGAAAAGCACATAACAGATTCCTTGCCCAAAAATGAACATCGAAAAAGCAAATGATGACCATTGTGCAATGCCGCATCAACATAAATTCATGAACGTACATATTTCTTTCAGCCATATCTGACTGGGCTGGGCTACTCGAATTTTTATCGAGCCGTGCCTGGGCCGCACTGGTATGGCCCGAAGTCTTATCGGGCCGAATCGGGCCGGGCTTTTAAGAAAACCGGACCGAGCCCGCTAGGCCGGATAAGACCAGGCCGGCCCGAATTACCACCCCTAACCAATCATTAAGGTTTTGTTTATGAGTTTTTTCCTTTCTTCTTTGACTTGAAATATTCTTAAATCTTTACAAATATTTCTCACGTGCATGTACAACTCTTTACTATGTGTTATTTCCTCTCGAATAAGTTGATCACAACTCTTTGCGTTTAGTGCCATATATCACATATATATTAAGTTCTTTGTTTTGATTTTCGTGATGAGCCACCATCAGTGTGAGACTCTAAAAGCACGATTCCTACTTTAACGGTTACTCGATTGTACTATATGGCCGCGTCACAGGTACATCGGTGGTACTAGATGTGTATGAAGACTACTTGTTTTGGAGTCGTTATTATCTGGTTGGTGCAAGCCTGAAATCTCATTTAATCAAATATGGGACTATCAGTGACATATATCATATAGTCCAATCCCTTCATCGAAACTATGTTGTTAATGTGTCTAGTGTATGAAAACATTCAACCCATACTGACACCTTAAAGTTTGAATCATATGTGATCACATAGTTTGAGGTAGGTTGAAACATGTTACTTTTACCAAGTTTATCCATTCCACATTGGCCAAAGATTTACTATGTATCTGTTGACTCCCTGCGACACTAATTTCCTATACCGGAGGAGACAAATTTCATCTAGACGACCACTTCCTTTGAATACTTTGGAATATACCCAATGTGTACCTACATAACTGTCACTTTGATAATTCATATTCATCTCTTGTTCATAAATATTGGACTTAGGGATGGACTACATGCACACTTCTTTTCTTTGGTCATACGTTGAACAAGATGCAAGCTTTAACAATGCATCAACTCGAGCATTTTGGAACATGGGTAAGTCCTCCACATTCCCTAGCTTGAACGCTGTGAGCTTCGCCTGTGTAGCCTCGAAGTACTTTTTCATCATTTGTTCTTTATCATCATACTTTCCTTGTATTTGGCCAATGATTAAATCAAAGTCGTTGAATAACTGAATGTCTTCCCTTGACAACCTAAGGCTATTAATTGCTGCTTCATATTCTACGACATTATTTGTGGTAGAAATGTTGAAGCTTAATACATATTTAGTAGTCTTCCCTTTTGATGAATCAATTATTATACACGTTCAGTTTTTCCCATTAAGTCAAAGAACCATACACGTGTCACCCAGACCCACCCAACTCTCCCCCAAATCAGAGTATCTGGTGTCTTTTTATCATCGCCCCTTAACTCCCTTCTATAGTGCATTCTATAATGAAGTCTGCAAGAGCATATCCTTTGATGGTGTTGAATCAGTGGGCCGGCGTTCGAGGCAACTCGGTCGACAGACTATTAAGGCCCACCAGGCCCGCCAAAGAAGCCTGATGTCGACTCAGTCAAAGCCAAAATGGCTCGTAGACCATTGGATCCCTCTCGCTCGAACATGTGATTAAAGACGGACTTGAGAATCTCGGGGACGTGTGCAACATTTACTCCTATTAATGGGGAAAGATCGTGGCCCCATTATGGGTGTCCGTTATCTCCCCAACGTCTCCAAAGGGACCCTAAACGTCTATAAATAGAGAAAAGGGTCCCATCTCCAAGGTATGAGGTCTAAGACATAGAACTCTATCTTCTCACTTTTACAATTCTTATATTCGAGCTTGCATCTATAGTCTAGAGACGAACTTCCATGGGTCAATCTCAATTACACCAAGCTCCCTCTCTTCCTTAAGTTCCATACTAACTTAAGCATCGGAGGGGATTTGGATCGGAACCCAGATCCGACCCCCCAACGAGTCCTTATGGTGCAGATTGACGATCGTTGTCCAACATTGAAGGTCGAAGTCGAGCTCTCCAATCTCGAACGGTCGACGCCACGCCCGTCCGAAGGTCGCAACACTTTCAACTACCATCATTCGACCCCGGTTCCTCCAACAGAGAGTCCCACTCCAGCTGCTGACGAGGCTCCAACTCAGCGCTTTGAGTCTACGTCAGCCTGACAACGGTCTCGGTCAATTTTGGCCTTAACAGATGGCTATTTATGATCACTATTATATGTCAAACTCACGCAGCCTACTCCCTGGCTAAGCATCTTTCCAAACATGTCCAACCGTTTTAGATTTTCTTTCTCCAATGGTAAATTCATTAATATGCATATGGTATGTGCCTAAAAGTATGGTTGAAACCTTTGAACTAGTAGGATTAAGGTGAATGCTATTTTCTTGATACAATTGTAGCGGATTGCTACCTTTTCAGATTTGGCTAGTGTAATAAACTACTTGACGAATCCATAATGATTCTCTAACAAGCGTCAAGCCCACCACTTCATCTACCATTGCTAGATAAAGGTTAATGGCTATCCTTCACATTTAGATAATAAAGGTGGGGGTCTCAACTTTTCCTTTACCTCCTCAAATGCATTGGCATATGGCCTCATCCCATTCTACCACCCCTTTTCTTCCATCGGGTGATTTAGATAGTACATGTACATTCCTAAAAACCTTGAAGAATGGCCAAGACTTTTTTGTGGATTTTAATAGCAACCAGCATAGCATGGAGATCTGGCCAATCAGTCGTTACACCTCTTTGATTGTTGTTACGACCTAAGGGTCGTAGGAGTCAGACTCCCGCCCGGATCCGCTAGCATACCCCATTAACTCACCATATCACAAAAGGACCGCCGCCCCGAAAGTCTGGGGCATCACGGAATCAGGCGCGCCTTGCAGCGTTTCCCGAACCGGTCGAGGCGAACAACCGCAGCCGCCCGACCCACCGGGGTAGGGCGCTTGGGGACGCTTGGGTAGCTAGGCCAGGCCTATTGACGGGCGCGGACGTACCCTTCCGTACCAGCGGGCCATACCCCGTGACCGACCGAGGGGCGCGGCCGGGGCGGACAACCCCCGATCGGGACAGCCCGCCCAACCCCCGCGAACCGCGGCACCTATGGTGACACAGCCCGGCCTTTAGTTCGTCGCTAACGACAAACAGCCTAGGATAAGGACACGACTGACACATACGTCACCCGACCGTCTGACAAAGCACCCACTGGCGGCTGAGCCATCTGACAGTTAATGCTTTCGGCTCTGACACCCCGACAAAAGCTCCCCCGGCCGTCGCGCCGCCTGACGAAAGCAGGTCTGGTAACCCGAGTCCCGACACCCTTGTCTGGAGCTTCCGCTGACACACGCGCCAGCTCAGCACGCCTAGTCATCACCCGTCAGGTATAAATACCCCCATTCCTCTTACGGAAGGGGGGTTGGAAAATTCTCTCTCATCTTCTAGTATTCACACACGAGAGCAAAGGTCCTCCATATCTTTGTTCTCCCACCTATAGCTCGTCACGCGAGGCGGACACACAGTTAGTCCGGCCGGCGTGTCTAGCCCCCCTTTTAAGCCCTTTTACTGACTTAGGCATCGGAGGGGCTAAGGGTTGAACCCCAACCCCGCCCTTCTGACGAGTTGTTCGTGCTGCAGGAGAGCTCGCCCCTAGACCAAAGTCAGCGTCAGCCCCCCGCCGTCCAACCTTCCTCAGCCGCGTCCGGCGAGATACGACCCCGTGAGCATCGCCGGCAACGGATCCAACCTCTTCACCCCACCAATCACTTGTAAAATAGCCTACCTACACCTTCTTCTCCACATAACCATCGTGCCCTTGGTTCCCCATAATACAAAATCATTGTACGCGAGTTTCACCTCGTAACAATTGGCGCCGTCTGTGGGAACGAAGGGTCACACCCATGTTAGACTCCATGCCAATCTCGCGGAACCCTGACCACGTCAAAGATCCCGTGGGACAGGAACCGCTCTCTCTGCAAATCACTCCGGCGTCCGACGCCCTCCCGGGCGTGGGCACCGAAACTGAACCTGCTTCATCCTACGTCGTCTTGAAGAGCTTCGAGGCCGTCGCTCAGACCAGGGGAGGCTATCAGACGACCGGAACGGAGCCTCCGCCAGGCCCCTTAGAGCCCCAGAACGTGAGGCGGAACCTCCGCCTTCAGTTCGAGGAGGAGGGAGAAAACAGGGGACTCGCTGAGGAGATTGCGGCCCAGCAAAGGCTCCTGGAAGAGGAGATGGAAGTTGCGCAGCGGTGGAGGCGCCTGGGGGAGGCGGCCGCCGCGTAAAGGCGTTTGGACGAGGTGACCGAGATCGCCCAGAGGGCCTACCAGGAAGAAGAGGCCGCCCGCCGCCAACTCCGCTTCATCGTCGCGGAGCGCGAGAGGCTAAGGAGAGAAAACAGGAGTAACCAAGAGGTCCTTGAAGAGACGGCGATGGGCCGACGGCCCGGGAATGGGCGGGACCCGTTGCTGAACAGGTCCCCGCCTGGAGGAAGCGGCCCGCATCACCAGCACCACCCCTCCGATACCCTGCACGAGGAAGCCGTTTGTCGACAACTACGCTTCCTCGCCGCCGAGCGCGAGAGGCTCCTCCGCGAGAATCAGGAACGGATGGAGGCCCGAGGAGAGTTGGTCGGGAGGCGCTGGCGCCGGGAGAGCCGTAGCCCACAACCCGTTGAGTCCTCGGCCCAAGGAAGGAGCCCCGCCAGACGACCGTCGGGCTACTCCCCGGGGGCGGAAGACCGTCGTCAGCCGTGGCGCGACCGAAGCCGGACCCCCGAATGGCAGAGAGGGGATGCCCCGGATCTCCCTACCTATCCGGAGGAGGCCACACCGCTCGCACGGTGGATCACGTCCGCCCCAAGGCCCAAAAGGTTCAAACCCCCTCACTTGGCCACGTACAATGGGAGAGGCGACCCCCTCACGCACGTGCAACAATACCGAGGGGCGATGGAGGCGCAGGATGTGGACGAGGCGTTTCTATGCCGACATTTCTCCCAGAGCCTGAGGGAAACCGCGCTGGATTGGTACTTTGGCTTGCCCGCGAGATCCGTCGGGAGCTTTGGCGAACTATCACACAAGTTCTGCCAAGAGTTCCGGGCCGGGCGAACGAAAAAGAAGCCCTTAGACTATCTCAGCACGATAGTCCAAAGGGAGGGGGAGAGAACGGGAAGATACCTCCGCCGCTTTCAGGAGGAAAGACGGGCGGTGGTGACATGCGGCGATGAGGTGCTTATGCTAGCCTTCAAGACGGGGTTGCGGACTCGGAGCCTCCACAAATCCCTGCTCCGGGATCCGCCGACCGACTATGAAGCGCTGGTTGCAATGGCGGAAAGGCATGCGTTGGCCGAAGAGACCCTCGGTGCAAAGGTCGTATTCCCCCGGCGAAACCATCCCAGGACGGACCCCGGCCGCACCCTCGGCCGAGGCAGGTAGAGAGGGGCCGAGGCCGCGATCAGATGGCCCTACCGCGGCGGGAACCACCCGAGCCTCGCCCACAAGATCGCCTTGGTCCGGCGCGCGAGTTCGCCCCGGCGCGGAGGCCCCCCGGAGTCATCCCAAGACGAGAAGACCCCCCACTGGCGCATTACACGCGACTCAATGCCCCCATGATGGAGGTGCTGGCCGCGGCGACAAGGGCCGGGTTACTGCCGGAGCCTCCCCAGGAGATGAGGACGGACCCAGCGAGGCGGGACCCCCGGAGATACTGCCGTTATCACCGGGACCACGGTCACGACACCGACCGTTGTTACTCCCTTAAAAGAGAGATCGAACGACTGATCCAGGCGGGTCACCTGGGGAACTTTGTCGCGGGAAGGCGGGTGGCGACAGGAGAGAGAGACCCCCCGGAGGAGGGGGGACGGGGTCCGCTGGCAAACCGCGATAAGGAGGAGCCCCGCCCCCCGAAGGCAGTCATGCGAATTGAGATGGTAACTGGAGGCCCAACCTCGGTGGGACGGGCGCCCGCAATCCTGGAGGCCGAGGCCCGACAGGTGATGATGGCGGGCGCCGGCCGCCGACCGAAGCGAAGGAAGATACCCCGACCCCCGATCACCTTTACCGAGGAGGACGGTCAGGAGGCATGGAGCCAGAACAATGACACCCTCGTCATCGAGGCTCGGATTGGGGCGATTGACGTCGGCCGGCTCCTGATTGACACCGGTAGCTCCTGTGACATCTTGTTTCTGACAACGGTCGAGAAGATGGGGTGGGGGCGCGCAGACTTAGAGCCCTGTGTGGGCCCTGTCGCTGGCTTCACCGGCCATGCGATCCCCACCGAGGGAACGATCACCCTGCCCATGACCCTGGGGGAGGAACCGATGGTCGTCACCAGGGAAGCGCAATTTGTCGTCGTCAACGTCGCCTCGGCGTATAACGGAATCATAGGGCGTCCTTATATGACGGCCATCGAGGCGCTCCCCAGCCTGCAACATCAGATGATGAAGTTCTGGACCCCGCGGGGGGGTGGGACAGGTGCGGGGATGACGGGAGGTGCCCGGAGACCACAACCAGGCGCCATCCCTGCCCAGGAGCCCGAGGCGGCCCCTGACAGCTCTCATCCCTGACGAGAGGGAGGACTTCTGCGACCAGCGGCCGACCCCGGCAGAGGAAGTGGAGGAGGTCCCAGTGGCCTCGGACGAGGAAAAAACCGTCTCCGTCGGGACGAAACTCCCGTCCGCATTGAGGATGGCCCTCGTTGCCTTGCTCCGAGAAAACGCGGACATATTCACGTGGTCACCCGCAGACATGCCCGGGGTGGACCCGAGAGTAATCTCCCACAGGTTGAATGCGGACCCGGAAGCCCGACATGTTCGACAGAAGAAGAGAAGTGCAGAGTGCAGGGGGCGAAAAGAAGAGGGCGGCCGAGGAAGAAGTAGAGCGACTCCTCGAGGCCAAATTTGTTCGGCCGGTGGACTACCCCGACTGGCTCGCCAACATCGTTCTGGTGAAGAAGCCCAGTGGGAAGTGGCGCATGTGCATCGACTTCACCGACCTCAACAAGGTATGCCCGAAGGACAGCTTCCCTCTACCCAGAATCGACCACTTGGTGGACCAGGCGTCCGGCTATGAGTTGTTGAGCTTCATGGACGCCTTCTCGGGGTACAACCAGATACCGATGACGGAGGAAGATGAGGAGAAGACATCTTTTGTCACTGATAAAGGCACCTTCTGTTACACCAAGATGCCCTTCGGACTGAAGAACGCCGGGGCGACCTATCAACGAATGGTGGACCGAATATTCGGCCCTCAGGTGGGGCGAAACCTGGAGGTCTACATCGACGACATGCTGGTAAAGAGCGGAAGGGCCCCCGACCACCTCACAGACCTGCAGGAAACCTTCCAGAGGGTCCGCCGGTACAACCTGAGGCTAAACCCCGCGAAGTGTATCTTTGGCGTGCAATCGGGAAAATTCCTGGGCTTCATGATAACGAAGCGGGGAATCGAGGTGAACCCCGACAAGGTGACGGCCCTCATCGGTATGACGGAGCCCCGGACGATCCGGGACTTGCAGCGACTGAACGGCCGGATCGCTGCTTTGGGGCGATTCCTGTCGAAATCGGCGGAGAAATCGCTCCCTTTCTTCAGGGTCTTGCGCACAGCCTTGGGCGAAGCTAAAGATCAAAGGAAGGTGATCCCGTGGGATGACGACTGTGCCCGGGCGTTCGCGGAGCTGAGAGCATACCTACAGAGCCCACCGCTCCTCGCGCGACCGGAGGAGGGCGAACCCCTGGGGTTGTACCTGACGACCACCGAGGGGGCCGTTAGCTCCGTCCTGGTCAAGGAGGAAGGAGGAGTGCAACGCCCCGTTTACTATGCCAGCCGGATCCTCCGGGAGGCGGAGACTCGTTACAGCCCTATCGAGAAAGCCGCCTACTGCCTAGTCACCACGGCCCGGAAGCTCCGACCCTACTTCCAGGCCCACCCCATAATCGTCCACACCGACATGCCCCTTGAAAAGAACCTGAAAAGGCTGGAGCGGTCGGGGAGGATGCTCAATTGGAGTGTCGAGCTCAGCGAGTTCGACATAACGTACAAAGCCCGGACGGCAATCAAGGCCCAAGCGCTGGCCGACTTCATGGTGGAATGCACAACGGAAGTCCCGCCGGGGGACCGGACGGAGCTCCCATCGGTGACCACGTCCCCGCGGAGGATCGAGGTGGGTGAACCCTCAGCACCCTCCCCGACGACAGTGGGCGAATTATGGACCATCCACGTCGACGGCTCCACAACAGGCTCTGGGACAGGAGCAGGTATAGTCATTCAAACCCCGGATGGATGTTCGCTGGAGTACGCCCTGCGCTTCAGCTTCCCGGCCACCAACAATGTCGCGGAATATGAAGCCGCGGTTAACGGGTTGAAGCTCGCTAGGGCGGTGGGGGCGACGAACGTGTTGCTCCTGAGTGACTCCCGCCTCGTCATCCAACAGATCCTGGGGGGCTTCGAAGCCCGAGAGGAAACAATGAAGCGATACCTAAATCGCATCCAGATCGAACTCCGAAAGTTCAAGAAAGCGGACGTCCAACACCTACCCCGCTCCAGCAACCTCCGGGCGGATGCCCTGTCTAAGCTGGCTTCCTCTTCGGCGGCCGAGATCGGGAAGGCAATCTACGTGGAAAGCCTGGCGACGCCAACCATCGACGAGGGAGAACTGATGTGCGCGGACACGAGGACGTCGTGGATGACCCCCATAATGAAGTACCTAGAGACGAGCGAGCTACCCGAGGAACGGATGCTGGCAAAACAGGTGGAAAGGCGGGCCCTTTCATTCGTACTTCTCGACGGAGTGCTGTACCGCCGCCGCCGAGCCAATTTCGACGTCCTACCCTACCTGAAATGCTTGGGCCCGGAGCAGGCTGATCAAGTCATCCGCGAGGTGCATGAAGGCTTTTGCGGAAACCACCATGGCGGGCGCACCATCGCCCACAAAGTAATGCGCCAAGGATACTACTGGCCGACGATGATCCGGGATGCGGTACAGTACGTCAAGAAGTGCGAGGCATGCCAGAAGTTCTGCCGGCGGACGACTGCACCCCCGGCCAACCTAATGCCCATCTTGAGCCCGATCCCCTTCGCCAAGTGGGGGCTCGACATCCTGGGGCCATTCCCAAAGGCCTCCGGGGGAAGGAAATACCTAGTCGTCGCCGTGGATTACTTCACAAAATGGATCGAAGCAGAGCCGCTGGCGCGAATCGCGTGGACGGATATGAAGGGCTTCATCTGGCAATCCATCATATGCCGCTTTGGGATTCCCCGCTCCATTGTCACGGATAACGGAAAGCAGTTCGATTACGAGGACTTCCGTGACTTCTGCTCGGGCTGGGGAATCAAACTCCAATTCGCGTCAGTCGCCCACCCACAGTGCAACGGAATGGCGGAGGCCGCGAATAAATGTATCCTGAACCCGATGAAGAAGAAGGTGGACGCCGCTCTGGGGGCTTGGGTCGACGAGCTGCCGGGGATCCTGTGGTCTTATCGTACCACCCACAAGGCCTCGACTGGGGAAAGCCCCTTCGTGCTAGCATACAGATCGGAGGCGGTCGTTCCCGTGGAAATCGGCGAGGAGACACTCCGGCTAAAGCTCTTCGACGAAGAAACCAACGGAGAAGGACTCGGTCTCAGTTTGGAGTTGATAGACAAGGTGCGAGACCGGGCCTTGACTAGCCTCGTCAAGCACAGCCAAAGGATGGCACGGTATTACGACTCCCGGGTGAAACCGCGGACCTTCAGGATCGGCGATTTGGTCCTCCGAGATGCCACCTTCCGCCCCGAGACTGCAAAGCGGGGAAAGCTGGCCGCTAAATGGGAAGGACCCTACACGGTCATCGACATTGTCGGGCCGGCCACGTACATCCTGGCTACCCCCGAAGAGAGCGAACTGGCCCACCCTTGGAACGTAAAACATCTGCTAAAATTCTACCAATAGTTGTGAGTTTTTCTTTTCTTATACGCAGTGTACATATCCATCCGTTCTTCCCAATATGGTTATTCCTGCACAAGTTTTGCAGTTCGACCAAACTCCGAACCTCTGGGGCAGGGCCAACCCTAGCCACCCAAACCAGAGGTGGGCACGGGCCGGGCTACGCGCCCGCTCCCCCCTCCAGCCCTCTGGGGCAGGGCCAACCCTAGCCACCCAAACCAGAGAAGGGCACGGGCCGGGCTACGCGCCCGCTCCCCCCCTCCAGACCTCTGGGGCAGGGCCAACCCTAGCCACCCAAACCAGAGAAGGGCACGGGCCGGGCTACGCGCCCGCTCCCCCCCTCCAGACCTCTGGGGCAGGGCCAACCCTCGCCACCCAAACCAGAGAAGGGCACGGGCCGGGCTACGCGCCCGCTCCCCCCCTCCAGACCTCTGGGGCAGGGCCAACCCTAGCCACCCAAACCAGAGAAGGGCACGGGCCGGGCTACGCGCCCGCTCCCCCCCTCCAGACCTCTGGGGCAGGGCCAACCCTAGCCACCCAAACCAGAGAAGGGCACGGGCCGGGCTACGCACCCGCTCCCCCCCTCAAGACCTCTGGGGCAGGGCCAACCCTAGCCACCCAAACCAGAGGTGGGCACGGGCCGGGCTACGCGCCCGCTCCCCCCTCCAGACCTCTGGGGCAGGGCCAACCCTAGCCACCCAAACCAGAGAAGGGCACGGGCCGGGCTACGTGCCCGCTCCCCCCTCCAGACCTCTGGGGCAGGGCCAACCTTAGCCACCCAAACCAGAGAAGGGCACGGGCCGGGCTACGCGCCTGCTCCCCCCCTCCAGACCTCTGGGGCAGGGCCAACCCTCGCCACCCAAACCAGAGAAGGGCACGGGCCGGGCTACGCGCCCGCTCCCCCCCTCCAGACCTCTGGGGCAGGGCCAACCCTAGCCACCCAAACCAGAGAAGGGCACGGGCCGGGCTATGCGCCCGCTCCCCCCTCCAGACCTCTGGGGCAGGGCCAACCCTAGCCACCCAAACCAGAGAAGGGCACGGGCCGGGCTTCGCGCCCGCTCCCCCCCCTCAAGACCTCTGGGGCAGGGCCAACCCTAGCCACCCAAACCAGAGGTGGGCACAGGCCGGGCTACGCGCCCGCTCCCCCCCTCCAGACCTCTGGGGCAGGGCCAACCCTAGCCACCCAAACCAGAGAAGGGCACGAGCCGGGCTACGCGCCCGCTCCCCCCTCCAGACCTCTGGGGCAGGGCCAACCCTAGCCACCCAAACCAGAGAAGGGCACGGGCCGGGCTACGCGCCCGCTCCCCCCCTCCAGACCTCTGGGGCAGGGCCAACCCTAGCCACCCAAACCAGAGAAGGGCACGGGCCGGGCTACGCGCCCGCTCCCCCCTCCAGACCTCTGGGGCAGGGCCAACCCTAGCCACCCAAACCAGAGAAGGGCACGGGCCGGGCTACGCGCCCGCTCCCCCCCCTCCAGACCTCTGGGGCAGGGCCAACCCTAGCCACCCAAACCAGAGGTGGGCACGGGCCGGGCTACGCGCCCGCTCCCCCCTCCAGACCTCTGGGGCAGGGCCAACCCTAGCCACCCAAACCAGAGAAGGGCACGGGCCGGGCTACGCGCCCGCTCCCCCCCTCCAGACCTCTGGGGCAGGGCCAACCCTAGCCACCTAAACCAGAGAAGGGCACGGGCCGGGCTACGCGCCCGCTCCCCCCTCCAGACCTCTGGGGCAGGGCCAACCCTAGCCACCCAAACCAGAGAAGGGCACGGGCCGGGCTACGCGCCCGCTCCTCCCCTCCAGACCTCTGGGGCAGGGCCAACCCTAGCCACCCAAACCAGAGGTGGGCACGGGCCGGGCTACGCGCCCGCTCCCCCCTCCAGACCTCTGGGGCAGGGCCAACCCTAGCCACCCAAACCAGAGAAGGGCACGGGCCGGGCTACGCGCCCGCTCCCCCCCCTCCAGACCTCTGGGGCAGGGCCAACCCTAGCCACCCAAACCAGAGAAGGGCACGGGCCGGGCTACGCGCCCGCTCCCCCCTCCAGACCTCTGGGGCAGGGCCAACCCTAGCCACCCAAACCAGAGAAGGGCACGGGCCGGGCTACGCGCCCGCTCCTCCCCTCCAGACCTCTGGGGCAGGGCCAACCCTAGCCACCCAAACCAGAGAAGGGCACGGGCCGGGCTACGCGCCCGCTCCCCCCCTCCAGACCTCTGGGGCAGGGCCAACCCTAGCCACCCAAACCAGAGAAGGGCACGAGCCGGGCTACGCGCCCGCTCCCCCCCTCCAGACCTCTGGGGCAGGGCCAACCCTAGCCACCCAAACCAGAGAAGGGCACAGGCCGGGCTACGCGCCCGCTCCCCCCCTCCAGACCTCTGGGGCAGGGCCAACCCTAGCCACCCAAACCAGAGAAGGGCACGGGCCGGGCTACGCGCCCGCTCCCCCCTCCAGACCTCTGGGGCAGGGCCAACCCTAGCCACCCAAACCAGAGAAGGGCACGGGCCGGGCTACGCGCCCGCTCCCCCCCTCCAGACCTCTGGGGCAGGGCCAACCCTAGCCACCCAAACCAGAGAAGGGCACGGGCCGGGCTACGCGCCCGCTCCCCCCCTCCAGACCTCTGGGGCAGGGCCAACCCTAGCCACCCAAACCAGAGAAGGGCACGGGCCGGGCTACGCGCCCGCTCCCGTCCTCCAGACCTCTGGGGCAGGGCCAACCCTAGCCACCCAAAACCAGAGAAGGGCACGGGCCGGGCTTCGCGCCCGCTCCCCCCCTCAAGACCTCTGGGGCAGGGCCAACCCTAGCCACCCAAACCAGAGGTGGGCACGGGCCGGGCTTCGTGCCCGCTCCCCCCTCTAGACCTCTGGGGCAGGGCCAACCCTAGCCACCCAAACCAGAGGTGGGCACGGGCCGGGCTACGCGCCCGCTCCCCCCCTCAAGACCTCTGGGGCAGGACCAACCCCAGCCACCCAAACCCGAGAGGGGCCCGGGCCCGTGGCCCTCGAAAAATCAAAAACAGGAGCACACAAACCGGGACGAAACGACGCCAGTTCCCGAGTAGGCGGCCCCGATGTGACTCGACGAAACGAAAGGACGCTCGAGAAACACGCTACAATTAATAATGCGCTCTAAAAGAGGACCCGTGAAAGCCACCTGGCAAAGGCGGTTTCCCACGGGCGCGAATTCGAGGAGCCCATTAATAATGCCAACTCGGCGCAATAAATGGGGAGAAACCGTCAGTGAGATCTCCCTATAAAGACGCCACACCCCCTTCTGAAAGAAGGAAAAACCATCAGCGAGATCTCCCTATAAACACGCCACTCCCCCTTCTGAAAGTAGGAGAACCGGCAGACATGAAAAACCGCCATTTGATCCCCCCACCCACCGGAAAACGAGCCGAGATAAATCGCCCTAACAAAAGAGAGGTCACCGGCCATCAATGGTTCCCGCCGCCCAGGGCGGCGATGCCTACATCTCCAACACCGCCAACAGGATATTCCACTTACAAACGGATCGCCAACCGGATATTCCGCTTACACAAGCGAAATCCACCTTTCACGCCTCCGTCCCCTAAACGAGGACGAGTCGGGGAAAGAATGGCATCCGTTCAAAGCCGACTGGGCAGGCGAGAGCCCCCAGCACTGGCCGGCCAGTACCTCCCCGCCCTCGACCTCCAGCCGAGGACCTCGGAAAGGCTGCATCCCCGACAAGCCCAAACGGCGAGTCCTGGCGTGTCAGCTCGCCCATGCACCATCGGGCGCCGAACCCCACTCTCAAACCGAAGCAGCGAGACTCAGGGCGGCGGGAGGCGGCCCGATGCTCAAGAACCTCCCCAAGGAGCAAGCCTCAGCAAGACGGCTTCCCTTCTCAGCGCCTCTTCCGGACCGAGGAAAACCCTGTCCGCGGCAGGAGATGACGAAGCAACGGGGGGACGGCGGCCCGATCGCCAAATAGACCTCGCAACACTTCAGAACAGAAGGCGACCAATCGCCTCCGCGCCAAAATCGGCTCCAGTCAAAACGGGCTCGCACGGCCCTCGGTGACTCCTAGATCCGGAGGTCATTAGGCCCATACGACCGGGCGAGGACAGCTATAAGGCCCCTCCCCGAGCCGGATCTGACCCCACAACGGGCGATGAACTAAGAACTCATGTACAAGCTGTAGCTCAGCTCTTACATATTTAAATAAAAACATTCTTCTTCATACGCTCAGATTTTGACGGAGAAAACCATAGCGGGTAGCTATCTCCCGGCCACGTGCCGAGCGAGCAACTCGCTACCCCGCCTACCTGGCGTAGGCCTTCTAGGAGACCTACGTCCACAGCTCTAACCCCGCCCTGCATAACAGGTTCGGCCCGAGATCTAATTACTGTAGGACGGCGGGTCTCACCCCGCACCCCTTCGCCGACTCCCCGCCCCGCCCAAAGGCAGCACAAGCCGACAACATCCCCTTCCCCGAGACCTAGCGATCCCGGACACGGGAATGTTGGGGGCATAATTAGGAATTGTGTAACTCCATCAAGAAGCCTAGTCATGTGACCCGGCACGGACCGGTCACAAGGCAGAGGCCACGAAATAGGCGCCCAGTCCAGACAGAGCAGCAGCCCTGTCCCGTCAAAGCAGCGCCACGATGCGGCGAAAGGACGATTGGACTACACGCCATCAGCAACAACACGCCCCCGAGAGGCCAGAGTGCCATATACCGCCAGGGAAAAGCGATTCCCAAAGCGCAGGATTCCGCGAAGCCTATTAACAGCACTAATCCCCCGCATTACCCAAGAAAAACCCTTCCACATCATCTCGCTATAAATACCCCCCAGAGGTCAGGGTAAAGGCGGAAGAGACGTTGAGGATTCCCATACCCTCACCCTGGGCACAAAACGGCCCCAAATGCCCCACCGAACCACAAAAAAAAGCCGATAACCGCCGACGGGCCTCACTTCCCCCGACGGTGGCCGCTATAGCCCCACCACCTCCACAGGATATTCCCCTTACACATGGGAGGCACCACCCGCCAGCTTTCCTCCTGCTTGTTACTATATCAAAAGGCGGGTCCAGATAGCCGGCCGCGGGCCGCAACACCCTAATTAACGCCGCCACCTTCTGCGATCCCCACAGGGTGCCGGGGAGGGGAAAACCCCTCAACGGCTCGCCCAGCGGCGCCACCACCGCCACCTCGTCCTCAGCCACCCGGGGGTTCCCCCTCGGTGTGCGGGGTCCCCGGCGAGGCCGCGCAACCCCCCAGCACGGCGACAGCGAGGCAAAACGCGAGGAAGCAAAGAAGGGGAAAAGAAGAGGATCCCCTCCTGCGACCGTGGGTCGGCTCCTCGGCTCACCCCTGGACAGTGGCGGTAGGAATTCGGTAATCGACATACGGGAAGACCGCCCTGACGCAGGGATCTGCTCCTCCCGGCAAAGCGAACACCAAATGTGGATCACACTCCGTCCCACACATCTTCTCCTAAGTGTTGTAAATATCGCCTAGATTTCCGATAAAGATTGGTGCATAAAACTCCCCCTTTTCTTTTTTTTTCGAACAACGCCCCGCTTAGCTCAGCGTCAGGGAGAGACCTCGTGATCACGCTATAGCGGGACACACCCCGCGGCGCCGGCGTCACCCCCCGGAGCTGAGATCCAGGTCCGAGTCACAAGTAAAAGGTAGTATCACGGTAACGTCACGCCATCCGAGCCGAACCGGGCTTCCGCTTCGCACTCGAATGCCGGGGGCAATTGTTACGACCTAAGGGTCGTAGGAGTCAGACTCCCGCCCGGATCCGCTAACATACCCCATTAACTCACCATATCACAAAAGGACCGCCGCCCCGAAAGTCCGGGGCATCACGGAATCAGGCGCGCCTTGCAGCGTTTCCCAAACCGGTCGAGGCGAACAACCGCAGCCGCCCGACCCACCGGGGTAGGGCGCTTGGGGACGCTTGGGTAGCTAGGCCAGGCCTATTGACGGGCGCGGACGTACCCTTCCGTACCAGCGGGCCATACCCCGTGACCGACCGAGGGGCGCGGCCGGGGCGGACAACCCCCGATCGGGACAGCCCGCCCAACCCCCGCGAACCGCGGCACCTAGGGTGACACAGCCCGGCCTTTAGTTCGTCGCTAACGACAAACAACCTAGGATAAGGACACGACTGACACATACGTCACCCGACCGTCTGACAAAGCACCCCCTGGCGGCTGAGCCATCTGACAGTTAATGCTTTCGGCTCTGACACCCCGACAAAAGCTCCCCCCCGGCCGTCGCGCCGCCTGACGAAAGCAGGTCTGGTAACCCGAGTCCCGACGCCCTTGTCTGGAGCTTCCGCTGACACACGCGCCAGCTCAGCACGCCTAGTCATCACCCGTCAGGTATAAATACCCTCATTCCTCTTACGGAAGGGGGGTTGGAAAATTCTCTCTCATCTTCTATTATTCACACACGAGAGCAAAGGTCCTCCATATCTTTGTTCTCCCACCTATAGCTCGTCACGCGAGGCGGACACACAGTTAGTCCGGCCGGCGTGTCTAGCCCCCCTTTTAAGCCCTTTTACTGACTTAGGCATCGGATGGGCTAAGGGTTGAACCCCAACCCCGCCCTTCTGACGAGTTGTTCGTGCTGCAGGAGAGCTCGCCCCTAGACCAAAGTCAGCGTCAGCCCCCCGCCGTCCAACCTTCCTCAGCCGCGTCCGACGAGATACGACCCCGTGAGCATCGCCGGCAACGGATCCAACCTCTTCACCCCACCAATCACTTGTAAAACAGCCTACCTACACCTTCTTCTCCACATAACCATCGTGCCCTTGGTTCCCCATAATACAAATTCATTGTACGCGAGTTCCACCTCGTAACAATTGTCGTGGGTTCTTCATAGTGACCAATGCTTCTGCCTTCTTGCGGTTCACCTCGATGCCTCCTATGAAGCCATGAAGTTTACGAGATGCATGCCAAAAGTACACTTAGAGGTGGTTTTTTCTGACCACAATGAATGTCTTGAAGAAATCCGTAACAGGACTTAACGCCTTGATCAACTTGACAATTATATCTACATAGACTTCCAGGTTCCATCCAATTTGTTTGTAGAAGACATTGTTCATCATCATTCCAAGTTCCAAGTTCCATCCAATTTTCTAGTCTTCTTCTTTCTCCCGTCGTTGCTATTACTTTCTTCTTACGTTGTCTCTCTTTGTTCTATCTCATCTCTTCATGCTTCTTCACACTTGTCTTCTCTCAAAGTTGCTACTCCTCAAACTTACTGATGATGATAGAGAGAGAGTGAAAAAAAGTAGCAACAATTAAAGGAAAAGAAGAGGAATAGAGAAAACGTGAAAAAAAATTGAGTTTAATGGAATTTAACATTTAAGGCCCGTTCCACAACTTGAAAGTGGAATTTGGATTCTTGAGGAGTTGTGGAATTTTTGATAGAGAAAAGTAAAGGTTTTTGTTTCTTTGGGCTTAAAAGTGGTGTGAAAAGTGAGTATGTGAGTTTTATGTGGGGCATACTAAACTTAGTGTTTTTTAGGTTTGAAAGTTTTATGGGAATGTTTCATGTGGGGTCCAAGGGTTTTGTAATTATCATAATTTAATTAATTTAAATTATTTTTAAGTTAAATGACAATTTTAATTATTATTTTATTTAATGTAAATTATAAATATCAGTAGAAATTATAAATTATAAATTATTATTTTTAAAACTAACTTAATTAATTAAAACTAACCAAACCAAGTAACCCGCTTTAATTACGCGGGCTGTGAGGAGTGAACATTGCGAAGCGATTACTGTTTACTCCTCATCGAATGATATAAAACTTCGATGCGGACACAGTTCGCTTCTCACCAAATGCGACAAAAATTCGATGCGATTACTGTTACATTCTCACCTGACGGCATTAAAAAATGAAAAGAAGAAATGCGCACATGCGATTGACCTCGAGAGAGGAGAGAGAAATTGTGGGGCACACTCTTCCCTTTCTCAACATTTTCGGGCTGTAATCCGCGGATTTTGCCGCTGAGAATGCTTGAGCCAGCGAGGCACCAGCAGGGAGCCACATCGGACTATTTTCTGTGGAAATTTTTTGAGGAAAGAAACAAATCACGATGAAAGAGAGAGTGAGAATGAGGAATATTTGATGAATATGGTCTGCTACAGTGGTTTTTGCCAACTTTCTTGCCCATATTCAAGTTGTGGAACAGACACATACTCACTAAGTCATGTGTACATGCATTTATTTCATACTTCAGAAAAGATTAATGACATGCATTATGTAATGCTACAATGATATTAACGGAAATCATCATATATTTTACATCTTGACATTTACATAAATTCTGCACGTTAATATTTAATAACCGAATTTAAAAAATTTATTTCTCGCGACCAAAAACTTTTCTCAGCTTTTATTGTTTTATTTATATTACATCAATAAAATATTATTCATGTTGAGAGTTGGAAGCACTAGATAATGGTCTAAGCCACAACCATACTTATATTCATTCATATATGAGTTACATCATCTAGACCCCAAGGGACACCTACTACTAAGTGGGTGTAATGGTGGATGGTTAGTGGGTGGAGACCAAAGGTCTACTCCATTCATAACACTCTCCACATCCATCCATTCTTAGCATATGAATTCTTCGGGATATAATACGCTAATGTGGGTTGGATACTGCTGGATCCAGAGTTACCGTGCTCTCTGGTAAAATAATGTTAAGAGTAGCCTTTTTTTGACTAGATGCAATTTTGTTCTTACTAGATGCAGTCTTCTTGTTGTTTTTCATTGTTGAACAAATATTGAACTGCCTACACAACCAGTTAAACGGTAGTGGAAGCTGACCTTATATATTGATGCTATAGCACTTAGGCCGGGACGGAGAACCGCTTCAGACGGTGGATGATTGTTTGTTTGTTTTTGCTTTGTTATGTAATTTAAAGAGATATACAATGAATATGTATGATCTAATTTGGTCCATGCAATTTGATCTAAACACAATGAATATATATAAACTATGTTTTGATTTAGGAGTTTTAGTATTTACCTCTAGATCCGTTAGATCTAGGGAAGATAGGAGAGCGAAAAATCCGCAGAAAATAATCCAGCTCCTTGAGGACGTAAGAAAATCAGCGGCTATGCAAACGATCAAACTCCTTGCGTTGTTGGCTAATGATCCGCCAACAGATATAAGATTCCTTCGCTTTTTTTATTTATTGGAAAGAATTTTTGTAGAGAAAAATTTCTAAAGGCAATCGTGCTGATAACATGTTGAGAGTTAGAAGAACTAGCTAATGGTCTAAGCCATAGCCATACTTATATCTATATTACATTTGACAGAGTTTTTTGAATCCTAGGGCTGACTAGGACAAGCTGACTAGGACAAAGGGGTAGATAAAAGACGGCTCAGATTAAAACTAGGGGAATCAACGGTTGAGATGTGTGTTTGAGATAGCTTTGCTTGAAACTCAGCATAAATGATATGTGGGTCCCATTTTGTTGCGTATGGAGAGATAAATAGGCTTTTTGTGGGGGAGAGCAACATGCATTTCAGTTTCCCAAGAGATCAACAGTCAAGACGCAACGCATTTTCCCAAGAGATCAACAATTAAGGCCAAAGCATTTTCCAAATAGATCAACAGTCAAGGAGCAACAGACATTTTCCCCGAGAGCTTCCCATCGACTTTCCCCGAGAGCTTCCCATCCGGTTTCCTCAAGTCGCAAGGCAGCAAGGAGCACGTTATCTCTTGGAGAGCAAGGAGCAAGACGCAGGGAGCAAGGGGCAAGGTTTGCCTCCATGCTGAAATTTTTACAAAGCTTTGGATTTCTCAATTAAAAGTCTCTACAATTTTTGTAAAAAGCTTCCGGTTTGCAAAAAGCTAAGATTTTTGTTTAAAAGCTTTCTCCTTTCGGTTTGCTTTAGGCTCAAGACAGTTTTCTCTCTCAATGTTTGATGGCTGCCGTCTTTTGGGTCTGTCAATTTCCTGCATGCAATTTTATTTCTCTTTTGATTTGAACAAAAAACTTTTCTCTTTGATTTGCTTTTGTTGAGATCCCCTTCCTCACGTTTGTGCCTGAAAAAAAATAAGTGGAGTATTAAATATCAAAGCATGGCTTACCTCTCTCATAGTTTTCTCCCTTCAAATTGATTAGTCAGCCTGCCACTTAAGTTTCTTTATCTCCAATCAATGAGTGTTGCAATCTATGAGTGCATTGTGTGTGTGCTGGTGGCTTACGGATGTCACGGCAGCAAGTGTCGAACTCGGATTGTTGATGTATGAGGCTGTCGCAGCCTAAAGAAGATGTCGCAGGTTGAAGATGATCACATCAAGGAAATGGCCTCGACGACAACGAGGGTTGGAGTCGCAGCAAGGTTTATTTTTTAGGCAGAAATTTAATTCTAATTGCTCAAACCGGAAAACTGAGAATTATTTTTGGTTTTGGAATTCCAGTTCGTGTTTGGCAGGAAACTAGCAAGAAAGTAGCAGGAAAGTAGAAAGAATTCCAATTCGTGTTTGGCAGGCTGAAGTCCAGTTCATGTTTTGTTATTGGAACACCTCAAGAAATAGGTTGCAAGAAACATATATGTACCATGAACTTTTAATTTTTCATTTAACTGGTTCTTTTTGGAGTAACAATGTTTCACAGATTTGCGGTTCTTTTTTGGTTTCACAGATAGAACATGCATTTCGCATCAACGGGCATCATTTCGCAAGGCGCACGACATCAAGGCGTATGTTTTTTTCTTGCCGAACCCCACATTACTGAAAAATCGAAGTAATTATTATTCAGTATTTAATGATGACAAAAGTTTTCGTTTCTTTTTTGGTTTCATAACAACACGCAAGGCAGCAAGGCGCAAGGCGGCTCTTGGGGACCAAAGTATCATTTCGCAGTGTTGATTTACCAATTGAGCAAGGCGTTGATTTCTCAGGTTGGATTTCTCAAACTGAAAATGCCCCAGGTTGCGATTACAGATTACATTCGAACTTTGAAATAAATCGTCACCTCAAATTTCTCCAGTGTTAATATTTTCTCCTTTTCCCAAATCGTCACCTCACATTTGTCCAAAAAAATGCATTACATTCTAACCTTGAAATAAATGCATTAAAGCATATGGCTTTATTTGGTTCTTACAGTCTGAGAAAATTCCAGGTAGTGTCAAAAAACACACGTGCATAGCTCCATGTGAAGAAGAAAATATTAACACTTACCGTCAAAATAATCTATGAAAAGAATAAAATTAGAAGCATAGATTGTTTGCTAGAATAAACATGTTCTGAATAATAATTACTCTCTTCTCATCTATTGAGTACTATCCAGGACGCCAAAAACTTTTCTTACCAACAAGAAACTTTTGTTCATGAACAGTTATCACCCAATGAAGTGACTTGTGTATCGGTCATAGCTTGAATCAGAACCCATCCATCGGGTCTTAGTATCCGGTCCATTTCTATCTAAGAATACAGCGAACAACCGACATACCTTTGTGCGATCGCCAAACAGAAAAACTGGAATGTAGTAGGTCATAGGTCTGTGGGTATGTATTGAAAGCTTCACTCCTCAATACCTCAAAAAATTTATTAAAGCTAAATCATAAACTACCTCAAGAACTATCTGCGAAATTTGTTACGAAATTTGTTATTGGAACACCTCAACCCCTCAATTAATTCAGCGTATGTTACGAAATTTGTTACGAATATGATACGAATGTTGCACGAAACATTTATGGCGTACATTATTTTCTTGCTTTCTTGATGAACCCCCCATTTTACGTTTTCCTCATTTGCCTAAAAAGCAAGGAGCATCATTTAGTTGGTTCTTTCTGGAGTAGTTTGCTATATGTTTCACAGTTTGTTTCACAATTTGATAACAATGTTTCACATATTTGCATCAGCAGTAATCATTTTGCAAGGCGCAAGGCAGCAATGTGTAAGGCAGCTCTTGGGAAGCAAGGAGCATCATTTCGCAGCAGTTCTTTCTTCAGTTTGTGCTCACAATGTGCCATATCTAGCTGGCTGCCACACTAAATAATCTGAACATCAGAGAAGTATGTTGTGGGGATGCCACCTGTAGAAGTCACATAAATGTAAGTGCTTATATATTTGAAAGTTATATCAACTGGAGCTGAAGCTGATATCATCAGAATGGTTCAGAAGGGCAGCCTAAGGAAGCATAAGGAAGCATACATTAATATTTATGCACATGATAAAACCTAGAAGCATAAGGAAGCCTACAGTAATGATAACATAGTTTAAGATCATGTGCTGAGGCTAATTAGGACAATTAATGTACATGTGTAGTATAGGCTGGTACAACAAAAAGGTCTTCTTTTGTTTTGGTTTGGTTTGGTTGGTTGTTTTTTTTTTTGGGGGGGGGGGGGGGGGGGGGCAAGTTGTATCTGAAGCACATGAAATGAGAAATTATTGTGTTGTGACCCTCATATAATTTCTTAATGTACATGTCAATCACACAATCACATTTCCATTTGAAACGGGAAGTGGTATAAGCAGCCGCGTGTTTCGTTTTATCATATTAAGAATATGATAAGAGTCTCAGTTGTATTGTAAATGTTGGTCCCTAAATTGCAACCACATTATATAAAAAATATAAATAAAAACCTCAAAAATCAACTTTTTTCTCAAATGCTTTTGGGAACATTATATACTTTTATGCCTTTTTGCGTCAATCTCCCGCTAAGTGTTGGAAGCATTCTGGTAGAAAATAACTAGGTTTTTATTGCTGATAAAGTTATTATATCTTCATGTTGAAAGCCGCTATTATACTGCTGATAAAATTATTTAGGCTTATTGATAAGAATGGATCAACGTGACCTCTAAATAAAAGAAGTAAGAATGAAAACGCTTTGCTGACAGTAGTGCTTCTCAAATAATTATTGACAATTTAAAGTAACATGAACAAAGTGACAAGCATGGTTCAAGTTCATTTTTAACCATCCTGATAATATGCAAAGATTCTTTCATATGATACGGACTTAATCTCCCATGCATGAGGGCATTGATGATAAAGCGTGACTGAGAACTTCAAAAGTTTTATGATTAAGATTCTTATTTCAAATGACATACAGTCCAAAGTTATACTTGATAACTAAAATTCAACAATGCCAGATATGAGGCTATTTGGAAGTTCGGATAGGTGGTCAGAGTGAATGAGAATGAGAAACCTACGTTTAACAAGAAAATGTCCAAAAGAAACAAGTTCTATTTATATCAAATTCATTTACATCTAATTACAAATTTGAATGGTACACGCTTAGATTCCAACATAATCAAGACAACCCAAGCATCCAATTTTTAATGATCAAATAATAAATTACTGGTGCAAGAATAAGTTTCGCATTTCTTCTAAAAAAAGTATTTAGTTATGCAAACTGCAGATTAACTTGAGTGAAGCTTAGTTGTTCAGGCATACAAAAGGCAAAGGAGGCAAATGGGGAGTCTAAAGAATCATTCTCTACATCTGTTTTCTTAGGTTTTCATCTTAATCGGTTTCTACCACATCCTAAACAAAAATTTGCATACTATCAGAGTAACTAAATATGTCTCCGATATGTAATACTGGTTGCAAATATGGTATACCATTGCACTTTCAATTGCATCCTAGCATGTACTGTCATTTCAAGAACTTCATGTGAACTTTTTCCTAAGGTGTTGTGAGTGCCTTGCTACCTACTCTGTTTCACTAACTTCACACAGCCTCCTTTTTCGAAGGCGCCAGCAAAATTTTTGTTCTTTTAAATTTTGAATTGGAATATTATATGCCCCAAAATTTTGGAGGGGAAAATAATTTTTGGGAAAACAACGATTTTAAATGAACCGTGCCCGAGGGCACGGGTTATGACTAGTTCATTTATATAGGACCCCCCACTACTAAGTGGATGTAATGATAAATGGTTAATGAGAAAAGACCAAAGATCTCTCCCCCGTCACGCATTTTGAACCTTTTCAACTAAAAAGGACGTGAAGACATCCACGAGGCGTTGTTGGTATCTTTTCATCGGCAATGCATCGTGCTGGCACAATCATTTTTTATAATTTAAAATAAAAAAAATTAATAAACAAAATCCCAGAAATAAATTTCAAAATCTCGACACATATTAGCGAGAAGAAGGGAAAGGCACTGAGATCTGAGAGAGAGCGAGAGAGAAGGGGATCTTGAAAAGGAAAAAAAAATCTAAAAATGAAAGCAATCAAAGAATCACACCTAGTTTTGTATCCGTCTCGTCGTCAGATTTGGATAAGGATTCAACTTCTGTCCAAACCCTAATTTTGTCTGAGAGATTTCTTCGATCTACAGCTGTCCCTTATCCAAAAGCAGAGCCCATAATGAGGAGGAGGAGGTGATGTCGATTGTTTAGCGAGTCAGTGAGAGAGATGTCGTTTAAGAGCATAGTGAGGGAGCTGAAGGAGATGAGGGATGGGATGGGCAGCAGATCGAGAAGAGGTGGAGGAGGAAGAGATTCGCTGCCCTTGCAGCCAGCGGTGCCGTCGGAACTGCGGGGGAGGCGGTGGCAGGGGCGGTGGGCTGACCTGCCGCCGGAGTTGCTGCAGGATGTGATCGAGAGGGTGGAGGCCAGCGAGGCGGCATGGCCGGGTAGAAGAGACGTGGTCGCTTGCGCCGCCGTCTGCAAGTCGTGGCGGGAGATCACGAAGGAGGTTGTCAGGACGCCGGAGGAGTGTGCTAAGATCACTTTCCCGATTTCCCTCAAGCAGGTGAATTGTTTGTGGTGATGGATTTATTACATGTGTAATCACTAATTTTTGGGGGAATGTTTGGATTGAGTTTGATTGGTGCTAATTTGGTGATAATGTAATGTAGCCCGGACCGAGAGAGAATCCAATCCAGTGCTTCATCAGGAGGGAGAGAGCGACTGGGACTTACTGCTTGTATTTGGGACTAAGCCCTGGTAAGATTCGTTCTCTTTGATTTTGCAACGGAATGCTTAAGATGATTCTATGGGAGTTTGTATATAGACAAAGGCATGAACTTTATCTTGTTTGGACGTGTTGTATAACTTGTATATGGGTGGAACTATACATGGTGCGTTATGAAAGAATTGTCATGCTTCACAAGGTGTTTCCATATTGTAAAAGTTGTGAAATGGTTACAGCACCGGGGATCACAAGTTGGAAGAGGATAATATTATATCAGGCTTTATGGCTATTATTTTCGAGACCGTAGAAAGTTATTAGTTTGATTTCATGAAAAAAGTTACTCTGGATTGTTGGACTTATATGGTATTTCCAAATTCAAAGAGAAGTCTATTTTGTTTAGTCCCACATCGGATGTGAATGCACACAAGTTGAGCTTATATTAGAACTACCGCTATTGTTATATTGGGCTTCTAGTATGGGCTAAAAATAGGGGAAGGCTCGCGCGCACATGAGCCCAAGTATGGGGCCGAGGCCAAATCAGGTTGGACCAAATGTAAAATTCAGATGACGGACCCGGAAACCAATAGAGTGTGTGCACCGGCGTTGTATTTGTGCAAGGGGGTTCACATGTGCGAGCACATTTTGCATCCCATTACTATTATTATCGTTTGGCATAATATTTTGGAATCTGACCAGATTTAATTCCTGACACTTAGCAGAGGTTTGATTCTTGTCAGAATCCATCCTTTTGTTGCCCAAAACCTTGAACTAGTTTTTGTTCTGTTTGAAAAATCTGAAGCTTGTCTTTTTGTTCCTCCCGGAAAATCATCATCAGGAATCCTAACAGTTGATTTCCAACAGCTAGCTTTTACTTCTTATATAGAGCTAGCTACTTCTTAGAACAGAGATGACATCTATGTAGTTAAGTCAGTGAGTCGGCAACGAGTCGGCCAAGTACCGACTCATGACTAGTCGAACGAGTTCGACCTTCATCTTCCTCCATAGCTATCTCTCTGCTCTCTGTTCATCTTCGGTCCCTCTTTCTGTGAGAAGCAAATCGGTTGATGCTTGTTGCAGTCTTGTATTGCGAGTGTACTCTTACATGGCCAGATATCGTTGTATCCTGGAGGATAGTCTGTCAGTCATGTCCTGCACCGAGAAAAGTATCTGATGGATAGAAATCTATCTTTAAGGACAGTGCCTAGCACGCCTCCATCGATAAGTCTATTCTTCTTGGATATTAATTTTAGCCAAGGTTGTAAAAAACGCTAGGTGCTAGGTGTTCGGATTGCTAGCGCCTAGCGCATATAGCATTAATCGGGGATTAATCGGCCTAGGTGGATTTGTATTTTTTAATTATTTTATTTAGTTTTATATAATATATTTATGTTTATATATAAATATATAAATATATATATTATTTAAAATACATCAAATATTTAATACATACTAAATCAAATCCAGTTTACCAACTTTAGAGTATTTGTGTGCAACAAAATAAAATCCAGCGAGATCGGAAGGGTGCGAACTCGGAAGGCATCGAGATCTGAAGGTTGCGAGCTCGTTGCAAGCTCGTCGTCGGGACGTGATCGGCAGCGGGAGAGGGAGGCGACGCCACGACGGTGTACGGTAAGGGCCGAGGGGCCGACGCCGTGACGGAGTGCACGAGAGAGAGAGGCACCGAGAGGGCTGAGCAGGCCAAGGGTTTCTTAATAGTTAATAAATATTTAATATTTAGTTTGAATTACTTTTTTCAAAGTACCTCTTGTGTTTCTCTGAGAGGCTTTTCAGAAGTACGAGTACAAAAAATTAGTTAATTTTGAAAAGCTGTCCAGCCGTCTAGGAACCGCCAAGAGCGTCTAGACACCGTCCAGAACGCTTAGACGGCCGATTAATCCCAAAAACGTCCAAATTGACCGATTTGGCCTTACTCGGAGCGTTTACTGGCCGCCTAGCGTCTAGACGCCGCCTAGGCGGCCGCCCAGGCCGATTTTTAGAACACTGATTTTAGCTTCAACCTATTATTTTGTTCATTTTATCTAGTAATCTTAAAGGTAGATTTCGGATGCTGCTATAGTTCATGCTATAGCTCTTCCTAACCTCTCTAAAATTAAACATTTAGTGGTATTTTTTAAAAAAGATAGCAAGAAAGAGTTTTTATCACACTTGATGTCACTGGTTATGCTTTTGCATTCACTGATCCAAAACCTGAGGTAGAAAAAGATAAAATATGTAGACACACCATGAACATATTGTCTAATGAACTATTTGACAAATACCGTCCGTACAAAGTTGCTTCAGGAATATGTGATAGTTATTTGGAGGGTTGGATGTTCTTGATCTATTCCTTTCTCAAACATGTTGGGTCCTCTGATGTCTAACTTCATTGTTTTGTTCTATCTTTGATGTGCAATTTGTTGCTGTTCTTTCTAGAATTATTGGATAATGATAAGTTTCATTTTTATGAACCTTTTTTTAACTTTGTCTTTGTACTTTTATTTTTGAAGGTAACATCTGCACTGCTTATTAGGCCCATTAGGCCCGTTGTATGTATATGCCTATTGGATTATATCTGAACAGTAAATTATTTATTCAGTTTACACCGTTGGGGTGAAGTAGAATTTCCATATTAAACGTGCTATGCCAGAATGTCTGGAAGGTTGGTAAGTAATTTCCTGGGTTATATGATGATGTCCAATGAATGTGAGCTTATTGATTGGGAGTTGCTATGTGTATAACTTTGGTGTTACCAAGTTGTGTTAGTCGGCAAGTCCCTTTCGGCATTTCTTTACATGGCATTGGTATGGTCTTTCGGTATTCCTAATTTAACATATTTAGGGATGATGCAAGATTAATGTTTATTGGGAAACCACATAGAAAATTATTTAATTATTTACATTGTTATACAATATGTATTTATATTCCTTGTGGGTTTGATATATATCTTAAATAAATGATCCCTATGAGATGCCATTTGAAAATGACTCGGTGTTGCCAGATCACTAGTCTAAGTCTACTTTTGGTTCAAGTTGTTTTAGTGTTTTCCATAATTGAAAAGTTCTATTGCAAAGCTCTTAAAGTGAACAGTGTCACTCTGTTTCAGTTTTGGATTTCACTCTTCTGATATTGGCAATTCCACTCTTTTGATTTTAGCAATCGAAACTCTGGTTGCCAGTTGAATTTATGTAGAATAGTGGTTTATTTTAAAAACCCAACCATGTATATGTTATGTATTGGTTTTTGTTATACTTATGCCTTTATTATGGAGGTCATTTTTATTCCCATGATGAATGCAATTGTGCTTATGTTGTACTATGGAGGTCAGTATCATCCCTATGTAAATGCAGTTGTGCTTATGTTATACTACAGAGATCATTATCATCCTTATGATAAATGCTATGCCAATTAGTTCGAGTGTTGTACTATTGAAGAGAAAAACCAATTTTTTCGCATGAATAAAAACCATAAATGATAAAAGTTAAATAGGAAAATCAAACTGTGAGATCGGAGAAGAAATCCTCACAATGGGGGCTGTGCGATGGGGGATTAAAGTTGGGTAGGGCTAGGGTTTTTAATTCGCCACAAGGAGCTGTTGGCTATGTAGTTAAGTCGGTGAGTTGGCAGCGAGTCGGTCAAGTACCAACTCATGACTAGTCGAACGAGTCGGCGACTAGTCAACGACAAGTCGCACCGAGATGTTAACATATTTTATTTTATGTATCAGATGTTGCTTCTTTTTTTAGGTTTGTACCGTGCATATAATTTTCTAGCTAAGATAAATTCTATGAAAATTCACTATTTTTAATCTTTTGCATGCATATTATTGCAGATACTGTCATGTTAGAGTTCAATCAGTATACACCTGGTTCGCGATGGAGGTGAACAACCATCAGTCGGAAGGATCATAGGGAAGCAGGCAATGAGACAGTTGGATTCTATTGTGGAATAAGAAAATATATGCCAAAGATGAGATCTCTACATGGAAACGGATGTGGCCAGTCGCAGTTTTAGAGTGAACATTTTCTAGAGTTCATTACTGATGGTCATCTGCTGAAAATCTCTTGGAGGGGAGAGTTTCAAGGCCTTCTAGGCTTCCTCTTAGAATTCATCTCGATTCATTGTGAATGTTTTGATTATCACGAAGTTAGAACGGGAGACAAACAATTTTCCCTCTTGTATTTTGATTGTAGAAGTATGCTGAAAAAGTCGGACCAAGTCGGACCAAATCGATCAAAAAGTCGGACCAAGTCGACGCCTAGTCGATGTCCGACTCACCTCCCGACTTTTGAAAAATTTCAAGTCGGTCCTCCACCAACTCTCGACTAGTCGACGACTAGTCGACGACTAGTCAGCGCCTCGATAGCATAGGCTGTTGGTCGGTCGGTTGATCGCTGCTTGCGAGAGAGCGAGAGAGACGGGGGGCTTGGGTTGGGTTTTTGCTGGGATCGGGATCACGGGGGGTGGGGGGAGTGTGTGTGTTTTATAAGGAGTGGGCTATGGTGGAATGGGCCTAGTTGTGGGCTTTAAAAAAATAAAACAAGGTCATTACAAGTCTTGATCACATTGATGTCTTTAGCTGGCATGCTAGTTGTATTCCTTAGTGATTAATCATCGCTTTATAAAGGATCCTCCTCCTGTTCTCATTTGTCTCATGATCGGATAACAGTATGATTGTCAGTGCCAATTGTGAACAGGGTGATAAAATCCTTGAACATGATACCACCTTCCGGGGCGGTCACAAAAAAACTATCGGAGGCGTCGAAGGGCAGATTAGTCTTTTGCTATGATATTTTATTCCTAGGTTTTCTCTATTTATATCTAGGGTTAGCCGTCATGAGAGTTATGCTTATTGTGTGAGAAACATCGTAAGTGTCTTTTGTGAGGGTTTTAGACTTTGATCCGTTCATCAAAGTTAGAAGAGCGAGTTCCTCTCGAAAGGGCTCAAGTTATCTTGCTATTAGTAGTTGTTTCTTCTAAAAAATCCAATAAAAATCCCATCTTTTCCAATTTTTATTCCTTTTTCTCGCTGATTTTCCATTGATACGATCCAAATCGTATCAAATTGGTATCAGAGCAATAGATCCAATGGCGGAAGGCACCCGATTCAAGACGGAGATGGAGGCGCTGCGAAAGGAGATCCGGGAAGAGGTTAGTAAAAAGGTGGGGGCTTTGGAAGTCACGGTCGAGATGCTTTCCAATTCCCAAAAGGAGATGGAGGCTCGTTTGATGAAGAAGCACGAGGAGTCGGACACTACTCAAGTTCAGATCTTGAAAATTCTTCAAAAACTTGAGGGAAAAGGGAAGCATGTGGAGATCGGAGGGGAAGAATCCGCAGCGGAGAATCATCATACTAAGGTGGACGATCCAAAGTTGATGGCGAATACCTCCGGGGCACCTCCGGGCACCAAAACCACGGGGGAGAAGGAAGATCTAGGGTTCCGGGAGGAGTCGTGGGTGGAGGAAGTGCAACGGGAGCGGCGGCGGCGCGAAGGAGATCCCCTAGGGTTTCTTGCGGAGGCGAGGGGACGCGGCGGACAAGATGGCGGCTACCCGGAGGATAGGGAAGGCGGCGGCTGGGGGGAAACCCTAATCCCCCCCACGCGGGCCGCCAGGACCCCGCGAGGGCTCGGGGGGCCTCACGGCCCACACCCGAGCCCGCGAGGGTGCCCAGGATGGCTGGGCGGGCTCGCGCGAGGCCCTGGATGGGGTCGCGCGGCCCGCCATGGCCAAATCTGGGCCCCGCCGAACCCCAGGGAGGCTTCGCGGTTTTCCCTGGGGCCGGCTGGGCCCCGGCTAGTGATGGTGGGGCCCGGGGGGGGCCCAGTAAACCCCCCGGGTCAGTTTTTTGGCCCCCCCGAGCACCGGACAGGTCCCCGCAAGAGGCTACCGCGGGATTTTTGGGGCTGCAGAGGAGGAGCGCCAGAGGTGGCCTATGGAGGAGTACGCGGAAAATTTTGGGGGCCCACGAGGGTTTCCCGAAGAGGCCTACGGCCGAGGCAGGACAGAGTACGGAGGCCATGGAGCTCAATGAGGAGGACACCCGACCATGTACCCCGACAGGAGGATGGAGAAGTTGAAGATGCCCATTTTTGAGGGGACAGACCCCGACGGGTGGATAGTGCGAGCGGAGCGGTATTTCCAGGTGATGCAGATCTCAGAGCGGGAGGTATTGGAGAACATCATCTGCTATCTGGAGGGACAGGCGCTGAGTTGGTACCGCTGTAGGATGTCCCGAGCCCCTTTTCGGACTTGGGAGGAGTTGTCCGCTTTCCTACTTGACCGTTTCCAGGCCAAACCGGGGGCGAATTTCTACGAGCAGTTGCTTGGACTACGGCAGGAGGGGACGGTGTTGGACTTCCTGGGGAAGTTCGAGCTGTTGGCAGGTAGGGTGAAGGGGGTGTCGGAAGATGTATTCTTGGGGGCATTTATGCGAGGGCTGAAGCCCTCGATACGAGCCGAGCTATGGATGCAGAGTCCCAGGGACCTGGAGCATGTGATCCGTCTGGCATTGCGGGCGGAGGAGAAGCAGGCGGAGGAGCGGAGGCTCAGAGGGACTTGGGGGGCACCACAGCAGAGGGTCCCATCTACAGCCGCCGCCGCCCCGAGACTACCGCCGGCCGCCTCAGCCGGAGCGGGGGAGAAGACAGGAGCAGCACGTCCTGCGGGACAAGGGCGGCGGATGACCGAGGCTGAGATGCGGGACAGGAGGGCCAGGGGGTTGTGCTTCCGTTGCGACGAGAAGTTCACCCCGGGCCATCGGTGTGCGAGCCGGTTGCTGCAGATCACCATCGAGCCGGACGAGGAGGAGTACATCGACCCAGAGGAGGCCGAGGAGGAGGTCGTCTCAGTAGAGCAGCCGGTGGAGCTGGAGCAGGCGCAGGTGTCCCTCAACTCCGTGATGGGGTTCACACAGAACTCCACCATGAAGTTGGTGGGACAGGTCGGGGAGACAGCAGTGACGGTTTTGATTGATAGTGGGGCCACCCACAATTTTGTGTCCCTGCGAGTGGTGGAGCTGCTGGGGTTGCAGATGTCCGGTGGGAGGTTCACCGTACAGTTGGGGGATGGACGGTGCGAGGAGAGTACGGGGCTATGTCGAGGACTCTGCCTAGTCATTCAGGGGGTACAGATCGTTCAGGACTTTTTACCGTTCGAGTTGGGGAAGGTCGACTTCATCTTGGGAGTCCAGTGGTTGAAGACATTGGGGACCACGATGACCAACTGGAAACGGTTGAGGATGGAGTTCAAGGATGGCGAGCGGACGGTGGTGTTTCAGGGAGACCCGAGCTTGTGCTATGCCATGGTAGCATTCAGTGCCATGACTCGGGCTATTCGACGGGCAGGGCAGGGGTACTTGGTGGAGTTTCAGGGGATGACCACAGAGGCGGAGCCCGAGCCCGAGGAGGAGCCACCAGAGGTGCAGTCGGTGTTGGAGCAGTTCGCAGAGGTGTTTGAGATGCCCCAGGGGTTACCTCCTCCCCGGGACCACGAGCATGCGATTGTACTGAGGGATGGCGCACCCCCCGTCAGTGTTCGGCCTTACCGGTATCCCCACGTGCAGAAGGATGAGATCGAGCGGCAGGTCAGAGAGATGTTGCTAGCAGGAGTGATCCAGCCCAGCGTCAGCCCTTTCTCGAGCCCAGTTTTGTTAGTGAAGAAGAAGGACGGGAGCTGGCGTTTTGTGTGGATTACCGAGCCCTGAATAAGGAAACTGTGCCTGACAAGTTTCCTATTCCGGTGATAGATGAGTTGCTCGACGAGCTGCATGGGGCGAGGGTGTTTTCGAAGGTGGATCTAAAGTCTGGGTATCATCAGATCCGGATGCGAGCAGAGGACATCCCGAAGACGGCGTTCCGTACACACGAGGGCCACTACGAGTTCTTGGTGATGCCGTTTGGATTGACAAACGCCCCGTCTACTTTTCAGGCCTTGATGAACAAGGTGTTCCGCCCTTACTTACGACGGTTCATCCTTGTTTTATTTGACGACATCTTGGTCTATAGCCGCACATTGGAGGAGCACACGGGGCATCTGGAGGTGGTGTTCAGGGAGTTGCAGGGGCACCAGTTATTCGCCAATCGGAAGAAGTGCTCGTTCGGGAGGAGTCAGATCGAGTACTTGGGGCACATTGTCTCCGGCGCCGGGGGTAGCGGCAGACCGGGCAAAGATTGTGGCGATGTTAGAGTGGCCTCTACCACAGACACTGCGGGCACTGCGGGGTTTCTTGGGCTTGACAGGGTATTACCGCAAGTTTGTGAAGGGATACAGCACCATTGCCTGGCCACTGACGGAGCAGCTGAAGAAGGACAGTTTTCGGTGGGGGGAAGAGGCGACTAAGGCTTTCGAAGCCTTGAAGACGGCGATGTCGACGGCACCGGTCCTTGCTCTGCCAGACTTCAGCCAGCCATTTGTAGTAGAGACGGATGCTTCAGGATATGGTCTTGGGGCGGTGCTGATGCAGGAGGGGCGGCCGGTTGCATACTTCAGCCAGGTGTTGACCACGAGGGAGAGGCTGAAGTCAGTGTACGAGAGGGAGTTAATGGCTATAGTATTCTCCATTCAGAAATGGCGACCATATCTGCTGGGACGAACGTTTGTGGTGCGGACAGATCAGCGGGCATTGAAGTATCTGTTAGAGCAGAGGTTGGTGGCAGAGGAGCACCAGAAATTACTGTCGAAGCTGGTGGGATTTCGGTTCGATATTGAGTATAGACCGGGGCTGGAAAATAAGGCGGCAGATGCATTATCTCGACGGGATGAGGGGAGCCAGCTGCAGGCGATGTCGATACCCGAGTGGAGAGGTTTGGACCAGCTGTCACAGGAGGCGGAGGCAGACCCGGAGCTGCAGCAGATCAGGGAGAGCTTACAGGAGGGAGGTGACGGGGTGCCAGGTTACACGCTAGAAGGGGGAAGGTTACTCTACCAGGGGAGGTTGGTGATTCCGCGGGGGTCTGCATCGATTCCGACTCTTTTCCAGGAGTTCCATGGGTCGGCGATCGGAGGGCACTCGGGCGTGCAGCAGACGTATATGCGGATGGCTCGGGAGGTATACTGGACGGGCATGCGGAAGGACATCGCGCGATTGGTGGCGGCTTGTGACGTCTGCCAACGTCACAAGTACATGGCGATGGCCCCGACAGGACTGCTACAGCCTTTGGCATTGCCCGAGCAGGTGTGGGAGGAGGTGTCCATGGACTTCATAGACGGCTTGCCGCGGTCGGAGGGGTTCACCGTGATCTTGGTTGTGGTTGACCGGCTGAGTAAGTATGCTCACTTCATTCCCTTGAAGCATCCTTACACAGCGGTCTCGGTAGCGGGGGTTTTCGTGCGGGAGGTGGTGCGGCTGCACGGGTTTCCGAAGTCTATAGTGTCCGACCGGGACAAGGTATTCACTAGTCACTTCTGGGAGGAGTTGTTTCGAGTCCAGGGGACAGTGCTGAAGCGGAGCACCGTCTACCATCCGCAGACGGACGGTCAGACCGAGGTGGTCAACAGGAGTGTCGAGACCTACCTCAGATGTTTTGTTTCGGAGACACCCCGACAGTGGGCCAGATGGTTGGCGTGGGCGGAGTATTGGTACAATACATCCTTCCACTCGGCGGCAGGGACGACACCTTTTCGGATATTGTACGGACGAGACCCTCCTTCTTTGGTTTACTATGGGCACCGGGCGACACCGGTGTCACAGGTGGAGGAGCAGATGGAGGAGAGGGATCGGATGCTGGAGGAGCTGCGGAGGCACCTGACACGAGCACAGCAGGTGATGAAGGCCAAGGCGGACGGACATCGGCGAGATGTGATTTTTCAGGTAGGGGACAGGGTCTACCTGAAGCTTCGACCTTACAGGCAGAGGTCTTTGGCCCATAGGAGGAACGAGAAGCTTGCGGCCCGTTACTATGGGCCTTTTGAGGTGGAGACTCGGATTGGAGAGGTGGCTTACAGGTTGAAGCTGCCGCCAGGGACAGCGATACACCCGGTGTTTCATGTTTCCCAGTTACGTCTGGCAATTGGCGAACATGCTACATCCTCCACACTTCCTCCTACGCTCACAGATGATATGGAAGTGATGCTCGAGCCAGTTGATGTCCGGGCGGTACGGAGAGGTCCGGGGTGGCGTCGGGAGGTCCTCATTTACTGGCAGGGGCTACCAGAGTGCGATGCGACATGGGAGCAGTATGAGGCGATCCAGGAGCAGTACCCTGATTTCCACCTTGAGGACAAGGTGGCTCTTTTAGGGGCGGGGATTGATACGGACGCACCTTCCGGGGCGGTCACGGATCCAAGCGGGTCCCATGGCGGATGGGTCACTTACTATCGGAGGCGTCGAAGGGCAGATTAGTCTTTTGCTATGATATTTTATTCCTAGGTTTTCTCTATTTATATCTAGGGTTAGCCGTCATGAGAGTTATGCTTATTGTGTGAGAAACATCGTAAGTGTCTTTTGTGAGGGTTTTAGACTTTGATCCGTTCATCAAAGTTAGGAGAGCGAGTTCCTCTCGAAAGGGCTCAAGTTATCTTGCTATTAGTAGTTGTTTCTTCTCAAAAATCCAATAAAAATCCCATCTTTTCCAATTTTTATTCCTTTTTCTCGCTGATTTTCCATTGATACGATCCAAATCGTATCAGAACACCAACAAAAAAAGAATTTACCAACACAAGTATATACATGTGCAATGTAAACTATACACGGACATGCTTCCTTCTTGATGTCATCGTATCTTGTTTTGTCTATAATCGCAGTCAACATGGACTCATTCTTCTGCATGCTATGAAGTTGTAAAATATGGCAAGAACGTTTGATACTGCTTATTGGCTATAATTTTTGCGACATGGACTGGGATGTCGTTTGGTCATAAATGTCATGGACTAGAGTTTATTAGAATTTGTGTGATCAAACAAAATATCAGCTTTACAACTCCATACTATTTATAATGCAACTTCTTCAATCGAAGTGGTTGCATTTGCAATTGTACGGATTAATGAGCGGTTGACTCACACGTTAACAAATAGTTCACACCCTTTTTATAGTAATGAGTTGGTTGGTTGATTTTGAAATATTCTAGATACTCCGTCTAATGCGATAAAAAATTGATTAACTCCAGTCAAACCTATTCTTAGCAGTAATTTAGTATAGATGTAATGTATAGATGAGCAAAAAAAGGAAAAAAAGAGAAGTAAAAGCAACAACTGCAAGAATATAATTTCGAAGGAAGTCAACGAACAATTTTGCAAAGAAACCAAAGGAGTCAACAACACCTTATAGGTTTGTCAATTTTTTGTTTCTCTTTTCTTTTTTAAACTAATATTTTTGCTATTCTCACCTATTCATCCGTCCTATTGCTTATTCTGTTTTTGTTTAAAAAAAAATAGAGTTATATAAACAAACAATACTAATAAAGAACTTGAAATTTAAAAAGTAGAGTATGAAAGAGCATATGAGGCGTTTGATCAACATGTTGTAATAATCAGTGACGAAAGAATGTAAAACAGACGAAATAACAAAAGCAAACTGAATGTATATGTGATGCTTATCGCAAACCCCTAAGGTAGTTCTTCAATTTCAACTCTAATTTGATTGTCTCATGGATGTTTTTCTAACTATAGTCTCTTTAACATTGGTAACCACATGCATCTTAAAGTGAAAAGTATAGTTTGATAGCCAAACATGATCTTGTGAATTGCAAATACTTTGTCTTACTTGAAATTTAAAAGGCAATGTTTAATTATATTAGTAAGTCCGCTTTTACATTCCTGCCTTGTATAAGTTGTGCCTAAGGAGCAACAGTGCAAATTTTTTTGTTGGTTGTCATTCTCTAATGCAGCCTTTACGAGCAAATTTAAAAAAGGAAAGAAGGAAAGAATGCAAGGCTGCAATATATTGATAGCTTTTACTTTTTTATTTGTTAACTAAACATTCTTTCTTCTACTCCCGTTTGCTCTTTCCTAGTCCATTTTTTTCGAGGTGTAATTTCTTCCAGTTATTCTTGTCTTTATATTCCACTTTTGTCCAATGAGATCTGAAAGAGAAGCGTCCACATATGCAGACACATGTCATGTCAGATGTTGTGGATGTTGCTAGGAATGCTAGAGGGATATGTCAAACAAATCCTTGCATTCATAGCAACTCCCATACTACACAAACGCTTGTGTGCTTTAGAAGTTTTTAATACAGAAACTGAGAATTGATTATATAAGCACGTCATGAAGGAAACATTCCTTATCAAGGAAATTAACTCATGGTTGTTCTGGTTGACTGTATCCTAAATCTATGATTTGTGTGGCAGATCATAGATCTGTGATGTTAAGTCTTAAAAAGTAAATTCAATACTTATATATCTATGACATATCTTATAGTTGGCTCCACACTATAAGAGATCTGTCACACAAATCTGTCATTATGCCATGTTAAAGTTAATTTAAGAGATCTGTCACACAAATCCTAAATCTATGATGGCGAGGAAATTAACTCATCGCTGTCACACAAATCATTGCTTGGCTTCACACATTAAGTCTTTAACAGTAAATTCAGTACTACACCAACAACAGTGAGCTTTAGAAGTTTTTTCACAGAAACTGTGAATTGATCATATTAGCATATCATGAAGGAAACATTTCTTATTTAGGAAATTAACCCATTTCTGATATGCTTGATTGTATCCTCAATCAATGCTATTTTTAAATTTTCCTAATTGTAATACACAATGTGCACTAATTTGTCCATATATTCTCTAACTTTAACAGATAAAACATATTGCATAAAAAGATGACATCCATTTTTCGGCAATAAATTAAATTGGACTAAGAAAGAAGATAATAATTAATTGCAAAAAAGGCAATTCTTGAGCATCCAAAATCATGTTTATTTCAAAATCCATCGTTGTTCCTTTTTCGTTCTCATATAGCATCCCCATGATGAAGTACTATCACTTGTGTGCTGTAGTATATTTATTGATGCATGCTAGGTTTAGATATTTACCGTATGTAGTGTCTTCCACTTTGGTAGTTATTTCTTCTATTCATGTTTCCAATTAGGTATCCTGACTGAAATGGGTTTCTAGCAATGTGAAAAATTGATTCATTTCAGCTTTTGCGTTTTGATATGGTTTATCACAAGTTTCTGATAATGCTTCGAGTTTTAGACTCTTTTAAAATCATGTCATGTCATATTATAAGTGTTCAAAATTCAACCCTGGTGTGCTATTTATCTTGAGTCTTTACCATTGTTGTTTTGCATGTTTCTGCTTGTGCTAGCTTCTTCTTTTGTCCTTTCCTATTCAAACATTTTTACTGCTGCAATGCTATTACCTTTTGTGATTTTTACGATGATGGAACTGCATACTTTTTTTTCATTTTTTTTCCAGTAGTATTTAAGAATTAAAGATTTTTTAATCTGTTTGACAAAATTTAAAGATGTATGATTATCGTCAACAAACAGACATGTTTACATTTAAGCATCCTATTAAGTCGAGCTCAACAAGGTCTCACGAGATAGAGTAATCTTTGATTAAATTGTGGTAATAAATCGTGATTATAATCATAGCAGTTTTACATGGTCATGGAACGGCGGCGTTAATTACCCATGTACCGATGCAACCTTACAAATTTGACTTGGGCGGCACAGCTACAGTTTATGAGCATGCATTCAAATATGAGCATATGATCAAGTATCAACATAACCACTTGATGTGTGATTGATAAATTGACTTAGAATGTGATGTGGTCATGACTTGGCTCTTGAGATCTTTCATAAGAAGTGCAAATGTGATATTATCTTAATATGGTGGTCAGAGTGCGTTGAAGTGTGTCTGAAAAGTCAATAAATAAATAACGAAATATAAGTGTTTGGGCTTCAAAGGTTTGAAGGAGAATAAGGTAAACGACAGATAAAGAAAATAATAATAGTAATAATAATAAAGAAAAACATAGTCCCACAACTTGTCTAAGAACAATTCTAAGCATCTAGTTGGGTTGTTCCGGATTGTAGCAGATGGATACCCTTAACCTTTCCTTGTCCAAGAAAAGAGAGATTGTCGTAAATATGGCTGCCGTAAATTAGTGCAAGTGCTAAGTAGTAAGACACTCAAATAGGCTAGATGATGTGTAAGCGTGTATGGTAGCATTGACCTGTTAAGAATATTAGTAATGGATATTCCAGTTTGATACCCAGGTATTTGCTTACAAATTATGTTATACGTGGGAAGAACATAAATTTTCATATTGATAATAATGTCTAAAGACTCTAAACTATTGGGATTCCACATTTGATCAGGTCGATCTGGTCCTGCTAAGAGAATGAATATCTAAGGGATTATCTTATCTGCTTTTAGCACTAGCAGAAGCTAGTTATGCATATAATAGTGAAACGATGTATCTAACAAAGGATATCTTTGTTGATAAAACATCTCAATTAGGGGATCCATCATTTACTTACCTGAGCTTTACACCGTCTAATGGGATTGGATATGGATCATAACTTAAACTGTGAAGTGTTCACCAGAAGGATATATACTAACAGCTTGGTAAGTTATAGGAAACAGAGTGATTTATCCACTAAACCATATAGAAAGCCAGGTTCGTGTAAGAACATGGACCTTATTGATCATGCTGTTTAAGCTCATGCGAAGGAAAAACTCTTTAAGAATCTTGGGCATATAAAGTTCGGAATGTAGGAAATTTCTTGGCCTATAAAGGAGAAGAAGTTAATGCGATTTTTAAGGAATTAATTGGTCAGCATGAACTAAACATCCAAATTCAAAACATCCCTTAAGAATAAAATTGATGAATCATACACCAAGTATTGTTATGCTTTACATATCCTATACTTTCAATTATCAATATTGGAAAGACCATTTAGGTGCATCTTTTTAAAACCTGACCTGCATCCTTCAAGGTTTCCCTAGCTTCTTAGCTATCCATGGATGTAATATTTTCAACACTTTCATACTGTATGGTATATTGGTATTTAGTTATACTCTGTTTGTTATGTTAAGGAGTATGTGCTAATTTGGCACTAATGGAAAATTTATATTATAAAAACTTTCAGCCATTGTTTTCATAGACATTGGTTTAATTTGCTGGTTCATGTTTTTTTATTACTGAGTTTTCTGTTATTGTGGGCTGGTTCTGGTAGATCAGATCTAAAATAGATTGGATTTCTTGTTGTTTCATTATATGAAACACTTCCATTCTAATTTAGGAGGACATTATTGACACATTGTCTTCTTGGAAAGGTTTGGAACCAATGGAGCACTGCCCATCCGTGTACACATATGAACACACACACAAATATGGAAAACAAAACAGTAAAGTGATTATGCACGTGCACATGGAACGGCAGCCTTCCACTGCCTACCCATCCGCACAAACATGCATGTGAAAATATGCACTCTTGCCTACACGTAATCTGAACAAACAAATCAAAGAAAAAAAAGAAATGAAGAATGTCTACTATGCAATGCTTGAAGTTTTGGTTTTTGGTCTCGAAACCGGCCAGCTGTTTGTCGTTTCGGTAACGACTACATCGGAAGGAGTATCGACTGATACTTATCATAAGTATTTGGATTTTAGGTATTGGTTGTCTTAGCGACGTATCTTCGTTTTAGTAAGTGTTTCATCTATTTATAGATCATCTTTATCATCAAAGACATCTCTTTTTCTAACCAACCCCATAAGTGAATCATAGTCATGAATTATATATATCAATTAGTATTTCCACCAAAAAAGATAAATCAATCAGTATAGCTTTAATTTGTGTTTGTTTGAATTCAATGTTTTAGCCGCTTATTGTCATCGAAATATCCCAACGTTTTGTGTTTTGTGAGACTTGAAGAGTTTATCTTGGTGCTAATGAAGCAACTTTGTGGAAAGCAGGAAGCAGCAAGGCACCCCTTAGGCTATCTAGGACTTTAACAATAAAAAGCGTCTAGTTATTTTATTTAAAAATAGGGCCACAAAATCATAGCAAATTAACAATTGAGAAATAAAGAGGAAAAAGTAAGAAACACAGGAGAAATTCTGCAAATGTCCGGTGATGATTGATACTATTGAATTATAAATGTGATATCAACAATTTGAACATATTCAAAATCCTAAAGCAGGGCTAGAGCAATCCTGTAAAAAGCAGAAGCGGGGGCTTAAGAGGTGGTATTAGTTGGCTTATTACAATAATGCAATGAAAATGCGTCTAGTTTTATCCCTCCTACAAATCCAAAATGGAAATTGTTGATATGTGATACCAGCCATTTGTTTGAATCTTGATTATGCCTATTAACTAAATTTTTTTTGACCATTATAGCATGTGGGGATGTGCCATGCATGTTGTAAGAAAAAAGTCATAAAATTCAATGATGACATATAATAATTGCATTTAATATGAAAGACATTTAAAGTTTATTATTTGAAATTATTTAATGTTATTATTTACCAAAGAGATTGAATGGGTAAAATAAGATTAAACTTATGTATGTTTTCTTTTAGAAAGACAGTAGGCTTAAACATTAAACATATATACTTATTTAAAGATTTTTAAATATAAAAAAGGTATATATAACCTTATTGCATAGAGAATTAAAGATATTTTTTTAGTTTAGTAAGATGATAGAATGTATAGTTACAGATAATGGATAGAAATTGAAATTGGTAAGAAATCAACTCTTGTGTAAAAGGCATAATAGGGAAAAAAACCGAAAGCAAAATAATTTAAAGATCTTAGTTACAATTATGATGGATGAGAGACTGTCTCCATGAGGGGACTATTGACCTCTCTCTTCTTGAGGTGGATGTCATTTTCTTCTCATGTGCAGCAACAAAATCAGTATGTATGAGTTTCAGAGATTGTGTGAGATATCATTAACATCAAATAAATATTGGCTATTGAGAGTAAAGATGGGAAATAAATTATTACATGAAATCTGATATTAATATGTAACAACACAGTCTTACTTAGATTCCTATCTAGTTGCATTGACATGGATTCTTATTTTGCTACTACACGCACGAATGGAGGATGACATGGATTCTTACCTAGTTGCATTGTACATCTCTGCATTTCTCTTCCATCATTATAAGATAAGGTGCAAAATCTGTACATAATACTCTTATTGCGGTATAATGACTAAATTCAGGAAATAACATAGATTATTCTTTTACTATGCGGTTCATTTATTCCTGTGGCCGAGACTTCGTTACAAATATCCTATGTCGGGGAATGTGCTGCTAAAGAACATCAGTTACAAAAATGGAGAGGGTGTACAACCCAAAGAAATATCCACATCTAGCCAAGAGTTTGGATTTTATTTTAAGTTTTCAATGAAAATTCATGGCTACTTTATGATGTTTGATTTGATCTTTAAAAATGGACAATTTACACAAAACTACCTTTATCTTTCATGCTTTTTCCACAATGCTACCCTCACCTCTTTAAATTACACAATCCTACGATATGCTTTCCCACATAACTACCCTGTGTTTTAGGGGCAAAAATGGGCAATTTTGCCCTGGCCGTTAACAACGTTTAAGAACATTGAGAAACGTTAAATATGTAATACTATTGACGCATGACGGAAGCGGAAAGAGATGTGGGAATTTGGAGAAGAAGTAGATTAGTGATTTGATAAATTTTTTGGATCTCGCACCCTGAAATTTTATGATCACCAACTCATATGCCTCGCACGTGGAAATTCTTTGGATCTCCCGCCCAGGTAATCAAGACTATTCTTGCACTCCAATGCAGAAGATTTAATTCGTGAAAAAACTAAAAGTTTACACCAGAAACTAATTTCCATTGAATTTTTCATGGAAAAAACTAATACGTTTGTGGCATTTATATATGCTTATGACTCGACTCTCTGAAGTTGACTCAGATTAGAAATTATAGATCAACTAAAACACTCAAATAATTAAAAGAATCAAATAACAAAAATTCTTAAAGTAACAAAAAGACTCGAGCTAATAGGAATTTTCTAAGGACTCAAACTCCATCAAATAAAAGATTCCTTCTTGCATTAAACTCCTTCTCGAATTCTATCTCTATCATTCTCCCCGGTTTAAGAACTTCACCACGTGTACAGCGATAGAAATATCATAGTCAGGTAGAAATCATTGTAGAACTTGCTTGTGTATAGGATGTGAAGAATCTGTGATGACATATTCAACCTGCTAAATCTCCTCAAGCTTCTGTAAAATACTGGACTCAGTCACATTAGGATTATCACTCACTATAGCTTGTTGTGAACTTGTATGATGCATGCAAAGCTTATTTATTGATCTAGTATGAACCTTTCTGTGCAAACGCTAATCATCTTGTCACCCATAACTGTAAATTTTTGTAAATTTTTATTTGATTCTGTAGCAAACTTGTGATCAAGGTTTTAGGTTTCGGTTTCGGTCTGAGTATCGTTCTTCCCAAAATTTAGGTTTCGGTATCGGTATCGCCCGTTTCGGCGGGTTCGGAAGCAAGTTTCGGTTTCGTCCGTATCGCTAGTTTCGGCAGTTTCATTTCGGGTATCGGTTTTGGTTTCGGAGATACTTTAAATATGTATATACTATATACACACAGTGATGGTTTCGGAGGTTATTAAATCTAAATCTATTAAATACTATTAAATACTTGACAAACTAAAATATTAATCATATACTATCAAATACTAAATACTAAATAGATAAACTAAATTTCAGTTCGTAATCATTTCAAATACTAAATGCTTAAAGTTGGTACTTAAATACTAAATATTAGATAAATGAGTAGATCCTAAAGCTTGCCTTGCGCACCCAACGTTTTACCTTGCGCACATACCACTTATTTACAAGTTTGCCAAAAAATCGGTGGGCGTTGCTTTGCACACCCACCATTTTGCTTTGCGCACATACCACTTATTTACAGGGTTGCCATAAAATATCCGCTTGATGTGCGCATCGACTATTTTACTTTACACACATGCCACTTATTTACAAGTTTGCCTTTTAAAGAACGCAGCATCTCCTTAAAGGCGACTCGGGCCTCTTTCTCTCTCTCTCTCCCCCTTGCTCTCTCTCTCTCTCTTCACGCTAGATGGTCGAGGCGGGTTCGGCGAGGCAGGATGCAGGTTCTGCGATGCGGTGACACGATGAGGTGAGTTTAATTTTTTCATCATCTTTCTTTTGTCCCTTTACTTCTTTTTTCAGTAATTTTTTCTTGGTTCTGCCTCTTCGTCTAATTCTTCATCATTTTCAAGCCGAAACCCTAAGGTTTTCTCCTCTCTTTTAACCGAGCTTTCTATGCAACCTATTGATTCACGAAATTTTTGGATATTTAGAGTTTTTATTTAATTACACATTCTTCTTCCTCCGTCTTCGACCAGTACTGAATTGTATCGGTCAGTTTCGGCAGGTATCGGCCGACACTGACCGATACCATTCAGTATCGGCCGACACTGAAAATAACCCTTGGTTTCGGTATCGTCAACTGCCGATACCGATACGATACGGCCGATACCTAATGGTATCGGCCAATACCTTAAACCCTGCTTGTGATCATCATTATTAATTGCAAGAGTTTTATCGGTCTCAAGATGCGAAGCACTCAAATGAGATGCAAAATGCTCATGAAATGCATTAGGAACCAAGTCACAACCTAGCTCTAAGGAAATGTGATTCACCTGAGGAGGTATTGGTGGTGGCGGCTTTTCAATCCTAGCCTTTTCTTGTATATCTTTAGTGGTATTAGTTTCAAATATAGTCATATTATCACTTGATCGCTTAAATAGCTCACCGGCATTAAAAGTAGGCTTTCGGTCTATGAGGATTTTCATGGATTCCAAATTTAAGGCTAAATTTATGCTTGTTGCATATTATCTATAGTGTATGGAAGCATTTCACACTTAATGTCTACTTTCAATTCAGAATGAAACATAGCTAGGGAATATATATGATCTTCTTGTATTTCACTCCTAATAAATATGTCGCTGAATTTAGTCATGTACTCAACAGTCATGATTCCTTGACGTAGGTCATTCAATTTTTCTAGTAGACGTTTTCAATAGATAGGTGGTAAATATTTTTCTTTTAACTTCATGTCAAATTTTTGTTCTTTAGTCAATTTGTTTTCTAAGTCTACTAGTCGATCTTCTTACGATTTATGTTGTCTTTTAGTTCTCGTAACATCTTTTGAAATTTATTTTCTAGCTTTTGAATTGCATTATCATCCATGTTTGATCCTAAGGTTCAAATCTATATAATAAAATGCAATCCTAAATTTGCAGATACGGTACATAGATCAAGACTAGAAAAATGTTCAATACCAATGATACCGATTAATCTGAATAAAATAAAATAAAAGAATTTTTTTTGGAATTTAATAGTGGTTATTTGATCAGACTAGAGGGTACATGGAGTGCAAATCAGCTTTGTTGTATCATGCAAGGCTTCTAGAACTTGTGGAGCTTTAATCTAGACGACCAGAGCTGAAAAGTTGGGTAAAAAGATCGAGAAATCACCAAAATATGTTGAAATCGCTGAAAATCCCATGAAAATTCACCATTGTATTCATATATATTTTGCTAGATACGTGTATTATCTGTATTTTTGCACTTGCCCACCTCCCCCTTGCCAAATACAGAAAAGGATACAAGGTGGTCCTGCAAGCTTTATTTCAGCAGCAAAGAATACTATTATACTCGATGCGCTTCAATTTAAGAAGCCTAAGAAAATGAAATCACCTTCACGGCTGACTCAAAAACTGAGGGCGATAGCTTGTTTGAGAATTCTTCCTCTCTCTCTCTCTCTCTCTCTCTCTCTCTCTCTCTCTCTCTCTCTCTCTCTCTGGTTAACAGATCGAAGAGAACAAAAGTGGGCGGATTGCAGGAAGGGAGAAGGATCTAATGATGATTTTTTTGTTTGGCTTTAAGAGATTGGTAGAGAGAAAAGGGGCGGAGGGGGCATGCTACGTTTCGCTGCTGAGAGAGTGGATCACAGGCATGAGAAGTGGTGGTGTGGGTTGTTCGACAGTGGGGATTCGTGCGAAGAGAGATCGAAGAGAGGGGGGACGAAGTAGGGTGGTGTGCGGGTGTTGTGATCAAAGGTGTTGCTAGGCGTGGCATTGGCCGAGCTGGCTGTGGGAGATGACAAATATGAGTTTTAGGGTTTAGGCTGTGATAGACGGCGAAGAGGCATGGGCGGTAGGGTTGCTGGGTCACAGATAAGTTTCGAGAAGTTTTTTTGTTCGTTCTTTTTCCTTACTTTTTAGGCTGTGGTTTGCCGAAGAGATGGGTTCAATTTTTTTGGGAGTAGCGGCAATGTGGAGTTTGCTCTATGGTTTTCTTGATTTTGAATTTTTTTAAAAAAAGAAACCTTGGAAAGAATTGAGAAAGGGAAGAAAGGGTGTGAACGAAAGTCGTATGTGTTTTTTGATTGATTTTTTGAACTCTTTTTTTCAAAGATTTTTAAATCTATCTCTTGATACCAATTTTTTTTAATTTGTGAAGAAACTTTTTTTCAAAGATTTTTTAATCTCTCTCTTAATACCATTTTTTTTGAATTGAGAAAGGGAAGAAATTTTTTAGTCGTCTTTTGATGGATGGAAAAAGAGAAAAAAGTAAGAAAACAAATCTAGACGCAGAATGAAAGCAGGAATGGACGTGGTAGGAATCTAGGGAAGTAGTAGATCAGGGATTTGATAAATTTCAGATCTCGAACCCCGGAAATCTTTCGATCACTAACTCGCACGTCTCATATGTGGAGATTTTTCGGACCTCTCGTCCAGACAATCAAGCTCACTCTCGAACACAAATGCAAAAGATTTAATTCGTGAAGAAGCTTAAAAAGCAGAAACTAATTTTCATTGAATTCTTCATTGAAAAAATTAATAAGTTTGTGACCTTTATATAGGCTTACAACTTGACTCTCTGAAACTGACTAGGACTAAAAATTCTAGATCGACTAAAACACTCAAATAATAAAATGACTCAAATAACAAAAACTCTCAAAATAATAAAAGATTCAAACTAATAGGAATTCTGCAAGGACTCAAACTTCATCAAATAAAAGACTCATCCTCGCATTGAACTCCTCTAATTCGTTCTCTATCAAGTATGCTGTAAGGGTGGTATTGTAGGAAAAGCATGCAAGATAAAGGTAGTTTAGTGAAATTAGCCTAAACATTTCTTCTTGAGGTTCTGCCATCCGCCTTATATGCGATATTGATTTTCATTATATAATGTCATTGGTCAAGACAATTGCAGATGGTTGTGGACATGGCTTCTCTGTTGCCAATAGCTGTAGCCAAGATGTTGATGCGGAATAAAATGTTAGACTACCCAGGTTGACAACCAGACATATAAGGTTGTTTATTATTTTGATGGACCCGATAAAACTACTTGTGGAAAAAAGCTTGTATGTTAATATCGATAATGTGCACATACTAGAAATGGATTCAATTGACAGCCAGACATATAAGCTTGATGAATTGTTCTATGGAGCGATAGATTTAGAGCTGATAAGCTTTGTTGCTTATAAGTTGATAACAGTAATGTGTGTGTGTGTGTGTAAGGAATGGGGGTCAATGTCTTGCTGATGTAACAGAAGAAGAAAACAATTTGAACAATGGTTTCCTTGATGTTCATAAATAACAATTTCCTTGTTTTAATTATAGTTCTTCCACATTTTAATTCATTTGATCTAATCATGATTAATGCCTAACCAGGGTCTGAAAAGTTAGGTCTGACCCTGCCTTGAACCTATTCTTCTACCGTGTTTCCCATTTATCTGCCCCGCCTCCTAATTTCTCAAATTCATAGTCTCCCTTTTCTTATTTAAATTGAGCAAAACATCTAGATGTGTGGCTCATATTGTATAAACACTTAAAATGACCCCAAAAATACAATGGCATGGCAGAAAATGAAATGAAAGCGAAGACAATGTGAAGAGATTGAGTACTTTTCAGATTAGAAGTGAGTTTGGGAGAGACTTTATGGGGGGCTATACCATACACATGGTAATTTTAAGGAAAATTCGAAAGGATCGGAAACATATTTCTCAATTTGTTTTGTTATAATGATATTGCACAGCTACTTTTATTTGTTCCATCTCTCACTCTACAACCCTATTAACTATGTAACGGTGTCTTAGCACACTTATGTAGTGGTGTATAAAGTACCTTTTTTGGCCTCTACAGAGGAATTTGTGTTCTTCTCCTGGACTGAACTCACTTGAGCCTATACTAATCGGTGCTATGTTATATGTTGCATGAGCTCTACTTGTTGCCTGGTTGATTTCTGCACTTTGTTTATGGGAGCCAGTATTATAGAGTCTAGAATTAAGAGCTGGGTTATTTTTGGTTAATTTACACACAGTTGCCATAACATATAATATTGCAGCTGCGGCCCATAAGTTTTTAGGAGTTCATTATGGATATTGTGTATACGAGTGGTATTTGCTAACCTTATTTGGCATATTTGACCTGCAGCCTTGCAGGGAGAGAATGGAAAACTTTTGTTTGCAGCTCGCAAGATAAAGCGTGCAGCAAGCACTGATTATGTAATTTCATTAGTCTCTGATGATTTCTCCCGAGCTAGCACTGCCTACGTTGGAAAACTGAGGTATGCAGTCCTTTTTCAAACAAATCATACTGAATTTCTCCCTGCATTTACTTGAGACAATGCATTCTTTTTTGGCTACCAGGTCTAACTTTCTAGGCACCAAGTTCACTGTCTATGACAGCCAACCTCCTTGTGAAACTGCCAACTTAACAAGCAGCCGTTCGAGCCGAAGGCTCCATTCTAGGCAGGTTTCTCCTAGACCTGCTGGTAATTACCACATTGCTACCATCTGCTATGAACTTAATGTCCTTCGAACCAGAGGACCAAGGAGAATGCTGTGTACCTTGCACTCAATTCCAAATTCAGCAGTTCAGGAGGGCGGAATTGCCCCGACCCCTACTGGGTTCCTTCACTCAATTGAGGAACAATTCTCCACTTTATCAGTTTCAAAGCCTAATGATCCGGTAGTACAATTCTCTTCAACCAGCCTCATGGAACCTCCAGGACCGGACCCGACTCTGGGAGAGCCATTGATCCTAAAGAACAAGGCTCCTCGGTGGCATGAGCAGCTTCAGTGCTGGTGCCTAAATTTCAGAGGTAGGGTAACTGTAGCTTCGGTCAAAAACTTCCAGCTAGTTGCTGCTGCGGATCCCTCTCAACAAAGTCCTTCGGCTGAACAAGATCCAGTCATACTTCAGTTTGGGAAGATAGGAAAGGATATTTTTACCATGGATTACCGGTACCCACTTTCTGCATTCCAGGCGTTTGCGATCTGTTTGAGTAGCTTTGACACTAAGCCAGCATGCGAGTGAACATCAAATGCAAACATCAGTGTCTACATTCTTCCCATCCATGTGCAATCCAAAAGCTGAAGCTGTAAATATACCCTCATCGGAAATATACTCTTGTTGAAGAACTCCATCAACAGCACTTGTCTCAGATTCTGTCCAAGGGCTTCAGCATCAAATGGGAGGTTTGTGTTTACATGTATTTTGTGTTTATTTTACCTTCGCCTGTCTACGTTACATTCTTGTTTAAAGAAAGCAAGCTATGGTGTTTCTTCCTTATTTATAAAGCCATCTTATTTTGTATCGTTGATATTGGATCATGTAAAGAGACAAGGTTATTCTGGTTGAGTTGGATAACATCTAGCTTTACAAACATACTTATAATGTTTACATGTAAGTTCTGTTACAATCATCAGACATAAGCTCTTGCATGAATATATATACATCAATGATGTACACTGATCATATTTTCGAATTACCATAGATAACATATACATTCTTTCTGTCATGGCCTTCCATTGCTGTTGGGCTTGGATGTGCCTTCATCATTTTCTTCTTTTCCCTTCTTTTTCTCATCACAGGTGAAGCGGCAGCCATGACGCCTGGGCTTTTGAGGGTCTTCGATGTCATCATCACTCGGCTCCAATAGAAGTCCTCTGAGGCACCGCCTCCTGATGTTAGGCTCGTAAGTGAGCTTCTGCTGCGCGGCTATGCCTGAAGCAGCCTTGTGAGACTTCACAGGTTCTGTTTTTTCTTTCGGTATTACAGGCTCAATTGGCTGGGTGGAGACAACCAGGTGCACTCCAGGATTTCGTTCTTCGCATTTGCTCTCGTTCAGGACTGAGTTGTTGATGCTTTGCACATTGCTGTTGACACTGGCAGCAATTGGCCCATCCCCGTCAGGCGTGTCTTTAGATCTCCCTTCATCGCCGGTTGCCCCAACCTTTGCTTTCTCTTGTTTCTTGTGGCCTTGTAAGCTCATTCCCTCGTTGCTTATGAACATTGTTGCTCCCTTGTTTTTACCGGCCAGCGTGATGATGCTCACTCCCTGGTCGCCAACTGCATGTCCTGAGTGCCCGACGCTCAGCTTCTGGACCAGTTTGGAAAGGCCGTCCCTGATGTCTTTCTGGAATTTGCCTTGCTCGCCGTCGTGGGAAGAAGCCCACGGACTTGTAGAAATAGAAACTTTGCTAACTTTATGGAAGGATTGTTCCTTCCCGTTCACCTTCTCTTGCTCTCTTAATTTTATTGTTTCTCCAGCTGTCAATTCACCGACGTTTGGTCTGGTTGGTTCAGCATCAACAATCATGTTGGATAGGCCTGTCTTGATTTTCTCTTGAGCATCTGGTTTTGGTTGGGACTTGTCATCTTTAGGTTCTTTTGGTCTTTCATTAGATTTCGGGGTCTCAGTGAGCTTAGTCTCTTGTTCTCTTTCAGCCCTAGTTTTAGTCTTCTCATCCGTAATATCTGTTTGCTTATCATCTAGTTGTGTAAATGGGTAACTCTGTGTGTCTTGTTTCGGTTTGAAATCAGGTTTGGTTTCGTCTTTTGGAATGCTTTTGGGTTTATCTAGTCTCTGCTGTTCTGAAGGTCCTACATCTTGTTTCAGTTCCGAGTCCGGTTTAGTTCTCTCTTGGGGAATTTCTTCAGGGTTTTCATCTAGTTTTCGGTGCTTGGATGGTTCTAATTTGGGTTTCGGTTTCTCTTCGCCAACTTCCTTAGGTTGGGTTTCATGTTCTGGGGATGGGATAGTTGGAGCCTTTTGGATTATAGGTTCTGTAGGATCAGCTACAGGTGTTGGTTCGGTCTCTACCTTTTCTTTGTGATGAGTTTGTGCTTCAGCTGGCTCAGTGACTGATTTGGCTGGGATTGGGTTTGGAGTTGGGACTTCAGGCTGGGAGACTGCCAGTTGTGTTTTCTCTACTGGAGTCTCTAATTCCGAGGGAGATTTTGTTGTTGTTGAGTCAGATGGAAGAACTGCGATGGGGGTTGTGATCGTTCGTTGGTCGCCAGTTGTGCATCAAGAGCACCTCGAGGCATTGCAGCTTGCGCCACCGAGTCTATCTGCGATGGTTCAGATGTCTTCTCTTCTGCCGCTGCCGCCGCCGCTGCTGCTGCAGCCACCGCCACAGGAGTTTCTAATTCTGAGAGAGATTTTGTTGTTGTTGAGTCAGATGGAAGAACTGCAGATGGGGGTTGAGATCTTTGGTTGGTCGGCAGTTGTGCTTCAAGAGCGCCTTGAGGCGTTGCAGCTTGGGCCACCGAGTCTGTCTGTGATGGTTCAGATGTCTTCTCTTCTGCCGCCATTGCCGCCGCCGCCCACCGCCACCGAAGTCTCTGATTCTGAGGGAGATTTTGTTGTTGTTGAGTCAGATGGAAGAACTGCAGATGGGGGTTGAGATCTTTGGTTGGTCGTCAGTTGTGCATCAAGAGCGCATTGATTCATTGCAGCTTGCGCCACCGAGTCTGTCTGTGATGGTTCAGATGTCTTCTCTTCTGCCGCCACCGCTGCTGCGGCCGCCGCTGCCACCGCCACCGGAGTCTCTAATTCTGAGGGCGATTTTTTTGTTGAGTCAGATGGAAGAACTGCAGATGGGGGTTGAGATTTTTGGTTGGTCGTCAGTTGTGCTTCAAGAGCACCTCGAGGCGTTGCAGCTTGCGCCATCGAGTCTGTCTGTGATGGTTCAGATGCCTTCACTGCCGCCGCCGCCGCCGCCGTTGCCGCATCTGGCGGGAATGCTTTCGGCGTGGGAGGTTCTCTAGATGGTGAATGTGACTTGCTGGCTGAACTGGATGGCGATGGTGGGGGTTTTGGTCTTTGGTCAGTCGGCTGCAACCGAGGTGATTTTCGTGACGGCGATGCTGACGGAGATGGTGTTGGCGATGGAGATTTTTGAGCCCTTCGAGTAGGAGGATCAGCGGCTGGTTGTGGCTGAGATGCAGGGGACGGTGGTGGTGAAGGGGCAGTTGGAGGCCGCCGCGGTTGAGTTTGAGGCCGAGATGAAGCAGTTGCAGGAACCCGAGACGGGGTTCGCGGCGCGCTGGGGGCCGGAGGACGGGGAGCTGGGGTTGGAGTACTCCAGTATGGGAACCAGAAGCGAAACGGCTGCGGTTGCCGGCCCGGCCTTTGCGACATGGTGGTTGTTTCAGACGAGGGGAGGAGATTACGGTCGGAAAGAAGAAGCAACAATACGGAGGGTTTTATGTCAGCCATGGATATAATAGATATTAGATATATGGTTGCATTTTATTCCATGATGGTTTTGTCAAGATTGGCATAAACAAAGGAATTGCCTTGCGGGCAACACCAAATTGACTTGAGAAAAATTAATTCTTTTGAGCGAGTTGGCTTGCTAAGGTGGGATGGTAGCCCGCTACGTTGCTGCATTCGCTCTCGAGTCATCCGACTTGATGAATTCTTGGGATGCTGAAACTTAGAAACTGTGGCTTGCTAGTTACCCAGGAGATGTATTTAGAATGCGAAGTTCTAGTTGGTGGCATGACATCCTACACATATTTTGGCAACTAGAAAGAAAAGTATGTTCATACATACGGTGGCAAACGGGTCGGGTCAGGTTCAGATCTGCAATTCGGATAGAATCCGGATCAATTGGGTTTGACATGTCAAACATCACCTGGCCGGATTTCATTCGGGCCAGCTAGATCGATCCAAATGCGACCCGATCTAGATAGACCTCTACCAATATCCAGTTAAGGAGGTCAGGGAGCTACACTCTGAAAGCCATCCCATGATATCCATTAAAGAATTCTTACTCCTATGGACAATGTAACATACCATCAACAGCGAATGCTTAGTTTGGCAACATGGTTTCTCAACCTGATGTATGATTTACTGAGAATGGAATCCCAATTTGTGAAAATCCTACAAGGTTGGATTTTCACAAAAACGGATTTTAAATGATTTGAAGGCTTTCAAAAACTCGGTTTAAAAACTCTATTTTGACATTGATACAAGCCAGATTTTTTATGATGAAAGTCTTAAAAAAAATGCAATGATACGTTGTTTATGAATAACAATGATAAACAAGAGGAAACGGAGTTAATTGGTTTGTTGGTATTTGTCATTCTAATCTTGTGAGAGATCAAGGATTCGATTACTGCTTTTCGATGTATCAAAAAAAAAGATGTATAAAAAAAAGCAAGAGAAACTTTTCTTTTGTATAATACTTTAATTAATTATTGTTGTAAACTTGGCGGCTATGGAGACCATAGCCCTATATTTATAGTGGTAGGGTTACATAATGGGTGGATACCCACTAACGGGTAGGCCCACCAAGAAGCCCGTTTATAACACTTCCCCTTATCCATCCATTGTTGTAAGCCATGGTGAACACTTCAGGGTTCATGAAGCTTGTTTGATCATGGGGTTGGAGATACTTCTGGATCTCTAAGTTTGAGAGTGCTTGCCTCATTAAAACCTTTGCCAAGGAAAACCCAGTGGGAAAAACCTGTGGCTAAGGGAAAAGAGTACAAGTCTCTGTAACTTCCCCTGATCGATGGATAACATCAGTGGTGGATACTTCTGGATCCTGAGTTAATGTGGCTGCCTCGTTAAAACCTTTGACTGTGGAAAACCCAGTGGGAAAAACCAACAGTCAAGGAAAAAGAGTACAGCACTACGTTAACTCCCCCTGATAAGTTCAAGCTTCAGGCTTGTACATCTCTCAGCTGTCTCATCCCAATTCCTAGTACAAGTTTTCTAAAGGTACTGCGAGGCAAAGCTTTAGTGAATAGGTCAGCCAGGTTGTTGCAGGACTGGATCTGCTGGATGTCGATCTGGTTGTCCACTTGCTGTTCATGCGTCCAGAAGAGCTTGGGGGAAATGTGCTTCGTCCTATCACCTTTGATGTAGCCACCTCGTAGTTGAGCGATGCAGGCAGCATTGTCTTCGTACATGGTAGTAGGCCCAAGATCTCCCGTCTTCAGGCCGGTGGTCTTGAGGATGTGGTTGATGACTGATCGAAGCCAGAAGCATTCTCTGCTAGCTTCGTGGATCGCGATGAGCTCAGAGTGGTTGGACGAGGTCGCTGTGGATGTCTGCTTCACGGATCTCCATGAGATGGCCGTCCCACCGTATGTGAATACGAAACCGGTCTGGGACTTTGCGGTATGTGGGTCGGACCTGTATCCCGCATCTGCGTAACCGACCAGGTCGGCGGATACACCTTTCTTGAAGTATAGTCCCATGTCTACAGACCCTTGGAGGTAGCGCAGAAGTTGTTTCACTCCGTTCCAGTGGCGCTTTGAGGGCGCTGAACTGTATCTGGCTAGTAGATTTACTGCGAACGCTATATCGGGACGCGTGCAGTTTGCCAGGTATAGGAGTGCTCCAATTGCACTTAAGTAGGGTACTTCAGGACCCAGTGTTTCCTCCCCCTCTTCCAGCGGTCGGAAGGGGTCTGTTTCAACATCCAATGATCTGACGACCATTGGTGTGCTAAGCGGATGACATTTGTCCATAAGAAAGTTCTTCAGCACTTTCTTTGTATATGTCGATTGGTGTAACAGGATTCCTCCGCTTAAATGTTCAATTTGTAGCCCTAGGCAAAACTTCGTTTTGCCGAGGTCTTTCATCTCAAAAGTCTGTGTGAGACTTTTGGATATCTCATCTATCTCTGCAGGAGATCCGATGATGTTCAAGTCGTCTACGTAGACGGCGATAATTACGAATCCTGTTCCCTTTGCTCGTATGAAGATGCAAGGGCAGACTTCATTTGTTGTGAATCCTTGTTGCACTAGGAATTCACTCAGCCTGTTGTACCACATTCTACCTGACTGTTTGAGACCATACAGTGATCTCTGGAGTTTGACAGAATAGACGTCCCGAGGTCTTTCTGTCATTTTTGTCGGTAGTTTGTATCCGTCTGGGATTTTCATGTAGATGTCCTTATCTATATTTCCGTATAGGTATGCAGTCACAACGTCCATGAGCTGCATATCCAGACCTTCCTTCGTGGATAGGCCTATGATGAAACGGAAGGTGATCGCGTCCATGACCGGAGAATAGGTATCGTCATAGTCTATTCCTGGTCGTTGGGAAAAACCTTGTGCAACAAGGCGCGCTTTATAGCGCACGATCTCATTATTCTCGTTTCTTTTTCTCACGAATACCCATTTATATCCCACAGGTTTAACACCTTTTGGTGTTAGGACTACAGGTCCAAAGACTTGGCGCTTCGAGAGTGAGTCCAGCTCTACTCCTATTGCCTCGTTCCACTTTGGCCAATCCTCTCTGCGTTTACATTCTGCTAGAGAGCGTGGATCGGTCTCATCGTCGTATTCAGTGACGTGAGTGGCAATAATGAGCGCGAAGTTATCATCGATGATTGTGCTTTTTCTGTCCAGTACCTCCCCGGTACGTACATAGTTTAATGAAATTTCTCCTATATTTTCCTCTTCAGGGGTTGTTAGGAGTGGAGAGGTAGCTGGGCTGAGCTCAGCATCCTGTGGTGGTATCGTTATTGTTGCTCCAGGATTTTTCCTCTTTCGAGGATTCTTATCTTTGGAGCCTGGGGGTCGTCCTCTTTTTTGTTGAGGTACGGCCGCTTCTGCTGCAGGTGGATTGCATCCATCTTTGGGTATGTCAATCCTAGCTGGCGTATTTGCAGCAGGGACGTGTGATCTGACAATCTTCTGGTTGTCAGTGAATTTATCCGGTAAAATGTGAACTGTGTTCTGAATTTGAAGGATCTTCAGGATCTCTTCTTCACATTGATTTGTGCGCGGATCAAAATGGGATAAGGTCTTTGTGTCCCATGTAATGGTCTTTGAAGCTTCTGGCTTCTGTGTGTTAATGCCTAGTTTTGGAAAAATGCTTTCATCTCACAATCTGCTAGACGCGCTTTAAAGGCGTCCCCTGTAAGGGGTTCGAGGTATCTAATGATCGATGGTGAGTCGAAACCAATATAGATACCAAGACGCCGTTGAGGACCCATCTTGGTCCTCTGCGGTGGTGCTATGGGGACATAGACAGCACATCCGAATATCCTCAAGTGAGAGATATCGGGCGGGTTCCCATATGCAAGTTGCATCGGAGAATAAGATTGACTACCTGACGGTCGTAATCTTATCAGCGATGCAGCGTGCAGTATGGCATGTCCCCATGCACATACCGGCAACTGGCATTGCATTAACAATGGTCTAGCGATCCATTGTAGTCTCTTTATGAGAGATTCGGCCAACCCGTTCTGGGTGTGAACATGAGCTACAGGATGTTCAACTTCTATGCCGGTTGCTTGGCAGTAGTCTAGGAAGACTTGTGAGGTGAATTCCCCAGCATTGTCCAGACGCAATTTCTTGATCTGGTTGTCTGGGAAATGTGCCCGCAATTTTATAATTTGTGCAAGTAGCTTTGCAAAGGCTACGTTGCGGGTGGACAAGAGGCACACATATGACCATTTTGAAGATGCGTCGATTAGTACCATGTAGTACCTGAATGGTCCACTTGCGGGGTGAATAGGCCCGCAAATGTCACCATGTATTCTCTCTAGGAAGCTTGGAGACTCAGAGTCCACCTTCAGGGTGGATGGTCTCGTAATCAATTTCCCTTTGTAACAAGGGGGACAAGGATTTGCACCCTTCCGAAGTAGCGTCAGGCTTTTCGGATTAATTCCACGGGATTGGGATATGATGCGACGCATCATATTCCTTCCAGGGTGTCCTAGTCTATCGTGCCAGAGTTTGAATTCTGGTTGATTTTGGCACTTCTGGTGCTCCAAAGTGTTTGCTTCCATTGCTCTGATCCTTGTGTGGTAGAGACCCGACGGGAGTCCCTCGAAACGTTCGACGGTGTTTTTAGCACCGTTTTTATGGAACGTTACATCAAGGTATTCACTGTTTCCTTTGCTCACCGTTTCTAGGTGGTATCCGTTTAAGCGGATATCTTTAAAGCTCAACAGGTTCCTATGTGAGCTAGGGGAGAGAAGGGCATCTTTTATGAGTAGTTTTGTACTATTGGGGAGCATAAAATGTGCTTCCCCTGATCCTTCAATGATACTTGATGGACCGGAAATCGTATTTACGGTGCCATCGTATTTATTAATGCTTTGAAAAAAGCAGATGTCTTGGAGGATCGTGTGCGTAGAGGCACTGTCCACTAGGCATTTAAAGTCCATCTATTTTAAAGAAAAGTCGCAGTATAAGGAGAAAAAAACACAAAGGTATATACTACGAAAATTAAATTGATGTCTGAAAAAGTACTTAAAACATGCCAGAGATAAGCAGTTAAATTGTTTCTCAAAAGGAAAAACTACAATGCATATAAAGTAGATAAATGTCCTCAGTCGAGCAGGTCATCGTTGGAGAAGTCCTCGGCGATGAACCTGATTGGTGCCAGGTTTTCTTGAACCGCCAGGTTTGTCTCAGCTTGCTTCTGGCTTGCTTTGTACAACTCCTGAAGGTGGCGTGGAGTACGACAATTTCTGGACCAGTGTCCAGTCATGCCACACCTGTGGCATTTATCTTCCCAGTCCTTTCTGGTGGCAGAAGTCTGGCCGTCGTCTTTTCTCTTCCACACATTTTTCTTCTTCCCCTCTTGGTTGTTTCTTGGAGGGGGTCCTCGAGCCTGCTTCTTCATGGTCTTGCCCTTCTGGGGTTTGCCTTTGAAGTTGCCCCTTTTCTTCTGGAAGGAGCTGTGGTGCGCTTCAGGCGCAGGAGCAGTGCCGGTAGGGCGTGAGTTGTGGGTGGCCAGAAGGAGGTCACGATTCTGCTCTGCCATCAGAAGGCATGAGAGAAGCTCAGAGTATTTTGTGAACTTTCGTTCACGATACTGTTGCATCAGTATGACATCCTTCTCATGGAAGGATGTATACGTCTTCTCTAACATGCGTTCCTCCGTCACCTTTTCACCACACAACTTCAGGCGTGAGGTGATGCTAAAGAGTGCCGAGTTGTACTCGGCAATAGACTTGAAGTCTTGGAGACGGAGGTTCTCCCATTCATATCGCGCTCGAGGTAGGATAACATCCCTTTGATGTTTATACCTGTCCTCGAGGGCGGTCCACAACTCATACGAGTCCTCCACCGTTAGGTACTCGGCCTTCAGGGTCCGATCGATATGGCGTCTGATATAGATAATTGCTTTCGCTTTATCTATGTCAGAAACCTTATCGCCTAAGGCGATGGCGTGACTCAATCCCTGTGCTCGCAGATGGAATTTTATATCCAGCTGCCAGCTTAAGTAATTCTTTCCTGAAGCATCCAAAACGTCGAAATCGACGCTCGCAATTTTGGCCATTTATTACTCTAGCATGTAAAAAGATAGCATTAATTAGATATTTTGCGCAAAAATAAATAATCAAGCACATCAGACATAAATATTTGCTGCGTGGATCGGCTAATCACCATAAATAATTACAGTCCATTACAGTCCCAAAAAGAAAGAAAGTACAACTCGGGAACCCCCGTGGGGCCCCTATTCTTCTGGAATAGTCCTTCATCTTCTTGAAGCGTCCGCCGGGCTTGTAATTTTACAAAATTATCCTCACTACATTTTTCTCTCAAAAGGAAAATAATGCATGAAAAATAAAAATGGTGATAAACTAGCCGATCCAAAACCACAGCAAATATTAACCATTCATCGCAGGCAGTTATAATGCAGCAGGCATTATCACAGGCAGTTTATACATCGCAGGCAATTTATTTATTCATCACAGGCAGTTTATAATGGAAAATGAAATCTACCGTTTAAAAATTATTGGACCACTAGGCAACGTCATGCACCGTTAGGTTAGTTGACTAACGGCAGAGCGGTCGCAGGATCTTCTTAATTTTTAAACGTTTTTTAAAGAAAATCATAAATCCAAATATAATTTGCGATGAGTAAAAATCACATGCATTTTGGTCCAGATTTTAACGAGAAAAAAAAAATCGCAATAAATCTGAAAAAATTTTGAAAATTCGAAAAAAAAATTTCTGGGTCAGAAACCCTAGTTAGGGTTTTGGGGTACTCACGCCGGGCCCGTACCCGCTACTGGCGGGCGGGCCCGTTTGCCGCAGCAGGCGGCGGGGAGGGGGGGGGCCGCCGCTGCAGGCGGCGGGGAGGAGGGGGGGTGCCCGCCGCGGCAGGCGGCGGGGAGCCCCCGCCTGCGGCGGCGGGGGTTGCCCCCGTCGCTGCAGGCGGCGGGGGTTGCCCCCGTCGCTGCAGGCGGCGGGGGTTGCCCCCGCCTGCGGCGGCGGGGGTTGCCCCCGTCGCTGCAGGCGGCGGGGGTTGCCCCCGTCGCTGGCGACGGGGGTGCCCCGCCGCTGTAGGCGGCGGGGTTGCCCCCGCCGTTGGCGGCGGGGTTGCCCCGCCGCAGTAGGCGGCGGGGGGGGGCCCCGCCTGCCGCGGCGGGGGTTGCCCCCGCCGATGGCGGCGGGGTTGCCCCGCCGCAGCAGGCGGCGGGGAGCCCCCGCCTGCCGCGGCGGGGGTTGCCCCCGCCGGCGGCGGCGGGGGATGCCCGCCGCTGCAGGCGGCGGGGAAATCCCCGCCTGTAGTGGCGGGGGGGTTCCCGCCGCCGCAGCGACGGCGGGAAGGCCCCCGCCGCTGCCGGCGACGGGGGGGAGCGTCGGTGAACCCTATTTCGGGTTTGGGTGATTTTTGGGGAAAAACAACGGGTAAAAATCCGATTTTTAGTGGAAAAAACCCAATTTTTTTTCTTCCAAAAATACGTTTTTTAATTGAAAAAGGGTGATTTTTAGCGATAAAAACGGTGTTTTTAATCGATTGAGCCAAAAAGAATTAAATCACCACATATGCGCAT